>JAGDQO010000682.1:960000-1560000 GCA_018342035.1 Solanum appendiculatum | reverse complement strand
GTGCGATATTTTTTTTAATCTACGTTTTTGTTATACAAAAATTATGAGTCTTACAGAGATTTTAAGCGTAAGAAAATCTCCATGGAAATAGTTGGTCAGAATTAACAAAAAATTTTAAATTCAAAGAAGTTATAAAGAACAACATCAAACTTTAAAGAAGAGACCAAAAAGCCTCGAACAACAACACTCCCAAGTAAAGTGGAACATAACGTCCATACAAGAACATAATTATTTAATTCAAATGGAGGACCTTTGGCTCCTTTCTTATGAACCTCCATCAATCTCTTTTTTGCTATAGTATGCCGTATCATGTATATGTTAAAAATGACCGTAAATTTATGTATCATAACTGTTTTTCTCATTGCCTCAGAATAGTCATTATTATTGCTTAGGTTTCATATGACCGGCCCCAAATTATTATGAATTGAACCATAGTTGTTGTTATGGTTATAGCATGCAGTTACAAAGAATTAATGCAATGATCAACCAAGCAGTAGGTGGAGTCTGAATTGAACTGTTCACAGCTCAATATTCTAAACAAAAGTTTTAGTAGATAACATATTAAAATCTCACAGTATAATTTTGTGAGCACTTTAACTGAAAAATATCCACAAATAATAATAAAAGTGACCTTACTTTCCTAACAATCAAGATGAAAAAGGCATATTGCATAACATAATTTTTAAAAAGATTGTCTGTCCGGCTGTATCCAAGTTTAAAGTTGACAAATTTAATTGAAAGAAGCCAAAAGAAAGAGTTATCACTATAACAAAAATAATCTTTAACGGGAATTAATAACTTAATTGCCACTAAATATGAATTTTCAGAGGCAATTAGTACTCTCTAAAAATGTTCCTAAAGTCTATAGCGACATCGAATCTAATGACAATTCATCATAGTCGGTAAAGGCTCTAGCACTCTTTGTTAATGTGCATATCTATAGCCTATAAAAAATGTTTTAGTTATAACGTATTTTGGACAATTGCTAATTTCAAGAAAACTTGATATCTTATTATGCCCAAAAAGAAGAGAGGAAGAAATAGGACAAATTAGTCAATTTGCGGGAAAAGAAGTGGACTAATTGTCTCTATACTAATATTCTAGGAAGACTGCAATGGCATACACAGTGTTTGTACCTAATATAAAACAATCAAAATATATACCAACTGTGGCAAGCAAGAGAGCAATATGTTTGGTACTTTTCACAAATTTCACCATTAGTTCTTTATTAGTTATCACTTATTTGTTATTGTGTGCTATCAAATATAGCATAGCACACAAGCGATTTTCCGAAAAAGTATATGAAGAAACCTATAGAAAGGGACAAAAGAGAAGATCAATTTTCAATCATCTTTTTAGAATTCTTAACAGAGTTAAAAAAAAGTCACCAAAATAGCAAAAAGAAACTGCAATAGTTACATGAATCACTATGACATACAGTACAAGATTAAGCTTCATGAAATAAGAGGAATAAGACTTTGAGGAATGAAACACACTTCATGAGAAGTTTAATTGATGTATTTGAATTCGACTCCCCTATAGGGCGAAAAAACCTACAAATAATAGTGGCAAAAATAGAAGTTTTATTTTACTAAAATCCAAATATAATGAATTCAACTATTCCAGCAGCATTATGAGTTGTGGACAGAGAAGTGCAAGAATAGTAATGTCCCATTACAATTGAAATCAATTTGATATGTTTATATGAAGGAACTTGTAGAAAGGGACAAAAGAGGAGACCAATTTTCAATCATCCTTACTGAAATTTTTAACAGAGTTACAAAAAAGTCACCAAAATAGCAAAAAAAAATTGCAATAGTTACATGAATCTCTATGACTTACAGTACAGATTAAGCTTCAAGAAATAGGAGGAAGAAAACTTTGATGCATAAAACACACTTCAAAAGAATGCTTAATTAATGTATTTGAATTCGACTCCACTATAACGGAAAAATCTACAAATAATAGTGGCAGAAATAGAAGTTTTGTTTACTAAAGAACCAAATGCAATGAATTCAACCATTCCAGCAGCGTTATGAGTTGTGGACTAAGAGGTGCAAGAGTAGTAATGTCGCATTGCAATTGAAATTAATTTTCTTTGTTTATTCTTTTTACTTTTGGTGCCTTGAAATTAATTGTTGGGCTTTAAAAGGTGTGAATGAATAATGAAGAGTTGTGACTTTTGTGAAAATTTGTGATTTTTGTGCAAAGTTGTAAATTTTATGAAAATTTGTGTCTTTTGTGAAAAGTTGTGACTTTTTGAAGAGTTCTAACTTTTCTAAAGAGTTGTGACTTTTATGAAATGTTGTGACTTTTAAGAATGGTTAAATAAAAATCTTGATCTGTGAGGGCGCCACATAGGCGGATAGACTGTTGTGAACAGGTGCAACATTTATGAAAAGCGGCTAGAGTGGTAAAACAATGAATAGGAGAAGCGGTTGTTGAAGGCTGAAGCAGCGTTCCTATTGCAGAGGGGAAGGGTACTTTTTGAAATCAATAAAAAAAAAAACCTTTGCTTCTGGTGGCGCCACGTCACTGGGTTGAGGGTTCTCTTTTATATATATATGATATGATTGAGCCTTATCAATTTTGCAACATAACATACATAAAATATAAGAAACTCATATATCATATATCATATATCATATAATATATATCATCTATCATTTATCATATCATATTATCATATCATATCATATCATATAATATATATCATCTATCATTTATCATATCATATTATCATATCATATCATATATATATATAAATATATATATATATTATTAAAAGTGGAAAGCTCCAACCTTCAAAGTTGGATTACCATTTTGCCCCTCTACTAAATAAAAAATTATAAAATATTTAATCAATTAAATATTAAATAATAAGCATATCATAGTATACTAAAAATTCAAAGTGGGAAAGTGTTAAATCAAAAGTCAAAAGACGAAAGTATCCATAGAAATTTGTAAGACATTTTTACCCCTTTTGAAAAACTACATAATTTATTTTATATTTAATCGTATCATATTATATTATATTCTTTTATACTAAAAACTTCTATCATCAAAGTAGGATTCAAATTTACCATTGCAGTAAATCAAAATATTATAAAACATTTAACTAAATATTATACAACAATATTTTGAATTACTTAATGTTTGAAATGCAACCTCAACAACAGTTTATAGTCCTCCATGGAATTAAGATCAAATTAAATAGTAATGTTTAAATAACATAAATGGTCATGAGTAAATAAAAATTTCAATAATCTTATTTTAATCTTCCACATTCAATTCTCCCTAAATGTGTGGAGCTAATTTTTTTTCACCATTATGTGCTTTTGTAAGCAACTTCTTACACAAATTAAATGAGAAGTTCAACAATTTCCTCTTTACCGTGTCAAATTTATTTATTTATCCATTATGAGCATGTGCAATAATTTCTTATACATATTACTTGCCTCTTAAAACCGTCATTTATAACAATATAAAATACCTCAATTATTACTGCTAATAATTTTTTCTTCTTCTTCTTGTCTATTAATTATTTTTCACAACCTTCCACATTCCTTACTATTTTCACAATGTTTGATTTGCCTTCTTGATTAAATAAATTTTCATAAATAATTTTGCATGCATTTTTGAAAGTATACACTATTAATGTGAACTCATGAAAAAAACACCTCACATATATGGATTTGTGATAGGTTTGCAATTCAAAACTCAACCTGTTATATTTCATTGTTTAGGTGCTGTGATTTGGATAGCAGAATAAGAAATTGTCGTGCTAGTAAGAATTTTGACTAACTCAATTTTTAAAAATAAAAATTAGAAGAATATACTATTTAAGAACTTAATTAACAAGATATGTATATACTCCTTTTTATTTACAAAACAAGGTTTTTAATTACAAACATGTCAAAATATTTAATTTTTGTTTTTTTTTATTTATATATTTTATTTTCCGATTTATTTCCTTTTTGGGGGTTATGTGCTAAATTTATGAGATTGATAATTACTGTTTACTTTTTGACTTTCCAATCATAATTATACTCTTTTATATTATTTTTATATATTGAATTTTTGATTTTTTTAAATATCTATTTCAGCATCCGATTTATTTCCTTTTTTTGGGGGGTCATGTGCTAAATTTCTTTTTGGCTTTTCAACTATAATTATACTCTTTTATATTATTTTTTGCCCATATATTGATTTTTCTCTCTCTAAATTTTTTATTCAATCAAATCAAATTATTAAGCGTAGCCTTCTCTCATCTCTTTAATATTGTTTTCATACAAATATATATTTCTTTTATTATGATCAAATTTTTATTTTTTTTCGTGAAATTTTGAAATTTATCTATGTTATTTTTTTGACAAAATATTTTAATTTGTTATGGTATGACTTAAATAACCATTTGAATCTAGAAAGTTTAATAAAGTAATTAAAAACTTGCATATTATATAGATTTTCGTACATTTTTGGTGTTAAGCCATACATAATAGTAAATTTTATATTACACCTCAATACATACCATACAATATATCAGATTTGTTTAAAAAATATATATGTACCGTATAATATATCAATATTTTATCATCTAAAATATCAAAATTATACCAACATTGTATCATCTAAAATATCAAAATTATACCAACATTGAATCATCTAAAATACCAAAATTTTATTAATATTGTATCATGTGAGATACAAATATTATAGCAACATTTGCACCATCTAATAAACTGAACTTGTTGATATTTTGTCATATTTTTTTTCTCAAATTGTCTGTTTATAACATAATGAAAATTATTATTTTGATAATAATATCTTTTAAAATCAACACTAGTACAAACTTGAGAACTTGAAATCACACAAGAACGATGTGACACCATTCACGAATAACATTGAAAATTTCTAATATCAAACTTGTACCATATAATAACACTTACATTGTACCATATAATATACCTACAATTATTGAATTCTACCTCATATGATATACCAATCTAGTTGATATTTCGTGTCATTCTATTTTTAAAAATGACATATTCAAGTTCTAAATCAAATATGGTTGTGTCCACACTCAATTGCGAAGCTATAGCTGTAATCAAGCCTTCGTACTTGGTGTTTGCATCATATATTATTCCTTCAATATTGTAATCAACGTACTTGCCTGTGTATAATTACAGCATATTAACCATATTATAATGTAGAGCAAATTGAGCGTACATACATAATCATTACAGTAACCACATTACACATTTTGTCATTTAGGATGGAGTAATATACATAAATGTGGTTTGCGAAATTATGGTGTCTAAATCGTTTTGTCCTTTTTAATATATAAACACTAAACATTACTTCAAGTTCTATACAAACTACACCAAATATTATACCATAGCATTTACAACAATATTCAACATCTATTGCACGTAATTTTATACCAACAAAACTGACAAATTTAGAAGTTCATACATGCATTGTAAAAGTCTAGCATTTCATTAATTATTTACCAAAAAAGTTTCAATAATTTTTAGCTATCCACTACATCAAATCATATGCACCCTAAACATATATCATTAACACGTACTAATTTACCAAACATATAATCATAAACATTGACGCATGTAAACAACTAAGAAACAATATCATCAACACCAATAGATCATACTCAAATTCTCGTGTTTTTGGTGTGTAATACACACACAATATACAATAACAATTACATCAAATCAAATACACCAAGTTAAATTTTGATTAAACCTTTCAATCTACCAAATAAATATTCATAGAATCTGACCTTCATACTCGTTTTACCATAGATTATGTTTTCACATAATCAATTAACAAAATATAATCACAACTCAAAAAAAACGGATACAAAAAATTAATCACGTATTTGATTTTTAACAACAAATTAATATTCACTACTAATTACACCACATCATCTACCTGAATTCATTCAATAAAATATGATTAGATTTCGAAAAAAATTTCAACAAATAAATCAATTCAATGTTTTATAATATTAATTAAAATAATCACGTAAAAAATAACAAATTTTTTCATGTTTTATCACAAATACCTGATGATGCGTCCCATCGTCTGTTATGTTGAATAAGAATAGAAAATTTGTTGGTATCCATTATAGAACAATATCAGATCTGGGGAGAAAGAGAGGTATAATTTGGTTAAAAAACCTTTACTTGATGTGAGAGAATATTTTAACTAACATTAATTTAATGTGGAAGGTAAAAGTTTTGAAGAAAAAATCAGGTAACTGGAGAAAATCGTGGGGGATTTTTTTTTGACGCTATATATATATATATATTTTCTTATTTATTTTCTGTGAGAGAAAATTTAACCAATATTAAACGTGGAAGGAAAACAATTTGGAGTAAATTTAGGGATTTGGAGATAAACATGCCAGTCATTATTATTTTTCATTTTTTTAAAAAATAAATCATATTCTTGAAAAAAAACTATTGTTATATTGGTGTAAAAACAAACTATTGCTATATTGTCATAATTAAAGTACTTAAGTTGTATACTTAAGTTTTTTACACTTTTTTAACAAATTTGTCTTATTTATCTTCTTTTTTATTTCTTGTATTTTACTGAATGTTCACGGGATTGCTTAGCGTATTTTATTTTTAATTTACTTGTAACATTTAGCCTTTAACCGATCAGTTTTCTAATTGAGACTTTTGCATAGAAAAATGTTTTTGATTCAATGATATATACTTTCATACACATATGTCAAAATTAAATTCATATCAACCATTAAATTTTATTCGATTAGTAACTATATTTATCATTTTAACAAATTTATATAAATTAACATGGAATACACGTGCAATACAAGTGCCCAAAACTAGTATATGATATGATCTTACTAATATTTAATCAAATTTAATTACCAACCATCTTTCCTTCCCATTTAGAAAAAAGAGGGAAAATATAAAAGATAGAAAAATAAAAATAAATAAAACACTACAAAAGCTATACAACTTACCATCGTCAAGAGATTTAATATATGATACTTAATGATGGTTAAGTGAAAGAAGTCTTTATTCAAACATATGACATGCATGTATTTGCTTGGTGTGAACACCCGATCTGGGTAAACTTTTACCAAAAAATGCATAGTCAAGATTTTAAAAACTAAAAGAGAAAGGGATACTGAGTATGAAAATCACACAACGAATGCATGTTGTGCAAAGAGATCCATGATTTCTATGAAAAGGATACTACATTTGAACCAAAAAGAATTCTCTCTATCCTTAAACAACATTTTCAACTAAACTTAAACAGGAAAAATTATCTTTAGATTTTATTCATAACTCCTACACTAAAGCAACAACACCAGAAACTCAACATTATATAGTCATAAAAACCAATCTTTTGCTTTGGGTATCTTAGATATGAGCTTAGAGAAAAGAGAGCACACTTCACAAGATCATAAGCCCCCAAACAAAGAAGATGAAAGTTATCAAACTTTCACTTCATAACTGTATCACTCTCACCCATCAGCCGTGGTTTCTTCGGAGAGTTACAATCTAGTACATGTAGCAAGGCTGCAATAGAAGGTGCAAATAGCATTGGTCCACCATGCAAACTTGTAGTCCCATTCGGAGGAGCCCATGAGATAGGAATAACTATCAAAACAATAGATATACTTTTGTTAGTGATGAATACACATTTTAAGGCTAAATGCGGGAAGCTATTAGTTGATAATCTAACAAGAAGCTCAAGAATCAGACCAGTAAAACTATTAGTTGATAGAGATCAATGACATTATAACATAGATTATAATATACAAAACTTGTCACAAGGTTTTCAATTTTGATATTTAAAAAATGCCAGTAGATATGTCAAATTGAACCAAATTTGATCTTACAAGTATTTTTATAGACCAAAAGGTGATAGCTCGCTAGGATGCAACATAGATTAAAACAGTGGAATCCACTTATATCGATAGGTGTAGATGCTAAACACAGGAAGGAGTAAGCCTATCGTGAGGTGTCCTTTTAAGATGTTCGGTATATTATTATCCTTAAGACAAGTTTTCCATGATAACATTCTGGCAAAAGAGTTCACATATTTTTTTTTGTTAATCGTAATGTTCGGTCAAGCTTGCATGCACCTTAATTAATTCCACGGGCAGAGTTCACATATTCTATTATTTATGTTATCTAGGTGTGTTAAATACCATCTGACATATTCCCCAATCACAGAACGAAGAGCATTTATTCTCTTACCTTTCTTTCAGATATATTTTAGCCATAAACTTTGTGGTTTTACCAAAAAAAAATTATTATTAGCATTGAATTGATCAGAACCCAAATAATGAGTTAGACACAAATGCTTCAATAATTTCATTATTTTCAGGCATGTCACATGTAAATGTAATCACAATGCAACAACTTACTACTAATTTACGCATGTCTAATAAACATCCATACCATTATAACCATGTTTTATATCATCTGATGGCGTTGGACGACGCTTCTTCACATATTCTTTCTATAGCGGTTCTTGGGTCTTAAATGAAAACATGTCAAGTTTTGCACCTTTGACCATATACTCTGGGTGTTGCTCCAAGTACCTGAGTAGAAAGAAAATTTAGACAAATTTAACAAATCAATACGAAAACAAACATGCTCTGCAAAGCCTGCTCAAATTGATAAAAGGAACATAATTTTCAACTTTAATTTTTGAACGATATTTCATTCCAGATGACGAATCATAATACGTGTAAATCATGAAAAGAAAACATTTTGTTTGCACATTATTTTCAAGGATTTTAGCGTAAAAGAAAAACAACAACAATTGTTCAAGGTATTATCAGTAAAATGAGTGGTGAAAGAAAATTCAAGACTTACACATCAACAAATTTGGTTCCTCCTTCTTTTATGATTCTTAAAAGTCATTCCCATCCTCGAGGAGGCCGAGGAATATTATGCTTAGCAATTTCCCATAGTGTGCTTCCATCTTAAGTGAGGTCAGCTGGTTTGTTGCATGCTTTATTAGTACTCCCCTCAAAAAATGCTTTACAATAGAAGGGTTGTTCCAATATGTGTTCCTGAATTTATTCATACTTCCCCTTTGTATGTATGTAGCGCCATTTGAAACACTTATCACACTGCACATCGAATGCCCCTTAAATTGGAAAAGTCCTTAATACATAATTCTGTTAGGGCTTTCTTCGAGCACGGAAAGGTTTAACCTCAAAAGCGACATAAGCAGCAGCAGGATCATACAACATATTCTGGTTATAATAATTTTCACCATGATTTTGTTGCCCAGCTTTAGGTTTTTGAGTCGAAGTCTCCATGATGTCAAGGGAAGTAGAAACTCTCAAACCATTTTGACCCATCTTTCTTAGTGTGACAACATCTTGATGATTTTTTCCATCAGATTGCTCTTAATGGAGTTGAAATGCATGAAGAAAGAAAATACAACTTGTCTCATTATGGAATTCCAACTACAATTAAAAAACATACATCAGGAAGAACATGTTTATCCTATTTAATTATAGATCTCAGAAGGGTTGATCTATGCTTATCATAAAAGCAGGACCGATTAGTTGGATATACATATTTAAGACTTGGCAAGTCCACTGAAAGATTTACCCCTTATAGAAGCTAGGAAAATCTTGCATTTGTTATCAAGTGAAAGATACAAAAAGTCAAATTCAAAAATGATAGTCAAGTAAGGAAGAGGAAACAATCTTCACATTTAGATTCTTTTTGGCTATTACAAAAAGGGGGAGGGGTAAGTCAACTTAAATGTAAACGACTCCGAACCTAATAACACACTCTTTGCAACAACAACAAACCAATAAGTAAGTATGACGAAAGTAGGATGTGTGCAAGCCTTATTCACTCATAAATTGGTTGTCTACGATAGATACACAACTCAAATGAAGCATAATAAACATTCGTGATGTACCCTAATAAAAAAGGTTGTTGGAATTTTGAAGTACAACAAAAAGGAAAGGAATGACTATCCAAACTTCACTAGCTACAAATCCTACTAGTATATAGATGACCAGAGTATAGTAGGATATAAGTGTCCTCATGGCGAACAATCAAGGCTAAGATCAATTAGGAAAGAAGAAGCAATAGTATAAATGTTCTACAGATATAAAATAAAATAGATCAACTAATGTCTCAGAAGAACTAATCCAGCAAATAAGATGGAAGCTAAACTAGATATATTTTAGTTTAAGTGGCATACACAAAAGAACTATTTTACCCTGTTTACTTCCCAATCTAAGTTTATCTAGTAATTGTGAATCCCAACCCATTGCTGCATACACAAATAGGTGGCGCATCAAGAACAAACAAGTCCAACTACTCATAGACATAACATTTAATAAAAATTATTATCTTTCTTTACTTGAACCCTAATCCAAAAACACAACCTAAATTTCCTAGTGCACATGTGCAAGCATATAACCCATTAAAGTACCATACTTTTATAGGAAAAAAAAAATATAATTGAAGAATCATTACGATACAGTGACAAAAATCTCTATTCTATGAAGACACTAAAACTCGAGCAGAAATCTTAATTGAAAGGTGTCACGAACCGATTTTTCGAGTAATGATGGCACCTACCAACCCGTCAGTAGGCAAGCCAAACCCTGTGCTGGAACTTGACAGTAATGGGACTAAGGGTGGAAACTAAATTTCAACTAAGTGAAAACATAAATAAAAGGCACACACAAAGGGAAGGCGAAAGCGAACCCAAAACTATACACAATAAACGATACCTCTAAGAACCTGAAAGTCACATATACAGAACTACGAAAAAGAGTACAAGTCCCAAAAGTGGACAAAGAAACAAGACTGTCTCAAACATGAAAGACAAGCAAAAACATATATGTAGAAGAAGACGGGTAATCCCAAAATGCTAAGTGTTCACCCACGCCTCAAGAACAGATTGCAGCAGGCTCCACCTCAATGCTGATAAGTGGAGATCGGACCTGCATCACTAAAATAGATGCAGCGTGTAGCATGAGTGTCATGACCCAGGTTAGCCCCTAGATGTAACACGACATACAACACCCCGAGAGGCTTCATAAAAGCTCTTAGCGTACATAACATACAAGATAATAGAGAAATAAGAGTTCAAAAGAGCATTTTATATCAAAGCTTTACTCAAAACAACGGAAGTCTACAACTCATGTCTCAAAGCCTTGGAATATCATAAAATACGAATAAAAGTGGTAGGGACGCAGCCCAATACAATATCCAACACTGAAAAGAAATGACATGAAAATAAGAACAACTAGGCCATGTCCTCGGATGGATGAGGACTCACCAAGTCTTCTTCCCAACTCTAAGTCAATGCTCTAGCCACGAGTGGAAGGTGAATTGCCACGTCCTACACCAATGAAGTCAATGTAGGCAAGAGTATGCGTTAGCACAATTAAGTATAAGTACGATAGGAATGCACATAAACACATAAATCATGCTACAGAGAGACATAATCATGACCTGCAATGGCCAAGCTAAAAACATGATAAACATGAAACATAAAGCATATATCAAGGGCAAAGCAAGCTAAATCATCTTTCCTTATTTTCTTTACTTCATCATGAGAACACTTGTTCATTAACTTGTGGGGAAAAGCCTTAACAGACATGTAAGACCATGTGACCTATCAACACGGAATCCAGTGTCTACCCCACACCGAAAAAGAGTGTCCTACTTGCCAAGGTAAGACCATGAAATTCTTAGCTTATGTGGATCCACAAGCTAATGTCTACTTAAAGACAACATCCAACATAGTTTATGGGATAGAGATTGCTTTTGGAGACTCGGCCTCAACTAACGGGAGAGTTCCATCTAGAAAACCCGGCCTCTACTAACGGGAGAGCTTTCACTAGAAGACCCGGCCTCTACTAACGGGAGGGCTTCCATCTCAATATCCACTTTTTGCTAAGCATAATTCCCACGGATTAATCATTAACATATTTATATCATCAAACATGAAAAGGTACAACTAGGGTTACCAATTCAAGCTAAAATCATGCTTATAGATATTCATCTTTCATGGACCCCGCCAAGTTTACATCATTAGAATAGCTCCTTAAGAACATGGGTAATCGCCTCTTTGTTCTTCTTTTATCATAATGGGAGAATTACGTGAGAAAACCTTTCACTACTCCACAATAGCATAATCATATCATAACTTTTGCACTTTACTCGAAAAGAACCCTTAATTCATCATGCTCATATTTCATAGTTCATAGAGTTCATATGGGTTCATGCAAGTTCAACTCATATCATGCAATTCAATGCAAGCTCATGCTCAGAAAGCCATAATTAAGACAATTTACCCATACTTGAAGGAACTCACATAATAGAGGAAAATCATACTTTTGACTTGATCATGCTAAATTCATAAGATTATCCTCAATTCATTTATAATTCATGCTTGATTTCATAAAGAATTCATAAACTTCATCAAACCATAACTCAAACCAACAATCAAAGCATATATTATCAAATTGGGGAGAATTAGCTTGGGATAATGGGGGTTCATGCAATCTTTACATCAAATCATGTAATTCAAGCTAATTCGTGCACTAAGTTACTTTATCACTCTAAATCATGCACTAGGAATCATAAAATCAATAATTGAAATCATAATTGAAGAACCCACAATGATTGATCACCAACTCTAATTCAATTGGGTAAGATTAAACCTTTGAAAATCATGATGAAGAGGAAGGGCCCATTGGAGGAAAAGACTCCTAATGGTAAACACTATCATACCTCAAAGCAATCCACAAGAAATTGGAGAAGATTGAAGTACTTCAATGGAGGATTCAAGCTTCTTCTTCTTCCTTTAGAGTTGAGAGAGTTTCTTTTTTGAGAGAGGAGAGTTTTGGAATGAATTAGAATGAAAGGAATTTAGGCTTAGAAAGTGGTTATAGGTCTAAGATTAAGGATATAACCGACTTAGCCTAATAGGTAACCAATTAGGAAAAAGACCAAAAAACTCTTAATTAAAAGCTTTCAGGGCCAATGAACGGACAATATCTACGGTCCATACATCAATTGACGGACTGTCTTGTTCTTCCGTCAATTGATTCGGAAAGTTCATTTTGGGGTGAAAATTTGGCTAAGTCTGGAAGGCATCTATGGAACCCATCTACGGCCTGTCAACTCGACTACGAACCGTCCTGCTGTTCCGTAGGTCAAGGTTCAGAAACTTGGAAATCCTGAAATTTCACAGTGCCAATGACGGTTCCCACCTACGGCCCGACAATCCATCTACGGCCCGTAGGTGTCCTCCGTAGGTCACTATATTCATGTGAGTTCTGCATTTTAAAATCCCTTGGAAGCTTGGGGTGTTACAATATCTCCTCCTTTGGAACATTCATCCTCGAATGAGAATCAAGACATCTTGAGAAGGGTAATAGACACGGAATAACAACCCAACCTAGCATGCAATCACATAAATGCACAGATCCGAGGAGGAAACATCAACTCCAGGCTAAAGCACGATCAACACATCATATCATGAAAACTTTATGCAACTCATACTCAAATGCACATAATCATATAAGACTCTTCATGAACATGCATAATCTAGGAATCATGGAAATCAATTATGACACATGAGAACAAAAGAATGAACCATGAGGATCAAGATACCTCAAGCTAGAGTAGGATCGGAAGGAAAGAGATGAGGATATCGGGACATCATATCGGCCTCGGCCTCCCAAGTAGCACCCTCAACCAATTGATTCCTCTATAGAACTTTCACGGAAGCAACTTCCTTATTTCTTAACTTCCGGACTTGCCAGTCTAAAATCTCAACCAGAACCTCTTCATAAGAAAGACTATCCTTTATGCAAAGATTCTCTAATGGCACTATAGTGGTCGGATCACCAACACACTTCTTCAATAATGAGACATGGAAAACTGGATGCACAGATGCCAAATCATTGGGCAAGTCAAGCTCATAAGCAACCTTACCAACACGTCTCAAGATCTTATATGGGCCTACATAACGGGGACTAAGGTTCCCTTTCTTCCCAAATTTCATTACACCCTTCATGGGTGAGATTTTCAAGTAAACTGAATCATCCACATCGAATTCTAATTCTCTTCTCCTAACATTGGCATAAGACTTTTGTCGACTTTGAGTCGTTTTCAACCTCTCCCTAATAAGTCAAACTTTCTCCATAGCCTCATGCACCAACTCCGGGCCTATCAAAGCAACTTCACCAACTTCATACTAACCAATAGGTGATCTACACCTCTTACCATAGAGAGCCTCAAATGGAGCCATACCAATACTAGAATGGTAGCTATTGTTATAAGCAAACTCAATCAAAGGCAAGTGATCATCCCAAGTACCCTTGAAATCAATTACACAAGATCTCAACATATCTTCCAAAGTTTGAATAGTGTGCTCCGCTTGCCCATCGGTTTGGGGATGAAAGACCGTAATAAGCTTAACACGAGTAGCAAGACCTTTTTGAAACGAATTCAAAAATTGAGAAGTAAATTGTGCAACACGATCGGAGATAATGGATAAAGGCACTCCATGCAGCCTAACCATCTCCCTCAAATACAACTTAGCATAATCCTCCACCGAATAAGAAGTCTTGACGGGAAAGAAATGGGCTGACTTTGTCATCCTATCAACAACAACCCAAATCGAATCAAATTGTCACCTCGTGCGAGGCAAACCAACAATAAAATCCATATTAACATCTTCCCACTTCCTAGTAGGAATACTAATATCTTGGGTCAAACCTCCCGGCCTTTGATGCTCAACTTTCACTTGTTGGCATTTAGGACACCTAGCCACAAACTCCACAATATCTTGCTTCATTCCGTTCCACCAATAAATTTCCCGCAAATCACGGTACATTTTGGTAGCGCCTGGGTGGATGGAATATCGAGAACTATGGGCTTCTGATAAAATTTACTCTCTTAAGCCCTCTACATTGGGAAGACACAAACGACCTTGATATCGAAGCACACCATCTCCCCTTGGAGAGAAAACCTCTATGGACTTCTTGAGTACCGCTTTCTTTAGTTCAACCAAGTTAGGATCAAGACCTTGCTTAGCTTTCACATTATGCACAAAAGAGGATTCGGAACCCTTGTGAACTGTAACACCACCTTTAGTAGAATCAACCAATCTAAAACCCAATCGAGCCAATCTATGGACATCGCGAACCAACTCTTTCTTACCATCCTCAACATGAGCAACACTACCCATAGATAATCGACTAAGAGCATCCACCACCACGTTAGCCTTACCGGGGTGATAGAGAACACTCATATCATAGTGTTTTAACAACTCGAGACACCTTCTTTGGCGGAGGTTCAAATCTTTTTGTTTAAACACATATTGCAAACTCTTATGGTCGGTGAAGACATCTACATGTACTCCATACAAATAATGTCACCATATTTTCAAAGCAAACATAACTGCCGCTAATTCCAAGTCATGAGTAGGATAGTTCTTTTCATACACCTTAAGTTGTGTTGAAGCATAAGCAATGACCTTCCTGTTTTGCATAAAAACACATCCTAGCCCAATTCTCGAGGCATCACAATAAACTACAAAACCATCGGATCCTTCCAGTAGA
Organism: Solanum appendiculatum; assembly: GCA_018342035.1. NCBI lineage: Eukaryota > Viridiplantae > Streptophyta > Magnoliopsida > Solanales > Solanaceae > Solanum > Solanum appendiculatum. The sequence continues at coordinate 1,544,369 of JAGDQO010000682.1, read as the reverse complement.
GTCAATATCGGAGCCGAAGTAAGTCAATCCTTCAACTCTTGAAAACTCTTCTCACATGCTTCGGACCATGCGAATTTAACCTTCTTTCGAGTCAAAGTCGTCAATGGAGAAGCAATGGATGAAAACCCTTCCACAAACCTCCTATAATAACCGGCTAAGCCTAAGAAACTACGGATATCCGAAAGTGATAAAGGTCTAGGCCAATTCTTAACCGCTTACATCTTCTTAGGATCTACCTCAATGCCCTTACCGGAAACAATGTGACCAAGAAAAGCCACGGACCTTAACCAAAACTCACATTTACTAAACTTCGCAAAGAGTTGTTCGTGCTTGAGGACTTGCAACACAATCCTCAAATGATTAACATGTTCACCCTCATTCTTTGAGTAGATTAAAATGTCGTCAGTAAACACAATCACAAACATGTCAAGGTATTTCTTAAACACTCTATTCATCAAGTCCATAAATGCGGCCGGAGCATTTGTCAACCCAAACGACATTACCAAGAACTCGTAGTGACCATACCTAGTCCGGAAAGCCATTTTAGGAATATCATCTTCCTTCACCCTTAATTGGTGATAGCCCGAACGAAGGTCGATCTTAAAGAAATAACTAGCCCCTTGAAGTTGATCAAACAAGTCATCTATCCTTGGTAGATGATACTTATTTTTAATGTTAACCTTGTTCAATTGGCGATAGTCAATACACATACGGAGTGAACCATCTTTCTTCCTTACAAACAAGACCGGAGCACCCCATGGAGAAATACTTGGCCGGATGAAACCCTTATCCAACAAGTTTTTCAACTGCTCTATTAGTTCCTTAAGTTCCGCCGGAGTCATTCTATAAGGAGGAATAGAAATAGGTTGCGTATCTCAGAGAAGGTCAATACGAAGTCTATTTCCCTTTCGGGAAGAATACCGGGCAAGTAATCGGGAAACACTTCCGAAAACTCATTAACAACGGGGACCGACTCGAGAGTAAGGGTCTCGGAATCTATATCCCTCACCTTAACAAGATGGTATATACAACCCTTTGAGATCATCTTTCTAGCTTTTAGATAAGAAACAAATTGACCTCGAAACATAGAATTTCCTCCCTTCCATTCTAGGATAGACTCATTTGGAAACTGAAACTTGACCATTCGAGTCCTACAATAAAAAGAGGCATAACAAGCATGCAACCAATCCATCCCAAGAATAATAGCAAAATCTAGTATATCAAGCTCTACAAGATCAATATGAGTGACTCTATGGGATAAGGAGACGGGACAATCTCTATAAACTCTCTTAGCCATGATAGATTCTCCAATTGGAGTAGAAACACGAAAATGATCTAGCAACGCATCCGGAACAACATCAAACCTCATAGCCACATATGGCGTCACAAAAGACAAGGTAGCACCGGGATCAAGCAAAGCATAAACATCAAAATGGAAAACTATTAACATACCGGTTACCACATCGGGAGAGCTTTCTTGCTCATGATGAGCTTGAAGTTCATAAAATCGATTTTGCTTCTGAGCATTAGAACCCGATCCCCTAGGTGGAGCTTGCTTATTCTCTCTTCCCTTGGCCGTGAGAGATGGACGATCCCTCATCTTGTCAACACTCATTCCACAATTATAATAACCATCCGTACCGGCTAGACATCTACCTTCATGCTTTTTCCCACACTTGGCACAAGGAGCCAATAAAGAACCACCATTATTCCCTCCTTGAGACTTGGGGTTAGACACCCTATCATTGTTGGACTTTGGAGGAGCATTGGATGAGCCTTGGTTAGAGAACCTTGGTCGAAATCTAGGACGACCATGTCCATCGGACCTTGCATGGGAAAAGTTACCATCTCCGGTCCTAGCCCTCTTGGTCTCCCTAGACCTTTCCTTAAGCTTTTCTTCTTCAATTTGTTCGGCATAAACCATGAGGTGATAAATATCCATGTCATGCACAAGCATGGCGGTGCGGCACTCTTTCACCAACATATCAGACACTCCCGACACAAATTTACTCATTCTGGCCCTTGGGTCGGTAACTATGGACGGAGCATATCTAGCCAATTGTGTGAACTTCAATGCATACTGTTTCACACTTATATTTCCTTGTCAAAGGTTGATAAACTCAAGCACCTTAGCCTCTCTCTTCTCAAGAGGGAAGAACCTATATCGAAAAGCAAACTTGAAATTCTCCCAATCAAGGGGACCCTCATTAACCGCCCTCTCACTCTTCCATTAAGTGAACCAAATTTTGGGCAACACCCTTGAGTCGATAAGCGGCCAACTCCACCTTTTCTTCCAGCGTCACACCCATGATCATGAACACCTTGTACACTTCAGCAATGAATTCTTGAGGATCTTCCTCAACCTTAGAGCCGTGGAATTCCGGAGGATTCATCCTCGTAAAGTCCCTCAGTCTTGATGCCGCTGTACCCACATTTGGGTTCATGGGAGCCACCACCTCTCTATTGGCTTAAGCTATCACGGCTTGAGCCAACACTTGGAAAGCAGCCCTAAACTCTGCAGTAGTCACCTGTTTCGCCAAATGGTCGGCCGGAACTTGAGGAGCTTGAGGAGGAGCTTCGTGTTCCACATTCTCTCCCATGTTTCTTCTAGCATAAGCTCTTCGGGTTGCCATATCCTGAAATGCGTAGGATAGGGATTAGGAGAGAGATATATAGAGTTAAACTCTATGGCACAACTTATGAGTAGTGAAAGAAGTGGAATTTCTTAAACATCTTATAGCCTCTCATTCATAAATGTGGCGCGCTTCACACTCATGAACAAGAATCGACTTGACGCGGCTTATGTGACATCCTAGGATCTTTCTAAAACCACGCTGTGATACCAAGTTTGTCACGACCTAGGTTAGCCCCTAGATGTAACATGGTGTACAAGACCCCGAGAGGCCTCATACAAGCCCTTAGCATACATAACATACAAGATAATAGAGAAATAAGAGTTCAAAAGAGCTTTTTATATCAAAGCTTTACTCAAAACAGCGGAAGTCTACAATTCATGTCTCAAAGCCTTGGAATATCATAGAATACGAATAAAAGAGGTAGGGACGCAGCACAACACAATATCCAACACTAAAAAGAAACGACATGAAGTAAGAAAAACTAGGCCATGCCCTCGGATGGATGAGGACTCACCAAGTCTTCTTCCCAACTCTAAGTCAATGCTCTAGCCACGAGTGGAAGGTGAATTGCTACGTCCTACACCAAAGAAGTTAATGTAGGCCAGAGTATGCGTTAGCACAATTAAGTACTACGTATGATAGCAATGCACATAAACACATAAATTATGCTAGAGAGAGACATAATCATGACCTGCAATGGCAAAGCTAAAAACATGATAAACATGAGAAACATGAAACATAAAGCATATATCAAGGTCAAAGCAAGCTAAATCATCTTTCCGTCTTTTCTTTACTTCATCATGAGAACATTTGTTCATTAACTTGTGGGGAAAAACCTTAACCGACACGTAAGACCATGTGAGCTATCAACACGGAATCTGGTGTCTACCCCACACCGAAAAGGGTTGTCCTACTTGCCAAGGTAAGACCATGAACTTCTTAGCATATGTGGATCCACAAGCTAATGTCTACTTAAAGACAGCATCCATCATAGTTTATGGGATAGAGATTGCTTTATGAGACTCGGCCTCAACTAACGGGAGAGTTCCATCTAAAAAACCTGACCTCTACTAACGAGAGAGCTTCACTAGAAGACCCGGCCTCTACTGATGGGAGGGCTTCCATCTCAATATCCACTCGGTGATAAGCATAATTCCCACGGATTATTCATTAACATATTTATATCATCAAACATGAAAAGGTACAACTAGGGTTACCAATTCATGCTAAAATCATGCTTATAGATATTCATCTTTCATGGACCTTGTGCAAGCTTACATCATTAGAATATCTCCTTAAAAACATGGGTAATCACCTCTTTGTACATCTTTTATCATAATGGGAGAATTACGTGAGAAAACCTTTCACTACTCGACCATAGCATCATCATCTCATAACTTTGACACTTTACTCTCAAATCACCCTTAATTCATCATGTTCATATTTCATAGTTCATAGAGTTCATATGGGCTCATGCAAGTTCAACTCATATCATGCAATTCAATGCAAGCTCATGCTTAGATTGCCATAATTAAGACAATTTACCCATACTTGAAGGAACTCACATAATAGAGGAAAATCATGCTTGTGACTTGATCATGCTAAATTCGCAAGATTATCCTCAATTCATTTATAATTCATGCTTGATTTCATAGAGAATTCATAATCTTCATCAAACCATAACTCAACCCAACAATTAAAGCAAATATTATCAAATTGGGGAGAATTAGGTTGGGATCCTGGGGGTTCATGCAATCTTTACATCAAATCATGTAATTCACGCTAATTTGTGCACTAAGTTACTTTATTACGCTAAATCATGCACTATGAATCATAAAATCATTAATTGGAATCATAGCTGAAGAACCCACAATGATTGATCACCAACCCTAATTCAATTGGGTTAGAGTAAACCTTTGAAAATCATGAAGAAGAGGAAGGGCCCATTGGAGGAAAAGACTCCTAATGGTGAACACTATCATACCTCAGAGCAATCCACAAGAAATTGGAGAAGATTGAAGGTCTTCAATGGAGGATTCAAGCTCTTTCTTCTTCCTTGAGAGTTGAGAGATTTTCTTTTTTGAGAGAGAAATATTTGAGAGAGGAGAGTTTTGGAATGAATTAGAATGAAAGGAATTTAGGTTTAGAAAGTGTTTATAGGTTTAAGATTGAGGGTATAACCGAATAGTCTTAATAGGTAAACAATTAGGAATAAGACCAAAAAGCCTTAATTAAAAATTGTCGGGGCCAATCGACGGATAGGATCTACGGTCCGTACATCAATTGACGGACCGTCCTGTTCTTCCGTCAATTGATTCAGAAAGTTCATTTTGGGCTGGAAATTTGGCTAAGTCTTGAAGACATCTATAGAACCCATCTACCGCCCGTCAACTGGAGTACGAACCATCCTGCTGTTCCGTAGGTCAAGGTTCAGAAACTTGGAAATCCTAAAATTTCACAGTGCCATTGACGGTTCCCACCTACGGCCCGTCAATTCATCTACGGCCCATAGGTGGCCTCCGTAGGTCACTGTCTTTAGGTGAGTTCTTCATTTTAAAATTCCTTGGAAGCTTGGGGTGTTACGATGAGTACTAATACAAAAGGTACCTAGTAGGCATCATAGGCCGATGAGCAAGAAAGGTAAAAAAAGACTGAAAAGATAGAATCAAACAAGAATAGAGGTCCAACGAAGATAGAGTAGAACAGGCCGACAACAAATCTAAGGATACCTAAACTAAACCTAACTGGCTCCCATAAGCCCCAGAAGGTACACTCAAGCACAAACAAACAAAACCCAAACGAACCCTCATAAGCCCAACAGGTACACAGAAAACCTAAATCTATAAGACCGAAGGAAAATCAAACTACAAACCAAAACCGCCAACAAACATAATCGAAACACCAGCCAACTCAACCGAAACAACCAGCCAGCGCAAACCCAGTCAAAAGTCTAACTTCCAAATCGGGATGCAAAACTGACTAGCAACTCCCGGGGGCCCTTCCTAGCCTATAGAGTACCAAGGGGCATATAAAGTCCTCGCAAGGCCATGATATCCAATTTCCTATTCATCTAACACTCCTAGGGGCCCTGCCCAGCAGGTAGAGCGCGCGGGGCATGGAATCCCAAGGGGAACTCAAATATTTCAAATTTAATTGCCCAACCGGCTTAAACTCCCGGGGGCCCTGCCGTAGCAAGCAGAGTGAGCCAGCTAACACTCTCAGGGGCCCTGCCCAGCCAGTAGAGTGTGTGGGGCATATCAACTCCATAAAGGATCTCAAATTCTAAGTTATCAGGGATCGTCGTCCACAATCAACCACATCACCACAACACTGATTCAGAAACACCCGAACCTAGGAAGACACCACGCCTCTAATGACACATCGGCATCACAAAAATAAGGAGAGTAACCAGAAGATCACATGCAATATGAATACCAAGCGAGGCTCACACGACAAGACTCAAGTCTACTATTTCGGTGTATAAGGACCTAGTCCATCCGAATCGACGTTAGATACATAGCAAAGTCAATGGGTGGATGGATCTAAGGCAATACTAGCCTAACCTAAACTAATGCTGAAAATATAATCCAACATAATAAAAAAGGCATCAGATAGTCCGCATGCAACATCACATAAACAATCTCTCCGATAGCATGGTGCTACCCCTGAAACACCAAGTTGTCACGACCCAATTTTTTGAGTCATGATGGTGCCTACCAACCTGCCAGTAGGAAAGCCAAGACCCTATCCCAAAACTTAGCAGTAATGGGATTGAGGGTGGGATCTAACCTCAACTATGCGGAATCGTAAATAAAGGAACAAATAAAGGAAAGGCGGAAGCGAAACATATATATATACAACAACCATACCTCCCAAAACATATAAGTCACATGTACAGAACTACTAAAAGAGTAGAGGTCCCAAAAAAGGACCACAGAAGCAAGCTATCTCAAAAGCAAAAGACAAGACAAAATATATATACACAAGGAGACAGGTAATCCCAGAATTCCATGTGCTCACTCTCATCCACGGAATAGACAGCTGCAAGCTTGAACTCAATGCTGATAACTGGTGCTCGGACCTGCATCATAAAAATAGATGCAGAGTGTAGCATAAGTACCAATACAACAGGTACTCGGTAGGCATCATAGGCCAACGGAGCAAGATAGGTAAAAACAGACTGAAAGGATAGAATCTACAATAACACAGGTCAAGCTAAAATTAGATGAAGACTGAGGTTCTGAGCTTCATCGGAATGGCAGGGTACTATAGACGTTTTGTAGAGGGATTCTCTACTATAGCAGCGCCTTTGACTTAGTTGACTCACCAGGATGTTCCATTTGTGTGGTCGGAGGAGTGTGAGAGAAGCTTTCTGAGGCTTAAGAAGTTGCTTACCACCGCTCCTATATTGACTCTTCCAGTTGAGAGCGAGGGCTTCACGGTCTATTGTGATGCATCCGGCGTTGGTTAGGGTTGTGTACTGATGCAGTAGGGCCGGGTTATTGCTTATGAGTTGAGGTAGCTTAATCTGCATGAGCGCAACTACCCCACTCATGATTTGTAGTTGGCGGCGGTAGTTTTCTTGTTTAAGATCTAGAGGCATTACCTATATGGAGTTCATTGCGAGATAGACACTGATCACGGGAGCCTTCAATATATTATGACCTAGAGGGATCTTAATTCGAGGCAGTGCCATTGGATTGAGCTCCTGAAGAACAATGACCTCTGTATTCTCTATCATCCGGGCAAGGCAAATGTGGTAGCGGATGCCTTGAGCCGGAAGGCAGTGAGCATGGGTAGTCTATCCATCTTTTCTGTGTCAAAGCGACCCTTGGCTTTGGACATCCAATCCTTAGCCAATCAGATGATCTGGCTTGATGTTTTAGATTCTAGTTGGGTGTTAGCCTATGTGGGTGTTTAGTCTTCCCTGCTACATAAGATACGAAGTCGTAAGTTCGAGGATGGGTCTTTGGTGGAACTCAGAGATAGAGTATTGGCGGGTGATGCCAGGTAGGCTACCTTAGATTCAGATGGGGTTTTGAGATTTGTTGGTCAGATTTGTGTTTCGAAAGTTGGGGACTTGATACAACTGATCCTTAGCGAGGCCCATGATTCAAGATATTCCATCCATCCAGGCACCGCTAAGATGTATCATGATCTGAGGCAGTACTACTGGTGGAGCGGTATTAGGAGGGACATCTCCAATTATGTGTCTCGTTAATTGTGTTTTCTATAGGTGAAGATCGAGCATTTGAGGATTGGTGGTGGATTGCAGAGATTGCCCATTCCCGAGTGGAAGTGGGAGCATATCACCATAGATTTCATTGTGGGCTAGCCTCGGACTCCTAGAGGTGTTGATAGCATCTGGGTCATCGTGGATCGATTATCCAAGTCAGCGCACTTCATTCCAGTTCATGCATCCTTCAGTGCTAAGAGGTTAGCTCGTATCTACTTCAAGAGGTGGTCCATCTTCATGGGTAGCCTATTTCTATCATTTCAGACCGGGGTTCACAGTTCACCTCTAGCTTTTGGTGAGTATTACGTGAGGAATTGGGCACCCGTGTTGATCTAAGCACAACATTCCATTCGCAGACTTATGGCCAGTCAGAGCGCACTACCCAGGTTCTTGAGGATATGTTGTGGTCCTGTGTTATGGACTTTGGAGGCTAGTGGGACCAGTTCTTGCCTTTTGCGGAGTTTGCGTACAACAACATCTACCATCCTAGCATTCAGATGGCCCTATTTGAGGCCTTATATGGTAGGCGTTGTCGCACTCCAGTTGGATGGTTTTAGTCTACGGAGCCTTGGCCGTGTGGTACAAATCTGTTTCAGGAGACCTTAGCAGATGTGAGGATGATTCAGGATTGGCTCACGAAAGCTCAGAGTAGACAGCAGAGTTATGCAGATCGCAGGCGACGGCCGCTGAGATTTGTCGTTGGTGATAGAGTATTACTCGAGTATCACCCATGAAGGGTGTGATGAGATTTGGGAGGTGGGGCTAAGCCTTGAGCCTTTTGAGATCTTAAGGGCAGTTGGTGATGTGTCATATAAGTTAGCTTTACCCCCAACATTCTCTGCTATTCATCAAGTCTTCCATGTTTTGATACTGCGCCAGTATGTTTGAGATGAGTCACAAGTGCTTTATTATGATGTCGTTGCCTTGGATGACCGCCTGACCTATTTTGAGGAGTCGGTTGCTATTTTTGCATGAGATGTGAGGCAGCTGAGGTCTAGAGCCATTGATGTGGTTAAGGTCTGTTGGAGGCATCGCCCAGTCGAGGAGACGACTTGGGAGACCGAACGGGAGATGCGGGAGCAGTACCCCAACTTATTTGAGCCCTCAGGTACTTCTTGACTCTTACTTTCGCGGACAAAGGTTGTTTTAGTAGTGGATGTTGTAATGACCCTTTAGGTCGTTTGTGTATTTTTGACTTCTTCCTATTGTTAAGAGTGTTCCTGTAGCAACCCCAAGTCATTTATGACTTGCTGGCACTGAATGTTTGGTGGCCTGGTCGTTTGTTTAGGTTTTGTGCCTATTTTTCTTTTTTGGAGCTTTTGAAGCCTGAAAAGGTGATTTCGTTCATAACATTAGGTAACCGATCTGAAAAGGGAATTTTGACGGTTCCATCAGCTCCGGAGCAGCAAAATTAGGCTTGAAGCATGGTTTGCCAAAGTCTCGGGGCTTCCGGTGTGATTTTGGGGCCATTTGGCTCTTTTGCCTTCGAAATTTAGCTTGAAGTTGACTTTGGTCAACATTCGTGGTAAGTGCTCTCGAATGAGAATTTTTTAAGCATGGTTAGTTCCAGAATGTCGAGTTTGGTCTACAATGACCCTACGTACACTTCCCAAAGCTTTCGAGCTAATTCTAAGGCCCTCCGTTGAAGTTGGCTTAATTGGCACTTGGGAAGTGGGACCCACTCTATGTTGAAACGATCTCGTATGGAAATTTCAACTGCGCTATTGAGTCTGGAATGTAGAATTTCATGGGGTAGCATATCTCGTTTGCGTGCACGGGGTCCCAACGAATCCTGAGTACCCCGTCGGAGTGCTGGTGCACAGCTGATGTTGAAGACCCATCTTATATCCGTGTTCGCGGGCTTGAATCCGTGTTCGTGGAGGTGTGTGATGTTCCTTTCCGCGTTCGAGGGTAAGGCTTCGCGTTTGCGAAGGTTTGGGGATGTCCCTCTCCGCATTCACAGATGGGCCTCCGTGTCCGCGGAGGGAATTATCTTCTCTCACTGAGTTTGCGGTCCCATGGCCACGTTCACGGAGTTCTATGTGTTGTTTCTCTGCGTTCGTGGGCCCCTGACCGCATTCTCTGAGGTATAACTATTTTCTCTCCGCGTTTGTGGGGTCATGGCTGTCTTCGCGAGGGTCAGCGACAAGCAATGTTTATAAAAGGCTGTCGGGTTAGTTGTTGAAGGAATTTAGAAATTTCATATCTTTCTCATCTTAAATCGGTTATCCTGTGTGTTAAGAAGTTCGTTGGCTTCGTGGTTAGTTGAGCAGAGGATGTTGGGTAGTCCTCGATTCCTATGAATTTGAGGCGTAAGTTGCTATCCTGTGCTTAAGGTGTAACGTTTTACATCTTTTGTTTCTTTGTGTTGTTTGATATTCCAAACCCCAAATTGTGTTCTCTTTTTCAACATAGGTCTGGGGGAAGGTTTAGGACCTTTTCATAGAGTCTATTCAGGAATTTCCGAATCGGGTCCCATATTTTCCTTTTTTTAACTCCTAAATTGGTCCGTCTTCGTTTTCTTTGATCGTAGTGTCTAAATGACTGTTCTGACGCTGTGATTCTATTTTTGATAGTGTGGCAGCATTCTGAGTCGGTTCGGAAAGGAAAAGCCCAGTAAAATGATTTGGAGCGCACACGATTGGCCTTTTGGTAGGTTACGCCTTCCTTCCTTTGGATTGAGGTTGAATGTGTGAATGCAGGCTGATTTGTGTGAATCTGGGGTGGGTAGCTAGTACTTATGTTCTTCTTCTCCAAATTCTTGCTTTAAGGTTTATTTTCGGTGTCTATACCATGTTAGTAAAGGGGTTGCTTATCGGTGTTTTATGATTAGCTGTTGGACTGTTTATATGTTTCTGCATGCAGATTGTCCGGTTGGCTGCTTATTGTATTGGAGTTTATCTTAGGCCTTAGTTTAGGATAAGGTAGTATTGACTTAGGCCCATGCACTTGTTTGACCGTGGTATGTATCCAACGTCCACTTGGATGATTAGGTCCGTGTAGACTAGCATATCAAACTTCAGTCTTATAGTTTGAGTCCTGCTTGGGGTTAGTGTGGTGTGCCTTTCTAGTTTCTCTCCCCATTTCTTTGGTGCCGATGTGACGTCGGAGGCATGTTATTTTTCCCTTGGCTATCGGATGTTTCGAGATCAGCTCGGCGGTACTGTGGTTGGTAGTGGATGGCGATCCATGTTAGCTTGGTAGTTGGGATTCCTGGATGGCCCCACGTACTCTACTAGCTTTTCTAGGGCCCGTGGGAGTATTAGAGAATTGGGCAGTTGGGTATGAGATACTTGGGTTGTCCAGCGTACTCTACTGGCTTGGGTAGGGACCCGGAAAATACCAGCGCACTCTACTAGCTTGGGTAGGGCTACCGCGATTGTTAGTTAATTGGGCAGTGGAGTATTAAGGCTTTTTGAATTGGCTGGTTGTTTCGTTCAGGATTTGGGTTTTCGGAGTCGTCGTGCCTTGTCACTCTACTAGCTTGGGTAGGGCCCCCGGGAGTTGTTGTCTTGCCGGCGGCCAGATTTGAAAGTCAGACTTGTTACCGAGTTTGAGTTGGTTGGTTAGTTCGGTTGAGTTGATTGGTGGATTCGATTCGTGTCTTGGGTCTTTTATCGTTCCCGTAGAATAGCTCTTCTGTGTACGTGTCGGGCTTATGGGGTCTGTTCTGGTTTTATTTAAACTTGTGCACGAGTGTACCGTCTGGGCTTATTGGGGTCAAGTTAGGTTTAGTTTAGTAGTACTTAGTTTTTCTTCCGATGCGCTCGTGTGCTTCGTTTTATTTTCGCTTGACCTCTGTTATTGTAGATTCTATCCTTTCAATCTATTTTTACCTTTCATGCTCAGTTGTCCTATGATGCCTACTGGTTACCTGTTGTATTGATACTCATGTTACACTCTACATCTATTTTCGTGATGCAGGTCCGAGCACCAGTTATCATCAATGAGTTCGAGCCTATAGTGGTCTGTTCCGGAGACGAGGGTGAGCACATGGCATTATGGGATTACCTGTCTCCTTCTGTATATATATTTTGTCTTGTCTTTTGCTTTTGAGATAGCTTGTTTCTGTGGTCGACTTTTGGGACTTGTACTCGTGTAGTTGTTCTATACATGTGACTTCCAAGTTCTGGAGGTATTGTTGTTGAATATAGATGTTTCGCTTCCGCCTTTCCTTTATCTGTTCGTTTATTTATGGTTTTGCATTGTTGAGGTTAGATTCAACCCTCAATCCCATAACTGCTAAGTTCCAGGATTGGCTCTTGGTTTGCCTACTAACGAGTTGGTAGGCACCATCATGACTCAAAAAATTGGGTCATGACAAGTTTGTTGTAATGACCCTTCAGGTCATTTGTGTGTTTGTGCCTTCTTCTTGTCGTTTGGAGCATTCCTACGACTTGCTGGCACTGTAGGTTTGGTTGCCTGGTCATTCCTTTGGGTTTTGTGCCTGTTTTTCTGTTTAGGAGCTTTTGAAGTCTCAAAAGTTTATTTCAGTCATAACCTAAGCTAAACGGCCTCAGAAAGGAATTCTAATGGTTCCATCAGCTCCGGAGTGTCCAAATTAGGCTCGAAGCCTGGTTGGCCAAAGTCTCGAGGCTTCCGGTGTGATTTTGGGGCCATTTGGCTCTTTAGCCTTTGAAATTTTGCTTGAGTTGACTTTGGTCAGCATTCATGGTAAATGCACTCGAATGAGAATTCCGTCAGCACGATTTGTTCCGAAATGCCGATTTTGGTCTAGAATGACCCTTCGTACTCTTCCCAAGGCTTCCTATATAATTCTGAGGTACTCGATTGAAATTGTCTAAATTGGCACTTTTGAAGTTGGATCCACTTTTTGTGAAAACGACCTCGTATGGAAATTTTGATTCCGCCATTGAGTCCGGAATGTTGAATTTGATAGGGTAGCATATCTCGTTTGCATGCACAGGGTTCCAAACGAATCCCGAGCACCACGTCTGAGTTTTTGGAATGCCCAAACACAGCTGGTGCACAGCTGATGTTGCAGTCCGATCTCTTATCCGTGTTCGCAGGCTTAGCTCCTTGTTAGCAGAGGTGTGTGATGTTCCTCTCTCCGTTCGCGGGTAAGGCTCCGCTTTCACAGAGGTCTGGAAGGTCTGGGTATCTCCGCGTTCGCAGATTGGCCTCTGCGTCCGTGGAGGTGTGGATCTTCTCTCTCAGCGTTCGCTAATTTTAGTGAGTTACTTCTCAGCATTTGCGAGCCCCTGGCTGTTTTCGCGGAGGTATAATTTTTTTCCTTCCGTGTTCGCAGAGGTCAGTGACTGGCAGTGTATATAAAGGCTAGTCGGGTTACTTGTTGAAGGAAATTAGAAATTTCATATCTTTCTCATCTTAAATCAGTTTTTGGTGATTCCAAGTCCTGTATGTTCAGAAGTTCATTGTCTTCGTGGGTAGTTGAGCAGAGGTTGTTGGGTAGTCCTCGATTCCCGTGAATTTGAGGCATAAGTTGCTATCTTGTGCTTATGGTGTAAAGTTTTGCATCTTTTGTTTCTTTGTGTTGTTGACTATTCCTGACCCCGAATTGTGTTTTATTTTTGAACATAAGTTAGGGGGAAGCTTGATGACCTTTTGACGGAGTCAATTCTGGGATTTTTGGAATGGATCCCATATTTTCTGATTTTTGACTCCATAATTGGTCCGTCTCTATTTTTGTTGATATTAGAGTCTAAACGTCTGTACAGACGCTGTCATTCTGTTTATGATAGTGTGGCAGGGTTTTGAGGTTGTTCGGAAGGGAAAAGCTCCGGTAGAGATATTTGGAGCACGTGCAGTCGGCCTTTTGGTAGGTTACAACTTCCCTTCCTTTAGATTGAGCTTGAATGTGTGTATGCAGGCTGATCTGCGTGAATTTGGGGTGGGTAGCTAGTATTTCTGTTCTTCTCTTAATTCTTGCTTTAGGGTTGATTTTTGGGTTATTTTTGGGGTTAGTACCATGTTAGCGGAGAGGTTTGTTATCGGTGTTTTATGATTAGATATTCGACTGTACATATGTTGTTGCATGCGGATTGTCTGGTTGCCTGCTTATTGTATTGGAGTTTATCTTTGGCCTTAGTTTAGAATTAAGTAGTATTGACTTAGGCCCATGCACCTGTTTGACCGTGGTATGTATCCGACGTTAATTCGGATGACTAGGTCCTTGTAGACTGGCATATCAGACTTGGGTCTGATAGTTTGAGTCCGGTTTGGGCTTTTTGTAGTGTACCTATCTAGACTCTCTCCACATTTCTGTGGTGCCGATGTGACATCGGAAGTGTGTTGTTTTTTCCATACCTATCAGATGTTTTGAGATCACTTCGGTGGTACTTTGGTTGATAGTAGATGGCGATCCATGTTAGCTTGGTGGTTGGGATACCTGGACAACCCCACATACTCTACTTGCTTGGGTAGGGCCCCCGGGAGTATTAGCAAAGTTGGCAGTTGGGTATGAGATACTTTGGTTTTCCAGTGTACTCTACTGGCTTGGGTAGGGCCCCGGGAGTACCAGCACACTCTACTGGCTTGGGTTGGGCCCTCGGGAGTATAATGTCAATGATTAATTAAGGGGGTGCTTTGAGATTGAAGTACTAAAGTATATGATATATGTTGATGATGTTGTTGAGTGTGAAAGGGATTCTCACATATTACTCAACCATTGAATGTGAAAGATTTTCTCACACGTAATAATTCTTAACTTGTTGAAAGGATTGCTCAACTAACCTTGAATTGACGATTAAGAAGCTATTCTAATAAAGGGACAAGAGCCGATCACCCATGTTCCCTAATGTAGACAAGAGGCGATCACCCAAGTTTACTAATAATGAACTTATGACTAATGATAGACTAGAGGCGACTATCCATGTCTACTTATGATTATTGAACTATGTCTAATCCATGGGAATTAGACTTAGCACTGAGTGGACAAGTGGCGAATACCCATGTCCCTTAAACTATGTGCCACCATAGGATGATGGTCTATGTTATACTCCAGCTAGTGGATCCACGTAAGCTATATGATAAGTAAAGGGTCCTACCTTGACAAGTAGGATGGCCGTCTCGGTGTGGGGTTATACACCGGATTCCATGTTGATAGCTCACATGGTTTTATATGTCGGTTAAGACTACTTCCCACAAACAATGAACTAAAAGTCTTGTTATGATGTTTTTCAAGTGAAGTAAAGATGCTTAGCTTGCTTTGACCTTGGTTTATGGTTTATGCTTTCTATACCTTATCATGTTTAGCTTGGTCATTGCATGTCACGAAAATGTCCCGTTTTAGCATGTTTTAAATGATTTCGTGCATTGCTATCATACTTTGTACTTGATTGTACTAACGAATACTCTTGCCTACATTGACTTATTAATGTAGGGCGTGGCAATTCTCCATCCACTCGTAGATAGAGCTTAGTAGAGGAATTGTGAAGACTTGGTGAGTCCTCATCCATTCGAGGACATAGCCCAGTTGTTCTTACCTTTATGTTTTTTTTATTTTTGCATTGTATTGGGCTACGTCCCAAACATTATTTCTCTTTCTTATGATTAGATTGGCTTGAGACATGAGATGTAGACTTTCGCTATTTTTCTTAAAAGCTTTGACCTGATATTGTAATTTGAACTTTTAATTTCTATGATCTTGTATGTATGTATGCTAAGTGGCTTGTATGAGGCCTTTCGAGGTCTGGTACGCTATGTCACGTCTAGGGGGTACCTTCGGTCGTGACTGCGGAACCTCCAGTTAGAGGAGGAGGTCAGCATTAGTGGCAAGGTGTATTCTCATGGCAGAGGCGCCCATGGCTATTTCTATGCAGATCCAGCAAGTGCAGAGGCAGAGGTATCTGATGATGTGATCACAGGTACGGTTCTCCTATGCCTTAAGTCCGCTTCAGCTCTATTTTATCCTTGTTCTACATATTTATATGTATCTGCTTATTGTGTTCTTCGATTGACGGTGAGTCCAGACCCTTTAGTGGTACCTTTGCGTGTTTCGACCCCGGTAGGGGATTCTTTAGTAGTGGAATATGTGTGTAGATAAAATCAAGCCTAAAGCATGGTTTCTGAGAAGAAAAAAAGAAATGCTAGTTCCCCACCCCAAATTCACACAAATCAGTATGCCTTCACACAATACAACTTAATCTAAAAAGAAAGGAAGTTGTAACCTACTAGAAGGCCAACCGAGCGCGCTCAAAATCACTCCGCTAGAGCTTTTCCCTTTCGAACGGCCTCAGACTGCTGCCACACTATTTATAATAGAACTATAGCATCAGTACAGTTGCCTACACACATAAATCATCAAAATCAGAGACAGACCAAATTAGGAATCAAATTCAGAAAATGTGGGAGCCGCTAAAAAAATCTAGGATTTGACTCTTTGAAAAGGACCTAAACCCTTCGCTGAACTAGTGCTAAAAAATAGAAGACAATTCGGGTCTTGAGACCACCGGCAAATGAAGAAAACAAAACATGCAAAACTTTACAATAAGAAATATAAAATCATCCTAAGCAGCCCCAAAACGATGCAATTATACCTCAAACGAGGGCTCCCCAACACTATCCGAGCCAACACCCACACAACCTATAAAATTTCAAATACCTGGGACTTAGAATTGCCAAATTTCGACTTATAACGAGGAAGAGATCACCTTTGAAAGATTGCAAGCCAACAAAACTCGACTGCCCTATTTATACTCAAGTGCCAATCACACTGACCTCCGCAAATGCGAAGGTAAAAAAAACACCTCTGAACGCGATGAAGGGTCCACGAACGCAGAAAAGAGGAACCTACACCTACGTGAATGTGGATACCCTTCAACGAACGTGGAGAGGAAACTCCCAGAAACCCTTAGACATTCGCAAACGCGGAGCTCTATCCACATAAGCGGAGAAGAGAAACACAGGCCTCTGCAAACCTGAAGCCACGACTGCGAACGTAGAGATTGAATGGGTCTGCAGCATCAACTGCTACACCAGCTGGTTTTTGGCTTTTAGGAATACTCCAACGGGGTGCTCGGGATTCGTTCGGAATCCCGTGCACTTAAACGAGATATGCTACCCCATAAAATTCGACGTTGCAGACTCAATGGCACATTCAGAATTTCTATACGAGGTAATTCCGACAAAAAGTAGGTCCCACCTCCCAAGCGCCTTTTTAGTCAACTTCTACCAAGGGCCTCAGAATTAGATAGCGCACGAACGATCGTTCTAGAAAAAACTAGGCATTCCGGAACTAACTGCACTGTCTGTATTCTCATCTGAGCATGTTTTCCAAGAATGTAGACCAAAGTCAATCGAGAGCCAAATTTGGAAGACTAAAGCACCAATTTGACCCAAAGTCACACCATAAGCCTTGGGACTCGGGCAAACCATGCTTCTAGCCTAATTTAGCCGCTTCGGAGCTGATGAAACCGTCAAAATTCCGCATTGAGGTTGTTTACCTTAGGTTATGACCGAAATCAAAATTTCAAGTTTCAAAACTGCAAAATAGGGAATCGGGCATAAAATCCAAACGAACGACTAGGCGACCGAACAGTAAGTGCCAGCAAGTCCTAAATGACTTGAGGCTGCTATAGTAAAGCTTTAAACGACTCAAACAAGGCATTAACATAGTTCATTACAACATCCACTACTAAAAGAACTTTCGTCTGCGAAAGTAAGAGTCGGGAAGTACCTGAGGGCTTAAATAATCTAGGGAACTGCTCCCAAAGCTCCCGCTCGGTCTCCCAAGTAGCCTCTTTAACTAGACAATGCCTGCAATGGACCTTAACCACATGAATGACTCTAGACCTCAGCTACCACACATCTCTAGCCAACTTAGCAACTGGCTCCTCAATATAGGTCAGGCGCAGATTCGAAACATGGAAAACTGGATGAATAGGTGAGAATTCTTGACTTTAGGCTAACTCATTGGCCACATCACCAACTGTACTGAAAATATCAAAAGGCCCAATATACCTGGAGCTAAGTTTAGCCCACCTCTCAAAAATCATCACGTCATTCATGGGTGATACTCGGAGGAATACCCTGTCACCAATGGCAAATCTAATCGGTCGACGCCTGCGATCCGCATAACTCAGTTCTCTACTCTGAGTAGTCCTGAGCTGATCCTGATTCCTCCTCACATGCACTAAGGCCTCCTCAAACAACTATGTATTACGCGGCCTAGGCTTCATAGACTCAAACCATCAAATTGGAGTGCGACAACGCCTACTATATAAAGCCTCAAACAGGGCCATCTGAATGCTAGGGTTGTAGCTTTTGTTGTATGCAAACTCCGCCAAAGGCAAAAAATGGTCCCACTAACATCCAAAGTCCAAGACACAAGCCCGTAATATATCCTGAAGGACCTGAATAGTATGCTCTGACTGGCCATCAGTCGGCGGGTGGAACGTTGTGCTAAGGTCGACACGGGTGCCCCACTTGTAATGCTGTGACAAATCATGATACATTTTAGCAGTGCTCAGATTGATAGAATACCTTGAATCATGGGCCTCACTAAGAATCTACTCAATCAAATCCACAACTCTCGAAACACACAAACTGCCAGTAAATCTCAAAACCCCATCAGAATCTAGAGTAATCTACCTGGTATAACCTGCAATTACTCTATCTCTGAGTGCCAACAAAGATGTATCCTCAAACTGATAACCATGGATCTGATCTAGCAGGGATGAATGAACTCCCACATAGGCTAACATCTGACTGATATCTGAAACATCAAGCCTTATCATCTGGTTGGCTAGGGAATGGATGTCCAAAGCCAAGGGTCGCTCCGAAACAGAAAGGAAGGCTAGACTACCTATACTCAATGCCTTCCAGCTTAAGGCATCCGCTACCACATTCGCCTTGCCCGGATGGCAGATAATAGAGAGATCATAGTCTTTCAGGAGCTCAATCCAATGGCGCTGTCTTGAATTAAGATCCCTCTAGGTCATAATGTACTGAAGGCTCCTGTGATCAGTGTAGATCCCACAATGAACTCCATATGAGTAATGCCACTAGATCTTAAGCGTGAAAACTACCACAGCAAAACTCCAAGTCATGCGTGGGGTAGTTGTGCTCATACAACTTAAGCTGCCTTGACGCATAAGCAACAACCCAAAGCAACGCCGAATGTGTCACAATAAACCGTGAAGTCCTCGCCCTCAATAGGAAGAGTCAATATAGGAGTGGTGGTAAGCAACTCCTTAAGCCTCAGAAAGCTCCTCTCCCACTCACCCGACAACACAAAGGGAATATCCTGGTGAGTCAACCAAGTAAAAGGTGCCACAATAGAAGAAAACCCTCAACAAAATGCCTGTAGTACCCCGCAAATCAGATGAGGCTCCGAATCTCAATCATAGAGGTGGGCCTGGCCCAATCATAGATAATATCAATCTTCACCAGATCCACCATAATGCAATCCTTGGACACCACATGTCCCAAGAATGCTACAGACTCAAGCAAAAACTCCCACTTTGAGAACTTTGCATTAAGCCGTTGGTCTCTCAAAGTCTGGATTACTATCCTCAACTTCTTCTAATGAACACTATCCGAACCTACACCCATAAAGCCTACAAAATTTTGAACATTTGGGACTTTGAATCGCCAAATGCTTACTTATAACAAAGGAGAAATCACCTTTGAAAGCTTGCAAGCCAACAAAACCCGACTGCCCCTTTTTATACTTAAATGCCAGTCATACGAACCTCCGCGAATGCGGCTAGAGGCCCGCGAACTCGGAGGGAAAACAAACACACCTCTGCAAATGCGGTGAAGGGCCCTCTAATGCGGAGAAGAAGAACCTACACCTCCGCGAATACGGATACCCTTCTGCGAACGCGGAGAGGATACTCCTAGAAACCCCCAGACCTCCGCAAATGTGAGCTCTATCCCTGAAAGCGGAGAAGAGAAAACAGGCCTCCGCGAACGTGGAGAAGGATGGGTCTGCAGCATCAGCTGTTGTACCAGTGGGTTTTTGGCTTTTCAAAAAACTCCAATCGAGTGCTCGGGATTCGTTCGGAAGCCTGTGCATGCAAACCAGATAAGCTACCACATCAAATTCAACATTCCGGACTCAATCGCACAGTCGACATTTCCATTCAGGTCATTTCGACTAATAGTGGGTCCCACCTCCCAAGCGCCTATTTAGCCAACTACTACAAAGGGTCTCAGAATTAGATCGAAAGCCCCGGGGTGAGCACGAAAGGTCTTTCTAGAACAAACTCGGTCTTCTGGAACTTACCGCAATGACAAAATTCTCATTCAAGTGCATTTTCCAAGAATGTTGACCAAAGTCAACCTTCATCCAATTTTCTAAGGTTAAAGCGCCAAATGACTCAAAAGTCACACTAGAAGCCTCGAGACTCGGGCCAACCATGCTTCTCCCCTAATTTTTCCGCTACGGAGCTGATGGAAGCTTCAAAATTCTGCTCTTAGGGTCATTTACCTGAGATTATGACTTAAATTAACTTTTCAAGTTTGGAAAGCTCCAAAACAGGGAAACGGGTATAAAACTCAAATGAACTTTCAGGCGACCGAACAGTTAGTGTCAGCAAGTCATAAATGACTTGGGGACGCTACAAGAACGCTCTAATCGATTGAAAGAAGGCATTAACATAGGTCATTACAAAAAGGAAGGCATGAAAAAAATTAAACAAAAATTTTATATTTTTTAACCTCTGGATTATCATCAAATACGAAATATCAAGCACCTTCTATTTAGATATTTATGTATAATGGATTCCACCCATAAATGTCAGAGGAATAAAAAAAATAAAAACCTAAACAAAGATGCTAAAAATCAAATCTTTTTTTGCCTGCACAAGAGGAGTGAGGGTTGGAAATGAAATATCAATCTTTTCCAATTAACTCCCATTAAACATAGAAACGAATTTAACAAAAGAACGTTTCTTAAAAAAATCTGGTCTAACAAACACTTCAACATATAACCACAAGCACAAATGAAAAGAAAGAACAAATGTATATATAAAATGATATAAAAATAAGATACCCAAGTAAGGAACTGAGTCGATGATCGCCCAAGAAACAATTTCTGCTAATTTTCTGGATAAGAATTTTGTACAACTTTGTAGTAGTATAAAATATATGTGTTAGTTCTCTTTAAGAAGAGAGAAACCAATATTTATAAAGGAGAAATAACAGTTGAATTAATAATATTCGAATTTGTTCTTGTTCTTAGGGTATTTATTGTTGTACTGTAATAAGATATTTGTAATCGCCAAAAACTTAAATAAAGATTAAATTACACTTTTACCCCTCATGTTTTTAACTTTACGGGATGCTTTTTTAAAAATATAATACATCGATGTGCCATTTTATTTAATAGGAATACGAAGGTTCAAAGAAAAAAAAACAAATTCAGGATTGTTTAGACTCATTTAAAATCATGTTTATTTGAAGTTGAAATTTTGTTTGGACATGGTATTTGAATATGAAATATCTTAAGACCCCAAGCTAATAAATCACATAATTCCATGCTTATTTTATAAATAAATATTTGTAATTACATGTTATTATAAATTTTTAACTACATATAATTTTACAAAGATTCATTGGTTCAGTAAATCAACTATAATAGTAACTAGCTATTACAACATATGATCAACTTTGATAAATTCCCCTACAATGAATGAACAATCTCTTTACATCAAACATGAGACTTTTAAAAAAATTATGGGTCTTTTTTTTTTTTTGTAAAATATAAACTTATGAATCAAGTGTAATATTTTAGAAATTGAAACCACAATTTGAGATTGCAAATCCTACTTTTTGGAGAATTTGTGTTTTAAATCATGATTTGAAGTAAAATCGCTGATTTGAAATTATGCTCCCTAATCCTATAACTAAACCTCTACTTAGAATCGAGTTTTTTGATATTATTAGTCAAAAAATTTACTACATCTAAAATTTGAAATTATTTTTACTAGCACTATTTAATTCCCACATTTATTAATATCAAGTTTATTAAATATTTATATAAGTGTTTAAAATTATCTTTTTGGAAAGCATTAATTCATTATCAATGTTTTCAAATACAATAACTTTAATTCTAAATTAGTTACTATTTCTCATTATGAATCTTGTACTTTTTTACATTAGTTGTAGATGAATAAAAGGATCTTTGCCTTGATGTTGTAGCTCCCATGAAACCAAATATTGGTATGGCTGCAACAAGAGTCCGAGACTTCACTCGGATGAATCCTCAAGAGTTGTCTATTTCTACGGTAGACAAGGATCAACAAGAGTTTATTGAGGATATTCAAAAGATTGTCAAGATCATGGGTATCACTCCGGTTGAGAGTGCAGACTGGTTATCAGTTGAAAGGGGTTGCTCAGATTTGGTTCAAACAATTGAAAGAAGAAAGGGCTATTGATGCTAGCTAGTCCATTGGATTGGTACAAGTTTAAAGGAGCTTTTCTAGACTGATTCTTCCCTCTCGAGATGAGATAGGCAAAGGTCCAAGAAGTCATTACCTTGAGACAAGGAAATATGATAGTTAAAGAATATGCTTTGAAATTCACTCAACTCTCCAAGTATGCTCCATCTCGAATCTTGTGCCTGAATGGGCAAATTAGAGTCTACTGTGTTGGAGATGGTGGTGAAGGAATGTAGAACCACCATGTTGATCAAAGAGACATTTATTTCTAGGTTGATGACTCATGCTCAATAGATTGAGGAAGAGAAGCTTAAGGAAAGTTTTAGGGAGACTAAGAGGTCTCAGAATGATAGTGGTGACTACTCTCATAAGAGATCTGGTGGTGGTGGTCATTCTCTGTTTTGCCAAAGGTATTCAAGCCCGGATCCATCCTCTTCTAGTGTTCCACTGCCGAAGTTCAACAAGGATAAGGTGCCCAACCCTAAGCCACATGGTAGTGCTTGTAGTTGACATTCTTTTCCATCATGTCAGAAATGTGGGAAGAGCCATCAAACAGAGTGTTTAGAAATTATCGGTGGATGCTATGGTTATGGTAAGAATTGTCATATATTGAGGGATTGCCCTTCGATTTCTAACAAGGGTAGATATTGTCGTTATCACACTCAGCCTAACATTTCTTAAGGTTGCATGTTTAAGTAGGATACCTCATCTAGCTCGGGTGCTAGAGAGCGCCAGAAAAGGTTCTATGCTCTTTTAGACTTGACAAGATCTGGAGGTTTCCCCTGACTTTTTCACTAGGATGTTACGAGTTTTTCAATTTGACGTTTATGCCTTCTTAGATCTAGGAACCACACTTTCCTTCATGACCCCTTATGTTCCAATGAAATTTTTTGTAAGTCTTGAAATCTTATCAGAACCCTTCTTTGTCTCTAATATTGTCAGTGATTTAGTTTTAGCTAAATGGGTTTACAGAAATTGACCGGTCTATGTTTTTTAAAAAATCACTTCAATTGATCTAGTATAGTTAGATATGCTTGATTTTGATGTTATTTTTTGTATGGACTAGCTTCGTGCTTGTTATGCCTTTATCGATGGTAGAACCAGTGTTGTTAAATTCTAGTTTCCAAATGAACCAGTCATAGAGTTGAAGGGTAGTAATTTGGTGCCTATAAGTCAGTTTATCTCAAGACTTAAGTATAGAAAGATGATTTCTAAAGGTTGACTCTATGATGTAGTTTGGGTTAGGGATACCAATTTTGAAACCCCAACTCTTCAGTCAGTTCCTGTGGTGAATGAGCTTCACTAAGTGTTTCCCGATAATCTTCTTAGGATTACTCCTAAAAGGGAAATTGACTTTGGAATGGAACTTCTTCCATATACCCTACCTATATTCATTCCTCCTTACAGAATGGCTCCAACTAGCTTAAGGAGTTGAAATTTTAGTTAAAGGACTTTTTGGATAACAGTTTCATCAGACCGAGTATTTCTCCATAGGGTGATTCAGTTCTCTTTGTTTGTAAGAAATATGGTTGTCTCAACATGTGCATTGATTAACGACAATTAAACAAAGTAACAATCAAGAATAAGTATCCCAGCCTGAGGATAGATGACTTATTCAATCATCTTCAAGGAACTAGTTTCTTCTCAAAGATAGACCTCAGATCTTGTTACCATTAGCTTAAGGTTAGAGATTGTGAAATTCTAAAGATAGCTTTCACGACTCAGTGTGGTCACTATAAATTTTTTGGCTATATCTTTTGGATTAACGAATGCTCATGCAGCTTTTATAAATTTGATGAACAGGCTTTTCAAACCGTATTTGGATATGTTAATCATTGTATTTATAGATGACATCTTGATCTATTCTCGGAGTGAGGATAAGCATGGTGATCATTTAAGGATTGTCTTGCAAGTTCTCAAGTACTATCAATTGTTTGCTAAGTTTAGCAAGTGTGAATTTTTGTTTAGTCTAGGAGAATTCCTTGGCCTTATAGTCTAAGGATAAGGTATTCAAGTTGATCCTTTGAAGACTGAATCAGTTAAAAACGGGTCTAGACCTCTTTCTCCCTAAGATATTAGGAGTTTCTAAGATTTAGCTAGTTACTATAGACGGTTTATGGAGGGATTTTCCTTCGTTACTTCTCATTTGGTTAGCTTGACTTAGAAGAAAGTGAAATTTCAGTGGTCTGAAGCTTGTGAGAAGAGTTTTTAGCATTTGAGGACTCGACTTACTTCAGCCCCAGCTTTGACTTTACGAGAATGTTCTTATTGTTTTGTTGTGTATTGTGATGCCTCTAGAATTTCCCTTCGTTGTATTTTGATGAAACATGGTAAGATCATAGCTTATGCTTCTAGGAAACTTAAGGTTCATGAGAAAAAATATCCTACTCACTATTTAGAGTTTGTGGTGGTGGATTTTGCCTTGAAGATATGGAGACATTACCTCTATGGTGTTCATGTGGATGTGTTCACCAATCATAAGAGTCTTCAGTATGTGTTTAAACAAAAGTATTTGAATCTTCTTCAAAGGAGATGGCTCTAGTTATTGAAAGGTTATGACATTAGTATCATTTACCATCTAGGTAAGGCAAATGTGGTTGCAGATGCTTTTAGTAGATTGTGTATGAATAGTGTTGGTCATTTTGAGGATGATAAAAAGGTTTTAGTTCATGATGTGCAAAACTTAGCCTGTTTAGGAGTTCATTTGGTTGATTCATAGGAAGGTGGAATTATTGTCCAAAATGGGTCAGAATCGTCTTTTGTAACGGATGTTAAGGCAAGATAATGATCCGACTGTGGTTGAGTTGAAGAAAGTGATTTCTAGAAAAGCTATTGAGGCTTTGTTCAAAGGTGGAAATGGGGTGATACATTATCAAGGTCATTTGTGTGTTTTGAATATTGATGAGTTGGGGCAATAGATACTTTCAGAAGCTCACATTTCTTGATATTTTATTCACCCAGGAGCCAACAAAATGTATTGTGATCTATGGGAAGTTTATTGGTTGAATGAGATTAAGAAGGATATTACAGAATTTGTGGCTAAGTATCCAAATTTCCAACAAGTGAATGTTGAGCACTAGAAACTAGACGGTATGACTCAGAATATTAGTATTCCTACTTGGAAGTGGGAAGATTTTAGAGTGGACTTCATTATGGGTTTACCCTACACTTGTCGACAACATAACTCTATTTGGGTGATTGAAGTCAAAATTACTAAGTTGATACATTTTCTTCCTTTATAGACTTCTTATTCTACTGAGGACTATGCTAGGCTATATATTCGAGGGATGGTTAAGTTGCATGGTGTGCCTATAACTATCATTTCAAATAGAGGTACCAAGTTCACCTCTCAGGTTTGGAGATTGTTTTAGAAAGGTCTTAGTACTCAAGTTAAGCTTAGCACAACTTTTCACCCGTAGACAGCTAGTTAGGCTGAATGTACTATTCCAAATTTTAAGGATATGTTGAAAGCTTGTGCGATTGACTTTAAAGGTAATTGGGATGATTATTTTTCTTTGATTGAGTTTTCCATAGTATTATTTATCACTTGAGTACTCAGATGGCTCTATTTGAGGCTCTCTATGGTAGGAGGTGTAGGTCTCCTAATGGCAGGTTTGAGGAACAAAGAAGTTGCTTCTGCTAAATTCCTTTGGAGGAATGAATTAGTTGAGGATGCTACTTGGGAGGCCAAAGCCAATATGATGTCAAAGTACCCCGATCTCTTTCCCTCCGGTTTAGTTTCAGCGTGAGGTATTAGTTCTTCCTATGTACTTTTTGAATTCATGCATTTCAGTTATTTTCATGTTTCCCTATGCATGCATGTTCATGAAATATGTTTTGAACTTTATGATTTGGCTCGGAGGAATTCACTATTTTAGTTTTATGGGTTTTTGCATTCATGTTTGGTTGTAGATCTTTCCCTATTCTTTTTATGCCTAGTTGAGTCACATTCGAGCATGATTGTTCCCAAAGGGGAGATATTGTTACACCTCGAAAGTACCTTTGTTCAGATATGGAGAAGTGCAATAGAAAACAATTGAATCTACAGCCTTTTGGGTTTCATGAGAAGTGGTTACGGGTCGTAGACTGTTTGTCGACTCATGGTGTCACAACCCAAAGTACATCCTATACATGACATGATGTATAAGACCCTAAGATGTCCGACACAAGCCACTGTACTTACATAAAATGCAATATAGTAGACAAAAGTACAATTTAAGTAGAAAGTCTCATATCATAAAAGAGTTTGACATAGAAATAGAAGTCGAATCATAATCTTGACAAGCCAAATTAGTGGTTGGGACGTAGCCTAATACCATGTACAACGTCTAAAAACTAGAGACATAAAAAAACATAGTAAATATTACATGGTCCTCGAAATATGAGGACTCACCAAGTCTTCAATGATCAATAAATCAAGTAGCCACGAGCGCGAGGAGGAGTAGTGTCAAGCCCTACATTATTAAAAAACATTGGCACAAGTATGAATTAGTACATGCAATGTGCTAAGTATGAGGGAAATGTATAAGAATATAAACGTGATCATAAGAGGACATTTAAACGTGATATGCATCACCAAGCTAAAAATATGGTAAAACCTTTAAAGATAAATCATAAATCATGAACATGGTCAATGCATCTTTAAAACATAATGGAAGCTTATCATTAAAACCATTGAAGGTAAGTTAGTTCATTTTGTTGGATGTTTACCGTTAACCATCATATGCCATGTGAGCTATAACATAGGATCCGGTGTCTTTCTCCCACAACGAAAACAGATGTCCTACTTGCCAAGGTAAAGACCATAATTTCTAGCTAAGGTGGATCCACTAGCTTAGTCATATAAGACTATCCTACGGGGGCACATATTTAGGGTTAAAGAGATTGCTACTAGAGACCTGACCTCTACTAACGAGAGAGCCTCAATCTCAATATCCTCTCGGTGCTAAGTAAAATCCCAACGAAATTGGTCATAAACATACTCATATCATCATACATGGAAAGGCACAATTTAACTACCAATCCAACCCTAAAGTAACTATAGACTAGCTCCTTTAAACCATGATTCAACATATGTGAGAAAACCTTTCACAACCATGATTTCATACTATGTGATAAAACCTTTCTCAATTCAAAGACACTTATGTCAAAAGCATTATTAGTTCATAAAACATCATTTTCATAAGACATGCTTACCTTCATAAATCATAGTTCATACGTTTCAAGCTTTTCTTCATAAATTCATCATCATAAACATGTACAACACATGGGTCCATATGAAATCGATTTGAAAACAAGTAATTGAATCAAATCATGTATAATAACATTGAAATCAAATCATTACAAATTGAACCCATGGAGATTTGCATGAAACCCTAGATAATTGGGTGAAATTCCCTTCTGGAAATTGAAATTTCTTGTGACCCAATGAATGAATGGAATCTATTGGTGAATCCCCGGACATACCTTGATAATCAAAGCCCAAAAGTAATGTATAAAAAGGATACTTGAAGCTTGAAACCCTAGTTCTTCACCTTGAAGCTTGAGAGATAATTGGGGAAGAGACTTGAGACAATTTGGAGGGATTTTGTGAGAATGAGGGATTTAGGCTAAGTTAAGTGAGTAAAAATGGTTATAGGGTAGTTATAGGTAAAAAATGACATACTTTAGGGGTTGGGCATATAGGAAAAGACCAAAACACCCTTCATTAATTTCAACCTGATTCTACGATTTGGACATACGGTCCTTAGGACTTTCTACGGACCGTACTGGTCAACCGTAGGACCAAGTATTGGAACTCAAAAATTGGCCAACTTTCTACGACACCATTCTACGGACCATCGACCTTTCTACGGACCGTAGACCCCATCCATAGACCTCAGTTTTAACCTAAAAATTTCACTAAGTATGCATTGCCCCTAAGGACTTCTACGGCTCGTCCTAGTCAATCGTAGACCTTGTTATTGGGACTCAAATTTACCAAAAACTCAACCTCATCCCTATGAGGGCCATCTAAGACCTGTAGAATCTTCTAAAAAACGTACTTTTGTTTCGTAGGACATAATCAGTAGCCAAAACATGAAGTCATTTCCTTTTCCAATTTTTGAGGTGTTACACATGGAAACCATTCGTGGTTGACATTTAAGATTTAGAATTTTTGTTTAGTGATTATGAGTTTTTTATATGGATTTTGGTTTGTTGTATGAGTTGTGGTTGGATTTGTAGCAGTTACAAGCCCTGAAATGTCACTAATCTAGAACTTTAGGATGTCATGTACGAGCTAATAGTAAGGCCTGTGAAAGGAATCATGAGTTATAGTTGGGTCTCGTGGACTCGATCAACAAAAAGATGTATTTTTAGTACGTGGGTATTTATGAGAGGATAGTATATTTTGTGCTATGGACTACGAGACCTAGAAAGGTGTCATGGTTCACCCTTCAAAAACTCGGTGACTTTCAAGAAACGAAAATGATGATTTGGCACTATCGTCCATAGAAGGGGTTACGGGTCATAAATAAGAAATTTTTGGTTCAAGTTT
Organism: Solanum appendiculatum; assembly: GCA_018342035.1. Classification (NCBI taxonomy): domain Eukaryota; kingdom Viridiplantae; phylum Streptophyta; class Magnoliopsida; order Solanales; family Solanaceae; genus Solanum; species Solanum appendiculatum. The sequence continues at coordinate 1,515,593 of JAGDQO010000682.1, read as the reverse complement.
TAAAACTCTCTAAATCCCAGTTGTTTTCATCAGATGGACTGCATGGTCTCTATAATGAAGTACAGTCGTAGACTCTCACGTGGTACTTGTTCGATAGTTATTTCTTAGGGGTAGTTCAGTCTTGTTCCACTCTTTTATTTCCTATTCTACGTAATTTTAGGCCTATTTTGAAGACAATAAATGATTCCTAAGACCCTCTTACCTCTTCATTCCCTCTCATTCTCTCAATCAAAGTTGCTTCTCTCTCAAGTCTTCTCTCCCATGGAAAGATCAAGGCTCCAAAGCTTCATGTCTCCTTCTTCAATTTTCACATATGGTTTCTATTAAGGTATGTGGGAACTTCATCAATGGATTCTTATTCACCCATTGAGTCCCAAAGAAGTCTCAGTTTCTCAATTTATGATTGTTCCAAAATTTATAGTGTTTCATGGTTTCTTATAAGTTTTTATTGAAGTTTAGTATGTTCTTCATGATTGTTCTTATACTACATGATTTGATCAAAATTAAATGTATTGAATGGTATTTTTATGATCATGACTAAGCTAATTCTTTATGCATACATTATGTTATGACTATTTTTCAAGTACCTAAGGATGCTTTCAAAAAAAGTATCATTTAGTTTATATGATTATCACAATTTCTAGATGCTTTTAAATAAAGTGTCTCTCAGATTATGTTATGTTATCATGATTTTAAGGAGCTACTCTTATGATTATCAGATATTCCATGAATGATTTAATATTACCAAATTCTTTATTATTTGTATGATTATGCATGTTTTCCAATTGGAGTTTACTTTTCATCGAGTAGACCAAGGGATGAAGGCTCACCCATTAGTAGAGGCATGAGACTTCTATTAGCAATTGCTTTGTCCCCGAACTACGTGCCCCCATAGGAGTTTATCTTCATTGACTTTAGCTAGTAGATCCATCTTAGCTCGGACTGATGGTCCTTTACTTGGCAAGTAGGACACTCTCTTCTTTGTGTGGTAGCATAATAATGAACTCTGTGTTATAGCTCACATGATTTATATCGCTTAATGGTATCTTCCACAGATGTTATGATTTTAAAAATATTGCATGACCTTATACTATGTTTTCAAAATTAGTTCATTAGTTTTCATTTTATGTTTACTTGGTCATTGCATTATCATTTGTTCAGACTTACCATATTATTATGTTATGTTTATTGCATTTCCCTATGGACAGTACATTTCGAGTACTGACCGCACACTTTTCTACATATATTGTTTCATAAAATAGGTATTGATGCATCCTATCAGGTTCATGGTTAGTACGGACTCTTATCAGCTTTGCTTTGCTTCGCTGAGTTCTCATGGTTCGGGAGATACCATCTATGACTTCCTTATGTTCATTTTAGACATTACTTTAAGTTTTTAGAAGTTCGTGGTTAGCAACTCACCTATGTGTCTTGTACTCAGATTTTTCTTTGATACTATGTCTAGAAATTACAGACTCTATTTTGTTGTTCATGCTATTTTAGTAATATATGTTATCTTAGTGCCGTGCTATGCCATGTCGTTAACTTTGATCACTCATGGATCGTAGGCACCATATCATGTCTAGGGGGTAGTCTTGGGTCATGACAATTGACCTCTGCATTCGTGGACCAGGTCCTGTGTTCACGAAGAAGACCCTTGGTTGTATATATCTCTGTTCAACTGTTTTTTCTTTGTTCTAATATTCCAAATTTGATTTCCTGAGCTTGGGAGCTCCAAATTGAGCGATTTATGTTGCATTGGTTTGGGTTTTCGTGTGGCTACATATTGGAGTGATCGATGAAGTTTCAGGGAGCATCAAGAGGAGGTCATTTCTATCCTGAAGAGACTGCCTAGCTTCTTAATTCGTGATTTTTATTTCATGGGCTATTTTTGTGTAGTTTCGAAGCTTGAATTGTGTCCCATTTTTTGACACAAGTACAGTAATCTATTTAGAATATTTTGATGAAGTCAATATTGGAATTCCCAGTGTGCGTCCCACATTCTCGTTGTTACTCAATTTTTGGTATATTTACAATTATTGCAATGTTTGTGTCTAAACGTCTGTATTGACGTTTTGATTAATATTAATGTAATGACCCTCCAGGTCCTTTATGTTTTTATTCCTCCTTTTCATAGTTTAGAGCATTCATATAGTGACCCCAAGTCATTTATGACTTGTTGGGACTGATAGTTTGGTCACCTAGTCGTTCATTTGGTTTTTATAAGAATTTCTGTGTTTTGGAGCTTTTGAACCTTGAACGATTGATTTTGATCAAAAGTTTAGGAATACGTCCTCAAAATGTAATTTTTACAATTTATCAGCTATGGAAGAGTCAATTTAGGCTAGTGGCATGTTTGGCTAGGGTCCCAAGGCTTTCGGTGCGAGTTTGTACGATTAGACATTTTACCTTTTAAGCTTTGCCCTAACTTTGATCTTGGTCCACAATTTGGTAAATGTGCCCAGATGAAAATTTGATCAATGCAATTGGCTCCAGAATGTTATGTTTGGTCTAGAATGACCCTGCACATGTATATCGAGACTTTTAGGCTAATTCCAAGGCCAAATGGGGGTTTTCACTTAAAATGGAATTTTGATGTGGGAGCCACTTTTTATCGAGACAAACTTGAATGGAAGTTTCTACTATTCTGTTGAATTTGGAATGTCAAATTTGGTTGGGTCGTATATCTTGTTTGCGTTCACAGGGTTCTGAATCAATCCCAAGCTCTCGGGTAGAGCCTAGATGGCATTATTGAAATTTTTGGTGCTTGATGTTGGTGCCTCCGCTTTTGCTTTTAATTTGCCCTCATTTAAGCGTCTAGGGCTCAACTTTAGTGGACTAGGCCCGCCAGGCAGCAACTACCTTAGCTTTCTCGGCATCACTTTAGTGGGCCCCATATTATAGGCTAGGGGCTAGCTTTAGCGATCTTTGACAGCCCAGGCGCTGTCACATTCGCAAACCTAGCGTCGCTTTAGCGACCAAACACTCACTTTATAGAGGCCCACCTTTCCTTGACCAGTCGATTTAGTGGCATTAGTAGCAGCTAAAGCGGCACCTGCATCAGTGTTATAAGTTAAGTCACGATCAGATTTTGTCCTCAACTTGTTTAAGCATTTTCTCATCCATTTTTATGTCCAGATTGAGTGACTCAAAGTTGGTTGTGATTAGGGAGCTTCGGAATAAACTGTAGGGTGATCGGGAAGTGTTAGGGACTCTCTGTTTGAAGTAAAATTTGTATTTTGTAGGTTTTCCTAAGCCTAATGCTTGTTCTTGAATTTGACAATATTGCATTTGCTCATTTCCAATATTCCAAGTTCAACTTGATTTCCATTTTGGAACATAAGTTTGGGGTACTATTTAGGAGTTTTTTACAGAGTCATTTCTGGAATTTTTGGCACGGGTCCCATGATTACCATTTTGACTACAAAATTTATCCATTTTTGTTTTAAGTGAAATTAGTGCCTAAACGACCGTATTAATGTTGTAATTATATGTTTGATTGCATGGTACCATTTAGAGGTTATGTAAAAAGGAAAAGCTTTGGAAACATGATTTGAAGCACGCGCGGTCAGCCTAAAGGTAGGCTATGACTTTCCTTCCCTTAGATTGAGCTAGAATACGTAAATTCATGCTGAATTGAGTGAATTGGGGGTGGGTACCTAGTTGATCATGCTACTTTACTTAGAAATCATGCTTTAGGCTTTTATCCGGATTTTCAATATTAGAAGCATGCTAGTTGTGATATCTGATCACCCTTATCTTGTCGTTAGCCTCATTTGTTGTTATTGTTGATTGTTTGAGCATGATTTGCCTTAGTATAGGCTTATACTAGTTCTTGCCATAGACTTGCTATATTAGGAGCCTTTTGACCTTATTTCCCCTCCGACGTTGCTTCAGATGGCTTAGCTTCTTGTTGACTGGTGTAGTAGATTTAAGCCTAATAGAATGAGCCTTAATTTAGGCATTGACACAAATTTGATGACCTTAAATTCAATTTTTAATTTTCTATGGCCTCGTATATTACATTTAAGATTTTAGGCTTTGATTGGCGACTTGGGACTGCAGTTGGTTCGAGGTTGGAGTGTTGTTCTTATTACCTGGGAGTGGACATCATTGCACGGTGGTTCTATGTTGATGACTTACATGAGATCTTTCGAAAGCCCTTTTAGTCACCTATTCAAGGTCTAGTAATACTGCTCTATATCCTCGATGGAGTTGATACACTTTTGCTACAACCTATTGCCCATCTTAGGACCATCCATTGTTCGAGGTCAAGGCTCTACGCCCCTTAGCTTTGGGTGGCTCTTATTAGTTACTTGGAGGTTATTATCTTTGGACTCACCGTATCCAATTCATAGTAGATTTAGCTATTATGTGTACTTGTCTGGCTTATGGGGGTCTAATTAGGTTTAGTGTAGCTGTACTTAGTAATTTTCTATCTTGGTACATTAGTGTGCTTTTCTTTTTAATCCCACTTTGACCTTACTTGTGTGTAGATTCTATCATTTCATACTGCTTTTACTTTTCCAGCTTTGTCGGCCTTTGATGCCTACTGAGTACCTATTATTTTGGTACTTATTCTACACTATACATTTGTTTCGTGATGCAGGTCCGAGCACTAGATATCAGCGTTGATCGTTTGAGCCTATTGCATCTTTGGATTAGAGGCGAGGATGAGCACTTGGCATCCTTGACTTGCCTCTTACTCTATCTTTATTTGATATCTAGTATTTCTATTTTTGAAAGAAACTTTGTACTTTTGGTCCACTTTTGGGACTTGTAATATTTTGTTACACAACTCTATACTTAAGATTTCAGGTTATGGAATGGATCTACAATATATATCTTTTGGTTTATTTCCTTTTGTTATTATATTTCTGTTGTTAAATTACGACTTCTACTTTGTTTTTAGCCTTATATCCATTACTTGTTGTTCTGGGTTATTGGTTGGTTTACCTACTGGTGGGTTATAGTAGGTGTTATCTTCAATTAAGGGATAAGGTCATGACAAGTTAATATCAGAGCCCCAAGTTCATAGATCTCACTATTACAGAGCTAATACCTAGTAGAGTCATACGAATCGGTGCTGAGACGTATGTTACCTATCTTTGGGAGGCTATATGGTGTTGTTAGGAATATTCGCTCTTTTATATCATTTTCATGTAGTGTGTATCTTATTCGTTTCGTGGAATCTCACTTGCTTCATTCTATCACATGATCAGTCTTATGCACCTCGTGGGGCAAGGGGTAGGGGTCAACCTCCCCAGCAGGCCAAAGTCGCATCACCAACCCAAGATATAGAAAGGGATCTGAAGCCTATCGTAGAATCTCTAGAAGCACATGCTCCTTATCATCCATTGGGATCGAGGCCAGCCCAGCCAACACCTGAACCAGCTGTGGTTCATGAGATTTAGGCAGCCATTCTTCAGCTCTTGAAAGTACTTTAGGGTATGAACTAGGCCCTAGCTAGAGCTACAATTGTACCAGCCACGTAGGGTCAGCTTGTAGAGACACCATGGGTCCAGGTACCACCTCGGGGTTTGTAGCCCATGATTGTGGTCGGAGCTATGCCAAAGAGGAGAAGTAGATTCTCAGAGTATTTTTGAGACTCTCACATATGAGGTTTTCTGGGGCTCTGGGAGAGGATTCCCATGAGTTTCTCACTACTTGCACTGAGAAACTATATACTTTGGGTATGGTTGAGTCAAGAGGAGCTAACTTTGGTGCTTAACATCTAGATAGGCTAGCTAGACAATAGGGACTGTCTTATCTTGAGACTAGGCTAGTGAGGTTTCCTCTAATTTCTTGGTTTGAGTTTTTCGACGGCTTCTTAGTTAGGTTTTACTGGTGCTGTGGGAGAGGATTCCCATAAGTTTCTCATTACTTGCCGTGATTGACTATATACTTTGGGTATGGTTGAGTCGAGAGGAGCCACCTTCGGTGCTTATCATCTAGATAGGCTAGCGAGATTGTAATGGCCTTCTTATTTTGAGACTAGGCCAGCTAGGTTTCCTCCAGTTTCTTGGCTTTAGTTTTTTGAGGTCTTCTGTAACACCTAAGATTCGTAAATGAAAGAGTTTCAGCTTTTTGGGATTTGCTGGTGCCAGTACCAAAGGAACCAGCTACGGCCCGTAGATTAACCTACAAACCGTAGGTTCCGGCCCGTGGTTGGCTAGTTCAGGTCCCTTAAAAATGTTAAGCCTCAGTACTCTTATATGGATTGACAGGATGGACCGTCAATCCATGTACGAGTCGTAGGTAGGATTCGTAGGTGAGACCTATACTTAGTTAAATTTTCAGCGCCAAGAATTTGACCTACGGTGGCCATATACCGGCCCTAGGTCGACCCACGAACCGTACATGAGGTCCGTCATTGCAGGGTCTAAGGTTGATAGTATCTGAGTCTATCTATGGTGGGACAGGATGGTCCGTAGGTTGACTTACGGACCGTAGGTCCAACCATAGATAGGGGTCCGACAGTTATTTTTAAAGGGTTTTTTTGTCTTTTCCCTAGGTGCTTAATTCCTAATGTAAGTCAGTTTGGCCATTAACTCAGGCCCTATATAAATCTTTTAAGCCTTATTTTACCCATTCTCAACCATTTCAAAAACTCTCCTTCCCCAAATTTTTCTCTCTCTAGAAAGCTTGAAGAAGAAGAAGCAAGAGCTAGGGTTTTCCAGATTCAAGCCTCCTACTCCTCCATTGATTTCTAGGTTTCGGTACTAAGTTATGATAGTGTTCATCCATGTAGCCCTTTCCTCCATGGAATCCCTAAAATCTCAAAATTTTCAAAGTATCAAATCCCCAATTTGATTTAAGGGTTTTCTTCTATGATGTGGGTTCTTTCAATTATGATCAAATTATTTTCAATTATAGTTTTCTAAGTAAGAATTGAGTTGAATTACATGTTTTAAGATGAATCCCCATGAACCCATATGAATTCCCCTAATTTTGATATTTATGAATTGATGATGGGTTGAATTATGAAGAAGATGGAATTTATGAAGTTTATGTGAACTCATGCATGTTTTATTTATTTCAAAAGCTATGATTCATGATGAAATTGATGAATTATGAAAAATAGGTTTTATGAAGTATGTATGTTCAATTTTGGAAATTATGATGATTTATGAATTGCTTTAAGATTGAAGCTTAATTGATGATGTTGTGGAGTTGTGAAAGGTTTTCTCACATATTACTCCATCTATGAATGTGGAAGGATTTTTTCACATAAAAGATTCATAACTTGTTGAAATTCTTTCTCAACAAAAATTGAATCAAAAGGTATAAGGAACTATTCCAAAGAGCTTTAACTTGGATTGGTAACTCTAGTTATACCTTTCCATGGATAATAATACGAATAAGAAATATGACCATTTCGTGGGATTTATGATTAGCACCTAGCGGATATTGAGATGGAAGCTCTCCCGTAGTAGAGGTGGGGTTTCTAGCAACAATCTCTGAATCCCTTACCTATGTGCTCCCATAGGATAATGGTCTATGATAGACACTAGCTAGTGAATCCATGTAAGCTATATGTTAAGTAAAGGGCCTACCTTGGCAAGTAGGATGGCCTTATCGGTGTGGGGTTAGACAACGGATTCCATGTTGATAGCTCACATGGTCTTACATATCGGTTAAGGCTATTTTCGACAAAAATGAACTAAAGTTCTTTTTAAGATATTTCACAAGTGATATAAGTTGTTTAGCTTGTTTGACCATGGTTTATGATTAATGTTTTCTAACCTTTATCATGTTTTAGCTTGGTCATTACATGTCATGAAAATGTCCCGTTTTAGCATGTTTTAAATGACTTCGTGCATTGCTATCATACTTGGTACTTCATTGTACTAACGCATACAATGAAGGATTCTCCATCTATTCGTGGCTAGAGCATAGTCGAAGGATTATTGAAGACTTGGTAAGTCCTCATCCATTCGATGACATAACCTTGTTGTTCTTACTTTTATGTTCTTATTTTTACATTGTATTGGGTTACGTCCGAAATGTTATTTATCATTCTTATGTTAGTTCGGCTTTCAGTTGATGTAGACTTCCGCTATTTTCTTAAAAGCTTTGATACAAAAATGTCTTTTGAACTCTTTTATCTATATGATCTTGTATGTATGTATGCTAAGTAGCTTGTATGAGGCCTTTCCTGGTCTTGTACCCCATGTAACATCTAGGGGGTACCTTCGGTCGTAAAAAACTTGGTATTCAGAGCACAAGGTTTTAGAAAGATCCTAGGATGTCTCATAAGCCACGTGGAGTAGAGTCTTATTCATGGGTGTGAAGCGCGCAACACTTATGAATGAGAGGCTATAAGCTGTTTATGAAATTCAACCTCTTCCATTACTTTTAAGTCATGCGGTAGAGTGTAACTATATACGTCTCTCTCCTAATCCATATCCTATGTGCTTCAGGATATGGCTACCCGAAGAGCTTACACTAGAAAGAGTGTGGAAGAGAATGTTGAACAGCAAGCACCTTCTCAAGCTCCTAAAATTTTGGCCGACCCTTTGGCCGAACAAGTATTTAATGTAGAGTTTAGGGCTGCTTTTCAAGTGTTTGATCAAGCCATGACGGCTAAAACCAATAGAGAGGTTGTGGCTCCCGTGAACACTAATGTGGGTATGGCAGCATCAAGGGTGAGGGACTTCACTAGAATGAACCCTCCAAAATTTCATGGTTCTATGGTTGAGGAAGATCCTCAAGAGTTCATTGATGAAGTGTAAAAGGTGCTAATGATTATGTGTGTGACGCTGGAGGAAAAGGCGGAGTTGGCCGCTTATCAACTTAAGGGTGTGGCTCAAGTGTGGTTTGAGCAATGGAAGAGTGAGAGGGCAGATGATGCAGGACCTCTTGATTGGGAGAAGTTCAAGGTTGCTTTCCTTGATAGGTTCTTTTCCCTTGAGATGAGGGAGGCAAGGGTTCTTGAGTTCATCAATCATCATCAAGGAAACATGAGTGTGAAAGAGTATGTTTTGAAGTTCACACAATTGTCTTGATATGCTCCAGGTATGGTTGCCGATCATAGGGCAAGGATGAGTAAGTTCTTTTTTGGAGTGTCCGAAATGGTGGTCAAGGAATGTCATACCGCCATGCTTATTAATGACATGGATATTTCTAGTCTCATGGTTCATGCTCAACAAATAGAAGAGGAGAAACTTAAGGAAAGGTCTAGGGAGGCAAAGAGGGCTAAGATCGGTGATGGTAACTTCTCACATTCATGGTCCGATGGACAGGGTTGTTCTAGATTTTGACAAAGGTTTTCCGGTCAAGGTTCCTCCAATGCTCCTCCTAAGTTTAACAAAGATAGGGTTCCTAACCCTAAGCCTCAAGGAGGAAATGGTGGTGGATTCTCTTCAGCTACTTGTGCTAAGTGTGGGAAGAAGCATGAGGGCAAGTGCTTAGCCGGTACAGATTGTAGCTTCGGTTGTGGTAAGAGTGTTCATAAGATAAGAGATTGTCCATCTCTCACCGTTAAGGGAAGAGAGGGTAAGCAAGATCCACCTAGTGGTTCAGTTTCCAATGCTCCAAAGCAAAGTCGATTTTATGCACTTCAAGCTAGCCATGAGCAAGAGGGTTCTCCTGATACGGTTACTGGTATGTTGAAAGTCTTTCGCTTTGATATTTATGCCTTTCTTGATCCCGGTGCTACCTTGTCTTTTGTAATGCCATATGTGGCTATGAGGTTTGATGTTGTTCTTGATATATTGTTAAATCCTTTTCATGTCTCTACTCCGATTGGTGAATCTTTTGTGGCTAAGAGAGTCTATAGAAATTGTCCCGTCTCCTTATCCCATAGAGTCACTCATGTTAATCTTGTAGAGCTTCATATGTTAGATTTTGATGTTATTATTGGGTTGGATTGGTTGCATTCTTGTTATGCTTCTATTGATTTTAGGACCCGAATGGTCAAGTTTGAAATCCCAAATGAGCCTATCCTTGAGTGGAAGGGGGGAAACTCTATGCCTAAAGGTCAATTTGTGTCATGTCTTAAAGGTAAAAAGATGATTTCTAAAGGGTACATACACCATCTTGTTAGGGTGAGGGATATGGATTCTGAAACCCCTACTCTTGAGTCGGTCCCCTTTGTTAATGAATTCTCGAAAGTGTTTCCCAACGATCTACCCAATATTCCTCTCGAAAGGGAAATAGACTTCGGTATTGACCTTCTCCCAGATACGCAACCTATCTCTATTCCTCCTTATCTAATGGTTCCTACGAAACTTAAGGAATTAAAAGAGCAATTGGAAGACTTGTTGGATAAGGGCTTCATTCGACCAAGTATTTCTCCATGGGGTGCTCCAGTTTTGTTTGTTAGGAAGAAGGATGGTTTACTTCGTATGTGCATTGACTACCGCCAATTGAACAAAGTTACCATTAAGAATAAGTATCCTTTTCCAAGAATAGATGAATTGTTTGATAAACTATAAGGGGCTAGTTACTTCTCTAAGATCAACCTTCGTTCGGGTTATCACCAATTGAGGGTGAAAGAAGATGATATTCTGAAAATGGTTTTCCGGACTAGATATGGCCATTATGAATTCCTATTGATGTCGTTTGGCTTGACAAATGCTCCGATCGCGTTTATGGATTTGATGAATAGGGTGTTTAGACAATATCTTGACATGTTTTTTATTGTGTTCATAGATGATATTTTGATTCACTCAAGGAGGGAGGGTGAGCATGCCGATCATTTGAAGATTGTAATGCAAGTCCTAAAGGACCATCAACTCTTTGCAAAGTTTAGTAAATGTGAGTTTTGGCCGAGGTCCGTGGCTTTTTTTTGTCACGTTGTGTCCGGTAAGCGTACTGAGATATATCCTAAGAAAATGGATACGGTTAAGAATTGGCCTAGACCTCTATCACCATTAGATTTTCGTAGTTTCTTGGTTTTAGCCGGCTATTATAGGAGATTCGTTGAAGGGTTCTTTTCTATTCCCTTTCCGTTGACGACTCTGGCTCAAAAGAAGGTTAAATTTGCATGGTCCAAAGCATGTGGGAAGAGTTTTCAAGAATTTAAAGATAGACTCACCTTGGCTCCGGTGTTGACCTTACCAGAAAGGTCTGATGGTTTTGTGGTTTATTGTGATGCCTCGAGAATTGGGCTAGGATGTGTTCTTATTCAATATGGAAAAGTTTTTGTTCATGCTTCAAGGCAACTCAAGATTCATGAAAAGAACTATCCTACTCATGACTTAGAATTAGCGGCAGTTGTGTTTGCTTTAAAGAATTGGAGGCATTATTTGTATGGTGTGCATGTTGACATTTTTACCAACAATAAGAGTTTGCAATATGTGTTCAAACAAAAAGATTTAAATCTTCACCAAAGAAGGTGGCTTGAGTTGTTAAAAGACAACATGAGTGCCCTCTATCACCCCGGCAAGGCTAATGTGGTGGCGGATGCTCTTAGTCGGTTAACTATGAGTAGTGTTGGTCATGTTGAGGATGGTAAGAAAAAGTTTGTTCTTGATGTTCATGGATTGGCCCGATTGGGTGTTCGGTTGGTTGATTCCACTAAAGGTGGTGTTATGGTTCACAATGTTTCCGAATCGTCTTTTGTGCATGATGTGAAGGCTAAAAATGATCTTGACCCTAATTTGGTTGAGTTGAAGGAAGTGGCGCTCAAAATGTCTGTTGAGGCTTTCTCCCAAGAGGGAGATGGTGTGCATCCATATCAAGGTCGTTTGTGTGTTCCCGATGTAGATGACCTAAGAGGACAAATTTTATTGAAAGCCCATAGTTTTCGATATTCCATCCACCCGGGAGCTACCAAGATGTACCATTATTTGTGGGAGGATTATTGGTGGAATGGGATGAAGAAGGATATTGTGGAATTTGTGGCTAAATGTCCTAATTGTTAACAAGTGAAGGTTGAGCATCAAAAGCAGGGAGATATATCCCAAGATATTAGTATTCCTACTTGGAAGTGGGAAGATGTGAATATGGACTTTATTGTTTGTTTACCACGCACCCGATGACAATATTATTCGAGTTGGGTTATTGTAGATCGAATGACGAAATCAACCCATTTCATTCCCGTCAAGATGTCTTATTCGGCGGTGGATTATGTTAAGTTGTACTTGAGGGAAATGGTTAGGTTTCATAGAGTGCCTTTATCCATTATCTCTGATCGTGGTGCACAATTTACTTCTCAATTTTGGAAATCTTTCCAAAAGGGTCTTGTTACTCGTGTTAAGCTTAGTACGGCCTTCCATCCTCAAACCGATGGATAAGCGGAGCGTACTATACAAAATTTGGAAGATATGTTGAGAGCTTGTGTGATTGATTTCAAGGGTAATTTGGATGATCATTTGGCTTTGATTGAATTTTCTTATAATAATAGCTACCATTCTAGTATTGGTATGGCACCATTTGAGGCTCTTTATGCTAGGAGGTGTAGATCTCCTATAGGTTGGTTTGAAGTTGGTGAAGTTTCCTTGATAGGTCCCGAGTTGATATATGAGGCTATGGAGAAAGTTTGGCTTATTAGAGAAAGGTTGAAAACAGCTCAAAGTTGACAAAACTCCTATGCCGATGTTAGAAGGAGAGATTTAGAATTTGATGTTGATGATAGGGTTTACTTGAAAATTTCGCCCATGAAGGGTGTAATGAGATTCGGAAAGAAAAGGAATCTTAGTCCCTGTTATGTAGGCCCAAATCAAATTTTGAGACGTGTGGGTAAGGTATCTTTTGGAGTTGACTTGGCATCGGTACATCCAGTTTTCCATGTTTCCTTGTTGAAGAAATGTGTTGGTGATCCAGCATCAATAGTGCCACTAGAGAATCTTGGCATAAAGGAAAGTCTTTCCTATGATGAGGTTCCGGTTGAGATCTTAGACCGGCAAGTCCGAAAGTTAAGAAATAAAGAAGTTGCTTCCGTGAAACTTCTTTTGAGGAATCAGTTAGTTGAGGGTGCTACTTGGGAGGCCGAGGACGACATGATGTCCCGATATCCTCATCTTTTTCCCTCCGATCCTACTCTACCATGAGGTACCTAGTTCCTCATAGTTCATTCTTTTTGTTTCATGTGTCCTAGTTGTTTCCATTATTCCTTGTTTATGCATGTTCATGAAGAATCTAATTTTTAGAAAATGAGCTAGCTTGATTGATTACCCTATGATTATGTGCATTGGAGTGTGAATTGCATTAAGCCTCCATGAAATGATGTTTTGAACATGCTTTAGCTTGGAGTTGATGTTTCCTCCTCGGATATGTGCATTTATATGATTGCATGCATGTTGGGTTGTTAGGTTAAGTTCTTAGTCTTCTTATAGGGTCTTGATTCCCATTCGAGGATGAATGTTCCCAAGAGGGAGATATTGTAACACCTCGGATTCGTAAAGGAAAGAATTTCAGTTTTCTGGGATTTGCCGGTGCCAATACCAACAGAGCCACCTAAGGCCCGTAAACTGACCTACGATCTGTATGTTAGGCCCATGGTTGGCTAGTCCAGGTCCCTTAAAAATATTAAGCCTCAGTACTTTTATCCGGCTTGAAAGGATGGACTGCCGATCTATACACGAGTCGTAGGTAGGACTCGTAAGTGAGACATATACTTAGTTAAATTTTCAGGGATAAGAGTTGATCCTATGGTGGCCATGTACGGGCAGTAGGTCGACTCACAAACCGTACATGGGGTCCGTCATTGCAGGGTCCAAGGTTAACAGTCTCTGAATCTATCTACGATGGGATAGGACGGTCCGTAGGTTCACTTATGGATCGTAGGTCAAACCGTAGATAGGGGTCTGACAGTTATTTTTAAAGGGCTTTTTGGTCTTTTTCCTAGGTGTTTAATTCCTAATCTAAGTCGGCTTTGCCATTATCTCAGACCCTATATAAACCTTTTGAGCCTTATTTTACCCATTCTCAACCATTCCCAAAACTCTCTACTACCAAATATTTCTCTCTCTAGAAAGCTTGAAGAAGAAGAAGCAAGAGCTAGGGTTTTCAAGATTCAAGCCTCCTACTCCTCCATTGATTTCAAGGTTTCGGTACTAAGGTATTATAGTGTTAATACATGGAGCCCTTTCCTCTATGGAATCCATAAAATCTCAAAATTTTCAAAGTATCAAATCCCCAATTTGATTTAAGGGTTTTCTTCTATGATGTGGATTCTTTCAATTATAATCAAATTACTTTGAATTATGATTTTCTAAGTATGAATTGAGTTGAATTACATTTTTTAAGATGATTCCCCACGAACCCATATGAATTCCCCTAATTTTGATATTTATGCATTGATGATGGGTTGAATTATGAAGAAGATGGAATTTATGAAGTTTATCTGAACTCATGCATGTTTTAATGATTTCAAAAGCTATGATTCATGATGAAATTGATGAATGATGAAAATGGGTTTTATGAAGTATGCATGTTCAATTATGGAAATTATGATGATTTATGAATTGCTTTAAGATTGAAGCTTAATTGAAGATGTTGTTGAGTTGTGAAAGGTTTTCTTACATATTACTCCATCTATGAATGTGAAAGGATTTTCTCACATAATGGATTCATAACTTTGTGAAAGGCTTTCTCAACTAAAGTTGAATAAAAAGGTTTAAGGAGCTATTCTTACAAGCTTTAGATTGGATTGGTAACTCTAGCTGTACCTTTCCATGGATAATAAGATGAATAAGAACTATGACCATTCCATGGGATTTATGCTTAGCACCGAACGGATATTGAGATGGAAGATCTCCCGTAGTAGAGTTTGGGTTTCTAGTGGCAGTCTCCTAATCCCTTACCTATTTGCCCCAATAGGATGATGGTCTATGATAGACACTAGCTAGTGGATCCACGTAAGCTATATGTTAAGTAAAGGGTCCTACCTTTGCTAGAAGGATGGTCCTAAAGGTGTGGGGTTAGACACCGGATTCCATGTTGAGAGCTCACATGGTCTTACATGTTGGTTAAGGCTATTTCCCACAACAATGAACTAAAGTTCTTTTTAAGATATTGCACAAGTGATGTAATGAAGTTTAGCTTGCTTGACCATTATTTATTACTTATGTTTTCTAACCTTTATCATGTTTTAGCTTGGTCATTGCATGTTATGAAAATGTGCCGTTTAAGAATGTTTTAAATGACTTTGTGCATTGCTATCCTACTTGGTACTTGATTGTACTAACACATACTCTTGCCTACATTGATTTCTTAATGTAGGGCTCGGCGAAGGATTATTGAAGACTTGGTAAGTCCTCATCCATTCGAGGACATAGCCTTGTTGTTCTTACTTTTATGTTCTTCTTTTGACATTGCATTGGGTTACGTCCCAAATGTTATTTCTCATTCTTATGTTAGATCGGCTTTGAGACATTTGATGTAGACTTCCGCTATTTTCTTAAAAGCTTTGATACGAAATTGTATTGTGAACTCTTTTATCTCTATGATCTTGTATGTATGTATTCTAAGTGGCATGTATGATGCCTTTTGGGGTCTTGTAGACCATGTCACATCTTGGTGGTACTTTGGGTCATGACAGCTTCGTAGCTAGGTTCATCCCCCATAGAATTAGAGATCGACTTTGAGATTAGTTCTCCAGGTTAGTGTAGGTTTCCATGACCATATCTGAGTATGAGGAAAGGTTTAACGGGCTCTCCTGCCATGCCTCTATGATTTTACCTACTAAGAAGGAGAAGGTTCGGTCCTTTGTAAAACTTTTGAGACTCCTGCTGCTTATTGAGACCCAAGCTATGGTCTCCACGGGCCATTATTTTTTGGACATAGTTGACCATGCCCGTACTATTGACCAGCTCTGTAATGAAGCCTATGGGGGTAGCAACTAGAGATCTAGGCATGAGGGAAGCTATTGCGGGTCCCATACCAGGCCAAGAGACTTTTATGATAGGTCCCGATAGCGGTTTCTGATGGGTCTGTTCAGCCGGCCTATTTAGGCTTTCCTTTAGGATTTATAGGGTGACCAATATAGTTGTAGTGAGGTCATTTCGAGTCAGAGTCGAGATTTTTCCGAGTAAGGTGCTTCAGGCCGTGGTGGTCGTTTCTTTGTGGGTCGATCATCACAGGCTTGTTATGACTATAGGGACTTTTATCATTGGTCCAGAGATTGTCCTTTGCATAGGCAGATTGCTCCAGCTCCTCAAGAAGCTCTACCAGCATCACCTCATTTTTTAGGCAGAGGCAAGAGTCAGCACTATCGTAGTGGTAACTAGGGTATTTCAAGGTTGTCCCAGGGAGGCAGGTCATGTTGTAGGATATATACCTAGGGTAGAGGTGGACATGCTTCCTAATATGCTGCTTCAGTGGAGGTAGAGGTTGAGGCATTAGACGATGTAGTCATAGGTACATTTCTGTTATACCATCAGCCTGCCTCAACTTTATTTGATCCATGCTCTATCTTCTCATACGTATCTATGTATTATGCTTCTCATTTGAGTATATGTTCATAGCTTTTGATAGTACCATTGTGTGTGCCAACCCCATGGGTGAGTCTTTAGTAGTGGATAAAGTGTTTCGATCTTGTTTGGTGACAATATAAAGGTTTGGCACACGAGTTGACCTTTTTTATTCTTGATATGCTAGATTTTGATGTGATTATTTGCATGGACTAGTTATACCCCTACCACGCAGTCTTAGATTGCTTCTCTAAGACCATTACTTTAGCCATGCATGGTATTCCACTGGTGGTGTGGCAGGACTCTTGTAGTAGCACACCGGTTTGAATTATTTCATTTATTCAGGCTCGAAGGCTAGTGGCTAGCGTTTTCTTATCTTACTTGGCCTCTATTTTTTATGTGAGTAGGGAGGTTCCTTCAGTTGAGACGGTTCCTATTTTCCATGAGTTTATGGATGTATTTCCTACCGATATACCTGGCCTACGCAAGAGTGAGATATTGATTTTCTTATTGACCTTGAGTTGGGTACTCGTCCCATTTCCATTCCTCCTTATCAGATGGCCTCCGCAGAGCTCAAGGAGCTCAATGTTCAACTTAAGGATCTCTTGGGTAATGGATTCATCCAGCCTAGTATATCACCTTGGGGTACTCCCGTTCTATTTGTGAAGAAGAATGATGATATGATGTGGATGTGTATTGATTATAGAAAGCTTAATAAGGTGATAATGAAGAACCGTTACCCTATGCCTCATATCGATGATCTATTTGACAAGCTTCAAGGTGCCACAGTGTTTTCAAAAATTAATTTGAGATCTTGTCGCCATCAGCTAAGGATTAGGGTAGCGAACATCCCTAAGACTGCATTTAGGACTCGTTATGGTCACTATGAGTTCCTTGTGATATCTTTTTGATTGACTAATTCCACTTTTGCCATTATGGACTTGTTGATGCAGGTGTTCAGACCTAATCTTGACTCGATCGTCATAGTGTTCACCGATGATATTCTTTTATACTCGCGAAGCATGAGTAGCATTTGAAGATCGTACTTCAAACTTTGAGAGATCAGTGGCTTTATGCAAAGTTCTAAAAATATGAGTTTTGGCTTGAGCCTACACATTCTTGGGGAACGTAGTGTCCAAGTATAGCGTCATGGTAGATGCAACTACGATTGAGGCTATTCGTGAATGGGCTAAGCTCACATTACTTACTGAGATTCGGAGCTTCGTCGAAATAGGTGGCTTCAATAAAAAGTTTGTTGAGCGGGCTTCTCTACCTTTGCAGCACCTTTGGCAAAGTTTACTCGTCTTGATATTCCCTTTGTGTGGTCTGAGGAGTGTAAGTTGAGATTTCGAAAAAACTACCCCAATTTGAAAAAGGGAAAAGGTACATAAATGCCCCTCTTCCACATTTGGGTCTAAAAATACCCTTAAAGTTTTGTTTTTCGCTCAAACTTACCCTAAAATGCTATAACTAATGGATGTATTCTGGTAACATTTAACTCTTTAAAAAAACCATATGCCATTTTCTAATTGGTGGAGCATTTTAATTTAGAATTATTAAAACACATCTAAATTTTAAAACCCAAATCCTTGTCCTTAATTTTAATCAATGTTTCAACTTAGAAAGTTTGCTCTGCAATCTGGTAA
The DNA here is from genome assembly GCA_018342035.1 of Solanum appendiculatum. Lineage (NCBI taxonomy): Eukaryota > Viridiplantae > Streptophyta > Magnoliopsida > Solanales > Solanaceae > Solanum > Solanum appendiculatum. Next base: position 1,497,586 of record JAGDQO010000682.1, on the reverse strand, counting down.
TTTCATTTCGATTTTTTTCTTTGCATTCAGCTAATTTTTAAAACCCAAACTTGTGCACTTAATCCACATTCTTCTAATTTTTCTTCTTCTCTTTCCAAATTTGTTCATCAAAATCTCTTATTATCTTAGTTAAAAAAATTTGCATTAATGTGATGTTGTAGAAACATAAATTTTGTTGAATTAAATAAATATGAAGTTTTAAGTAAATCTATGGTCATTAGATTTAAATGATTAATTTAGGCTTTACAAATAAATTATTTTATTTTATTAAATTCAAGTCCAAGGTCCATTACATTGAAGTTCAAACCCATGCCACATGTCACGAAGACTAGGCATCCAAGACCAACACAATAACACCAATTGACCAAATGATATAGTTGTCCCAGTCAAATTTAAGAACCAATCACAATCCACCAAGTGTCAAAATGACATGTTTTGGCCAATCATAAGAAACCTCGTCCACCCCTACAACTATATATAGGGGATAGACAAGAAATTCAAAGGCATTCTAAAACACTTCAAGAAACATTCACTAATCATTGAAGAAATCCATAACATAAACTACATAGTTCTTTGAAGGAGTGGCCAACGAAGTTCTTCCCAAAGATCAACCCAAAAAAAATGAAGTACTATCTGACGTTCCAAGAGATCAAATACATCTCAAGAAGGTCTGAATCATCCTACATTCGAGAAACACTCTAGTGAAAGGCCTCAAATCACGGAGAAGTATTAGGAGAGAAGAATCAAGAGAACAAAAGAATTGTACTCATAAGATTCATCAATAAAAATCATATTTTCTTTTATTTATTTTGATTATAATTAATTTTTAGCGCTATGAAAATTCATTGCAAACAAATTTAGCATGCCAAGTTGGACCGATTCTGCTCTTCATCTCTTACTCCTATAAATCATAAACTAAGAATTCAGCTATACCTGTGGCCTTAAAAAATCAATGATGTTCCTTGCAAGGACTCTAATAATTCTAAATTATCCTCAAGACAAGTAAGAGAATAAGCAGTCATTGTCAATAAAAATATCCAACAAAGTGTCAGGATCAAAAAGAGTAATATAATGCAAAGAATTCAACTAGGAAATTTAGATTGTAAATCAATTCAGTTGTAGAAATTAAAGAGAAGGATGGATGATTCCACGAAATTTATGAAAAAGAATTTTGATATCAAGTGTCACAATCAAACTAGAAGTTCAAAAATTCAAACAATTAGGAAATAATTTAGGGGTGTGTAGATTGGAATGCATGTCACATTGGGGTAGTTGTGTTGCTCAATAGTACTAAAAATCATTGATAGGCTGGGTCATCCTCAATGACACCAATCCATTTTCAATCTCACAGTACCAGTTCATAGAATATCCTTTCTGTCTCATCTATGTGAATTACAAATCAACCCATTACATTACGAAATCTCTCTTTCGAGCCGATTTGGGAAAATAGATCTGAATAATAATCTCTCTTTCGAGAAAAACATAGAAATCAAATCTAAATTGCACGTATTAAACTAATTACCCATGCTAATTGATATCTTTTGAGCATCAATCCGAGATTTAAAATAGGATTAAGTTTGCTATCTAAACCTATAAATTAACCCCATGCTAATTAGCCTAAATCTATGAATGAAAACCATAAAACAGAGCAAAACACAATACCCACTACATTAAATCAACACCCAACCCCATAATTGCACCCCTAGAGTTAGGATTTTAGCCACACATCACAAAAAGTAAAGGAATTATACTTATCATGATAGCAGCCATGGGTGTGATGAAATTAAGCAATTACAATCAATACCCACTTCGATTTCAACTTCCAATTGTCAATTTCAAGAGTGAAACTTAAAATCCCAAACAAAAAAATATTTCTCTAGGAGTTCCAAAGTTAACTCTCCAAAACTAATACAAAGTTAGGAACTAAAATTCTTTTCCAAAATCTAACACATTTTTTCTCCCCTTGGGCTATTTATAGTTTCCCAAAATTTGGCCCAAAATTCACTGGATGACCAATTTGGTGACATTATTCAGGCTCGCCAAGGAGACTCAGCGGATCACCGACTGTGCCTTATCTCACCTTTCTTTTACTTCAGGCTTCACGTATTTGAACCTCAGTAGGTGAACTCGTTTGAGTATGCCTTTCACATTCGGTGGATCGCCGATTACAACCTTTGTTCACCTTTTAAGCAATCATATTTCATCCAAGTCCTGTCACCTTCGGCGATGGTCATCTTGTTCGCCCTTCATTTTCAGCGAGTCACCATTTCACTTCTCAATTTTCCGACTTTCTTTAAACATCTTCAATTGTGAGCACTGTCACTTTGGGCGAGATCAGGCCATTTGGCGATCCTCCCTTTTTGTTAGGCGACTACTAGTGTGGAGTTTATACTTGTTTCACTGTTTTTTGCCTTTCTTTCATGTATTCATCATGTCCTTGTCCTTAAGCCTTCCGAGCTACAAATAATAAAAATATCATCAGAATAGGACATAATTAGGCATTGAGGTCACAAATTGTTGAACTAAAAAGGCCACAAGCGAGTGTAAATCTACCACTCATCAACACCCCCAACTTAAACTTTTGCTTGTCCTCAAGTAAATCACGAATGCAATTAGTTCAACACTGGTGTCTACAATAGTTCTAAATGAGAGCTAATATAGAAGTGCCACTACAAGACTACTCTCAAGAAAATGCAACACTCAATCATGATCAAAAAGCTTCAAATGATCTCCAGCTGGTATCAATCAAAAGTAAAGCTCATTATAGCTTCTTTTCCTTTGCAAAACCATGTTTTAACAAATGCATTCAAGTGTCCTCACATCAAGAACGATTCCATGCTCCCACAAAGAAAGTCAATAAAGAAGATAGGAATCAATACAAATTTCACTCTCTGGAAGAGAAATACATGCAAGCGTCATCCCACAGGTTTAGCCATATTTTCCAATCATTACACTACCTAGATCATGCAAGATCTCAAGGGTCTTTTAGGCTTGTAATGGTGATGAGGGTAAAGGAATTGTCAATATGGCTCACTGACTTCACCTTTTCAAAGCATTGTTGTACTCATCTTCACCTCTTCTCAAGTTCATTCAATTCATTTAACTAAGGGACTCAAACCTCATTTTTTTCATTCAATTTATATGACACCAAATTTATTTCATCACACTTTTCTATTTCATTTAAATTTTCAAACTTTTGCTCATTCTTTTTTTTTCTCTTTATCTTATAAGGAGAGGTTCCTTCTTTTTCAAAAATACTTCAAAGTTGAGTCTAACTTTTTCTTCCACTTGGCTTTCTTTCGTCCATTCTTTCCACACCCCCAATTTAGGCTTTTGGCCTAAGTTCTCTATTTAAACAACTCAATGCTTAGAAAAGGATTTATGGGTGAGAAATTAGAGACAATTTGGTTCAAAAGGTTATAACAATGTTTACAACAAATGGTTTAGGTTCAAATGGTGCCAAAATGGTTGCACACTGTCACAAGGTAGTCACAAAAGGTATGGAATTTTCAGTTTCCTCTCAAAAATTTTGCCCAAGATCATTTCTTGAATTTACCGAAGCTAGACAATCAGAGTAATAAGGCAAGTTCTAGGATTAAACAAGCATGCGTTCAAGTAAAACCTCACCACACTGGGCACTTTGAACACAATTATTTAGCACAGCCCTGCAAGATCAAAAAGCTTACATGCGATGTTCGTTGTAAGGCTCACATCGAAATGCAGCTAGTCAATACAAGAATGAAGAAGATCATTCAAGAGCGAAACAAAAATAATTTCTTCCTGCAATCATTAACGCAAAATGCATTTCTCATTATAAGTATTATCGAAGACATCAATATTGAATACAATTTATCCCCTAACATCTCAATGAAAACTCAAGCATTTAAAAAACTTATGGGGCAAAGGATAGAGAGACAAAATGAGTCAAAACCATCAACTATAACAAAAAAAAATATCAAAGTACTACAAATGTCTAAAATAAAATTTAAAATATGAAATAACAAAATACAATCAAAAGGGGGAATATTAGCACAAGTTCCCTCACTCCACCAAAAAATAATCAAAAGTGTCCTCAATATGGTAAAAAGTAAGTACAAGATGAGAGTGATATAAAAAAATCCCCCTGACAAGCTATGCCTGTAGAGTGCTCTAATCTAGAGTCTTCGAGGGAAAGACATAATCACGGGCATCAGTACCCAGCAAGATAGGAACATGAGGCAACACAGATGTATAAACTAAGGCATTAGTGTCCAGCACGCTTGTAGGAGGAATGGTTGCGTCTAAAGAGACCCCATTAGTTACAACTGTGGATGTCTCCACACGAGATCTCTATATCGTAGCATGCACCGTAATCTCCTAGATATCCTGCAGCTCCATGAGTGTCATAGAAATCAGCTGCTCATCCTCACTCCATATTTCCTCGTCACCAGTCTCCTCGGCTAAATCATCATCATCCTCATCATCAACTCCCTCACCATCACCAACATTATCAATATCACAAGGCTACTCAGCCACACTTCTAGGTACCTTAGTGCTCGGCACGGAGGTAGGGGAACCTCACCCCACAACATTCCAATATTGGTGGACCATTGTTTGTCCATATTAGCCCTAAGAGTAATGATGTCATCCCTCATAGCAATCAACACGGCTGAGCTACCCTTGCTTTTCCTTCGTAGCCTCAATCCTAGCTATAAGGTTATCCAACCTCTACCCATATGACACTAGGATGACTTTGTATTGTACTATCTGGTCACTAATGGGACACAATGCATTCTCGATGGCATTCCCAAAAAAATTGTGTACCTCCCTCTCTACCCTAGCTGCTCATACATCCGCAGACCAGGCAATCTTACTCATTTGATAGATTAGGGCCAAGGTAAAGAGAGGCCTGGACAAGGGTGCAGGTGCAGCAGCTGTAGAGGTAGAACGCCCAGAAGAAGGCTGAGGGGCACCTGATGGCTCCATAGAAAGAGCGGGTTGAGTGGCGTAGGCCTCAATGCTAGTAGGGTCAACAATATGAGTAGTGTCTAGTATTGGAGGCTTCTTGCGAGCCGCATCATCTCTCAAGTAATCCAACTCAATCATTTAAATATCACTGGAGGAGGCGGGAGTAATCCTCACATCTGTCCTCTCACGAAAACGAACTCCCACAGCTTCACACAGTTGTGTGATCGAGACTAGGAAGGGGAGAGATGTTTTCTTCTCTCGAGATCTCATCAACTCTCTTCACAAGTAATCCCACCGGCGTGGATCTTTGTTCAGTCAATGATGCTACTAACTAAGACGGCCTTCGGATGCTGAAGAATGGTATTACTCTGTGATCGCGTGAAATTTCTATTGATGAAGCCAAACCAATATCTGCAGGTGATGTTCATATCTTTCTTTTCTATTCGTGCTGCATCAGCCATCCCCGGAGGAGAGATTTCAGAAATGAGGGTTACCAACCACCCTTTTAATACATCTAGACAATGTTTCATCCAGAGTTTGTAGTAGTCAGCCCTAGTGCCTTTGGTGTGCCAAATATTGTTAATGGCACCTGCATGGCATAGCACTATCTTGCCACAAACTTCCACCTCTTCCAAGGGCTTCCAAACATTGCCCTCTTTCTTCTTTGTTAAGGCTTTTGCATAGGCCTCGTAGAATTCTTTCACCCACACCGGGATATAAGGTGGTCGGGCCCTCGTGAACCTTTCAAGCTCGTGAAGATTGATAGTGACATAAATGGCCAGATAATCACTAATCACCCCATCAATAGAGAGTTGTCTCTACTCAAGGATCGTTCGTTTCCCTACTGCTTTGAGCCTATAAAGGACTCTCAAAATGATATTTGGGAGAACTCGTGAAGCACTCATATTAGATATAAGGTTTGGTGCAAACTTGGATCTGATGTCCATTCTTTTCTTAGGAATCCCCTTATTTGGCTTCTCAACCACGTGCGTAGAAGAGTTCGAAGTGGCTTGTTGTTGTGAAGCCTCAAAAGGCACATTAATAGATATCCCCTTGTTTCTTTTCAAAGGGGGAGGAGGAGGAGATTCCCTTTCTGGCTCTAACTCGGAGGACACAACTCTTTTTCCTTTGGTTCTGTCCATTTCCTACAAGGCGTAACATTTCCAAAAACAGATCGGGTGAAGGTTAGTTGAAATAAGCTCAAGCACAAACACAGTTCAAATCATGTTCTCAGGCTCATCGACTTGGAATGTAATTTGCCTAATAGATTAGGAGAGCTCAGGCGAGCTCACCAAAGATGACAGGGCACAAATTGATTTTACTCAGGCATGAAGGTCATAGTTAACTCCAACTCGGCGATCGTCTGAGTTGGTTTCGGCAAGCTAAGACAAGTTTGCCAAAAGTTACAGAGTTCAACTAAAATAGACAGGCATGGAGGGTGATGTCTACTGTAACTTGGCCATCCGTCGAGTTGGTTTTGGCAAACTAAGACAAGACGGCCGAATGAGATAGGACCCAAGTCACATATTCAAACACAAAAGGCGATTTGGTACTTACTCGGTGATTTGCCTAATCACCTTGGTGAGCTAAGACTAGCCTACCAGACAGGAAATTTCAGCCTAATGAAAATTGTTTACAAGTTCTGCACCAATACGCAATAATAACCATTACCCAATAAGTTTTACAATCTACCCACATGCTATTCTACCCACCGGTACTCAGACTTCCCTCAAATTTCACAAAGCATTGAACAAATTGATGATTTACCCTTAAGAAAGTCATCACTCTATCCATCATTGAGCAAATACAAGTCTTCGGGACAACACTGGGCTAATCAGACTTCGCCCACATTCAAATTAAGAAAGTCCCAGCATATTCAAAGACTCAATTTCAACTTTCAACCTTCACAATTTCAAGCACTAAATCAACTACATAAACTTATGGGCAGATTTCAATATGATACATTTAGATCTACCCACAAAAATTAGACAACAATATATGAATACTAATACAAGTACCATATCAAAACATTAAGATACAACATAAAAATTAATATAGAACTCGAAAACCAACCCCAAAAAGATAACAAACCATAAAATTGAGGGAGACGCATCTGGGATTGAGAAGCTAATGAGTGGGTGATTTTCACTCATTTAGAGTCCTTTTTCTTGAGATTTTGTGGCACTTAAGTAGAGAAAGAGCCTAATTTTCCTTTGAATATGGTTGTTTTTGGTACATGTTGGTAAAAAATGAGTTTTGATGAAAAAGAATGGAAATTGGGGCAAAATGGATCTAAAAACAAAGAAATTGGAGTTGACAGTGAAGTACTCTCCGCGAACGCAAAGCGTTGGGCGTGAACGTGGAGCTTTGCCTGCCTATGAACTGTGAACACGGATAGCTGGGTACGACCGCAGAGCTCTAGCTAGTTATAGACCGCAAACGGAGTACATCCTCCACAAACGTGGAGTATAATTTTACTAAGTTCTGCGAACGTGAAGCTACCTCTGCGAACGCGGGGCTACCTCCACGAACGCGGAAAAGAAAGTGTTACTGGCATCTGGGAAGTTTTGGAATTTCACCTTTTGACCCAAATTCACCATATACACTGAGACACAGCCCTTTTAGAAAAAAAGAATCATAATATCATGTAGATCACACAGAAAATATACAAAAGAACTTTGGGGATTGAATCTTGGGCATAGCTTTGAGAGCAAGATTCTTCAACAAACACCATTAGAGTGAAGATTGTGAGCTTGGGTTGTAATTATTTTTCATCATTTCTTCAACTCTTTGCTTTGTATTGCTAAATTCTAGGTGTTAATTATTGTTTGGTGATTTGGATACTGTGTTAGTGATAAACAATATTTGGGTTTTTCATTTCTACCTTGTGCTTTTGTAATTAGTTGGATGCTATATCATTTATGAAATGGGTCTTTGATTATCCACACAATTCCTTTGGAATTGATCACTCCTTGGACTTGCCCATTTACTTCGATTGAGCTTGCAAGAGTCAATTGAGGTTGGGAAAGGTTTATTGGTGCAAAATTGGAGGTGTAACTACTCATTTGTTGGAATGTTGCTAGAAATAGCGAATCCTTTCGTTGCCTTTAATTGGATTGCTTGTGTTGACACTTGATTGGGTTCGAAAGACCTAATTGAGAAATACTTGCCCATATTTGAGAGAAATAAGTGAGTAATTTAGAGTCCAAGGAATATATGATTTTACCCTTGATTAATTGAGTTTGTATGCTGCTAGTTTGCAATGGATCGTACAGGTGTTGATTGATTTCCCATTCCAAAACCCCTTTGGAAATCTTGTTTGATATGGCTTTTTTCCTTGTTCTCCTCCATCCCTTATCCTAACTTGTTACTTGACAACTTTATTTTTATAATTGTATCTTTCATTTCGGATTCAAACTAGTAGCTTGTATTTCTTTGTTTCTTCAATAGACTACACATTGTTTCTCGTGGGATCGACCCCAACTCTTCGTTGGGCTTATACTAGCTAGTGACCGCCCACATTTCAAATCGTAAGAGGTTTTGTGGAGCGTTATCAGAATCAAACACCACAATGCACTCCAAGCAAGTGAATCCATGCAAGAGAGGTCACAAAATCAATGAAACAAGAGTATGGGGAGTTTGGGACGAAAACGAACTCCAAAATCGAAAAGGTTTTCTTTAAAAACATGAATAGACTCTTGGCCTTTTTATGTGAGGCACAGTCGGTGATATGCGGCTAACATTGCAAAATGCATTCGATTAATCATCGAAGGAACTCAAGCTCGCCGATGCGGCCTAAACAAATACAAAACCTAATGTTAAACTCGGCGGACCCAATGTAGTTCACCTACTGTGATTGGGCAAATCACAAATTTGGTCCTTGATTGCCAAAGTTGACAGTTCCATTTTTCAAAATTCTTCGCTCAAAGGGAGAGCATGCAGAAGTCCGCCCAATCATTTCACCACGTCACTGACTGGGTACTTTGCATCGCATTCTGCATCCTTTTAAACTTTTCGACATCTTTTCAACATGCACTCAGAACAGACATTACTGAAAACAATAAAATAAACATGGGTTACCTTCCATGAAGTGCCTTATTTAACTTCATGGCATGACATAGTTCTTACTCATCAACCATTATTTTTGGGATTTGGGATGGTGTCACTAGAAAAAATTCCCTTTTTCTTTGGATTGAGATGGGTAGAGAGTTGACACAGCTGAGTCTCGAGCTGTTTGATTGACATGGAATGAGGAGTAACCGTTTGGGTTAAAGTGGAGAAGTCAGTTTTCAAATCCTTCAACACATTGTCCAACCCTTCAACCTTGTTGAAGTTTCTTGTTAGAATTTAATCCGTTTGGCTTTCCTCTAGTCCAACATGCTCTTTTGGAGTGGGGTGATCATGTGTTGGACATACCTATATTTTTCAAACTCACACTCTCTCCAATAGCCACCTCGATCTCTCCAATATCGCTAGCCATTGTCTCACTCCTTGTTCCAACCTTGGTTCCCACCCGGTCTTGGGTAGTTTGGATGCAAACGGCCCATTTGATTTACCAAGAATTGTACTTCTTCATTGTATAATACCTAAAACTTGGTATATTTAGGGCATTGCTCACTGCTTGTACCAACCGCATTCACCGACATAATTGCACTTCTCATGACATGTTCAGATAGAAAGTCAAGTTGGGTCATCATCTTAGCCATATTTTCATCACGCTCATGATCCTTTTCAATTTTTTCCTTTATTATAACAAGGTGTAGAGACGATACTTGATTCTCTCTAGTATGCTCGCTTGATTTTTGACATGTCATCAAGCAACAATACTGCTACTTCATATGGCTGCCTCATAAGACCACCTTGAACAAGCTGGTCAACTAGCTTGTCCCTAAGCTTTGTCATCTTCGAGGGAGGAAAAAATCTCTCAGGCAATGCATCGGTCAACTCTTCCCACGAGGTGATAGAATCATAGGTAGCTCAACTAACCATCTAGTAGTTTCTCCCGTTAAGGAGAATGGAAATAGTCTTAGATGAATGGACTTTTGCGAAATGTTCTTGAAGGTGAATGGTCCAAACAAGTACAAAAAATTTGTGAGGTGTTCATGGGGTCTTAATGAGCAAGTCCTCCAAACATTCCCTGCATTTAAAGCAATTGAAGAATGGTTTCGGTCACATGAAATACTTCCCTCACGATGATAGGCGGCAACTGGATTGCTTCCGTGCTTTGGACAATTTTTACATGCATATTATTCATATCACCCATGATCATTTTGCCCAAAGTGACAATCGTCGACACTTCCATTTTCACTTATTGTTCCACCAGCAATAAAGATAAAAAAAAACACAAAAAACAATTTACTGCAACTAAATAAATTTACAAACTAACTTCAGAAATTGAATTCTTAGCCATCCCTCCCCGCCAGCGGCACAATTTTTGATAAAGCTCAAATTATCCTCAAGACAAGTAAGAGAATAAGCAGTCGTCGTCAATAAAAATACCCAACTAAGAGTCAGGGTTGAATCCCACAAAGAGTGACATAATGCAAGGAATTCAACTAGGAAATTTAGATTGTAAATCAATTCATTTGTAGCAATTAAAATAGAAGGGAGGATGACTCCACCAAATTTACAAAAAAATGATTTTAATATCAAGTGTCACAATCAAACTAGAATTTCAAAAATTCAAACAATTAGGAAATAATGTAGGGGTGTGGGAATTTGAATTGATGTCCATAGGGGTAGTTTTGTTGCTCAATAGTGCTAAACAATCATGAATAATATGGGTCATCTTCGCTGACACTAATCATTTTTCTATCTCATAGTACTAATTCATAGAATCTCCTTTTGGCCTCATCTATGTGAATTACAAATCAACTCATTACCTTAAGGAATCTCTCTTTCAAGCTGATTTAGGAAAATAGATCTGAATCGTAATCACTTTTTCGAGCAAACCATTGAAATTAAATCTAAATTGCATATATTGAACTAATTACCACGCCAATTGATCTCTTTCGAGCATCAATCGGAAATCTAGAATAGAATTAAGTTTGCAACCTTAACCCATAAACTAACCTCGTGATAAGTAGCCTATATCCATGAATGAACAGTCAAAAAACAGAGCAAAACACAATACCCACTACATTAAATAAACACCCAACCCCATAATTGCACCCCTAGAGTTGGGGTTTTATCCACACATCATAAAAAGTAAGGGAATTAGACATATCATGATAGCAGCCATGGATTTGCTGAAATTAAGCAGTTATAATCAATAACCACTTCAATTTCAACTTCCATTTGTCAATTTCAAAAGTGAAATTTAAAACTCCAAAACTAAGAATATTTCTCTAAGAGTTCAAAAGTTAACTCTCCAAAACTAATACAAAGTTAGGAACTAAAATTCTTTTCAAAAATTTGATACATTTCCTCTCTCCTTTTGGCTATTTATAGTTTTCCAAAATTTAGCCTAAAATTCAATGCGTGACCAACTCCACGACATTAGTTGGGCTCGGCAAGCAGACTCGGCGGATCGCCGTCTGTTCCTTAGTTTGCCTTTCTTTTTCTTCAGGTTTTAGGTCTTTGAACCTTAGTTGGCGAACTCATTTGAGTCTGCCTTTTACACTCGGCAGATCACCGATTACCACCTTTGTTCGCCTTTTAAGCCTTAATATTTCATCCAAGTCGTGTCACATTCGGTGATGGTCATCTTGTTCACCCTTCAATTTGGGTGAGCCATTGTTTCACTTTTTAGTTTGCCAACCTGCTTTGAACATCTTCAATTGTGAGCATTGTCACTTTGGGCAGGTCATGCCATATGGGCAATCCTCCCTTTTGGTTAGGTGATGTCCAGTGTGGACTTTACACTTCTTTCACTGTTTTGGCCTTTCTTTCAAGTATTCATCCTTGACTTGCCATTTAGCCTTCCTAGCTACAAATCATCAAAATATCATAAGAATATGACATAATTAGGCATTGAGGACCATAATTGTTTAACTAATGAGAGTAAATCGACCACTCATCAGACTCCATTGTTGCCACATTTGTTGATTTTAGTGATGTTGGACCAATCACTCGACGCAAGTTTAAGACTAGTAGCTTGGATGGATCAGAATACTCCATTTCTTTTGAGATGGAAAGAAATAGCGAGTCTCAATGATACTCGTAACTACAATCCTTGGGGGGGAAATTGCATCCATGTTGTTTGATGAACTTTTAGACACACAATCTTGCTTCAACTTTGGTGAATCTGAGAATTCAACAGATTCTCCAAGTTAAAAAAAGGTCAATCCCTTGATGGTTGATGCAACAAACAAGGATGAGAAATTCGCAATGATGGAGCAAACATTTGAAGCCTTGAAGAAGTTTATTGATGACAAAAATCTCCAAACCTGCCAACTTATGAGCAAGTTAGATCTCTACAACCGTGGAAAAGTCAAGTCACAATCTACCACCGCAACAAAAAGGTGATGTTAAATCTCCCACCAAGCCCGGTGATTGTCAATATGCAATGCAATGCGCTTCACTGGCCACTCTAAAAATTGAACAACTATAAGAAATGATTGCAAACACCATGAAAACTCAATATGGTAGCCCACCACAAAGTTCTTTAAGATACTAAAAGTCGTATTCTAAGTGAATCGAGGGGTTACTAATGCCAATTGGATATCAACCAACAAAGTTGCAACAATTTGATCGGAAGGGGAATCCAAAGCACTTATTTCCCATTTCGTCGAGATTCGTAGCAGTGCTTGTACACATGGTGATCTTCCTGTCAAGCAATTTGTTCGGTCTTTAAAAGATAACACCTTTGATTGGTATAGAGACTTGGAGCCTAAATCAATTGATTGTTGGAAAAAAGTTGTAAATCAATTTTCAATCGATTTTACAGTACACGGTGTACATCGAGCATGATGTAATTGAAAAATACAAAACAAAGTAAGGATGAGCCCATAGTGGACTACATCAATCGTTGGTGAATGTTGATCTTAAATTGCAAGGATCAACTTTTATAAACTTCGGTAGTTGAAATTTTTATTCAAGGATTTGGGGCCTTGTATATATCCATTAAGGAATCAATCCTCGAATTTTTGAAGAATTAGCTACGCGTGCTGATGACATGGAGTTGAGTACTGCATTCCATGAAAAGTTATCACATTTCTTTGATCCAAGAGAAGAATTTATAAAATTCAAGGAGTCGTTAGAATACTAAACTAAGGAATCCATGATGGTAACTTCGACTTCTATGAAAAACTGCACAAGACGATAGATGAAAAATAAAGTGGCAAATAAACAAATGCGAGAAGTGAAAAATCAATCAACATTTAAGGATTTACAAGCAAAGGTGTATCCCTTTCCAGACTCTGATATTCGTGCGATTCTCTGATGAGCTTCAAATCAAGGAAGTCATTGCACTCCCATATTTAAAGCGACCAAAAGAATTAGGGGTGTGCCAAAATCGAACCGATCGATAAGCCGTATCAAAGAAATGTTATTGGTTTATTGTTATTGGGTTAAATTATTTTTAATGGTTTTGTATAAGAAATTTTGGGTTATCGGTTTGATATTAGTTTTTAATTTTGGGTTATTGGGTAAACAGATAACCCATTAAGACGGTAGTAATTTACTACTTTATCCACACATAAATATTAAATATTAATCTCAGTACCTAATTGGTTACCGTCGTTGCTTAGTAGCATTTAATTCACACTTTACACTGACTTTGAGTTCCGAGCTTCATGTTATGCAAAACTTCAAAACCTAAAATAAAAACCATGTTCTCTTAATTTCTCTTTGTGTTGCACTTGTATAGTTCTTTTCATGTTAGTTATTACTGTTTTTATTTTATGAGCATTCTATAAAGTGACATTATTGTCTTGTCGTGTCAAATTATTGGAGAAGTGATATATTTATTTTATAACAATTTTCTTATTGGGTAAACCAAAAATCGAATTGTTAAGGGCAAAAACCAATAAACCGAAAGCCAATAAAAATATCTTATTGGTTTGATTATTCGTTTAGAATATTTAAAAGCTAAAAACTGATAAACTAAACAGATAATACATTAAATCAAACCGAACAGATCGATAAACACCCCAACAAAGAATCCAACAAAAGTGATGCTCCTAAGTATTGTAAATTTCACTGCTTTATCAAGAATCACACCACAAGATATTTCATCCCGAAGGCAAAGGTCACAACACTGGTATGAGAGGGAAAGATTGTCATTGACGTTGGTGGGACAATGGTTACAAGTCATGCTAGTACAAAACTTGACCATAAGTTGAAATCAATTTCAGAAGCTCTACGACATATAAACCTTATGGCATCACCAAATATTGAAGAAGGAATCATCATACTATAGTTTGGGATTGAAGTTCCCGCTTTGAAGAAAACAACAAATACTTCCAAGGTGGATGACTTTTCCAACGACAAGAATGGTGAAACATGGAATTTGGTCGCTCCCAAAAGACAAAATCATCAAAGGGCTTATGAACTAAAACTTTCAAAAGTCAACACAAGATCAAAAGCAAATTAGCTTCAATGATGCAAAAGCATATAATAAGCATTAAATCGAAGTAAATTAATGCTTCATCATAAAGTGTTAGAAGGACAATTACATTGAAAGAATTTTTCCCTAAATTTCTCCCCGATGCACGAGACTAAATTGCAAGTTGAAATTCTCTTTAATGCACGAGCCTAAACTGCATGTTACTCCAGGCTCACATGAGTTTAAATTGTGTACGGCGTAAAAAAAATATGACTTTATGCGTTTCATCATACTCCTTGAAAATAGAGGTATACATTGTTTAATGAAGAAAAAGATTTGTGTTGAAGTAAAAAAAAGTTTTATTGCTTGAATATTGAAAGAGTTTGATATATCAATTAATACAAAAAAAAGAAGAAGGGATGACATGAAGATCACTATACATCATCATTTACAATAGTCATGGTCATGAAAATGAATGGAAGCTAAGTCTTGTTGTCGATTTGTCTTGAGTGCCCCATTTGATTTTGAAAGTGTTGTTTGAAGGTTCTACAAGAGAAGACTCCTTTCTTGAAAGAAAAGAGAGGCTCCAATCACTTTAATTATTGTCTACGATGAGCTTTGAGTAAACATAAAAAAAAGAAATCAAATATGTGTGATTATTGGAAAAGGAGTAAATTCGCGACATGATCAACTACAACAATTCTTTCCTACACATGAAGGTGTTGTTTGCTGCCCGTGGCTCAAAACTTCAACACATCCACATCTTGTGTGTCATCTTGTCTTGATATCGAGACCCTTTGAGACCCCTTGCAAGTCTGAAAAAAAAAATTTTGTGAGGCGTGGTAGCTAAATTCGAGACTTTGACGTCAACTTAAATTTTTTTTGTATAAATAAAATTTTAATTAGGACTTCATTTACATTTATGTTTTAGCCTCATAAGTGCCTTTTCAAAAACCATAAACGGTTCGCGATTTGGATACTCGTAGCTTGAGATATGAATTTTTTCATGTGATTGCACTAAGCTGGAAAATATTTATAACAAATGTACAGGTCAACTTCAAAGAATTATATGTACCAATTCAGAAAGTCTTTGTCCTTAATTTTTTGCATAAATTGTAGTTCTTGCATTTCTATTTAAAATGGAACGAGAATATCGTGATTTTGTTGCTGCTACTCCGATGTATCAATTTTCTGCCACAGACATGGAAAACTGAAGAGTCTAGCAAGACAGAATTGTAAGCTGACTTTGAAGCGATATCTACACCAATCCATAAAGTCTTTGGCCGTGATTTTTACACATGTCGTTACTTGAGTCATCTTTCAAACGAAACATAAAGCTCTTGATTTCGGCATTCCTACTCCGAGTTATGAATTTTCTACCTCAGCCGTGCAAAGCAGCGAAACAGGCATATTAAATTTTGAAATCGATGTCAGAAATTAATTCTAATCAATCTGGAGGAAGTTTTGGTCTGAAGTTTTGATATCTTGCAGAATGTTGAGTTGAGTTGAGTTGAGTTTCTGTAGGATCAAGCGGCTCACAATTTCATTGCTCATACATCAGGGAATAGAGAGGTTCCAAGTACAAATTCGCTGAAGTCGGAAAGGGCTTCTCTTAGTGTCAATCTCGCCAAGCCAGATGGAATGCGGTCACTTTTAGTACACTTTGATATAAGGATTCTTGCTTAAAAGGAAAACAACAACAAATGTTCAAGGCATTATCTGTAAAATGAGTAGTGAAAGAAAGTTCGAGACATACACATCAGCAAATTCCGTGCCTTCTACTTTTCTGATTCTTAAAAGTCGCTCCCATCCTCGAGGAGGCCTAGGAATATTATGGTTATCAATTACCCTTAGTGTGCTTCCATCTTGAGTGAGGTCAGTTGTGTTGTGACATGCTTTATTAGAAGTTCCCTTCAAAGTTGTTTCACAATAGAAGGGTTGTTCCAATATGTGTTCCCTAATTTATTCATACTTCTCCTTTGTATGTATGTACCGCTATTTAAACGACTTATCACACTGCACAGCGAATGCCCCTGAGCTGGAAAATCCCTTGACGCACAATTTTGTAAGGACTTTCTTTGAGCACGGAGAGGTTTAACTTCAGCAGTGACATGAGCAGCAACACTAGCAACAGAAGGATTATACAGCACCATCTGGTTATGAGAATTTTCACCATGATTTTCTTGCACTACTAAAGAAGTAACCTCTATAGTTTTTGAGTCGGCGTCTCCCTGATGTCAGGTGAAGTAGAAACTCTCAAACCATTTTGATCCATCTTTCCTGGTGTGACAACATCTTGATGATTTTTATCCATCAGATAGCTCTTAATTGAATGGAACTACATGAGGAAAGCACGTACAACTTGTCTCATTATGAAATTCCAACTACAGTTAAAAAACATACAACAGGAAGAACATGTTTATCCTATTTAACTGTAGATCATCAAAGAGTTGATCTGTGATTATCATAAAATCAGACCTCTTCGTTCGATATAAATATTTAAGACTTGGAAAGTATAATGAAAGATTTACCCTTCATAGAAGTTAGGATAAATATTGCATTTTTTTCAAGTGAAAGATACAAAAAGTCAAATTCAAAAATGATTGTCAGGTAAAGAATAGGAAACAATCTCAACATTTAGATTCTTTTTGGGTAGTACAAAAAGGGTGAGGGGTAAATGTACTTAAACATAAACAACTCTGAACCTACTAACACACTCATTGCAACAACAACAACAAAGAACCTACAAGTGGGTATGACAAAAGGAGGATGTGCGCAAGCCTTATTCACTTGTAAATAGGTTATTTACAATAGATACACGACTCAAAAGAAGCATAATCAACATTCTCATGAACACAAATGCCACACCATAGGCTTGCCCATAATTTCAATCAACATGGCCTCAACTTCATTTTGTAAGAAATCATCAAGGACTTTGTTAAGTTTGTAATGTAGGCTAAGGGAATGTAAGGATATCATTTAGGTACAAGTGACTACACCCTCCTTGAACTCTACTCAACCACTCAACATTTTAAAACTTTTCCACATTTTCATCACTTTCCAAACCAATGCACATTTCACATTCTCTTTTTCTTATTTTCACTCTAGATGCCCCACATGCAACCATTTTCAATTTTTGGAGGATTAAAGATTCTTTCATTCACATTCTTTTTTACAACTTTTTCTTTCTTTTTGACTATTTCCTCCATTCATCATTCTCTTTTTTTATCAAGCTCTTATGCAATAGGCATCCCTTCTATCAATTTCCCAAAACACCCCCAACTTAGGCTTTTAGACTCAACTCTCACAACTTCAAGTTCAAGGAGGGAAAGGGTTCAAGAGAGATATATATTTTTGAAATGGATAAGGCTTTTATTAAGTTTGCCAATAAAAAGTATTTAGGTTCAAAGGGGACGACTAAGTATACATTTAGTGCAAATGTCGGATTTTAGGCCAAGTAGACTTCAAGAACAATCAAAGAATGTCTAAGATCATTTTTCCAACCCAACTCAATTATGTCCAATGATTCAAGACCTAAAGCACAAGTTCTAGGTGGCACAAGCAAACACAAGGCATTATTCAACAACTCCCCACACATAGCATGCAAATCATTCAAGATGGATCAAAATCTTATTTCCTTTTCAACAAACAAGTGGCAATGAACAATTAAACAACCAACGAATCAAAAGTCACAAACAGAGTCACAAGAGTTGTCACAAAATCATTCCAAACATGCTCAATTTTCAAAACGGAGGGGTGTGTTCAAAATATTTTTCACATGCAAGACTATATTCTTAGTATCAAACAAGCCACAACCTCTCAAAAAGAAAATGATGAATTTACCCTTAATAAAGCCGTAAACCAATCCATCATTGGGCAAACTCATACATCTATTTGGGATCGGCTACTCAGACTTCACCGCACATCAACAAAGGCTACTCAAACTTCACCACACAACAACAATGGCTACATAGACTTCACCACAAAACCAACTGACGTTTTACCCTTAAGAAAGTCGTCACTCTATCCATCATAGGGCATCGCAAATCAACAAAATATCAAATCAACATCACCACCACAAAATAAAAGCGACCAAATAAAGAAACTACCAAAAGCAATAAGAACTAACAAAACAAAAATGACTAATACAACACGATTCCCGAATAAGATCCAAAAGCCCGACAAGGGCACAACATCCGTAAACAAAAAAAACATCCAAAAACATAATCCCAAGTATCAAAAAAAGAAAATATAAAAAAAGATCTACAAGGGAGGCACCCCGAACTGAATATCAAACTGTGTCCTCGCAGTACAGATATCAAAAAAACATACGAGGGACTCTCTGAGATGCAATCACTCTGAGCTTTCATCGGAGGGAAATGTGAGGTCCTCATCATCCGATGCATCGCTACCGCATAAGGTCCTAAGCTTTCCCATCATCATGCTCAAGAACTTGCTCTTCCTCTTTTTGTGCTCCAGAAAGGTCCCCCGACGCTGCTCGATCTTTCCCTACCTCCGACTCATATGCTCAAGCCTGGTGGACATGGCCTTCTATGTAGAAGCAATAGAAGCAATGGTAAGTGCACCCTCAGTATTGGCAGCCCCAGACGGTCCACAAGGAAGGCCAGCGGCCAACTCTCTAATCTGCGTATCGACTCCAGAGATTTGGGAGGATATATGGCGCATAGTGGTTAGTAAAAACTGGTAAGGTCCTGTAGAAGATGAAGCACCTGCCTCAGAAGTGGGCTCGGTGAACTATCCAAATTGGGAGTCAAGAACGTCGATCTTCCTCTTCTTGTGCCTATCGCCCTGTGCACCCCTCTTCTTCAAAGGGTGAATCTCCTCGCCTGAATTCTTCTCATCTTCATTAGGGAGTTTCGGCACTCCTGCATTGTAGCACAACTAAGAGATCAATGAAGGAAAAATGATTCTCTTGGTTCTCCCCTGAGCCAGCTCAATGATGTGTTCAACGATCAGCTGCCCCATGTTAACCTCTAGCCAATCCATAATGGCTACAATCAAAAGCGCCCTGTCCAAGGTGACCTTGGTATCAAGGGTGGAAGGTATGACCCGAGTACATATGATAGAAAGCCAAGTCTTGGCCTCAGCTATGAACTCACAGGACTCCACCCCTCTCTTATTTTCGAACCTCTTCAGAGGCTCACATTACGCAACTTATCCATGAGCCACTGGCCACCCAACTCTTTTTAGCGGTCCAAATACATCTTGTTGTTAGCATTCGGGAGACCATCATACGCATTAATCACTATCGGGCAGAAAGACACCTGCGCCCCTAGGACGGTAGTAACTGCAGCTTCATTAAAGTTAGTCACAAGGGCATTTGCATAGAACTCCGCCACGAAGGTGTGATTAGCCTTGATAGGTTCAGCAGCAAACACCATCCATCAACTAGACGCAAGGCTGTGAAAGAAGTCCGGCATCCCATTTTCAAGTTTCTCTAAGCAAATCCCCTTCTCTTTCACAACAGCCCGGTCTATGTATTCATCATACTTCCGGGCACATTTAGAAGAGAGGAATTTTGTGGCATCAAAATAATCTTCCTCAGATGCAATTTCAGATGATTGAGGTATGTTGTCGGTCGACATAATAAGCTCAAAGTACCCACAAAGGAAGCCAACATGTTAAAAGTTCTAGTGGATACTTAAAACAATGTATTAGGAAGTATTTAGGCCGAAGAAAATAATTAAAAGAGGTCCCGATCGATGCATTTCAAGGTTATTGTTTTGGGACATAAGAGATTTCTTCTCCGCATTTGCGGAGAGTAAGCAGCCTTGCCTCCACATTCGTGGAGAGGCAGTCGCTCTCTCAGCTCAAAAGCAGATAGACCTCTGCGTTAGCGGACAAGTTGGCCACGTCCGTGGAGTACAAGAGGACATAGACATCCGTGTTCACTCATAGTGGTCCGCGTTCGCGGAGAAGTCGTTTTCCCCAAAATTCCAGAATCATTCAAACATTTTATCAAACAGGTTAAGGGCACCATTTTAACAATTAATTTGCACATAACATCAACCCCCAATCATGCCCCAAAACATAATGATCAACTAATCATTACAGTAAGCATCTAATCTACCCAAAAGATCAACAATTAAACACATAAATTCAAGTTCAAATCAAGAGCACCATGAAGAAAAATTTTAAAAGGATTTCCTCACAAAAATTACTCCCAAATTAAGTACAACAAATCATTTATCAATAATCACAAGGCAACTATCATGAATTCTACCCAATAACCAATAATTAAAAAGTAAAATAAATATCAATTCAACAATCACATCAATGTAAACTAATGTACCTTTTAACAAGTTTCAAGCCCCCCAAAAAAATAAAATATTTACTAAAGAAACGGTTAAAGTCATACCATGAGTGTTGATGTAGACCACAAAGTAATAAACTAAGAAGCAATGCAGAAGAGGGGGGAATTTTAAGGTGAACTTTCGGTTTTTAGAATTGAGTGGACGAGGGAATGTATATATATGAACTTTTGCTTAGAAATGAATTGCCCTTTGGCAGTTCTAACTATTAAATTACCCGAACCTCCGCGTTCGTGGAGGCCTTGGCACGTTCGTGCCCTTGTGAAAGATTTGCTTCCGCGTTCGCGACCGAAGGGGCACGTTCGCGGAGTGTCTGACAGATTGACTTCCAGATTCGCGTACTCCACTCCGTGTTCACAAAGAGCAATTAAGGCCTGGACCCCTGGCAAGTTACTTGAACTTTTGGCGATGGTAGGATCTATTAGGCGACTCGCCCATTGCATTTAGGCGATCTTTAGCTTCTAAAAAGTGTTCCAAACCTCCATTTTGAGGATAGTTCCACCCAAACTTCAATCCCATGTGCATTTTTACTTTTAAACCTGCTCAAAACACTGTCGAACACTTTGCAATCATGAGGAATAGTCAAAAATAAAATTCTAATCTAACCTATAAATTAAAGAAAACTCAAAATTTACTAGAAATTAAAATTTTGGATACCAATGGGTTGCCTCCCATCAAGCGTACAATTTAACATCGTGGCGTGACGTATGTTCCATAACCCTTAATCTTTCACTTCGAGGAAATGTACCTTCTCCCCAACTTCAAATCATTTTCCCTACGAAGCGTATGGGGACTACCAGAGAGCATCACACATTTCACTTGATCTCTCCACTTCGAGGACTTGCATTTCTTGCCCAACTTCACATCATTTTTTCGTGGAGGAGCATTGGGAAATAGTGATAGGGTCACTATGCAATTCGAACATAGAACTTCATAACTCTTGGCCCTCAAGTGCATGACACCATCACTTCCCAATGAATTAGAGTTGCCACATGTGATATTTTTGGCTTTTTCTTGCAACTCTAATATCATCGCCTTGATACTGGCATTTTTTATTTTTATTTTCTTGGTTTGGTTGCACACACCCAAGATTTAATCAATATTTAACACAACCCCTTTTTCTTGAGATGCCAACTCCAACGCTTTGCTTTTGACCACTTGACAAGGAGCCTTACGTACTCAAAATGTTGATCTTACACTAGCCTTCAAAGTAGCAATTTCAAATTCAAGTTGGATAATCTCATGGCACCTTGTTAAGTGCTGGTTGCGGAATTCAACCCTCATTTGGAACATTAGATCTCTTAGCATCGCACCCTTTTCAAGTCGTTAAGATAGGCACAAGAGCCAATCTTGACTCACAACACCCATCTCTTCACCTAAAGAGGCATCCACATAACTATTCTCAACATGAAGTCTTCCACGACAAGGCCATTGGTCATCAACGTGGGGCTTGCAATCACCAAACCTTGTTCCTTCACAACAAGCCATAAAATGAAACAAAATCAAAGCAAAAAAAAATATTCACAATTTGGATAGAAACTAGTAAACTATAAATTCTAAATTAATTCAATACGCAAAACTGTTCCTCGACAACGGTGCCATTTTTGATAATTCTCAACCACACCTATTATGATTTGAAATGTGGGCGGTCGCTATCAAGAATAAACTTAATGAAGAGTTGGGGTCGATCCCACAAGGAACAATGTTTAGGGCGATTGAAGAAACATAGAATTACAAGCTACTAGTTTTAATCCGAAATATAAGATACAATTATAATAAGAGAAGATTTCAAGTAACGAATTTAGGATAGGGGATAGAGGAGAACAAGGAACAAAGCTATATCGAACAAGATTACCAAAGGGATTTGGGAATTGGAAATCAATTAATATCCATACGATCCATTGCAAACTAGCTTCATACAATCTCAACTAATCATGGGTAAAATCATATATGCCTCAGACTCTAAATTATCTACCTAATTCTATCAAGCATAGACAAATTTTTCTCAACTAGGTCTCACGAACCTAATCAAGTGGCAATACAAGCAATCCGATTAAAGGCAATGCAAGGATTTACTATTACTAGCTAAAATCCGACAAATGAGTTGCGAAACCTCAAATTATGCACCAATTAATCTTTCCCAACCTCAATTGACTCTATCAAGCTTAATCAGAGTAAATGGGCAAGTCCAAGGAGTGATCAATCCCAATGGAAAGCAATTAAAGCAAGAAATCAATTGGATAATAAAAAACCCATTTCATATATGAGAAAGAAATCACTTAATTGCAAAAGCACAAGATATAAATCAAAAACCCAAATATTGATTATGTCTAACATAATACCCAAATAACCAATCAACAATTAACACCTAGAATTCAACAATACAAAAAAAAGATTTGAAGAAAGGATGAAAGATAATTAGAACCCATGCTCACAATCTTCACTCTAATGGTGTTTGTTGAGGAATTTTGCTCTCAAAGCTATGCGCAAGCCTCAATCCCCAAGGTTCTTCTCTCTAGGATAATTTTAGAATTGATTCAATAATGGTTCTCCAATGATTGTCCCCAAATTGGTTGTGTTACTGTGTATATGGTGAATTAGGGTAAAAATTTGAATTTCCAGAAGTTCCGAGACGCCTGCCATGTTTTCTTCTCCGAGTTCGCCGAGAGATGGGCGCGTTTGCAGAGGTCACCGACCTTGTGCTCCGCATTCATGGAGGCTCGCCCGTGTCTGTGCTTGCCAATGAATTTAGACTCCATGTTTGTGGAGGCTTCCTGCGTTCGTGCTTCACAATAAACTTACATTCTGCGTTCATGCGGGATATCCCGTGTTTGCAGTGAACACTTCACTGCCAGCTCTGATTTCTCTGTTTTCATCTCTATTTTGCCCCAATTTCCATTCTTTTTCATCAGAACTCCTTTTGAACCATCATGTACCTGAAACAACAATATTCAAAGGAAAATTAGCCTCTTTCTCTACTTAAGTGCCACAAAATCACAAGAAAAGGACTTCAAATGAGTGAAAATCACCCACTCATCGCATGTATGTTCCAGTTATGTTTTCTGTACTTCAGTATGATGCAAGTGGCGTAGGTACATGGGGTTTAGGGTGTCCAATTGGACACGCTTTATCGAAAAAAAATACCGTATATAAAAGTAAAATGATACACGAAAAGATAAAATAACATATTTTTGACACCCTTAGCACAACAAGTTATTCTAGCCTAGTGGTTTCAGATGATTGAAATGAGGTAGTGCTCGCGTGTTTGAATCTCACTAGCAGCAAATGTTTTATTTCTGGACACCCTTTATGAAATTCCTGGCTCCGCCATTGTATGATGTCGTAGAGTTGGATGATCGCTTGACCTTTCTAGAAGAGCCACCTGCTATTCTTTCCAAAGATGTGCAACTATTGCGTTTTGGAGCTATTCCTTTGGCTAAGGTCTATTGGAGGCATCGTCTAGTTTAGGAGGCTACCTGAGTTATCGAGCAGGATATGTGGGAGCAGTTTCCTGGATTGTTTGAGCCTTAAGGTACATCTTGACTCTTACTTTTGCGGATGAAAGTTTTTTTTTTTGTGGGTGTTGTAATCACCTCAAGGTCATTTGTGTGTTTAGCCCTCATGTTCGTCGTTTAGAGATTCCAGTAGAGACCCCAAGTCATTTATGAGTTACTGGGATTGATAGTTTGGTCACCTGATCTTTCGTTTAGTTTTAATGTGAGTTTTAGTTTTTTAAGATTTTGAATCTTAAACGGTCAAGTTTTATCAAAAGTTCAAGAAGATGATCTCATAATTAAATTTAGACGATTCCATCTTCTCTGGAAGGGTCATTTTAGGATAGTAGAATGGTCGGCATAACTTGTGAGGCTTTTAGTGCGAGTCTATGCGATTAGGCATTTTAACTTTCAAGTTAAGGCCTAAGTTTGACTTTAGTCAACATTCTGAGTAAACGAGCTCAGATGAGAATTTTGTCAATGCGGTTAGCTCCGACATGTCAAAATTTGACTAGAATGACCCTTCATTTGGATCCCGAGTATTCCAGGCTAATTCAGAGCTCCCTTGTTTATTTTTTCTAGGGGATCCACTTTTTTTTCAAGATGATATCGTATGGGAATTTCGACTACTCCGTTTAGTCTGGAGTATCTATTTTGGTAGGGTTACATATCTCGTTTATGTGCACGGAGTTTCGAATGAATCCTGGGTACCTCGTGGGAGAATTTGGAGTTTAAGCAAAATAGCTGAAGTGCTGTTATCTTGTGCGGGCTTTTAGCAACCGGAAATCAGACTTTTAGCGACTAGAAATCAGACTTTTAGCGACTAGAATTGTTCTTTTAGCGACTAGATCTAGACTATTTATATAGCGAATTTGCAACCTTATTTCTTATCTTCAAAAGGTGAATTCTCCCTAATTCGAGCTCCGATTTGAGTCATTCGAAGTCCTGGGTGATCTTTGGGAGCGTGGCTACGTGGTGAAGTGATCTGGAGTTGTTGAAGGACCTCTGTTTGAGCTGAATTTCAAGATTGAGCTGCTGCCCCATCTCTCTATGTTTCTTCACTTGTTGATTATTTGCGTGTGTTGTTGTGGGCTGTTTTAGGCCTAGGATTGTTTTCATCATTGGAACACAAGTTTGAGGCTAAGTTTAGGACCTCTTGACGGAGTTAATTACGAAAAATTTTGCGCAGGTCCCATGATTCACGTTTGACTCTAAAAATTGGTCTGGCTCTAATTTGGGTGATTTTTGTGTCAAAATGACCGTATTGATGTTGTAATCCTATTTTTTATAGCACGGCAGTGCACAGAGGCCGTTCGGAAGGGAAAAGCTTTGGCCTTGTGATTTGGAGTGCACACTGTCAGCCTTCAGGTATGCTACGACTTCCTTCCTATTTAGATTAAACATGAATGTGTAAATTCATGATGATAAGTGTGAATTAGGGGCAGATACCAGGTTATTTCTACTTTTCCTCTTAGAAACCATGATTTAGGGTTGATTACTATTGGATCGTGGGTAGCACCAGGCTAGTAGGGTTGTTTGTGTGACTTGCATGCTATGTGAAATTACTTCAGTTTTTTTTTTTCATATGCATGTTTGGCCTTAGCCTAGGATAGACCAGTGTTGCCTTAGACTCTCGAACTCTGTTTCTTTGTTTTATCTTTGACGTCGTTTCGGATAGACTGGATCCTTGTAGAATGGAATAGCAGACTTGAGTCTGATAGTACGAGCCTTAGCTTAGGTGAATTCATAGCTTATTACATCTTCTGTCCTATCTACCTCTTTCTGTGCTTTCGGGGCGTCACTAGAGGATTATGCTATCGCGATGAATGGAGATTGAATTGTACTAGACTTGAAGCCTTCTATTGATACCTTTGGGCGGGCGGCGTCCCATAGTTACTTGAAATGACTAGGGATTCTCCTTGGAATTGACACACCTTTTGTTAACTTGTTAGTTGGGTTCATGAGTTGGTTTGTTGCAGTGATTAATCATGGTTCGAGGCTAATATTTCAATCTTGAGGTAGACGTTTTATGGTTTGAGGCTGTTATTTCTAGCATGAAACTGATGTTTTGGGTTCGAGGGCCAGATTCTATCACCTTGGGTTAGAGGTCTAGATTTTATCATTTTGGTTTCAAGGCCAGATTCTATCATTTTGGGTTCGAGGCCAATCTTCTATCACTTTGGGTTCGAGGCCTGCTTTACTTTTTTTTAACTTGGGTTTGGGTGCCTTATTCTCGTTGTCTTAGCTATTCAATGTACCTATTGGGCTTATGGGGTAAGTTTGGGTTTTATTTAAATTTGTGCATGAGTGTACTTTCTGAGCTTATAGGGGTCCAGTTAGGTTCAGTTTAGCTACACTTAGATTTACCTTAAGTATGCTCTTGTGCTGTCTTTTTTTTTTCTTTCTTCTCGCTTTGACCTCTCCATGTGTCTAGATTCTCTCTTTTCAGCTATTTTTTTACCATTCTTTCTCAGTCGGCCTTTGATGCCTACTGAGTACCTATTTTCATACGTATGTTGCACTCTGCATCTTTTTCGTGACGTAGGTCCTAGTACCTGCTACCAGCGGTGATTATTCATGCCATTTTTGTAGCTGTTGGAGTTCGAAAACGAGGGTGAGCACTTGGCGTCCTTGACTAGCCTGTCTCTTTCTATTTTTATGTTACCTTGTCTTTTGCCTTTGAGACGGCTTGTTGTGGTCAACTTTTGGGACTTGTATTTTGTTCATACTAGATAGCGTTGTACTCGTGACTTCCAGATTCTCGGAGGGTTCCATTGTAAATAGTTTTCATTTGTCCAAGTTCTTGTCTTTTCTTGTTGTTGGCATTATTTTCTGTTAATTTCTACCCCTGCACCCATTACTTAATGTTTCGGGGTATGGTTTGGCTTAACTACTGGTGCGTTATAGTATGTGTCATCATGACTCGAGGGATCGGGTCTTGACAAATTTTCACTAGCACTATATAAATTCAAGCATTAATTTATATCAAGTTTATTAGATATTTAGATTAGTGGTTTTAATTAGCTTTTTGGAAGGCATTAATTCATTATCAATCTTTTTAAATAAAATAAACTTTTATTCTAAAATAGTTACTATTTCTCATTATGAATCATGTACTTTTTTACATTAGTTGTACATGTATAAAAGGATCTTTCGCCTTGTGCAAGAATATCTCTATTTTATTAGACTTCATAAGAAGAGAATAGTTCACTTGGGTGGAATGCATGCCTTATTTTGTTTTACCTAGGCTAGAGTCTGTCCCCTCTTCTCTTTCGAGAATAATCGCTTCTCTTTTTTGGGGACATTTTCACAACTTCTTATCACTATTTAACTTTTTATAACCTGTGACCTTCTATATTATTAGATACATATGTGGTTTTTTTCTTATATCCTAGTAATAACAACATTCTTATTTGGGAAATCTTAGTAGATTAGGTTGTTGTCTACTTGAACTATGACCTTGTTGGTGAGGGTTTGATTCCCCAAATTGTGTTTGTCACGGCCAAAAAACTAGGCGTGATAAAACCTACCTTATCCCACCAAGACATGTCTTTCTAAACAACCCTCAACAAGGGTGAGTGTGGAAGTAAGAAAAGAAATAAAGAACAAAGTATAATATATTATGAAAATCCATAACATAAGCGTAACTTCCCCTAAAACTTTGTGTCACGTGTAAGAAAGACTTCACCTCTTTCATACTCTTAGTCATGCATTAGAGTTCAAATCTATGGAGTTTTCATCTAACTCATGTTCTATGCGTTTACCGAATCATGCCTCAAAGAAGAGCTCCCATGAGAAGGAATCTAAATGTGGAACAGGAAGCACCTCCGGCTCTTGTTGATCTTTTGGCAGACTAAATCACTCATGCAGTGTTTAGGGCTGCTTTTTAAGTACTTTCCCAAGCCATGATTGCTCAAGACAACCGTGAAGTTATAGATCCCATGAAACAAAATATGTGTAGAACAATAACTAGAGTTTGAGACTTCACTAGGATGAATCCTCCAGAATTCCTTAGAGCTAAGGTGGACGAGGATTCACAAGAGTTTATAGAGAGTACTCAAAATATTGTTGAGATCATCGGTGTCACTCCAGTCAAGAGTGCAGACTTGGCTGGTTATCAGTTGAAAGGGGTTCCTCAGATTAGGTTAAAAAAATGCAAAGAAGAAAGGGCTATTGCAGATAGTCAATTGGAATGGGACAAGTTTAAAGGATCTTTTCTAGATGCATTCTTCCATCTCGAGATGAGAGAGACAAAGGTGAAAGAACTCATTAAATTGAGGCAAGGTAATATTAGTGTGATAGAATATGCTTTTAAATTCACTCAACTCTCCAAGTATGCTTCTGCGATGGTGGCCGATTCTAGGGCCCGAATGAGCAATTTTTGTGTTTGGTGTGTTGGAGATGGTGGTAAAGTAATGTAGAACTGCAAACTTGTTAAAAGAGATGGATATTTCTAGGTTGATGACTCGTTCTCAATAGATTGAGGAAGAGAAGCTTAAGGAGAGTGTTAGGGAGACGTAGAGGGATCGAACTGATATTGGTGATTACTCTCATCAGAGATCTGGTGGTGGTCATCGTTCTCAATTTTGACAGAGGTATTCAAGTCCTCTCCATCCTCTTCCAGTGCTCCAGTGCCCAAGTTCAATAGGGATAAGGTGACCAACCCTAAGACACATCATACTGCTTTTAGTTGACCTTTTTTCCCCACATGTCAGAATTGTGGGAAGAGGCATCTAGGAGAGTGTTTAGCCATTACCGACTGATGCTATAGTTGTGGTAAGATTAGTCATATATTAAGGGATAGTCCTTCAGTTGCTAACAAGGATAGGATGGTCATCATCAGGCTTAGCCTAACATTTCTTAAGGTTGCCTGACTCAGTAAGATACCTCATCTAGCTCTGGTGGTAGAGAGTGTCAAAACAAGTTTTATGCTCTTCAGACTCGTCAAGATTAGGAGGTTTACACTAATGTGGTCACTAGTAAGTTATGAAATTTTCAGTTTGATGTTTATGCCTTGTTAGATCTAGGAGCCACTCTTTACTTCGTGATACCTTATGTTGCAATGAAATTTGATGTAAGTCTTGAAATCTTATCAGAACCCTTCTTAGTCTCTACTAATATCTGTGATTCGGTTTTAGCTAAACGGGTTTACAGAAATTGACTGGTCTCAGGTTTTCAGAAAATCACCTTTGCTGATCTAGTAGAGTTATATATGCTCTTTTTTAATGTTATTGATTGTATGGACTAGCTTCATGCTTCTTATGCCTTTATCAACAACATAACTAGTGTTGTTAAATTCTAGTTTCTAAATGAAACAATCCTAGAGTTGAAGGGTAGTGACTCAGTGCCTTTAGGTTAGTTTATCTCATGCCATAAATCCAGAAAGATGATATCTAAAGTTGCATCTCTAATCTAATTCAGTTTAGGGATACCAATTCTGAAACCCCAACTCTTTAGTTACTTGCTATGGTGAATGTGTTTCTCGAAGTATTTCTCGATGATCTTCCTAGAGTTCCCCCGAAAAGGGAAATCAACTTTTCAATTGGTCTTCTTCTAGATACCCAACCTATATATATTCCTCTTTATAGAATGGCTCTAGCTTAGCTTAAGGAGTTGAAAGATTACTTAAAGGACCTTTTGGATAAGGATTTCATCAAATCGAGTATTTTTCCATGGGGTGCTGTAGTTCTATTTGTTTTTAAGAAAAATGATTCTCTCCGAATGTGCATTGATTATCGACAGTTGAACAAAGTTGCAATCAAGCATAAGTATCCCATCCCGAGGATTGATGACTTTTTTGATCACCTTCAAGATGTTGGTTCTTTCTCAAAGATAAACCTCACATTTGGTTACTATCAACTTAAGGTTAGAGAATGTAACATTCTGAAGATAGCCTTTAGGACTCGATATAGTAACTATAAATTTTTTGTTATGTCTTTAGGACTCACTATTGCTCCTGCAACTTTTATGGATTTGATGAATTGGGTGTTAAAGCAGTATTTGGATATATTCTTCATTGTGTTTATAGATGCCATCTTGATCTACTCGCAAAGTGAGGATGTGCATGTTGATCATTTAACTATTGTCTTGCAAGTTCACAATTACCATAAATTGTTTGCTAAGTTTAGCAAGTGTGAATTTTGGCTTAATCTAATAGCATTCCTTGGCCATATTTTCTAAGGAGAAGGTATTCAAATTGATCCTTTGAAGACTAAATTAGTTAAGAACTGTTCTAGACCTCTTTCTCCCTCTTATATTAGGAGTTATTTGGGTTTAGCTTGTTACTATAGATGGTTTATGGAGGAATTTTCCATCATTTCTTCTCCTTTGACTTAGAATAAAGTGGAATTTTAGTGGTCTTAAGCTTGTGAGAAGAGTTTTTTAGGAGTTGAAGACTCGACTTACTTCAGCCCAGTGTTGACTTTTCTTGAAAGTTTTGATGGTTTCGTTGTGTATTGTGATGCCTCAAGAATTGATCTTGGTTGTGTTTTGATGAAACATGGTAAGATCATAGCCTATGATTCTAGGAAACTTAAGGTTCATGAGAAAAATTAACCGACTCACGATTTGGAGTTAGCGGTGGTGATTTTTCCCTTGAAGATATATAGACACTATCTCAATGGTGTTCATGTGGATGTGTTCACTAATAATAAGAGTCTTCAATATGCATTTTAACACAAGAATTGGAATCTTCTCCAAAGGATATGGCTCGAGTTGTTGAAAGATTATGACATGAGTATCATTTACCATCTGTGTCAGGCAAATGTGGTTGCAGATGCTCGTAGTAGATTTTCTATGAATAGTGTTACTCATTTTGAGGATGACAAAAAGGAATTAGTTCATAATGTGCAAAATTTAGCCCGTTTAGGAGTTCATTTGGTTGACTCATAGGATGGTGAAATAATTGTCCAAAATGGGTTAGAGTCGTCTTTTGTATTGGATGTTAAAGAAAAATAAGCTGATGATCTGACTGTGGTTGAATTTTAGAGAGTCGTTTTTGGAAAAACTATTGAATCTTTCTCCCAAGGGGGAAATGGGGTTCTTTGTTATCAAGGTCATTTTTGTGTTATGAATGTTGATGAGTTGAGGCAACAAATACTTTCAAAATCTCATAATTCTAGGTATTCTATTCACAAGAGAGCCACCAAGATGTATTGTGATATATTCCAAGTCTATTGGTGGAATGAGATAAAGAAAGATATTGCAGAATTTGTGGCTAAGTATCCAAATTGCCAAAAAGTGAAAGTTGAGCACTAGAAACCAGACGGTAGGATTCAAGATATTAACATTCGTACTTCGAAGTGGGAAGATTTTAACATGGACTTCATTACGGGTTTATGACACACTAGTCTAAAACATTACTCTAATTGGGTGATTGTAGTTCAAGTGACTAAGTCGATGTATTTCCTTCCTGTGAAGAGCACTTGTTCAACCAAGGACTATGCAAGGCTATATATTCTTGAGATGGTTAAGTTTCATGGTGTGCCTTTAACTATCATTTCAGATTGAGGTACCTAATTCAACTCGTAGTTTTGGAGATTGTTTTAGAAAGGTCTTGGTAATTATGTTAAACATAGCAAAACATTTCACCCACAGACAAATGGTTAGGCTAAACATACTATTCAAACTTTAGAGGATATATTGAGTGCTTGTGTGATTGACTTTAAAGGTAATTAGGATGATCATTTTTCTTTGATTGATTTTGCTTATAATAATAGTTATGACTTGAGTACTCAGATGCCTCCCTTTGAGAATCTCTATGGTAGGAGGTGTAAGTCTCCTATTTGCAAGCCGTAAGTTGAGGACTAAAGAAGTTGCTTTTGTTAATATCCTTTGGAGGAATCAATTAGTTGAGGGTGCCACTTGGGAGGCCGAAGCTAATATCATGTCAAAGTACCCCCACCTCTTTCCCTCCAATTCAGTTTCAGTGTGACGTATTAGTTCCTCCTATGTACTTTTTCAGATTCATGCATTTCAGTTATTATCATGTTTCCCTATTCATGCATTTCAGTTATTATCATGTTTCCCTATTCATGCATGTTCATGAAATATGTTTGGAACTGAATCTTTTAGCTCGGATTCAATAACTCCTTCAGTTTTACATGTTTTTGCATTCATGTTGGGTTGTAGATCTTTCCCAAGTCTTTTCATTCATATTTGAATCACATTCGAGGATAATGTTCCCAACGGGGAGATATTGTAACACGTCGGAAGTCCCTTAGTTCAGACCAGGAAAAGTGCACTAGAAAACAGCTAAATCTACAGTTTTTTGGGTTTCATGAGAAGTGATTACGGGTTATAGGCTGTTCTATGAGTTCATTGTATGGATCTTGGTTGGGTGTATGAGTCGTGGTTGGGATAGTAGAAATTACAACCCTTGAATTTTCAGTAATCCAGAAATTCAGGATATCATGTGCGAGCCAATAGTACGGCCCATGAAAGGATTCATGAGTCGTAGTCGGGTCTCGTGGACTTGATCTTCAAAAAGTTTTATTTTCAGTACCGGGGATTTTACGAGAGAGTAGTACGTGTCGTGCTATAGACTACGATTCCTAGAAAGGGGTTGTGATTCACCATTCAGAGACTTGGTGACTTTCAAGAAATGGAAACTATGATTTGGCATAACCAGTTTTAGAAGGGGTTAAGGGTCGTAAATGAGAGATTTATGGTTCAAATTCTGAAACTCTATAATCCCAATTGTTTTCCACGGATGGACTCCACGATCCGTATAAGGAAGTACGGTCCTTAGACTCTCTAGTGGTACCTATTTGACAATTATTTCTTAGGGATAGTTCGTTGTTTTCCTACTCTTATAATTCCTATACTACGTCATTTTAGGCCTATTTTGAAGACTATACATGATTTCTAAAACCCCTTACCTCCTCTTTCCCTCTAATTTTCTCAATCAAAGTTTCTTCTCTCTCAAGTCTTCTCTCCCAAATCAAGATCAAGGCTCCAAAGGTTCAAGTCTCCATCAATTCTCTGCTAGGGTTTCTATCAAGGTATGTGGTAACTTCATCAATGGATTTCTTTTCACCCGTTGAGTCCAAAAGAAATCTCAATTACTTAATTTATGATTCTTCCCTAATTCCAGGATATCACTGTTTCTTATGGGTTCTTACTGAGTTTCAGTTTATTCTTCATGATTGATCTTATTATGCATGATTTGATCATAATTCAATGTTTTCAATGTTATTTTTATGAACCCATTTATGTGAGTATTTATGTGATCATGACTAAGCTAATTCTATATGCATGCATTATGTTATGAAGATTTTTAATGAATCCAGGACGCTTTCAACGAAAATATCATTCAATTTATATGATTATCACAATTAATATGCTTTTGGATAAAGTGTATCTCAAATTGTGTTATGTTATCATTATTCTAAGGAGCCACTCTTTTGATTATCATATTTTCCATGAAAAACTTAGTATTACCATATTCTTTATTGTTTCTATAGGTATGCATGTTTTCCGTTGGGAGTTAATTATCATCGAGTGGACCTAGTGATGAACGCTCATCCCTTAGTAGAGGCATGAGATCTTTATTAGCAATTGCTATGTCCCAGAATTGTATGCCCCCATAGGAATTTATCTTCATTGTCTTTAGCTAGTGGATCCACCTTAGCTCAGACTCATGGTTCTTACCTTGGCAACTAGGACACTCTATTTTTTGTTTGGAATCATAACATTAAACTCAATATTATAGCTCACATGATTCATGTCGGTGAATGGTATATTCCACATAAACTATAATTTTCAGATTATGGCATTGTCTTGCAATATATTTTCAGAATCAGTTCATCCATTTTCATGTTATGTTTACTTGTTCATTGCATTATCATGTATTTAGACTTATCATGTTATTATTTCATCTTTATTGCATTTTCCCTTGTTCAGTTCATTTCGAGTACTGACCGCATACTTTTCTACCTATATTATTTCATAATATAGGTGCTGACGCTTGCCATCAGGCTTGTGGTTAGTACAGACTCTTATCAGCTTTGCTTTACTTCGGTAAGTCCTCATGTTCCCGAACATACCATCTATGACTTCCTTATGTTCCTTTCAAACATAGTTTTAAGTTTTATGATGCTCGAGTGAGCTAGGAATTTGACCTACCAACTCACCTATGTTTAGAGGCTAGTTCAAACATTAGTATTTCCGTATATGTGTCTTATACTCAGATTTTTCTTTTATGCTAAGTCTAGACAATTGAGACTCTATTCCTCTTTTCTTTTTATTTTAGTTATGTATGTTATCTTAGTGTCGTGCTATGCCATGTGGTTAGCTTGGGGTCACTCATAGATCCAAGGTAACATATCATGTCTAGGGGTATTCTTGATCGTGATAGTTGACCTCCGCATTCGTAGACCACATCTCGCATTCGTGGAGAAGACCATTGGATGTATATATTTATGCTCAACCCATTTTTCTTTGTTCTAATATTCGAAATTGGATTTCTTGATCTAGGGAGCTCCAAATTGAGCAATTTCAGTTGCATTGGTTTAGGTTCTTGCGTGGCTACGTATTGGAGTGATCCGCGAAGTGCAAGGATCATCAAGAGGAAACCATTTCTGTCCCGAAGGGACTGCCTAGCTGCTTGGTTGGTGATTTTTGTTGCAATAATTTCATTGGCTATTTTTGTGTGGTTTTCAAGCTTGAATTGTTTCTCATTTTGGGACACAATTTTGGTAATCTATTCAGGTGTTTTTGACAAAGTAAATTTAGGAATTCCCAGTGTGGCTCCCACAATCCTATTGTGACTTATTTTTTGTATGTTTCCAATTATGGTGATTCAGTGTCGAAACGTTCGTGTTGATACTTTGATTAATATTGTGGTAATGATCCTCAAGGTCAATTATATTTTTATTCCTTCCTTTCATCATTTAGAGCATTTCTATAGAGACCCCAAGTCATTTATGACTTGCAAGGACTGATAGTTCGGTCACCTGGTCGTTCGTTTGGTCTTTATGTGACTTTTTGTGTTTTTGAGCTTCTGAACCTTGAATGGTTGATTTTGATTAAAATTTCAGGAAGACGGCCTCGTAATGTAATTTTTACAGTTATATCTGTTCCGGAAGGGTCATTTTAGACTAGTGGCTTGGTCGGCTCAGGTCCCCAGGCTTTTGTTGCGAGTTTGTGCCATTAGGCATTTTAACTTTTAAGCTTTAGCATAACTTTGACATTGGTCAACATGCTTGGTAAATGTGCCCGAATGAGAATTTCATCAATGGGGTTAGCTCTATAATGTCATGTTTGGTCTAAAATGACCCTTCTTTTTGATCTTGAAGCTCCCAAGCAAATTTCGAGGGCCCTTGTTGATTTTGACTTAAAATGGAGTTTGAATGTAAGACCCACTTTATGTCGAGACGACCTTGAATGGAAGTTTCTACTGCTCTATTGATTCTGGAATGTTAAATTTGGTTGGGTTGCATATCTCATTTGCATGCATAGGGTTTCTAACCAATCTCGAGGTCCCGAACGGAGCCCAGCCTTAAATCCTTCCAACTTTCTTTAAACAATTTCTACGCGTCGTCGACTAGTCTACGATCCATTGACCCTTTTCTTAGAAATCAAGTTTAAGTAAAAATTTTACCAAGTCTCGGTCACTTTATCGAGTGCTTCCTACGACCGGTAGAATGCCCTATGATTCGTAGTGTTCACTCGTAAGTCAAACTTCAGAATCTTGAATTTTCCAAAACTCATGCAAGGTTCTATGATTGCCTTCCTACGGCCCTTGGGGCTTCCTACAGTCCATAGGTCAGTTTTGTAGAGCTTTGTATCAGTGCAGAAACTGTACTTTTCCTTTCTAATCAACTTTTCAATTTTTTAGGTGTTACAATATGTGCCCCTTTGGAACATTCATCCTCGAATAGGACTCAAGCTAGCATGAATAGAGTTGGAGAGAAATTAACAACCCAACATGAATGCAAATCTCATCATAATGCACATAAACAAGGAGAAAAACTTCCAAGAAAAATCATAACATAAAAAATCAAATTTTTCATGAACATGCATGCACATGGAAACACAAGAATGACTAAAACGCATGAATCCGAAAGAATGAACTATGAGGAGCTAATACCTTAAGCTAAAGTAGAAGCGGAGGGAAACATATGAGGATACCGGGAGATCATATCAGCCTCAGCCTCCCAAGAAGCACCCTCAACTAATTGATTACTCCAAAGAAAATTCACTGAACCAACTTCTTTATTTCTCAACTTTTGAACTTGTCAGTCTAAAATCTCACCCGGAATCTCTTCATAAGATATACTTTCCTTAACTTCAAAAGTTTCCAAAGGTACATTGGACGTCGGATCTCCAACACACTTTTTCAACGCAGAGACATGGAATACCGAATGTACTGATGCTAAATCATTATGTAATTCCAGTTCATAAACAACTTTGCCAATATGTCTAAAAATATGATATGGGTCCACATAACGATAAACTAAACTACCCCTTCTTTCCAAATCTCATCACACCCTTCATGGGTGAGATATTTAAGTAAACCCAATCATTTACATTAAACTCCAGCTCTCTTCTTCTAATATCGGCATAAGGCTTTTGTCGACTTTGAGTCATTTTAAACCTCTCTCGAATAAGTCAAACCTTTTTCATAGCCTCATGTATCAACATCAGCCCTATCAAAGAGATCTCACCAACGTCAAACTAACCTATAGGAGACCTACACCTCCTACTATATAGAGCCTTAAATTGAGAAATCCTGATACTGGAATGATAGCTATTATTATATGAAAACTCAATCAAAGGCAACTGTTCATCCCAATATCCTTGGAAATCAATCACGGAAGCTCTCAACATATCTTCCAAATTATGAATAGAACGCTCGATTTGTCCATTTTTCTGAGGATGGAAAGTCGTACTAAGCTTCACTTGGGTACCAAGAGCTCTCTGAAATGATCTCCAAAACTGTGTACCACGATCGGAGATAATTGACAAGGGTAATCCATGCAACCTTACCATTTCTCGAACATAAAGCTTAGTGTATTCTTTGGCAGAAAATGAAGTCTTTACTAGAAGAAAGTGAGCCGATTTGGTCATTTTGTTACAATAACCCAAATAAAGTCAAACTGACGACGAGTACGAGGTAAACTCCTAATGAAGTCAATATTCATATCTTCCCACTTTTAAGTAGGAACACAAATATTTTGAGTCAAACCACCAAGTTTTTGATGATAAACTTTCACTTGTTGACAATTTGGAAACTTAGCCACATATTCTGCAATATCCTTCTTCATCCTGTTCCACCAATAGACTTCCAGAAAATCACGGTACTACTTGGTGTCTCCTGGGTGAATTG
Organism: Solanum appendiculatum; assembly: GCA_018342035.1. Taxonomy (NCBI): domain Eukaryota; kingdom Viridiplantae; phylum Streptophyta; class Magnoliopsida; order Solanales; family Solanaceae; genus Solanum; species Solanum appendiculatum. The sequence goes on along the minus strand of JAGDQO010000682.1, from coordinate 1,459,996 downwards.
AATATCGAGAACTTTGAGATTCTATCAAAAGCTGCTTTCTCAACTCATCAACATTGGGAACACATAACCGACCTTGATATCGAAGGACACCATCCCCTTTGGGAGAAAGCGTTAATGGATTTTTTATATATTGACTTCTTCAAATCAACTAACACCGGATCAAGAACTTGCTTAGCCTGCACATCCGATACAAAAAATGATTCTGAGGAATTTGAATGATCACACAACCCTTACTATAATCAACCAGGCGAACACCAAATCAGGCCAACCTATGAACTTCACGAACTAGCTCTTTCTAACTATCCTCAGCATGAGCAACACTACCCATTGATAGCCGACTAAGAGAATATGGCACCACATTAGCTTTTCCAAGATTATAAAGGACACTCTTATCATAATCCGTCAATAACTCAAGTTGCCTTGTTTGGTGAAGATTCAAATCTTTTTGGGTGAACACATACTTCAAGGTCTTATGGTCGGTAAACACTTACTAGGGACTAAAATCCTTCCAACTTCCACAAAACCATTTCTTTGAGCCGTCGTCTCATCTAAGTTTTGTAGACCCTTGTTGATGAACTCAAGTTCAAGGTTAGATTTTACAAGGTGTAGGTCACTTCTACGAGTGCTTCCTACAACCCATAGAATGCCCTACGATTCATCATGTTCACTCATAAGTCTAACTTAAGAAAATTGAATTTTCTAAAGCTCATCCAAGGTTGTACAATCACCTTCCTACGGCCCGTGGGGTTTCTACATTCAGTAGGTCAGTCTCGTAGACAACTTGTTAGTATAAAAACTACACTATTCCTTTCCAATTTATGAGGTTTTACATCAGTCAACTCTTAGCCTAGCTAGAAAGAGTGACCTGGGGGCATGTCGACTCTGAAGAGGGTCACACATATCAAGGCTGCCCAGCCAGTAAGTCCACTCCCAGGAGTGTAAGACACCTAGCTAGGAAGAGTAACCTGGGGTTTGTCAATTCCGAAGAGGATCTCAAATATCAATACATAGACACCATGGAACGACGTCCACTCACAAGATTCACCAGAAGACTCCAAGCATAGAATAATCAAATCCAAAGTCACTGCTAAAGCACGAAACTTCCGGTAATGCATTGGAGCCCTAGAAAGAAGGGGAGAGAACAAAAGATCTATCAAGTTACAAATATGCCTAAACTAAGGCTAATACTATCAGTCTCATGTTTGATACTCCAGTCTACAATGACCTACTCCATCCAAAATGATGTCGGAGAAGAAACAATGCTAACAAAGATTTATGCATTCAAGATCAATCTAAATAGAAAGGAAATCATAGACTACCTTTGGGTCGATCACGCATGCTCCAATTTACAAGGACAAACCTTTTCCTTTCCGAAAGGCCTCTTAATGCTGCAACACTATAAGAAAATGGAATCACAGCATCAATGCGGTCGATTAGACACCAAAAACACATAAAATGGAAATGGACCAATTTGGTAGTCAAATAAGAATTGTGGTACTCACGTTGGAATTTCTTGAATCACTCCATCAAAAGGTCCTAATCAATGCCCTAAACTTGTATTCCAATAAGTCTGGGGCTTGGAACATCCTCAAACAACACATTCATCAAAAATAATAATTAAGCTTAAAAATGAATAACACAGCTAGCTAAAATGCAATTTAACCTAGAATGGAGGTTCACCAATGACTTCCAATCACTCAAAAGAGTAGCCACAACCTTCAAAGTTCCACTTTAATTCGAATTGCCTAATTTAAAGCTATATCGAGTAAGAATTAGCCATATGAAAACCATAAGCCCAAGGTGATAGCGTCTGGTCTTTAAATAAAAAGACTAAATGACTTTGTTCTTCACGAAGGTGCATAGAGGGCCCACCATCGTGGAGCTCAGTGAAGTTGCCCTTTCCGAATGCAACATTGAGCCCACGAGCTCAAAGGCCAAAAGAACCAAGGGTCCTTGATCATATCTAGGTACTCCGCGAACGTGATGGCCAGACAACTAACCTTCGCAAATGTGGCACAGTCCCTACGAATGTGGTGACAAAGTTTCCTAGTCTACACGAATGTGACCCAAGGTCCATGATAACAAAGACAAATTTTAGTTTTCACTAGCTGATGCACATCAACTGGTTTGCCAAGTTTCAAAATCTCTGATGGGGCATTTTATATTTGTTTGGAACCCCGAGCATGCAAGCGAGATATGCAACCCTATCAAATTCAATATTCAGGACATAATGGAGTAGTTAAAATTCCCATACGAGGACATCTAAGCCAAAAGTGTGTCCCACCCTAAACTTTATTTTAACCCTAAATACAAAATGGGCTCAAAATCCGAATGAAGGATCGTTCTAGAAAAAACTCAACATTCTGGAATTAACTCCACTGAAGAAATTCTCAACCGAGCTTGTTTACACAAGATGTTGACTAAAGTCAAACTTAGGGCTTAACTTGAAAGTTAAAATGCAAAATTGCACAGACTCGCACTAAAAGCCTTGGCAGTCACGCCAACCATTCTCCAAGCCTAAAAAGACCCTTTCGCAGCTGATGGAATTAGATTTTGGGGTCTTCTTCTTTACCTTTTTCTCAAAAATAGCCATACAAGGTTCAGAATCTCTAAAACTTGGGAACTCATATAAAAATTAAACGAACGACCAGGTGACCGAACTGTGAATCCCAACAATTCATAAATGGCTTGTGGTCGCTACATGAACTCTCTACACGATGAACAGAAGGTATAAACACAAAAAATGACTTGGATGGTCGTTACATGCTAAAACAAAAACTTCCAGGTTATGTATAAGAGAAAAAATTATGAGTATGTATCATTGCATTTATGGCTTCACAAATAGAAGATTTTTTGTACACATTCTGATGCTTAGGGTCCTATATATTTCTTTAGAAGAAGTATTTCTATCACGACCCTGATTTCTACGAATTTTTCTTTTCTATTATAGTACTTTACAACATTGTAACAAACTGGCATTTTATTGTTCTTAGAATAGGGTCCTTAGAGGATATTTCTGAAAGTATATTATACACTTTTCACTAGAGTAAGTTTTCTTCTATTAAATTAAAGACAGTATTCATAACTATAATTAGAACAAATTTTACAGTGTGTAAGGTTATGTAAGGTATTTGATCACTAGTAGCTTCTATGCCAAATAATCAATTGAAGGCACAATTCATATATATTGACTACCATGACCCGATTCCTCGAGTCAAGATGGCACCAACTTTAACCCACCAGTAGGTAAGCCAAGCTGTAAGCCAGAATGACAAGTAATGAGTAAAATAGTAGAACTAAACAAAAACAATACTAGAATAATGATAAGGAAGAACCAGAAGCAAGACAAAATCTAGATGCAATAGAAAACTCTCCAAGAACCTGGAAGTCATGAGTACAGAGCTGTCTAACATGAAAATACATGTCCCAAAAGTTGACCACCACAAGCTGTCTCAAAGGCAAAAGACTAGCTAAACATATAAATAGAAGAAGATAGGTTGATCCAGGATGTCAAGTGCTAATCCTTGTCACCAATCCCTAACATCTAAAAAATATGGCATGAACGATCACCGCTAGTAGCTAGTACTAGGATCTGCATCACGAAAAATAAGTAGAGTGTAGAATCAATACCAAAAAAAAGATAGCTAGTAGGCATCAAAGGCTGACTGAGAAAGGAAGGTAAAAACACTATGAAAAGATAGAATCTAGGCACAAACGAGGTCAAAGAGGATATAAAGGAAAGCACAAGAGGATACAGAAAGAAAATCTAAGTATAGCTAAACGAAACCTAACTGGACCCCATAAGCCTAGAAGGTACAATCATGCACAAGTTTAAGTAAAACCCGGACAGACCCCCAAAAGCCTGATAGTGAAACATAATAGCTAAGACTACAAGAGACAAGAGTACCATGAATCAATGTCGACCTCCTAGCTTAAGTAACCATCACATCAAGTCAACTTACAGCATGCCTCGTAAGAGTGACAATCAATCTAGGCCGCCTAGCCAACCAGTCCATTCCCAGCCCAGCTAGCAAGATTGACCCTGGGGCGTGTCGACTCCGAAGAGTATTTCATATATCAAGGCCGCCAAGCTAGCTAGTCCACCCTGAGGGGCGTAAGCTGCGCTGCTAGAAAGAGTGTCCCGGGGGCGTGTCAACTCTGAAGAAGAACTCACGTAGGTTCCAAGCCATCGTAGATCGGCGTCCACTAACAAAGAATTATTGAAAGGCACCAAGCCAGAAGTACTTGAATCTCGAGAAAGCACAAAACATCTGGTAACGCATCAGAGACACAGAAATAGGGAGAGAAGACAGAAAGTTCACAAAGACACAAAAACACCTAAGCTAAGGCTCATTCAATCAAACTCAAGTCTGCTATTTCATTCTACAAGGATCTATTCCTTCTTAACAATGTCGGAGATAAAAACAAGGCTACAAGGCTCACGAGCCTAAGGCAATTCTAGTCAATCCAAGACGAAGGCCGAATATGCTTTAGATAACAAGTAATAGCACAAGTAGCCCACCACAACATGTAACAACACACATAAACCCCAACTAGCAGGGTACTAAACCAAAACCAATGACAATCAATCCTAAAACATAGTATCTATGAAGAGAAATAAGAACAACTAGTTACCCACCCCTAATTCACTATAATTAACATGAATTTACACATTCAAGCCAAATCAAAAAAGAAAGAAAGTTGTAGCCTGCTTATAGTTTGATCGCGTGCAATCCAAATCACAAGGCCAGAGCTTTTCCTTTCTGAACGTCATGTGAATGCTTCCACACATTCAAAAATAAGGTGAGAATTTAGTATGGTCATTTAGATACCAAAAACATAAAAAGGAAAAGGACCAAATTTTGAGTCTAATGGGAATTGTGGGACCCACGCCAGAATTGTTTTAATTGACTTCGTTAAGAGATTCTTATCAATGCCCCAAACTTGTGTTTCAAAATTGAATACCATTTGGGGCACTAAACAGCCAATTCAACAATCATGCAAAGACAACATCAATTAAGCCCAAGACAATCTGAAAACTCACAATTTCTCCACAAACAAGGGTTCCACAACAACTCCCAATCACAAACCCAACTAGCCTACTCTATGATGGCGTAGGATTTTGAATCACTAAAATCGGAGCTTAGACGGGGGAGAAATTGCAAAATCAAGATGGGCCAATGTCTAAAATCACTTCCCACACTTAAGTAAAAACACTACCCGACCTTCGCTTAGCCGGCCAATAACGCTGCTTAAGAGATAGGCCTCAAAAAGGCAAGCCTCGCTACAACGAACCCCAGGTCTAAAAGTATGGACTACTTAAGCGAAACAAGGGTTCCTTTAGAAAAAACACCCTGACTGGTTGGTCTCGCTTTAGCGGAGTCCTAGTCGCAAAAGAAGTTGCACCAGAACTCAGGCACCATAATTTTAGGCAAAGTCCCTAGGGCTTCGCCTGGGCCTCGGGATTGTTTTTAAAGCCCATGCATACAAACGAGATATGCTAACCAATCAAATTTTACATTTTCAACACAACAAAGCAGTCAAAGCATCCATACAATGTCGTCTTCACAGAGTATGGGTGTCACACCCTACTCCATTTTAAGTCAAAATCCATAAAGGGGCTCAGAATTAGTCTTGAGGTCTCGGAATTCAAATAAAGGGTCGTTCTAGACAAAACTCAACATTCTGGAGCTAGCTATGCTAATGGAATTATCATCGGAGCATGTTTACTTGAAATGTTGACTAAAGTCAAATGTAGGCCTTAACTTGAAAGTTAAAATGCCTAATCGTACAGACTCTCACTAAAATCTTTAGGAGTTATGCCGACTATGCTACTAGTCAATAATGACCATTATAGAGCTTATAAAATCGTTAGAATTGGATATTGAGGTCATCTTCTTTTGTTAGAATTAGATACTTGCTCAACCGATCAACGATTACCCAAATGCTATCAACACCTCTAGAAATCTGAGGCAAACCTACCATAAAGTCTATAGTGATGCAATCCCACTTCCACTCTTGAATTGGTAGTCTCTAGAACTTACCACGTGGTCTCAAATGCTTGTCCCTCACCTTTCCAGGCAATGTAACACCTCAGACTCAGAAAGGACGAAAAATAAATTTTTTTGTGTTGCGGGTTTTATCTATAGCTCCCACTTACGGTTTGTAAGGAGACCTATAGACAGTGGATGGAAAGCATAGATGGTGGGGAAAATATTTTCTAAAATTCAAGTCCTAGTTTTCTTTTGACGGTTCAACAGGATGATCTGTCACTCCTTCTACTAGCCGTAGATAGATCTTGTAGGTGAGTCCCAGACATAGTGAAATTTTGAGTGTCAAAGATAGGAGTTACAGTTGGTATGTAGGACCGTAAGTGGAGCAATACCGTACATAGGTCCCATTATTTGATCGTTAATAATTTAGGTTTTTGAATCTTTCTACGGTTGACCAGGACGGTCCGAAAGTTGGACCTATGGACCGTAGGTCTAAACCATAGATGGGATCCGACTGTTATTTTAAGAGGGGCTTTTGGGTCTTTTCCTAACTTTTCTAAACCAATACTATGTCGTTTTATCTTTTTTCCTAAGCCCTATATAAACGTTTTAACCCTTAAATTTACCCAATTGAACTCATTCTTCTAAATTCTAAAAGTTGATCAAAGTACATCCTCTCAAATATTTCTCTCTCTAAGGAAGAAGAAAAAGAGCTAGGGTTTCATTCAACCCTCCTAATTCGCCATTGATTATGGGCTTCTGACATCAAGGTATTATGGCTTTCACCTATGGAGTCCTTTCCTCTATAGGGTTCCTGAATTCTCTAATTTTGTAAAGATAGATTCTCCAATTGAGGTTAGGGTTTTCTTCTATATTTTATGCATGAATTGAGTTAATTGCATGTTTCTTAGTTGAATCCCCATGAACCCATGTGAAGCCCGTGATTTCTAGACTTTGATCTTTTGATGAGGTTTTGAACTATGAAAAAATGAAATTATGAAGATATGCATGTTCTTTATGAAATTAATGATGAGTTAAGTTTCTTTGAGAGTGAAGCATTGTTGTTGTTGTTGTTGTTAAAGTATTTTCTCACATAAAGGATTTATAAGGGTTGATTGTTTTTTCAACTAAACTTTGAACCAAGAATTAAGGAGTTGTTTTAGTGAACTTTAGCTTGGATTGGTTCTTTGATGTTCTCTCTATGAATAATGAGACAAGAGGTGATTACCCATGTCTACTAATGAAAAAATAAGCTAGGAATTATGAATATTCTATGGGACTTATGCTTAGCACCGAGAGGATATAGAGATTAAAGCTCTCCTGTAATAGAGGTCGGGTTTCTAGTAGCAATCTCCTTATTCCATAAACTATGTCCCACCATAGGATGATAGTCTTAGATAGACATTACCTAGTGCATCCCATTAAGCTAGAATTTATGGTTCTTACCTTTGAAAGTAAGGACACCTCTTTTCTGTGTGGGGTAGAAATTGGATTATATGTTATATCTCACATGGTCTATGTCAGTTAAGGCTCATTTTCCATATAATGAACTAAAGGTATTTTCAAGTATGTGTTGCTTAAGATAATCTTCTTGAATTGACTATGGTTTTGACCCATGTATTCTATCATGTAAACTTATGATCTAACTTTGTCAGTGCATATTATGTAAATATCCTTTTTAGCATGATTTTAGAACTTGTATGCATAGTTATCATACTTGGCACATTCGATATATTAACGCATACTCTTGCCTACATTACTTCATTAATGTAGGGCGTGACAACTCTTCTCTCTCTATTCGTGGCTAAATAGTTGTACTTGTGATTAAGAAGTCTTGGTGAGTCCTCATACATCGAAGATAATGCAACATTTATAGTTTTATGTCACTTTACTTTTGAACTTGTATGGTTTACGTCCCAAATATCATTCTATTGATGTATTAAATGGCTTTGAGACTATGTTAGACTTCCGTTACTTTTATCAACTCTAGATGATATGAAATTGCCTTTTGAACTCTTATCTACTATAATGATGAATGCTACGTGGCTTTTATGGGGCCTTTCGGGGTTTTATACTCCATGTCACGTCAAGGGGGTACTTTAGATCCGGACAAACTTGGTATTCAGAGCACAAGGTTCAATAAAGGTCCAAGGATGTCTCATAAGGCACGTCGAGTAGAGTCTTGTTCATGGGTTTGAAGAGTACCACACTTATGAATGAGAGGCTATAAGATGTTTAGGAAACTCCACTTCTTTTATCACTCTAAAGTCGGGAGATAGAGTTTAACTCTTTATGTCTCTCTCTCCAAATCCCTATCCGATGCTTTTTAGGATACGGCCACTCGAAGGGCATATGCTCGGTGGAATGCGAGAGAGAATATGGAACAGGAAGCTCCTCAAGTTTCGGTTGACCCTTTGGTCGAGCAAGTAACTAATGTGGAGTTTAGGGCTTCTTTTCAAGCGTTGGCCCAAGCCATGACGGCTCAAGCCAATAGGGAGGTTGTGGTCCCTCTGAACCCAAATATGCGTACGACGGCATCTATAGGGAGGAACTTCACTAGGATGAATCCTTCGAAGTTCTATGGTTCCAAGGTTGAGGAAGATCCTCAAGAGTTCATTGATGAGGAGTACAAGGTGCTAATGATCGTGGGTGTAAACCCAGTGGAAAAGGAAAAATTGGCTGCTTATCAACTTAAGGGTGTGGATCAAGTGTTGTTTGAAAAATGGAAGAGTGAGAGGGCGGTTGATGCGGGTCCTCTTGATTGGGAAAAGTTTAAGGTTGCTTTACTTGATAGGATCCTTCCCTTTGAGATGAGGGAGGCAAAAGTGCTTGAGTTCATCAACCTTCGTCAAGGAAACATGAGTGTGAAGGAGTATGCATTGAAATTCACACAATTGTCTAGGTATGCTCTTACTATGGTTGTCGATCCTAGGGCAATGATGAGTAAGTTTGCTTTGGGAGTGTCCGAAATGGTGGTCAAGGAATGTCGTACCCGCTACGCTTATCCATGATACAAAAATTTCTCGTCTCATCGTAGATGCTCAAAAAATAGAGGTCAAAGAAGATATGAAAGCACACGAGCATACCAGAATTAAATCTAAGTATAGCAAACTAAACCGAACTAGGCCCCCATAAGCCGAAAAGGTACACTCATGCGCAAGTTTAAGTAAAACCCAAATGGACCTGATAAGCCGGACAGGTACACAAAATAGCTAAGACTACAAGAGAGAAGAGTACCATGAATCAATGTCAGGCTACCACGCCAAGTAATCATAACATCTTGTCAACTCGCATTCCAGCTAGTAAGGGTGACAATCAATCTAGCACGCCCAACCAGCAAGTCCACTCCTAGCCCAGCTAGCAAGAATGACCCGGGGCGTGTCGAGTCCGAAGAGAATCTTAAATATCAAGGCCGCCTAGCTAGCCAGTCAACTCCCAAGGGCATAATGCGCCCAGCTAGCAAGAGTTACCTGGGGGCGTGTCGACTCCGAAGAGGATCTCAAGTAGGCTACAAGATACCTTGGATCGACTTCCACTCACAAAGAATAACAAAAAGGCTCCAAGCCAGAATTACTCCTATCCCAAGAAGGCACAAAAATTGTGGTTATGCATTAGAGCCACAGAAATAAGAAGATATGACAGAAATTCAACAAAGCTGTGAAAACACCTATGCTAAGGCTCATACAAGGATCTAGTCCATCTTAACGTTGTTGGATATGATAGCAAGGCTCACGAGTATAAGGTAACACTAGTCTATCCTAGACTAAGACAGAACATGGTTTAAATAACAAGTAATAACGCAAGTAGTTCACAACATTATGCCACAACACACATAAACCCCAACTAGCATTGTATTAAACCTGAAACATTGTCGATCAATCTCAAAACATGGTATCTAAGAAGAGAAATCTAAACAACTAGGTACCGCGCCCAATTCACTTTAATCAACATGCATTTACGCATTCAAGCTCAATCTAAATAGAAAGGAAATTGTAGCCAACCTATTGGCCGATCACGTGCGCTCCAAAATACAAAGCCGGAGCATTTTCTCTGTAAATGACCTTCGAATGTTGCCATGCTATCAAAAATAGGGTCATAACACTAGTACATTTATTTAGATACAAAAAACACATAAGATGGAAATGGACCAAATTTGGAGTCAAACAGGAATTGTGGGACCCCTGCTAGAATTTCTAGAATTGACTTCATAAAGAGGTCCTAATCAGTGCCCCAAAAATGCATTCCTAAATTGAACACAATTTGGGGCTTGGAACAGCTAATTCAACAGTCATGCAAAGACAAAAAAAATTAAGACAGGGAACTCCAAAAACACATAATTTCACCACAACAGCTCCCAATCACAAACCTATGTAGCCACAACCTCTATGATCAACCATGACTTCGAATCACTAAAATCTGAGCTTAGACAGGGGAGAAATAACCAAATCAAGATGGAACAATGGTTTAAATCATGTTCTACACTTAACTAAAAACAGTGCCTGACTTTTGCTTAAGTGGCCACTAACATCGCTTAAACAACATTTCTAAAACAGGCCGGCCTTCCTTCCGCGAAACCAAACCCTAAAAGCGAGGGCGGCCTAAGGAAACCAGGGTCACTTTAGCAACAACTGCCTGACTGGCTGGTCTTTATTTAGCAGAGCCCTAATCACAAAAGCGGTGTTGACTTAAGCGAACCCAGGGGCTCAAAACGGCTGCACTAGAATTTTCAGTAGTTCCCTAGGCTCCACCCGAGGCTCGAGATTTGTTCGAAACCCCATGAAGACAAATGAGATATGCCAACAAATCAAATTCGACAATCCGGAATGAATGGAGTAGTCAGAACATCCATATAAGGTCGTCTTGATTGAATATGGGTCCAACACCCAACTCCATTTTAAGCTAAAATTCACAAGGGGGCACAGAATTAGCTTGGAAGCCTCGAGATCCAAACGAAGAGTAACCCTAGACCAAAAATAGAGCTAGCCATACTAACAAAATTCTCATCTGAGCTCATTTACTCAGAATGTTGACTAAAGTCAAACATAGTTCTTAAATCGAAAGTTAAAATACGTAATAGCACAGACTCATAATAAAAGCATCGAGAGTCATGACGACCATGCTACTAGCCTAAAATGACCCTTTCGGAGCTGATTGAATTGTCAAAATTTGATTATGAGGTCATCTTCTTGATTTTTTGATAAAAACTGACCGTTCAAGGTTCAAAAGCACCAAAACACAAAAACCTGCATATAAACTAAACGAACGATCAGGTGACCAAACTGTCAGTTCCAGTACGTCATAAATGATTGGGGTCACTATAGAAATTCTCTAACCGATGAACATGAGGCATAAACACAAAAATGACCATGAGGTCATTACATTGACTCAAATTGATAAATATGCAAGTTCCATAATATGTAATCAAGAAACAAAGAGTAAGATGGAAATAGAGAAATAACTTGTACTTTGCTCATACCTGTAAATGAAAAGAAACAAAAAGTATTAGATATAATGATTTTTTTCTCTTGATCTATTAATTATTATTCCATCCTTTTATTTGCAAAAAAAAAAGAGATCATATAAGAGCTGATATCTATCAGCACATATATAAATTGACCCCTATATCTTTTTCTTTGAACAAAAACTGATGAACATTAAAGTTTAAACCACTCAAAATGTAGTGTAAGCTATGGAAACTACATCATTCAGTACCCTTCATCAACATGACTTCACTTAGTTTTGTCCTTCCCCCACTGAAATAAATAGTCATGGAAGATCACATAACCGAATAGTTTCTTTGCTAAGGCTATAGATATAGATAAAATATTTTATACTTCTCTAGTTTTTGAAGTAACTAGTCGTTTACATGTTTTACAAGATATGATGAAATTCCAAAAGATTTTTAAAATAATTAAAACGAATTATCTCCTTAGTTGGTTTTGTCTGTCAATTTTCGTTCTAAAAGGATGCAAGTCTTTGTGGCATTACTAATTGCTGCACCTTCCTAGTTAAATTTTAAATTTTCCTTCAAGATAGAAAAGTAAAATTTTTTTTTATGCTACCAACACAGGCTATTGGCTCCTTTTGTTTCATTTTTTCTTCTCTTTAATCTTCAACTTCCATTTTCCCATGTGATAACAAATCATTTCTTTTTTGCATCAAAAAATACAAGACACTTGCAAACTTCCTTTTACTTTCATTGTATTCTATATCTCATGGGGCCTATCATGGGAATTTTAATTTCTAAATGTTCTTCAAGTGAAGCTTGAGAAAGTGACATAATGGCTATCCTAGGAACAAAGGTAATGGTGTCAAGAACTATAGCCCTGTCATACTTCTATGATGCATACAAGAATCAAATAAGAGGCCTTCCAAACTATTGAACAACTCTACATTTGCAAATGTACAAGAGATTGCAGTATTCTACCACAAAGATCATCTTTTGAAACCTTTCATCAAGTGAACGAATCATGTGTATTAATTTAGACTTTGAAACTCCACCACTGTTTTCAATTGATATACCACACTCGATTCTCATACCGAAATCAGCAACTTTCATGATGGGCACCTTGGCAACTGTTATTGGATGAATACAATAAACATGCCCACATCCTGAAGAACGGAAAATCACATATGAAATAAACTAAACATACTATACCCTAAAAGTGATAAAATGAACTGCTAAATACAATAAATATATACAAAGGATTCATGTAGTCCCAATCAAATAAAAAAAACATGAAGGGATGGGATAATTCAAGTTGTTTCACATTTAATGATATGAAATAGGGATAATCTATCTACTCAAGCAATGTTTGCTGTTTTGTTTGAAAGGGTCTTGGAGTTCGAAAGAATTTAAGGGACATACATTTGAAAGTTTGGGACAATATAGAGTGTAGCCTAGAGCAAATGCTATCCATAGATTAACCAATGTTGTTCGATTAATCTTTTTCTATTCGAGTTGAAACTACAATCGCTATGCACAAACCCCTAGTCTTTTCTAACTTGTTTAGATATTATTTGTGTTGATTCCATGTTTTGTTGTTTGATCTTGACGAAATTTTAGCTGTTAGATAAAACCCCTCATTTATATATATATACATCTCTGTTGAGAAATCAATTTTCGATCATGTTTAAGTGGTGAAATAAACAGTTGAAGAGTGACATATACCAAGCTTTGTGGTTCGACCCCGACCACATAAGTTTGGTATTTGTTTTGCGTACGACCTCCTATTCCCTGAAATATGGGACATAGTTGAGCGTTTATCACTTGGGAAGCCTTAGAGTAGCATAATGGGTAGGCTGGGAAGCTTAGAGTGGAAGAGGGTCAAATGTTTAATGGTAGAGTTGGCAGCGGAATAAGGTAGGATGTTGGGATCAAAGAGTACTAGTTTACGAGTATTATAACTGGGATAGTAAAGCGGGTGGATAAAGACTTTTGATAGAGCATATGAGTTCTAAGGAATACTATTGTACTAAGAGTGGTAAATTATCGGTTCGGGGTCATTGGTTTATATTCAAGTTTCATGATCCTGATTATTTTCATAGTATTATGTGGTAGGTTCGGGTCGATCGATGACACCTACAAGTATTTGTTCTTTATACTGATACTACTTTTGTAATGCCACTTGGCATAGTCTGATTGTAAGATAAAGTGATGTTTCATACGTGAGGGTGATGGTGATTTCCGACAGCCTCTACTCCTCTTTCATTATGGTGGGAGTTGTGTCTTATTTTTTTTACAGGTTGTATCTTCTTAGTAACTCTTATACCTGCTTAGTGAAGGATAAATTGATCCCTAAAACTGATATATGGCCCCTAAAGGTCAATAGCGACCAAAAAATCTGGTCGCCACCCCGTCCGTACACCTTCCACTAGTAAAGGTCATTAAGGATGTGATGGATTAGCTTGTCCTTTAATCGTATTTGTGACTAGTATAATAATACAAGTTCATACGTGTGTAACACGTGTGTGTCTATTTGTTTAATTGTATATAAGTTTGTCTACTTGTGCACACCCATAATTGGAGGCCGTAGATGATAGGTAAAGCCAAGTTAAAAGGGCATGTTTATATAATTATGCCTATCTCTTATTCTCTATTATTTATGTAGATAAATGATTTGATTATCATTAATGAATTCTTTTAAAAATTATAACTTTAAATTTATTTAAAATATAAATAGATAATCTTTTAAGAAATTGTTATGAAATATATCATTATTATTATTAATTATTTTTTATTATTTGCATCAAAATATGTTTATAAGGTTATCACATTATAGATTTCGTTAAAATTTATAATGTGGTTTTTAATGTTGTTCATTTGTTTCCTTATAAAAAGACATTAAATTATAGATTCAATCAATAGTTTTTTCCTTTTCTTTTTTGGATGAAATTAATATTATTTTGATAGAAAATTTGTTTATATCGATTAAAAAATAAAAATATTATGATTTTAAAAAAAATACAAAAAGGAGGAATGACCTCGGAGGCCCCTGTACTTGGTTCTGTTTGTCAGTTGAACGCTTCTACTCAAAATTCATTCCTTTTCTTTTTTGGTAAAAATTAATATTTATTTTAATAGAAATTTTTTTATATAAATTAAAAAGAAAAATACTATGATTTTTAAAAAGAAGTATAAAAAGGTGGAATAACCTCGGAGACTCCTGTACTTGGCTCCATTTGTTAGTTGAACTCTTCTACTCAATATTTTGCATAAAGGAAAATGACTGACAAGATACCCTGGCAATATAGTTTATAGAATATGTGCTTTACATATAGAATTGTTGTTCTATGTTCCAAATAACAAATAAAATTTATTAATTCCTTTTATAAAACTAAGTTTTCTACGTTTGAATATATGAGTGAATCACCTTTGCATTATATGTCATGAAAGTTGACCCAAACACAACAAAACATGCACCTTAAGTTTTCACATGTCAACATTTTTACTCAAGATTTTCATACTCGACATGATCCTCAGGATACTTTATTGTAAACATTTTCACCCAATTTTAGTGGGCCTCTTTAATAAATTGGTTAAAATAAGTAAATCTTTATTTTAAAATTTTTTTAGCTCAAAATAAAAAGGGATAGGCTAAAATATGACATTAAACTTTGAGAAAAAGCCTCATCTATGCCATCCATTAAAAGTTTTACTAATCATTGTCATTTTCCTTTGAGAAAAGGTTCATCCATGCCATTATATGTACCTACAGGAGCTAAATTTTTATGCAAATTAAAGAATGTACCATATTCCCAGTTGGCTTATCTTGCTTTATTTGTTTGTAAATATGCATTGCCTCTATGCTCTTTTGCCAAAGAAGTAGAGGGGTGCATGAGAAGTTCAATTTCGAAGGGCATGCCATACTTTACAGGTTAGTTGTTCTATGTTTTTCTTATGTGTCGTATGCTTAATATGATTATGTTCTATTTGTTACATAAAGGGTAGAGTTAAAGCAACGCTAAGTTAAGTTTTCTTTGTGTGATCTATATATCTCAGATTTGAGTTGTGTTATTGGCCATTGATCTTTACGTTAGGGTGCATCGTATCAATATTCTTTGGTTAGGGTAGATTATTGCCTACATTAAACTCCATTGGGTTGCCTTTTTGTTTTGTTTTCAATTTGTAACACAGTAAACATAACACCTTGAATGACTTTATGAAGCGCACAATATGTGGATTAGACACATGTCACAAGTCCTAACTCTGTTTCAGGCAAATAAATCTAGTCTAGTATTTATATAGAGAAGGATAAAGTAACGGGCTCACTATCCACCGCAGTTCCGTTGGAATGTATGACTTCTATCAATTTTTCCTATAATATAACTCAGTAGTTCTATGGGAATGTTAAACTTGAGAATCAAAAGCTCAATAATGATGTTGTTAAAATATGAATGGACTTAATCATTTGAAAACTTTGGGGATTTTCCAAGTCGATAAAAATAAGATAAAGTTATAGAGTAATTGCTCGACTTGAATCTTCACAAGAAAAAGTAAAATATTTTGTGTATCAACCTGAAAAATTGTTCATATATTTTTTATTGTACTTATACGTTCACCAACATATACAAATATGATGATAGATTTATCATGTGGTCACTCAACTAAAATTTATTATATCATAAATTCATCGTTCTTCTTGATTCTAATTTTCTTCAACAAAGAAAATGATTTTCTGATATAATTAATTAATATGAATTAATCAGTTGAGTGACTATTTTAAAAATCTAAGGCAGATATAAAAAGACAAAAAATATATTTGGGTTTAGCTAGTCAATAAACTTTAACCAAATTCAATTAAATTGTTGGAGTCTCCCTTTTTGAATTAGCAAAATTCATTTAGAGAAAAATGAATAGACACATTTTAGCTTAAGCTAAAGATAACTTCCAATTAAATGTTTTTACATCTACCAAAGAATTGACAAAATCAAAACTCATATTTTTTTTCAATAACACAAATTTTGAAATTTTTTTTTTCTTTTTACATGTATATACAAAACTATTATTTTACTTATATTTTGATGAAAAATGTTCGGCTAACGATTCTAAAGACTTGAGCTTCTTATAGCTACAAAAATATTATTATATATATAATTTGTGATGAATACAAGTTGGAAAATAATTCTGTCTTTTTTTAAGCTTTATATGAAATCATGAAACTATGCAGAGTTTTTGTTGTTAATTTGTATAACTAAAATATTTAGACCAACAACTTTAGAAATTTCATAGGAAACAATAAATTTTAAAGAGTATTTTCCAACTAGAAACTTAAAAACAATAAATAGAAAAGAGCCTAAAAAAATATTTTTCTTTAGGTAGAAAATCGAGTCCATTAAACCCACAATGTTTCCTTAAGGAAATTATTCCCCTCAAGTGCCCGAGGTTCATGGAATATTCCTTCCAGGATAGAACGATCATACTCACCGGTGTATTGATACCTAAAACTATGGTATCAACAAACCACTCAACGACAGTAAAGTTGTAACACCTCAGATTCGAAAAGAAGGAAAATTTCTAGTTTTTCAGGTATGGTGCCGTACTGACGGAAGCCAATATACGGACTGTAGGTTGACTTACAGGCCGTAGGAGGGAACAGTAGATAGCAAGGTAAATATTTTCAAAATTTCTAGCTTCTGAATCCCATCGACGGTTGACCAGGACGGTCCGTAGTTTGACCTTTGGATGGTAGGTTGGGGTCGTAGGTCGAAGCCGACAGTTAATTTTTAAGCGCTTTTTGGTCTTTTCCATAATTGATCTATTCCTATTCTAAGTCGGTTAAGCTCTAATCCTAGGCCCTATATCAGGCTTCTAAGACTAATTCTTCTCTTTTCTAATCACTCCCACCAAAATCATCCCCCAAATATTTCTCTCTCTAGAGGCTTGAAGAAGAAGAAGATGAAAAAGAAGAAGGAGAACCTAGGGATAAAAGATCAAGCCTCCTAATCCTCCATTGCTAGTGAGCTTTTGGCATTAAGGTATGATAGCTCTTCACCTATGGAGTCCTTTCCTCCATAGGGTTCCTAAATTCTTCAATTTTCACAAGTTAGAATCTCCAATTGAAATTCGGGGTTTTCTTCAATCTCTTGGGTTCTTTCCAATCATGATCTAATTGATTGAATTATGTTTATTTATGCATGAAGTGAGTAAATTCAGTGATTTTAAGATGAAACTATATGAGCCCATGCTTGAATTATGATTTCTAAGCTATAAGTTTATGATGAAGTTCATGAAGGATCAAAAGATGAATTTTATGAGGCTATGCATGTTCAAATTATTAAATTATGATGATTTAAGATTTCCTTTGAGAGTGAAGAATAAATGTTGATTGTTATTGGGCTGTGAAAGGATTTCTCACATACTACACAAAAACATGAATTGTGATAGGACTTTTCTCACAAGAAGGATTCATAAGGGTTGAAAGGTTTTCTCAACCAAATCATTGAATCAAGAATAAGTAGTTAATCTAATGACAAGATAAGGTAAGACTTATGAGTAATCCGTGGGAACTATGCTTAGCATCGAGTGAATATTGAGATAGAAGCTCTACCATTAGTAGAGGCCGGGTTTCTAGTAGAAATTTCTCTATCCCACAACTATGTGAAACCATAGGACGATTATCCTAGATAGACATTAGCTAGTGGATCAACCTAAGCTAGAAGTTATGGTTCTTACCTTGGCAAGTAAGAGCACCTCTTTTTGGTGTGGGGTAGACACTGGATTCCATGTTGTAGCTCACATGATCTATGTCGGTTAAGGCTCACTTTCCATAATAATGAACTAAAGTTGTTTCCAAATGTTCTTTAAGATATTTAACTTGCATTGGCCATGATTATGATTTACGTTTTCTAACATGTCTTTTATAATGAAGCTTTGTCATTGCATATCATGTAAATGTCCCTCTTTTAGCATGATTTTATATATTTGTGCATTGCTATTATACTTGGTACATTTGTGTACTAACGCGTACTCTTGCTTATATTTTTCACCCAAATGAAGGGTCCGCCTCTTCTCCATCCGCTCGTGGCTAGTGAGTACTTAGAGATTTTGAAGACTTGGTGAGTCCTCATATGTTCGAGGGCAATACAACGTTTATGCTTTTATGTCATTTCATAGTTAGAATTTTATAGGCTATGTCACACCTTCATTCTATTCATGTAGTAAATGGCTTTGAGACTATGTTTAGACATCCACTACTTTTGTCAACTATTTTGGATATAAATTGTCTCTTTGAACTCTTATCTACTATTATCTTGTTTGATGTATGATAAGTGACTTGTATAGGGCCATCAGGGGTCTTGTATGCCATGCCACATCTCGGGGGTACTTTAGGTAACTTCACTACTTTCATCACTCTAAAGTCGTGCGATAGAGTTTAACTCTATATGTGTCTCTCCTAATCCCTATCCAATGCTTATCAGGATATGGCCACTTGAAGGCTTTTGCTAGGAGGAATGGGAGAGAGAACATGGAACAAGAAGCTCCTCAAATTTTGGTCGACCCTTTGGCCGAGCAACTGACAAATGCAAAGTATAGGGCTGGGTCAAAGACATGATGGCTCAAGCTAATAGGGAGGCTGTGGTTCCCACAAACTCAAATGTGGGTACGACAGCATCTAGAGTGAGGGACTTTACTAGGATGAATCCTCTGGAGTTTTATAGGTTTAAGGTTGAGGAAGATCCTCAAGAGTTCATCGATGAAGTGTATAAGGTGGTGATGATCATAGGTGTGACGCCACTCGAAAAGGAGAAACAGCCACTTATCAACTCAAGGGTGTGGCTCAAGTGTGGTTTGAGCAATGGAAGAGTGAGAGCGTTGTTGATGTGGGTCCTCATGATTGGAAGAAGTTTAAGGTTTCTTTCCTTGATAGGTTCTTTCCCCTTGAGATGAGGGAGGCAAGGGTGCTTGATTTCATTAACCTTAATCAAGGAAACATGAGTGTGAATGAGCATGCTTTGAAGTTCACACAATTGTCTAGATATGCTTCTACTATGGTTGTCGATCCTAGGGCAAGAATGAGTAAGTTATTTTCGGGAGTATCCAAAATGGTGGTCAAACAATGTGGAACCACTATGCTTATCCATTATGCTCAACTAATCGAAGAGGAGAAACTTAAAGAAAAGTCTAGGGAGGCAAAGAGGGCTAAGACTAGTGATGGTGACTTCTCACACTCAAGGTCCGATGGATATGGTCGTTCTATGTTTCGACAAAGGTTTTCTGGTCAAGGTTCCTCCCATACTCCTCTTAGATTCAACAAAGATAGGGTGTTTAAAACTAAGCCTCAAGGAGGAAATTGTGGTGGATCTTTATCGACTACTAGTGCTAAATATTAAAAGAAGCACGAGGGTAAATGTTTAGCCGGCACGGATGGTTGCTTCGGTTGTGGTAAGACGGGTCACAAGATAAAGGCTTGTCCATCACTTACGGCTAAGGGAAGAGAAGGCAGACAAGCTCCACCTAATGGTTCGGGTTCAAATGCTCTTGAGCAAAACTGATTCTATGCACTCCTAACTCGACATGATCAAGATAGTTCTCCTGACGTTGTTACTGGTATGTTGAAAGCCTTCCAACTTGATGTTTATGCCTTGCTTGACCCCGGTGCTACCTTATATTTTTTGACGCCATATGTGGCCATGATGTTTTATTTTCTTTCGTATGTATTATTAGATCCCTTTTCTGTCTTTACTCCTATTAGTGAATCTATCATGGCTAAGAGAGTCTATAGAAATTGTCCTGTCTCCTTATCCCATAGAGTCACTCATGTTGATCTTGTAGAGCATGATATGCTAAATTTTAATGTTATATTTAGGATGGATTGGTTGCATTCATGTTATGATTCTATCAATTGTAGAACCTGATTGGTCAAGTTCTAATTTCTAAATTAACATGTCGTAGGCTGAAAAGGGGGAAATTCTATGCTTATGAGTCGATTTGTTTCTTGTCTTAAAGCTAGGAAGATGATTTTTAAGGGTAGCATATATCATCTTGTTTGGGTTAGGTATATGGATTCCCAAACCCCTATATTTAAGTTGGTCCCCATTGTTAATGAGTTTCTGAAAGTGTTTTCCTGATGATCTACCCAGTGTCCCTCCCGAAAGGGAAAGAGACTTCTGTATTGACCTTCTCCAGATTCACAACCTATTTCTATTCCTCCTTATTGAATGGCTCTGGAAGAACTTACGGAATTAAAGGAACAATTGAAAGACTTTTTGGATAAGGGCTTCATCTGACCAAGTGTCTCGCCAAGGGGTGCCCCAGTGTTCTTTGTTCGAAAGAAAGATGGTTCGCTTTGCATGTGTATTGATTATCGGCAATTGAATATGGTTACAATTAAGAATAAGTATCCTCTCCTAAGAATAGATGATTTGTTTGACAAACTTCAGGGAGCGAGTTACTTTTCCAAGATCGACCTTCGGTCAGGCTATCACCAATTGAGGGTGAAAGAAGATGACATTACAAAAATAGATTTTTGGACTAGATATGGCCATTATGAATTCTTAGTAATGTTGTTTGGCTTGACAAAGGCTCCAGCTACTTTTATGGATTTTAATGAATAGAGTATTTAGACAATACCTAGATATGTTTGTGATTGTGTTCATCGATGACATTTTGATTTACTCAAGGAGTTAGGATGAGCATACCAGTCATTTGAGGATTGTGTTGCAAGTCCTCAAGGACAAACAACTCTTTGCAAAGTTTAGTAAATGTGACTTTTGGTTAAGGTCCGTGGCTTTTCTTAGTCACATTGTTTTCGGTAAAGGTATTAAGGTTCCTAAGAAGATAGATGTTGTTAGGAGTTGGCCTAGACCTCTATCCCCTTAAGATATTCGAAGTTTCCAGGGTTTTGCTGGTTAGTATAGAAGGTTTTGAAGGGGTTCGCTTCGATCGCCTCTCCATTGATGATATTGACCCAAAATAAAGTTAATTTTGTATGGTCTGAAGCATACTTGAAGAGCTTCCAAGAATGGAAAGATAAGCTTACATCCGCTACGGTGTTAACTCTATCGGAAGGGTCCGATGGGTTTGTTGTTTATTGTGATGCCTTAAGAATTGGGTTGGGATGTGTCCTTATGTAGAATGGAAAGGTAATTGCTTATGCATCAAGGCAACTTAAGATTCATAAAAAGAACTATTCTACCCATGACTTGAGACTAGCGGAAGTTGTCTTTACTTTAAAGATTTGGAGGCATTACTTGTATGGTGTCCATATGGATGTTTTTACCGATGACAAGAGTTTGCAATATGTGTTCCAGAAAAAGGTTCTGAATCTTTGCAAAAATAGGTGTCTTAAATTGCAAAAGGACTATGACATTAGTCGGTTATCCATGGGTAGTGTTGCTCATGTTGAGGATGATAAGAAAGAATTGGTTCAAGATGTTCATAGATTGGCCTGATTGGGTGTTCGATTGATTGATTCTTGTGAAGGTGTTGTTGTTGTTCATAATGGTGCAAAATCATCCTTTGTATTTGATGTGAAAGCAAAGCAAGTTCTTGATCAAATTCTGATGGAGTTGAAGGAAGCGTTGCTTAAAAAGTTCGTTGAGGATTTCTCCCAAGGGGGTGATGGTGTACTTAGATATCAAGGTCATTTGTGTGTTCCAAATTTTGATAACTTAAGGGAGTAGATTTTATCAAAAGCCCATGTTCTCGATATTCCATTCACCCGGGAGCCACAAAGATGTATCGTTCCTTGCGGAAGGTCTATTGGTGGAGTGGGATGAAGAAGGACATCGCGGAATTTGTGGCTAAGTGTCCAAACTGTCAACAAGTGAAAGTTGAGCACCTAAAGTCGGGAGGTTTGTCCCAAGATATTAGTATTCCTACTTGGAAGTGGGAAGATTTGAATATGGACTTCATTGTTGGTTTACCACGCACCCGGAAACAATATGACTTGACATGGGTTATTGTGGACCATATGACAAAATAAGCTCTTTTCATTCACGTTAAGGTTTCTTATTCAGCAGAAGACTATGCTAAGTTGTACCTAAGGGAAATGGTTAGGGTGCATGGAGTGCCCCTATCCATTATATCCAATCGTGGTACAAAATTCACTTCTCAATTTTTGAAATCTTTCCAAAAGGGCCTTGGGACTCGTGTTAAGCTTAGTACGGCCTTTCATCCTCCAACCGATGGGCAAGCGGAGTGTAATATCAAAATATTGGAAGATACGTTGAGAGCTTGTGTGATTGATTTCAAGGGTAATTGGGACAACCATTTACCTTTGATTGAGTTCGCTTACAATAATAGCTATCATTCAAGTATTTGTATGGCTCCATTTAAGGATCTCTATGATAGGAGGTGTAGATCTCTTATAGGTTAGTTTGAAGTTGGCAAAGTTACTTTGATAGGTCCCGAATCTCTACACAAGGCTATGGAGAAAGTTCGGCTAATTAGAGAAAGGTTGAAAACGGCTCAAAGTCAGCAAAAGTCTTATGCCGATATTAGAAGGGGAGATCTAGAATTAGATGTTAATTATTGGGTTTACTTGAAAATTTGACCCAGGAAGTTTGTAATGAGGTTTGGAAAGAAAGGGAAGCTTAGTCCTCGTTATGTGTGCCAATATTAGTTATTGAGGCAAATTGGTAAGGTTGCTTACACACTTGACTTGTCTAATGATTTAACATTAATTCATCCGATTTTCCATGTCTCCTTATTAAAGAAGTGTTTGGCGATCCGACATCTATAGTGCCATTGGAGAGTCTTGGTGTAAAGGAGAGTCTTTCATATGAACAGGTTCCGATTGAGATTTTAGACAGGCAAGTTCGGAAGTTTAGGAATAAATAAGTTGCTTCCATGAAAGTCCTTTGGAGGAATTAGTTAGTTGCGGATACAATTTGGGGGGCCAAGGCCGATATGATTTGCTGTTATCCTCATCATTTTCCCTCCGCTCCTACTCTAGCTTGAGGTATTTAGTTCCTCATGGTTCATCCTTTTGGTCTCATGTGTCTTTGATATTCCCATGATTCCTCATTTAGGCATGTTTATAAAAGCTTAAATTTTGAGAAAATCAGTTAACTTTACTGATTTCTTCATGATTATGTGCATTTGTGTATATCTTGCATATTGACATTATAAGAGGATGTTTTTAACATGCTTTTGCTTGGAGTTGATCTTTCCTCCTCGGATATGTACATTTATGTGATTGTATTCATATTGGGCTGGTAGATTTAGTCCCTATCCTCCTTATGATGTCTTGATTCTCATTGAAGGATGAATCTTTCCAAGGGGGAGATATTGTAACACCTCGGATTTGAAAAGAACGAAAACTTCTGGTTTCTCAGGTCTGGTGCTAGTACTGACGGAAGCCATGTACGGACCATAGGTGGGAATTGTAGATGGAAGGATAAATATTTTGAAATTTTCTTGCTTCTGAATCCCATCGACGGTTGACCAGGACAGTCCGTAGTTGGACCTACGAACCGTAGGTCGAAGGTAACAGTTAAATTTTATGGACTTTTTGGGCTTTTTACTAATTGATCTATTCCTAATCAAAGTTGGTTAAGCCCTAATCCTAGACCCTATATAAGGCTTCTAAGCGTAATTCTACTCTTTTCTAATCACTCCCAACTCCCTCCAAAATCTTTCCCCAAATATTTCTCTCTCTAGAAGCTTGAAGAAAAAGAAGGAGAGCCTAGGGTTTCAAGATCAAGCCACCTAATCCTCCATTGCTAGTGGGCTTTTATTATTAAGGTATGATAGTTCTTCACCTATGGAGTCTGTTCCGCCTTAGTGTTACTAAGTTCTTCAATTTTCACAAGTTAGTATCTCCATGTGAAATTAGAGTTTTTCTTCAATCTCCTGTGTTCTTTTCAATAATGATCTAATTGGTTGAATAACGTTTAATTATGCATGAAGTGAGTTAATTCAATGATTTTTAGATGAAATTAAATGAGCACGTGCTTGAATTATGATTTCTAAGCTATAAGTCTATGTTGAAGTTCATGAATGATGAAAAGATGAATTTTATGAAGTTATGCATATTCAAATTATGAAATTATGAAGATTAAAGATTTGCCTTGAGAGTGAAGAAAAAATGTTGATTGTTATTGGGTTGTGAAAGGATTTCTCACATACTACTCAAAAACATGATTTGTGAAAGGACTATTCTCAAATAAAGGATTCATTAGGGTTGAAAGGTTTTCTCAACCAAAGCATTGAACCAAGAATTAAGAGCTAATCTAATGACAAGATAAGTTAAGACTTATGAGTAATCTGTGGGAACTATGCTTAGGATCGAGTGAATATTGAGATAGAAGCTCTCCCGTTAGTAGAGGCTGGGTTTCTAGTAGAAATTTCTCTATCCCACAACTATGTGCAACCATAGGACGATTGTCTTAGATAGACATTAGCTAGTGGATCAACCTAAGCTAGAAGTTATGGTTCTTACTTTTGCAAGTAAGGGCACCTCTTTTAGGTGTGGGGTAGACACTGGATTCAATGTTGTAGCTCACAAGATCTATGTCGGTTAAGGCTCATTTCCCACAATAATGAACTAAAGTTTCTTCTAAAGGTGTTTTCAAATGTGCTTTAAGATGTTTAACTTGCATTGGCCATGATTATGATTTACATTTTGAAACATGTCTTTTATAATGAAGCATGCTCAATGCATGTCATGTAAGTGTCCCCCTTTTAGCATGATTTTATATATTTTTGCACTTCTATCATACTTAGTACATTTTTGTTCTAACACATACTCTTGCCTACATTTTTCTCCCAAATTTAGGGTCCAACTCCTCTCCATCCGCTCGTGGCTAGTGAGTACTTAGAGATTGTGAAGACTTGGTGAGTTCTCATATGTTTTAGGGCAATACCACGTTTATGCTTTTATGTCATTTCATATTTAGACTTTTATAGGCTATGTCACACCTTCATTCTATTCATGTATTGAATGGCTTTAAGACTGTGTTTAGACATCCACTACTTTTGTCAACTCTTTTGGATATAAATTATCTCTTTAGACTCTTATTTACCATTATCTTGTATGATGTATGTTAAGTGGTTTGTACAGGGCCTTTTGGGTCTTGTACACCATGTAACGTCTAGGGGTACTTTAGGTTGTGACAAAAGTATACTATAATTTGTCTGTGGAGAAGAAGAAGAAGTTGTGAAATTCATAAAATCCATTCTTGAAAAATAAGAGGAAACCTCTCTATTTATAGACAACAAATGGTAGTGTGAACAAGTGCTTATTGTGCCTTATCGAAAAAATCACAACCCTTAGCGAAAAGTCAAAAGTCATAACTCTTTGTAAAAGTCACAACCTTATAGACAAGTCATAAAAGTCACAACTCTTCAAAAAAGTCACAACTCTTCATAAAATTCACAACTCTTCATAAAAGTTGCAACACTTCATAAAAGTTACAACTCTTCATAAAAAACATAACTCTTCAAAGCAATAAATAAATATGACTTTTATCCCTTTTAAAGATCCTATATACATACCTCAATGTCAAAGTTTTCTTTTCTTGAAATCTTGTTCCAATTTGTTTTTCAACAATACTAAAAAAAACAGTTCTTTAATTCTCTGAAAATTTTGCAATGGTTAATTTTTCAAAGGAAGAAGTTGAAGTTGTTGTGGCTGGAGGTGGTCAATCAGGTATAGCTATTCCAGCTTTTTTGAACAAATTGGGCATCATAAATGTTGTGTTAGAAAAAGAAGATTGTTGTGCCTATTTGGGGAAGAAAAAGACTTATGATAGACTTCACTTGCATTTATCTAAGGATTTTTATTCATTGCCCACATGCAACGTCATCACCAAAGTATTTTCCTAAAATGAATTTATTCATTACTTAGATGAGTATTTTGCGCATTTCAACATCAAACCAAAATTCCAAAATTGTGTTGAATTAGCCTTTTACAATAATGAGGAGAAGAAATGGAATGTCAAATAAAGAAATGTGGCTAGTGGAGGAATGGAATTGTATGCTTGTGATTTCTTGATTTTAGCTACTGGAGAAAACAATGACGGTTATATTCTAAAGGTGGTAGGGATAGAAAATTTCAAATGTTAAATAATTCATTCAAGTGACTATAAATCCGGTGAAAAATATAAAGATAAAAAAGTATTGATCGTTGGATCAGGAAATTCTGGGATGGAAATAGCTTTTGACCTTTCAAATTGTGGAAGTCACACATAAATTGTTGTTATAAGCCTAATAAGTCTCTCTATATCTCTGTACTTTGTCTTTACTTTATCTTTTTTTGTTTGTATGCATGTAGATTTGTGTTTGTTGATATTTTTTAATTGATATCGTTGGTGTTTGATCAATTTAGTCATACATCAACTATTTTACTTGGTACCTATTACTTTTTACTAGCATATGTTATGTTGTACTTTGTTCATCTAGAGATTGGTTGTGAGTTTCTTGCCAGCCAACACCAGGTCATACCCTTAAGTGAAAGGGTTGTAATTTGAACATGATTTTCATATTTACCCTTATGGTATGTCTTATCTAAAAATAAGTTTTGACTCACATCACGACAAATAATTTCCACCAATCATCAGTTACAGTAGAATTCTATACTAACATACTCAGCTCCAAGCACAATACGATATTGCAAAAACAACCTGGATTCTAAATACAAATTTGATTTTACAAAATCAATTGTTCTTTAAAAAGGGAATACTGGTTGACTAGAAAGTAATTAAAGAATATGGCATTTGATTATTGTAAACACAAAAATTTAGGATAGATATTTAAGTTTTCAAAACATAGAAAGATCTCATTATTCAATTTCCAAATAAAAAAAATTAGAAATTTAAAATTCATGTTCGGTTTCTCATCACGTTTTTTATACCATGAGAAAAAGTAGAGAAGGATTTGAAAAGGTGAAAAGTCGTTTAGTAGAAACAACCATACATTATAGTTAATTTGTTTAAACAAGTCATATTTTTTTCCTTTGAGAAATAGAGTTTGAAGAAAAAGAACTAGTGTTTCTTTTTTACGTCGTCATTTTTACATGTTGTATAGATAATATATTTTATTTTTTTAAGATTTTAAATCTCATACTTTTGAAGAAAGTTGACAATAGATATTAGTTAGATGACTTGATGAATTATAGTACAAAAAATTATTTACACTAACTATATATGAAACTTAGATTCCTTATTTAATTTATCCTTCCGTGCTTTACCCAGATATATTTTTCTTTTTAGAACCCTTGCTAATTTCAGTTACCAACTTTGATGTATGTTTTTGAGTACTATAATGTCTCAGTTTAGAAACCCTTTCTCCATGAGGAGAATGATATGCATTGCATAGAACAAAGCCTATCCAAATGGGAAGGGCTATTTATAGACGATAACGGATATTGCGTGCTCTTGAATGACAGATTCATCAAAATTTAAAATTTCTCTCTACTTATGAAGAGAAAGAAGTGATTCTTAATTTTGAAGGGGGGGGAGTGGAAAAATTAATGATTCGGCTAGTAGAGGAGTACATGGCGAGAAGGTTTTTATTTATTTACTAAAAATAAATATATACGAATCAATTCAAGTTTAAAGGTAGGGATGTTTGGTGATCTAGGGGAACCCGATCTTCAATCTCTTCTCTATGGGGGACAAAAAGGTTCCTTTGAAGAAAGTGGTAAGCTCCGTCTAGATTTAACCCTAAATATACTCAGATCATGACAAGGCATAATGCAAAACATAAATATCTATTGATGTCAGCTCAAGCAACATACAACAATAACCGTTTGAAGGGGAAATGGTGATTGTACATGCATGCATTTCAAAAAAAAATGGAGATATCGACCATCTGACTCATTAAGGGGGAAAATTTGATACATATTGGAAATTTGTTTTCGTGGCATCAATTGTGTGTGTCCTTCAAATCCTTTATCCTTGTAACAAAATGAAGAGTGGAAGGTGGCACGGGAATTCAAAGGAATAACCAAGGACATCTATGCCTATTAATTTTGTATGAGGTCCTAAGTTGTTCGGTGAAAGTCGTTCCTAATTTATTTTCCGTAGTATGTTCTTTGGCAAATAAAGGCGGAATGGCTAGATATATAAAACCATCAAAAATTTTCTTGATGTCACCCCCGTCCCCCCTTAGACAATAGGTTTTCCACCCTGTTCTACTCCGAAAAGTTGTGCTTCGGAGATAGAACCCCTAACTTGTACATCAACCATCTACAATAAATTGTAGAGTTATTATAAGTGATTTCTTCGAAATTGATGTGCTTACCTATTTGGAATCAATTGAATTCATGTGTTGTAAGATTATTTTTTATAGGGAGGGAATTCAATAATCACAGATAGCTGAATTTGTAGAGTTGATGAATTACCTACATTCTCCATCTATATTTACAAAGTTATGTAGCAATGCACATTGTTTTCTTAAGATGGAGAAGCCAATGTAAGAGAAATCACTCACATAAATGATTAAATTTTATGATGTTGAGCAATATTTTCATGGCGTGAAGCAATAGCATAAACTTTCATCAAAGTTGTTGATTCATTCGTTTTATTTCTTTTCTTCCACAAATGGAATGTGATGACATTCTTCTCCTACTAGCTACAATTGCTTTAGCGCGAGAAGCAAGGAAAAGATATACAATGCAAAAAAGGAATGGTGGAAATTCATAAATTCATCTGCTGACTTCATAGTTTTCAAAGAAGCCCCAAGAAGCATCAAACATTCCAATGTGATCTATGGACAAATTCTTACATTGCAAGCACAGACTCCCGATGCAACCACAAAAAAGAAATCAAAGAGAAGATCGAAAAGCATGAAATCCATATATGTTATTATATTATTTCCTTGTAATGTAGGCTTAGGGAAGGTAAGGATATCATTTAGGTACAAGTGACTACACCCTCCTTGAACTCTACTCAACAACTCAACATTTTCCAACTTTTCCACATTTTCTTCATTTTCCAAACCAATGCACATTTCACATTCTCTTTTTCTTATTTTCACTCTAGGTGCCCCACATGCAACCATTTGAAACTTTTGGAGGATTCAAGATAATTTTTTTCACTTTCTTTTTCACAACTTTTTCTTTCTTTTTAACTTTTTCCTCCATTCATCCTTCTCTTCTTTTTTTTTTAATTATAACAAGCTCTTATGTGATAGGCATCACTTCTATAAATCTCCCATAGCACCCCCAACATAGGCTTTTAGCCTCAACTCTCACAACTTCAAGTTCAAGGAGGGAAAGGGTACAAGAGAGATGTATATTTTCAAAATGGATAAGGCTTGTAATGAGGTTGCCAATAAAAAGGATTTAGGCTCAAAGGGGACAACTAAGGGTACATTTATGCAAATGTGGGATTTTTAGGCCAAGTGGACTACAAAAATAATTAAAGAAAGCCTATGATTATTTTTCCAACCCAACTCAATTAAGACCAATGTTTCAAGACAGACCTGGGAAGTTCTAGGTGGCACAACCAAACACAAAGCATTATTCAACAACTCACCACACATGGCATGCAAATCACTCAAGATGGATCAAAATCTAATTTTCTTTTCAACAAACAAGTGGCAATGAACAATTAGACTGCCAACGAATCAAAAGTCACAAAAAGAGTCACTACAGTTGTAACAAAATCATTCCAAGCATGCTCAATTTTCAACAGCGGAGGGGTATGTTCCAAAACACATTTCTCCATGCAAGACTATCTTCTTAGTACAAAACAAGCCACAACCTCCCAAAAAGAAAATGATGAATTTACCCTTAAGAAAGCCGTCAACCAATTCATCATTAGGAACACTCATAGATCTATTTGGGACCGGCTACTAATACTTCACCAAACAACAACAATGGTTACTCAGACTTCACCACATAACAACCCGACGCTTTACCCTTAAGAAAGTCATAACTATATCCATCATGGGGCATCGCCAATCAACAACATCTCCAAAGAACAACACCGTCACCAAATAAAAGCAACAAAAAGAAAAAACAAAAAAATAAGCTATCAAAAGCAATAAAAACAAATAAAACAAAAACGACTAATCCAACACAATCCACAATTAAGATCCAAAACAAGAAATGCAAGGGAGGCAACCCCCAACTAAAGATCAAACTATGTCCTCACAGTACAAATATCAAAAGAGAATATGAGGGGTATATATTTCAATTTGAAAACTGAACTGCCCTTTGTAATTTTTGACTATTAAAATACCTGACCCTCCGCGTTCGCAGAGGGTTTTGCGCGTTCGTGCCCCTGTGAGAATCCTAGACCTCCGCATTCGCGGAGAGTTGTGGTCTCTGGACCCATGGAAGCATTCTGGAATATTTGGCGCACGCCAAATGCCTGAAGGCTTGGAAGAGAAGTTATGAGAAGTGAAGAATTGAGTCAAATTCATAATCTTTGTTTGGTAGTGATAGAGTTAAATTTTCTTAATATGCCAAAAACTTAAGGCTAATAATAGGCATCCTTTTTCAGCTTGTTTGGATGGTTGTTACCTATTGTGTTGTTAGAATTAGAACAATGTTGTGATCACGTCATTAACTTTACTTTTTTTCTTATTTTACCTTTTTTATTATAAAATAATCCTATTTTATCCTTTACCCTAGATGTTTATGGTAAATCTACTTGTACGTCGTATCTTACTTTTCTGATAGATTTATTCTTCAAATTGATGTGTTTCACAATATGTAACGAAAAAAATGAATGAATCTATCCATATATCATATTTATCAAAATAATACAGTACGGTACAATATATTATGAAACAATATATAATAATCATCGAAACTATGTGTTAATTACATCATTTGTCATTTTCCTGAATGGTTAAAAGAGTGCCCCTCACCCTTTGTCATTGGATTAATGACATAATAGCCCATTTTCCAAAACTTCTACATTCTATCTTGTTTGACATAATTGTATTTTGCTAATTAGTTTGAAATCATTTTTTTACAAACATTAGAGCACCAAGTTTTCCTTGATGAAACTATTGTTATTGTCAACTTGGTGTTTGAGCTTATTCTACCAAATATGTACATTTCATTTGGAAAAAAAAATTATTGACTTATTAAGTATGCAAATCTTTTTGATGGCAATTAATACTCGCCATTTTAATCTAACTTTTCAGAAGAATGCACTATTGAGTGAGGAAGACTTGTATTTTATCCCTGAGATGAGAGTAATTTGTATCGTATTTAAATTATGTAAACTAACAACATAATTAAACCTAATATGTTTTAACATTCATGTTGAAACAAGGGAAATGGTGCATATTGGAATGGTGTTGCTAAAATATCTACAAATATATTTCGTTTATACTGTGATTGCAAAGTTTGTAAAGTTTAAATTTTGAAATTTGGCATAATTTGGAATACCACAACAAGAAAAAGGTCCATTTTCTGTTAAAATCTCAAAATGTACATCCCCAGATATTGATGTATGTGCCACTGACATGATTAAACTTGAAGAGATTAAGGTATGATATTATATTTATTTATTTTCATTCTATTTTTAGAAATATCATGTGAAAAACAGATGGCTTGAGTAGGTTCAAGGGCTTTGATCTGATGGTAAGAGCACAACCTATGATGTGTGGTTAGGGGCAAGACTTAAAATACATGTTCATTATCTATATGGCTTAAAATTGTACATCACTAGTTCTCGGGAATTTCTTGATTTTCTAAAGGAAAAAGAATATTTACCTTGTTTACCTTTTAAAAACATTAAGGTTACCATTCAGTATATACAACTAATAAATATTTTTGGATATAAATTACAAAATTGTGTATAATTTTTATATTGTGGGTAAAATATAACCTGTTGTAGAAGGAGTTGTCTATCTTATTTTTGAAGGAACTGGTTTCACCTATCATGGGTAACAATAGGCGTATCCACCATTATAGTTACAGAATCGATAGAGTTCAGTTACTTTAGCTCAAATATATAGAAGTTAAATTCGTATGATTTATGGATTTGGTGTATTATTAATTAAGTACTTCCTGGAATATGATGATTCGGGAATTTTTACTCATTTAGGGATTGTTATGTGACGAATTAGTGTCCTTAATGCTTATTTTATATTCATAACTAATGTTAAATTACTTATGTGCAGCCATGGAGGTTAAGAACAAGGCAAGGACAGTACATTGCGAAAAGAAGTAAAACAAATTGGAAAAGCTGAAGAAAAGAAAGGTTGGAGCTCACAAAAGACACTCGACGACTCGCCAAGTGAGCTTCTAGCCCGCCAAAAGGTCCAGCGAATTTGCTCATGAACTAAGCCAACTCAGCGAATGAAAGTGCAATTCACCGACATGCCGAATGGAATGGCAAGCTCGACCCAGATCGCCTAAATGAACAGAAGAATTGAAGGCAGAAGTCAACTCCAAATGGTGAGAAAGAGCGCATCAGCGGATCGCCGAGTCATTCGGCGATTCCGACTAACCTCGCCGAGTGGTTCGGTCTACTGAAATTTTGTGGGAACATAAAAATTAATTTTTGATGAGACAAAAGAGGTTGGACATACAAACTTTTCACTTCTGACCATGTTGAATATTCTTAGAGAGTTTTTTGAGCTTAGATATTGGGGTTTTAAGGTTTTAGTCTTTATTTTTTTCATTCAGCATCGAAATTGTTGACATTCCGATGGAGAATCTTTTTAGTAACTATTTCTTGCTTTTTGTTATGTTTGGCTAAAACTCCCTTTCTTAGGGGTGTGACCATGTAATCGAATACATAAATTTTCTTATGGATATTATTAATTGCTAAATTTAATGTTTTTAGAAATGGGTTCAGTTATTTATTCATGTTGTTATTTATGTACTGAAGTTGCAAATTTAGTTTTAGCTTTAGATCTATTTGCTTCCTGGTGAAAGATTCTTAGAGTGGAATATATGATTGATAGTTGTATTGACTTTGGTCTTTGCAACTCAGCTTGATTAAGTGGGTCAAATTAAGGATTTGGGTTACTTTGCATTGTTAAGCTTGTTGAGGATCGAACGAACTCGCTTGAAATATGATAGTTGATTGAAAAATTGTTGTTATAGTTACAATCCATCTTAACCATTGACATTCAATGATGTAATGCAATTATTAATTACCCATTAAGTGAAATTAATATTCGATTGCTCACACACTCCTAAGGTTCCCTCTCTATTTGTTCAAACATCGTGTTACTCATCTTCTTTAACAATTGGTTACTCAAATCTCCTAATATTGATAATTGAAACTTATAGATTTACATTAAGTTGCATTTTGTTTATTTAATTCTACATGAGATTAGAACACTTATATACTTCATATTTGAATTCGTTTCCGTACAACTCTTAGTGGGATCGGCCCGAACTCACTGTTGGGTTTATACTTGCTAGTGACCGCCTACACTTTGAACTATAAGATGTGTAGTTGAGCTTTATAAAAAATGGCGACGCTTCCGGGGAGTGGTGTTTAGAATTCTTTTATTGAAGTGATTTTGTGAACTAATTTGGTTGTAGTACAACTTTCTTATTAGTATTTTTTGTTGTTTGCTCTCTATAGGTGAAGAGATGAGTGTGAATGGAAGTAAACTTGGGCATGATGATGACATCGGAAACTTAAATGATGACAATGCGGATCAAATGGGATGTGCCGAAGCTATTCATTTACCCCCAACTGGGTAACCGTATTTTTCGTGTGACCGGAACTATGCTTTAGCTGTTGCAAATGAAAGGTTTCTTTGGGGACTTGTTCATGAGGCCCTCATGATCACATTCACAATTTAATGGATGTGTGCGGACCATTCACCTTTAGGAATATTTCTCAAGATTCAATTTGGCTTCATTTGTTTCCCTTTTCTCTAGTGGGGGAAGCAACAAAGTGGTTGGCCGAACTACAAAGGGACTCTATTACTTCATGGGTGGAGCTCACAGAGGAATTCTATGAAAGATTTTCCCTCCCTCGAGGATGTGGAAGTTGAGTGATAACATTAAAAATTTCACGCAGATTGATGGTGAGCCCATTCATGAAACATAGTTGAGGTTTCAAAAGTTTCTTTTCCAATGTCCTAATCATGGGTTGCCGGACAATGTGCTTTTTCAATATTTCTACTTGAGTCTTGACTCTTTCAACAAGGGTGTCGCCGATCAACTTATCAGGGGTGAAACATGAGACAACCATTCGCCATAGCATTAGCTTTGCTTGATGAGATGACAAAGATTAATCGAGCATGGCATACGAGAGAGGATCAGGTATCTCCTTTCAATGTTGGGTTAACCAAAGAACAAATGGAGAAGAACCACGAGCGTGATAAAAACATGGCCAAGATGATGACCCAAATGGATTTGATAACAAAACATGTCATGGGAGGTGGTTATAAGGATGTGAATGCAGTAGGTTCTAGTAGTGGAATGAGCTCAGATGATGCAGAATTTGAAGCCATGTATAATGAAGAGGTACAATTTTTGTTGAACCAAGCGGGGATTCTTGTCTGAGCTATCCAAGGCTGGGACAGAATCAAAGTTGGAACAAAGATTGCGATGGATGTTGGAGAGATAGAGATCGAGAGTGGCAGCATACGGGTGCAAATTGAAGATATAGATATGGTGATAGAGATTTTTATGTGCCTCCCCATGACCGTACAAAACCGAAAGAACCAAATACTGACTCCGAGAGCTTTCGAACCGAGGATATGCTTGCCCACATCCTTAACAAGGTAGAAGGATAGGATAAAGTACTCAAGGAGATGAAAGACATCTTCTCCTCTTTGAATCTAATGGTGACCTCTCATTCGGTTTCTATAAAGCAACTTGAGACCCAAATGGGTGAAATCTCTACTAATTTAAATCCAAGACAAAAATGGCTTTTCCTAATGACACCTTGAACAATCCAAAGAATGATAATGCCCACTGCATGGCAATTTTGACCCGGAGTGGTAAGATTGTGGGAAGTGATGTGCTAAATGATGATAAAGCAAGTCTAAGTAAAGGACAAGCTTTTGTTTTTGAGGGTGATGGACTTGCCGAGTAATTGAAAAATGAAAGTTCTAATGAGGTTGAAGTATCCCATAGTTCTAGTGCCATTATGTTAAATGTGGTTGTCAAGAAGGATGACCCAGGCACATTTACCATCCTTTGCACTGTAGGGATGTTTAAATTTACTAAAGCGTTGTGTGATTTGGGGGCAAGTATAAATTTAATGACCTATGCCATTTTCAAGCAACTTGGGCTAGGTGAGCCTAAGGCAATAACTATGCATTTTCTCATGGACGACCGTTCTATCAAACGTCGTATTGGCATCCTCTATGATATTTTGGTGAAGGTAGGCAAGTTTATATTTCCGGCAGATTTTGTGATCCTCGATTGCAAAATTAATGCCGAGGTTCCTATTATTCTCAGTGGGCCATTCTTGGCCACTAGGAGAGGTCTTGTTGATGTGGAAAGTGGTGATTTAAAATTATGGGTAAATGATGAGGAAGTTACTTTCAATGTTTTCAAGTCTATGAAGCAACCTAGTAACCTCCATGTAATAGCAGTTATTGATGTGATTGATGAAGTGGTTTCTACTGTAGGTGAAATTTCTTGTGTTGGTGAGTCTTTGGCCGCTATCCTCTTAAATTACGATGGGGAAGAAATTCAAGAATTTAATAAGGTAGTGGTTGCTCTATCAGGTTTAGGGTCTTATTCTAAGAACCCCGTAAAGCTTGATATCGATTTGATGGATAGGAAAAGTCCTCCCGCAAAGCCATCCATTGAAGAATTACCAAGGCTTGAATTGAAGGTACTTCCACTGCACCTTTGTTATGTGTTCTTTGGAACTAAAAACACTTTACCCGTGATTATTTCCGCTGATTAGCTTGAATGGCAAACACAAGCGCTTGTTAATTTGTTGAAAAAGTTTATCAAGGCTAATGGCTAGACGATTGCCGACATTGTGGAAATTCCTCCCGGTATTTGTACCCAAAAAATTCAATTGGATAGTGATTGTAAGCCAAGTGTTAAACATCAAAGAAGGTTGAATCCTCCAATGCAAGAAGTTGTCAAAAGGGAGATCATCAAGTGGCTTGATGCAGGAGTGGTTTACCTTATTGCGGATAGCAAGTGGGTGTGTCACGACTCGATTTCTCGAATCATGATGGTGCCTACCAACCCACCTGTAGGCCAACAAAAAGCCTATCTCAGAGCTGAACAATAACGGTACTAAGGGTGGAAACTAACCTCAACTACGCAGAAGCAACAAATACAACACATAAGAAGGCGGTAGCGAAACCAAACTATATACACAAGACACCTCCCAAAACCTGGAAATCACAAGTACAGAACTACTAACAAGAGTACAAGTCCCAAAAGTGGACCACAGAAACGAACTTTGTAGAAAATAAAACACAAGTCAAAACATAAATACAGAAAGAGACAGGTAATCCCAGAACGCCATGTGCTCACCCTCGTCTCCTGAACAGACAGTTGCAGGGTCGATCTCAACGCTGATAATTGGTGCTCGGACCTGCATCACAAAAATAGATTGCGAGTGTAGTATGAGTACCAAAACAACAGGTACCCAGTCGGCATCAAAGGCCGACTGAGCAAGAAAGGTAAAAACAGGCAGACAAGATAGAATCAGCACAAACAGAGGTTAATGGAAAACAGGAACAGAGAAAGCGAAAAGCAAGCTAAAAACAACTAAGCTAAACCCAGCTGAGCCCCCCATAAGACCCGCTGGGCACACTCGTGCGCAAGTTTAAATAAAACCTGAGTGGACCCCCATAAACCCGACAGGTACACACAAGAGCTATTCTACAAAAATGAAGGAAAACACAACTCCAAAAGCCTCAACACCCATGGGTGCCGGAACTAAAAATATAACACCTGCGCCCAGCCCAATCATCAGTCACGAGCTGGAAATACCGAACTCTAACCGGGTAGCGTTAGCCTTATACTGGAAATCACACCTCTCGCTCAACAGCCTTTCGCTTGAAATACCGGCTCCAACCGGGCAACGTCAACTGCGCAGGGACTAGTAGCCTACGAGCAACGGCCTCGCGCTGGAAATACCTGGTTGCATTCGTGTAATGTCAGCTGCGGACCGGATGCTAGCAGCCTACCCCCGACAGCCAGCGCTGGAAATACCGGATGCTAGCCGGGTAACGTCAGCTGCGTAATGGAGCTAACAACCTCGAACCGGATAAAGCCATAACCAAATAACAATACAATGCAAGACAAAACACCAAGGGTTGCTGGCCCCATGAGGATATCCAACGAAGGCTTCTATCCTCGCACAATCCAACCATCAATCGATGCGATAATGGTAAATCTTCTGGCAGCATCCTAGAATCACGAGAACAAGAGAGAAAAAATTAGAAGGTTCGAAAGCCATGAATACACTTAAACAAAGGCTAAACTATCAGGCCCAAGTCTGCTATACTAGTCTAGAAGGACCTAGTCCATCTGAAACGACGTCAGATACATACTTAAGTCAACAGGTGCATAGGACTAAGGCAATACTATCCTAGCCTATTGTAAGTCCGAAAAACACAAACGATCAACACAACAGAAGAAGATAACCCAAACCTAGGCATGCAACAACAGATAACCACCCACAGATAATTCACAACACAAATACCAACAATCAAAGCCAATAACCCAATCTACAGCATGCTACTAGCCCCGAACAGCCCACAAATCAACTCTAAACGAAGGAAAATGAAGAAGAAGAAGAATAATACTAGCTACCCAACCCCAGATTCACACAAGTCGACAAGCATTTACACAATCATGCTCAATCTAAAAAGAATGGAAGTCGTAACCTACCAAAAAGTCGATCATGCGTGCTACAAGTCAATCTGCCGAATATTTTCCCTTTTGAATGGCCTCACGCTGCTACCACGCTATCAAAAATAGAATCACAGCCTCAACACGGTCTTTTAGACACTAAAATCATCAAATTCGGAGAAAGACCCATTTTGGAGTCAAAATCAGGAATGTGGGACCCACTCTGTAATCACTCATACCTCAGGTAATGCGGCCCCACGCCCGCCAACGCGGAGAACAAGAACTCCACACTAACTCAGACCCCGTGAACGTAAAGAACAAGGACACCACACACACCACAGACCTCCTCTCACGCGAACGCAAAGCACAAGAACACCCACTCCCTACAGACCTCCGCGAACAAGGAGCACCAGCACCCAGACCTCCTCTAATGCGGAGCCTATCCCGCGAACACGGAGCCTATACCACGAATGCAGAGCCTATCCCGCGAAAGCGGGGCCTATCCCGCAAACGCGAAGCCCATCCAGAGAATGCGGAGCCTATCCCGCGAACGTGGAGAGATTAGATGACTTCATTTTTCACAGCTGTATCAGCTGTGTTTTGGCAACTCTAAAACTTCGACGGGGTGCTCGAAATTCGTTCGAAACCCCGTGCATGAAAATAAAATATGCTACCCCTTCTAATTCGACGTTCTGAACTCAATGGCGCAGTTGAAATTTCAATACAATGTCGTTTCGACAAAAAGTGGGTCCCACAACCAATGGAATATTTTAGCAAATTTCTACCGGAGGCTTCGAATTTTGATCGAAAGTTCTCGAAGTGTCATTCTAGACAAAACCTGGCATTCCGGTACTAAACGTGTTGTCAAAATTTTCTTTCGAGCGCGTTTACTAAGAAAATTGACCAAAGTCAACCTTAAGCCAAATTTTGAAGGCTAAAGAACTAACTGGCCCCAAAATCACACCGGAAACCCCAGGACTCGGGCAAACCATGCTTCTAGCCTAATTTAGCCACTCTGGATCTGATGGAACCGTCGGAATTCCTATATGAAGTCGTTTACCTCATGTTAAGACCGAAATCAACTTTTCAAGGTTCAGAAGCTCCAAAACAGGAAAACAGGCATAAAAACCAAACGAACGACCAGGCGATCGAACAGTTAGTGCCAGCGAGTCATAAATGACTTGGGATCGCTACAGGAATGCTCTAAATGATAGAAAGAAGGCATTAATACAGAAATGACCTCGAGGGTCATTATAGGGTGGTCCCAAATGAATAAGGTGAAGTTGTTCCAATACGACCGATTATCGGTTGGCGTGTATGTAGGGATTATCAAAAGTTTAATGAGGGAATCGAGAAGGATCATTTTCCAATGCCCTTTATGGATCAAATGCTAGATAGACTTACGGGTTGTGGATGGTATTGCTTCTTGGATGGTTACTTTGGTTTTAATCAAATCAAGAAACGACAACTTTCACATGTACCTATGGGTCGTTTACTTTCAACAGAATGCCTTACAGATTGTACAATGCACCGAAAACATTTCAATGGTGTATGCTCTTTATTTTTGCTGATATGGCAGAGGATTCGATGAAAGTCTTCATGAATGACTTTTCGATTGTGGGGGATACATTCGAAGTGTGCCTTGAGTACCTTGGTAGAGTCTTGCAAAGATGTGTTGAAATGAACCTTGTGCTCATTTGGGAATAATGTCACTCCATAGTCAATGAAGGTATTGTGTTGGGCACAAATATTTTTGAGAAGGCATATAGGGTGATCAAGCTAAAGTTGAAGTTATCGCCAAGTTTCCTCCTTCTATTTTGGTCAAAGGTGTTAGAAGCTTCTTGGGTCATGCGGAGTTCCATCGGAGGTTCATAAATGATTTCTATAAGATAGCTTATCCTCTTTGCAAACGACTTGAAAAAGAAATTGTGTTTGAGTTTAATGAAGCTTGCGCCAAAGCATTCTTGTGCCTAAAAGAAAAGCTAGTTTCAGCTCCAATCATTGTTGCTCCGAATTGAAGCAGTCCATTTGAATTAATGTGTGATGCTAGCGGTATGGCTTTGGGTACTGTACTTGGAGCAGAAGTTGTTTGCTGTGGTGTATGCTTTTGAGAAATTTAGAGCCTATTTGTTGGGGACAAAGGTGGAGGTACAAACCGACCATGCTGCAATACGTTACTTGATGGCTAAGAAGGATGCAAATCCAAGGTTGATCCGATGGGTGTTTTTTTTCCAATAGTTTGACTTTGAAGTCTGAGATCAAAAAGGCTGTGAGAACCAAGTGGCAGACCACTTCTCGAGGCTTGAAATGAATGTGGTTGTTTCCGGTGAAAAAGACATCGAGGAAGCCTTTCCTGATGAGTCGGTGATGGTTGTGTCGAATGGTACCACGCCTTGGTATGCTGATTTTTCCAATTATGTGGTGTGTGGAATTCTTCGCGATGGACATAATTTTTACCAATGAAAGAGGTTCCTTTTTTATGTGAACAAATATTTTTGGGATGAGCCTTACTTATTTCGTGAGTGTGAGGATCATATGATTAGAAGATATGTTTTGGAAGTTGAGGTAGATGCTATTCTTGATGCTTGCCATGCATCACCGGTTGGTGGACACTATAGTGTAGTGCATATAGCTGCTAAGGTACTACGAAATTGCTACTATTGGCCAACGTTGTATCAAAATGCGAACTCCCTTGACAAGAAGTGTGTGCTATGTCAAAAGCAAGGAGGAGTATCGCCAAGGCATGAATTACCTCACTCCTATTTTACAAGTTGAGTTGTTTGATGTATGGGGAATCAATTTCATGGGGCTTGTTGTGAGTTGTTATGGAAACAACTACATCTTTGTGGTTGTAGACTATGTATCTAACTGGTTAGAGGTTGTGGCATTACCTAATAATGAAGGGAGAAGTGTAGTTCAATTCCTCAAGCGGTTCATTTTCACAAGGTTTGGCACTCCACGTGCAATTATTAGTGATGGGGGCTTTCTCTTTTGTCACAAAACATTTGCATCGTTATGGAGAAAGTATGGAGTCAAGCATAAGGTTTCCACCCCTTATCATCCGCAAACAAGGGAGCAAGTCGAAGTGTCATACTGGGAAATTAAATGGATTTTAGCCAAGACCGTTAATGCAAATCGAACTCATTGGTCCTGAATCTTAGATGACGCTCTTTGGGAGTATAGAACTGCGTTCAAGGCTCCGATTGGTATGTTCCCATATTAATTGGTGTTAGTTAAATCTGCTCATCTACCGGTTGAACTTGAGCATAAGGTGTTGTGGGCATTGAAGGCCATGAACTTGAATTGGGAAGATACATCAAAGAATCGAGTTGACCAACTCCATGCTTGGGAAGAGTTTTGGCATCAATCTTACAAGAGTTCAGCCCTTTATAAGGAGAAAATGAAGAGGTGGCATGGCACCAAAATTGTTTATCAAGAATTGAAAGTTGGTGATCTTGTGTTTCTCTACAACTCTCATTTCAGATTCTTTCCGAAAAAACACTAGTCAAAATGGTCTGTTCCATTTAAAGTAAATCGTATGTTTATAAATGGGGCAATCAAATTTGAAAATCAGGATGGGTCGATGTTCAAGGTGAATGGGCAAAGATTGAATCATTACTTTTGAGAGCGTCCCAATGTGACTGTGATTGATGTGGTGTATTTGGATGATGCTTGAAGGAATGTCTACGTCATGCCACGACGCTAACTAAGGCGCTTTTTAGGACGCAACCCAAGCTTTACTTTTTGTTGTTGGAATAACGTTTGTTGGATGTGTAGGTCAGAGTTCGTATTTTGGATGAAATGCAAATGGGCGAGGGGATGGACCACTCAGCGAGTCACCGAATCGCCCCAATCATCGCCCAAATGCATCTCCCCATAAAGGTCAAAAGTGAGGAAAGTTCTAGAAGATTGTGTGAGTTAATAGCAAATTCGGCGAGTCACCGAGTTGGATAGTCGAATCTGATCGAGTTCGTCCTTTGCACTACCTGAAGGGCTGAATTTCTGTCAAGTTCGATGAGCTGTGGCCCATTTGGCACATCGCCGTGTTGATCGGGGACGTTACAAAGCTCACCGAATGGGGCGCGAACGGAAGGGTCTATAACCTTTTAAATTCCAAATCTTGTATTTTATTTGAATCTTTCTACTCCTCTGCTCTTTCCCTCAAACTTTTGATTATAATTTCGTATTTAGTGTCCTATGATTTGTGTTTAGAGTGTCGTACAGGTTTTTCCCCCTCCCTCTTTGCTGCGTCTATCTCTTTGTCAAATTGGAGGTTGGTTTCTTGAATTTTGCTTACTTTCATGCCTTATTTGAAATGCGAATTGGTAGTGCAATGGATTTATTGTTGATTAGTTAAATTGTGTGCCTCGATTTTATTCCTATTTATTTTTATAGTGTTAAATTGAATTCGAGCATGACTAAGTAAATTGTTTGGGTGATTGGGTTTTAATTGCTCGTGTTAGATGACTAAATTGTGGGTGTTGAATTTTGGTTAATGTGTGGGTGAAGTCTAAGTAACCCGAATTCGGCTGAATGACTTAATGCCGGATGATTGATTGGGTGACAGCATTCTTAAAGGCAATATCATCGTTTTTGTTAAATTTAAATCAATTGGGGGAAGTTTTAGTACTCTGGATAGTGAATTGATAGTGGGTAGTTGGGAATTGTCTGAAATTGTGCTTGAATTGAGATTTCAGAGGCTGTTGGTTGTTTGTCGGAAAAAATGGTGAAGTGATGTGTTGGATCATTTCGGTGAGCTACATTAAACTCGCCAAGTTTGTTCGGTGTGTTGCCAAATGTCCTCCCCATTGCCTATCTACCAGGTTTGTGAAAAGGAGCAGCTGGTACTTTCAGTGATGACTCTTCAGCTCACTGAAGTGAATTTGACGGATAATCGAATTGCATTGATCTCGCCTTTGTAACCTGTGTATTTGCTGAAATTGTCTGTAATATTCGGCGAGGGTCCTTTTGATCAAAGAGTGAGCCCAGCGACTCGCCGAATGGTCTTGAGATCACATTTTTGCTTTGAATATTTGCTAAGATTTTTCTATAATGTTCGGCGAGACCTCTATTTCCCGCCGAACGGACTTGGCAACGTGTCATATTGCTTCGGTGAGTTTCTCTGTATTTTTTTTAAAATATTATACTTCCCTAACCTTTTGCAATCAAATTGTGTTCTCGTTGTGTTCTTTTACATGTATGGCTAGACCAAAAGTTCCAGCATGAAGACCACCAGCGTGAAAGAAAGTAAAAGGGGTGGAGAATGCAACTGAGGTTGACCAGCACCAAAAGACTCATCGTAGATCTTCATAGGCGAGTGGGAAGGGTAAGAAAAAGGTAGTGGCCAGTTCAAGCTCGGAGAGCAGTGTGGATATGGATTCCATCTAATTCACCTACTCCAACTCTAAAAATGAAGAAGGTGTGGGGTCCGAGACTCCAATCCATACTCTAGTGCCAGAAGTTGAGTTAACGAAGCAGAAACATTCAGAGCTGTGATCTAAAGCAGCACATGAACCGCTAGCACAGGCACCACTAGCACCACAGGCACCACAAGTGCCCCTTGTTTCTATAAATCCTCGAGGTCGATGAATCAATTAAACATTGTGGGGTTGAGGACTATACTTAAAGAGAAGAGGTTGTCAACAAATGGTGTGGTGGATAGATATCCCACTGTTTTGGAAACACTGCGTTTCCACAGATTTCAACAATTCAAGAAACCTCAGAGTCCATATATTCCTACATGGGTCCGAGAGTTCTACGAAGGGTACGCCAAGTTGATGCCAAATGGGAAAAAGAAGGCTAGATCGATGGCACTGGTTGAGTTTGTGGTGGTGCGAGGAAAGAAGGTTAAGTGTAGTGCAACCGATATCAACGATGAGTTGGATTGCATAGTGCGAACTCGACATTCTTTGGTTGAAAAAATCAAGATTCAAACTTTGAAAAACTTGAAGGGTTGGCTTGCCTTATTATTGAGTTGCGCGACACC
Organism: Solanum appendiculatum; assembly: GCA_018342035.1. Classification (NCBI taxonomy): domain Eukaryota; kingdom Viridiplantae; phylum Streptophyta; class Magnoliopsida; order Solanales; family Solanaceae; genus Solanum; species Solanum appendiculatum. The sequence continues at coordinate 1,415,858 of JAGDQO010000682.1, read as the reverse complement.
ACCATGGATCGAGGCGAGGGTACTGTTGTGAAGAAGGATCTGAACATTGCAGCACTCTACTAGTTCGGGTTCATAAACAGCACATTGACGCCGTCGCAAAACGAGTCCATTATTAGGTATCCGAAGGCTGCATTATTGGGAAGTATAATCGACCGGGAGAGGCTTAATCTAGGGTATATTATTGAGAAAGAGATGGCTATTAGGGAAACACAAAATCAAACCTCATTTTCAGTTCTGATATTGATCAGCTCCCTGTGTCACCAAGCCGGTGTGCCTTTTTAGGCAAAAACGGATATCAAGGTTACTCCTTCCTCATCTTGTGATATTCGTCAGATCGAAGTGGATTATTTGAAGGATGAAGCGTAGAGGAAGAAGAAAACTCCGGTGGACACTTCTCTTGTTGTTGATATGGACACTATGGAGGCTGGTCCTACACCTCCTCCTACAACCGTCGAGACTTGAGGTATATCTACACCCTCGACCTCTACTGCTCCTACTCCTTCTCCTGCCTCCCGTCCCCCTTTGACTCAGGCTATGATTTACAAAATGGGCAACCTTGCCCATTCAGCTTATGTGAGGGCTTCTCGGGCTGAGACCGTTTTTCATCCATGATTGATCGTGCCATTGCTGCAACACTTGTTCCCATTCAGGAAGAGTTGAAGGAACAAGATAGGTTGATCAGTGCCCATGGGTTAGCATTGGTTGCCCTAACCGCTCCAGTTGAGGTGTGTGAAACGACAAACTACAAACCCACTAATTTGACAGTCGTGAAGGCTGATATTGCTGGTCTACATCGAGATGTGGATGAATTGAAGTACAGCAACATAATTATTATGTGGGGCAGTGTAGATGTCCTTAAGAATCCTAGTTCTTAGTAACCTTCAATTCAAAAGACTAGGCAGGTGGGACTAGCTAATTTTGAGATTCCTCCGATTATTGTTACTTGACAAGGTGATGTGGTTGATGAGGAGCGGGATTCAGACACTCCAAGGATGGATGAGGAAGAGTTCGTCGCTCATTAGAGAGATGTGTACAGGGATTTAGAGGATTTGGAGGGTGATTCGTTATGGGTTGCCATGAAGGCTTCACTATGCTACACGTCCATGATTCGTTCTAGTGAGTCAAAGCCCACAACAGAGATCATTACACATCCTTCTTGAGTTGGAGTAGAGCAGGGCATTGACGCCCAGGTTGAGGCCACACCACCAAGCAAGAGTTCGCCTCAGGCCTAGCTTGATAGGGTGATCTTTACTCTCCCTCCATTTTATTTTTTGTTGATACTCTTAGTTTTATTTTTGCATTGAGGACACTGCTTGTCTCTTTTTGGTGGGGTGAAGGTATATAGCTACCTACCCTTTTGGTTGTACTTTATTTTTGAGATATTGTTTTGTTCTCATTTGGAGTTCCTTCATATTTCTTTAGATATTAGTTTTTTGGTTGTGATTCATTTGCTTTCCCCTCGATTGCTTGATTGTGAATGTTGGTTATTGTTCTCTTGTATATTCGAGCGTTGGTTGTGATCAATATCGATGACTTAAATAGTGCTCTTGATAAATGATAGTTTGTGTGAGTCCAACGAGGAAATTTGAGTTACGTAAGTCTTGTGTAAACTCTTAGCTTCTCATTGTGACTAGGTGAATGTCAAGGTGAGTCTTACAATGACTCTTGCATTCAAGTTTAACTCGTAGAGTTGTGATTCACATTTGTGCTTGGATGCCATATGTGGTGAGCTTTACTTGAAAAGTGTTCATGATGATACCTAGAACTTGCCCCGTCAATCAAATTGAGTAGCATTGGTGAACGATGAAAATTATCTTAGGCATGAATTTTTGGCAGCGAGCCCAATTGCTATACCTTTGTGTGACCACCTTGTGAGTGTGAAAACCTAGCTTTGCACCATTTGAACCTAACCTTTTCTTCGGATGAAACATAAACACAAATGTGTAGACCGGTTGTAGAAATTGCCATGTCTTTCCCACATATAAACTTCGTGAAGCATTGATTTGTTTGAATAGCTAACTTAGCCCAAGAGTCTAAGTTGGGGGTGTGGTAAGGGTTAAGAAAGAAAATGAGCAAGAAGTTTGTGGAATTTCTCCTTGGAAGCGTGTGAAAAAGATGGAACCCCTCCATATATAACTAAAAGAGAGAAGAAAGAAAAGAAATGAATAATTTGTATCCATTGTGCATTGTTGTGAAAGTAAAAAGGGGTATTTGATGAGATATACTCAAAGGCTTTTTCTTCTATGAATAGGCCAAGGATGTGTTGTGAATATGAAAGTATGAAATAAAAGGAAAAGAAGTGGATTTAAGCCATGATTCATGAAGGTAGAGTCACAAAGAAAAAATGATCATACCCTTAGCCTAAGCCCTATTACAAGCCTTGAAAGACCTTTTTGATTTTGCATAAGCCTAGTGATGTGTTGGTTGGAAAATACGGGCAAGCCTATGGGTAAAATCATGCATGTTTTTCTCATTGGGAGTGTGAGAGTTGATTTCGATTTCTCAATTATAGTCTTCGATTTTCTTTGCGAGAGAATGGAATCATTCTTGGTGTGAGGGCATTCGAATACTTTTGTTGGGCATAAATTTGTGTTTGAAGTAAGCTTTTGTGAGCTTGAACTCTAATTGATGATGGCTAGTCAGAGTCTGAAACTTTGAGAGCACATTTGATCATTGCATGTTTGTATTTAACCTTGTGTTCATTCTCATGTTGATTCTCAAGGAGCACTGCTTGTAGATATCCCTGTTGACCTGATTGATCTCATGTTTTACTTGAGGACAAGCAAAAGTTTAATTTGGGGGTGTTGATGAGTTAAGAATTTTTACTGATTTAGGGCTTGTTATGTAATGAATTAGTGTTCTCAGTGCCTCTTTTGTGTTCATAATTGATGTTAAAATGTTTATGTGCAGCCATGAAGGTTTAAGAACAAGGCAAGGATAGTACATTAAGAAAAGAAGCAAAAAAATTGTAGAACCTGAAGAAAATGAAGGCTGGAGCTCACAAAAGGCACTAGGCGACTCACAGAGTGAGCTTCAAGCTCGCCAAACGATCCAGCGAGTTGGCTCATGAACTAAGCTAACTCAGTGAATGAAAGTACAATTGGGCGACACACCGAATGAAACGGCGAGCTCCACCTAGGTCGCATAAATGAATATACCAATTGAAGGTAGAAGTCAACTCCAAATGGCGAGAAAGAGCGCATCGGCGGATCTCCGAGTCCTTTCTCTATCGCGACTAACCTCACCGAATGGTTCCGTATACTGAAATATTTGGGGACATATTAATTGATATTTGAAGAGAGAGAAAAGGGGTTGAACATACGGACTTCTGATATTTAACAGTATTGAATATTCTTATAGAAGTTTTTCAGCTTAGATATTGGGATTTTAAGGTTTTAGTCTTTATTTTTGGCATTGAACATCGAAATGGTTGACAGTCTGATGAAGAATCTTTTTGGTACCTATTTCTTGCTTTTTGTTATATTTTGTTAAAACCCTCTTTCCTTAAGGGTTTGATCATGTAATCGAATACATAAATTAGATTGTAGTTATTATTAATTGCTAGATTTAATGTCGTTTGGTAATGGGTTCAGTTATTTATTCATGTTGTCATTTATGAACTGAAGTTGCAAATTCAGTTCTAGCTTTAGATCTCTTTGCTTGCTTGTGAAAGATGCTTAAAATGGAATATATAAATTGATAGTTCTATTGACTTTTGTCTTTGCAATCCAGCTTGATAAAGTGGGTCAAATTAAGGATTTGGGTTGCTTCACATTGTTAAACTTGTTGAGGTTCGAAAGAACTCGCTTGAAACATGATAGTTGATTGAAAAATGGTTGTTATAGTTACAATCCATCCTACCCTTTGAGATTCAACGACTTAAAGCAATTATTAGTTATACATTAAGCTATATTAGTATTTGAGTGCTCACACACTCCTTATGTTCCCTCTCTATTTGTTCAAACCTCGTGCCAATCATATTCGTTAACAGTTGGTCACTAAAATCTCTTAATATTGATAATTGAAGCTTATTGATTTAAATTATGTTGCTTTTTTTTTATTTCCATTCTACAAGAGATTAGAACAGTTACATACTTCATATTTGAATTCTTTTCCGTACCACTGCTTGTGGGATCGACCTTAACTCACCGTTGGATTTATACTTGTTACCGACCGCCTACACTTTGAATTATAACATGTTTAGTTGAGCATTATCAGAATATCATAAATAAGGGAACATACCGTAGTTTTTCAGAATAGGGAAGAACATCAATTTGATGCAATCATTTTTGTTACTGGATACAAGAATGTACCTACAAAATGGCTACAGATGCATTTTGCAAATTATCACTATGTACTTTTTTGAAAAGTCTAATTTTGAGTCTTTTATGTTCCACTTGTCTATAAATATCGCGAGCGGACAAGTTTTTCTCCATAAGTTTTCCTAGTTACTAATTTCACTTACTATAAGTTCACTATTGTTTTCTAAAATATGTACAATTTTATTACTTTTTTTGTATGCGGGATTATAGCTCTATATTTCTTGATGACGGAACATTGATGAATGAATTTCCAAATCATTGGAAAGGAGAGAATGGGCTCTACTGTGTTGGATTTTCAGAAATAGGGCTTGCCGGTATTTCAATGGATGCTATAACTATTGTTGATGATATTAAGACGGTCATAGGAGACAAAATCTTGACATCCATTTTTATGCAGGCTATTTTGTTAAATAAATTTGCTGGACCAGGCAGGATGCTTGTGTACCAGGATTCACTTGTTACTATGTTGTTAGATTCTCCGGGCCCTTTGGGAATGCAAGATGCTTTGTGCACTAGGCTTTACTTGTTACTATGTTGTTAAGTTCAGCTAGAACTTAAAAATACTTTGGTTTGTCTATTTTTGTTAGAATCTAATTTCTTTCTGTTGTCATTGAAATTTGTTGTATCTTTTCTTATTGTTTTTCTTTGTTAATTTTTAAATTTTTATAATGATGATGCAAGGATCAGATCAACTATTAATTTGAGCACTTGCTATATCTTGCCAACACAAGTATCAAATAACTCTAGTCTCTACTCTCTACCCACCAAATTGGGAAACTTTTATTAAAGACATTATATGCCCATGTAGGAATATGTATGAGATTTAGAGAATCCCTAATGTTAGAAATTTTCCTTAAAAACAAATGATTTTTATTTTTTGTAAAACAATGACATCTATTGTTGAACCAAAATCAGTAGAAAGCTTATATTTCCTATTTTTCATAGTTAGAATAAAACTCATTGCTCATTCATTAAGAGCTCACATCGGTAAATTAAGTCAAGAGAGAGAGAATTGGTTTCTCGAGAATCCATTTTTCCTTCAATTCCTTGATGTTTATAAGGTACATAAAATCAAATGTACATTGAGCTATTAACATTCCATCTTGTTAGGTTATATCTAAGTGGATTTGTACAATATGTCCTAACAAATAAGTACAAAAATAAGAGGACGTCGAGGGGTATGTTACCCAGCTCATATGAAATACTCCGTAAGTTCTATCAAGAATGTAAAAGAATTTGCATATGATTCAACTAGATATGCGCAACCTAATTCATCCAAAACCAAATGGTTCATTTAGCTTCCTACCTAACCTCCTGTCTGAAGTTTTTACCACTTTTTTCTGATATTTTCCTTTTTGTCAAGATAGAATTTTGTGGTTCACCGTCCCCGTTTGACTGTCCCCAATTCGCTGAAGATGCTTTTCCCCAACCTTTGGTAGACCATATTCCTTTTGATCAGGGAGAGTCGGGTGGTCCACCATCCTCCTTTGGATATCCCGAACTCGATGAATGTACTCCTTCCCGACCTTCAGCTGACCATTTTCCTTTGGATTGTCCACAGCTCACTGAAGTTAATCCTTCCCAACCTTCGGTAGACCATTTTCTTTTTGTCGTGATATAAAGGTTCAGAAGGTATAGTCGACTGACTTCCTTTCTGGCCTTTTTTACTTTGATCCTCCGTCTTGATATCTCTACCAGGAATAGTGGTTGTATTTCCATCTTCTATAATGTTATTTGTCTCAGAACCTTCGTGAAAGGGAGCAGCACGGCCAAACAACTGATATTTTATGTAGGTATTTAGACAAGGCCATCCCTAAAAGCCAAAATGTATTCGCTAGTACGCTGGATACACTTGTATATGTGATTCAATTCTCCTTTCCCAACAGCCCTTGCAGCATCTTGAGACCGATCAGTAAAATCCTCAACCTGTAAAGATCAAGGTAAGCCTTTAATACAACACTTCAAAGATTTCTTAGCACAAAGGACATTAGTACCTAGTAAGTGAATGATAACTACACTGATGCAGCAAACTTTGGAGTCCCATGATTTAGGTAGCCTGGATGCTTCATAGGTACTTGCACATAGTCCTTTGGCCCATAGCTTCTCAATCGACAATAACTGCAATGAAATTATACCATGATGAGCTAGAAAACTTGATGATATCTAGGAACTAGGAGTCTCTTTAAGATGAGGCCAGACTTACTAAATTCCCATTACCTTGACTTAGATCGTAACTAGCAACTCAACCACCAACTCTTTGTTCCTCTTTACATAGTTCACAAACTTATGCAATGACATTTCCACCGCATCTGGATCAGATTAATCTAGACCACTTACAATCCAAGAAATATTACCGCGCTACTAAAAACAAAAACTGTCATGAAAACACAATGCAAAGAGAAAAGTGCTAAAAATCAAACAAGGCAACAAGTGCTATGCCACGACCTGATTCCTTAGGTTATGATGGCACGTACTATAATCCACCAGTAGGTAAGCCAACCCATATCCTAGAAAGATGAGCAATGAGTATAAGGGAAAAATTATGCTCAACCCATATGGTGAGTCCTCATATGTTCGAGGACATAGCCACATATACCTTTTATATCATTTTACTTTAAGACTTGTATGGGTTACGTCCCACTTTCCTTCAACTCATGTATTAGATGGCTTTTGGACTATGTTTAGACTTCTGCTACATTGATATAAAATTGTCTTTTGAACTTCTTACTTACTATTATCTTGTATGCTGCATGCTAAGTGGCTTGTATAGGGCCTTTCAGGGTATTGTATGCAATGTTATATCTAGGGGGTACTTTAGGTCGTGACACTTCCACTTCTTCAAGTGTCTTCCAAATTGTACCCTTCCACTTCCTTCGTAGCGCCTGTGGATAAGTTGTGTAGAATTCTCGCACCTACGAAGGAATATAGGGGTTTCATGGCTTTGTGAACCCCTCAAACTTGTGAAATGAAATGGTGTCCCAAATGGCAGGTGGTCGCTCATAAAACCATCTATGGAGAGCCTTCATTCCTCAAGAAAATTTCATTCTCCAGCAGTTTAAGCCTATTGAGGGCTCATTGGAGTAATAACCAGGAGAATTCTAGAAGTAAGTGTTTGTGCCGAGGAGGGCTGCACTAGTTTGGACAAGATTTCTTTCCTTTTCCTTTCAAACACTTTTAAGGTTGCACCCTCTCTTGGGTAGATTCTTGTGGAGTGGTAGGTTGTTGATGACGAGAAGCCTCAGATGGCTCATTTATAGAAACACCCCTATGTCTTTTTAGAGGAGGAAGAGGAGGGGAGTCTCTGTCTTACTCAGTGTCTGACTAGACCACCTGTGTTCCTTTTGTACGTGCCATATTCTGGAAAGCATACATTCAAACAAAGGATTTGTGATGCGTAACTAAAATCAAACTCATTCAAAACATAATTCAAAAAATTCCTGAGGCTCACCTAATGGGAAGGCAGATCGCCTAACAGGATTCGTTTGATCCGCCGAGCTCGCCTAATTGGACAGTAGCAGAAATCTAAAGAATCAGGCATAAAGGGCGGAGTCAATTCCAACTCAATGACTCACCGAGTTGGTTTCGGGCGGCCAAGATAAGTTTACCTAATCTAATAGTAAAATTTGAAAAGAAACAGTCCTCTAGGGCGATGTCCTCTCCCACTAGGTGATTCACCCATTGGGTTCGGCGGACTAAGACGAGCCCGCCAAAAGGGACAGTACCCAAGGTCACACATATGCTAAAGAAGGTGAGCTGGGGCTTATTTGATAATTCTCCTAATCTTCTTGCCAAACTAAGACAAGCCCATTGAACAGGAATTGTTCAACCTAGTGCCTAATTTTTACAACTAAACCTAAAATACATAACAAAAACCAGCTTCCCAACATCATTACAATCCACCTATATGCTTATCTACCCACGGTTACTCAGACTTCCCGTATATATTGCTATGTATTGCACGAATTGACGATTTGACCATAAGAAAGTAGTCACCTTGTTTATCATCGGTAAAAATCATGCAATTGGGTCTATACTGGGTTACTCAAACTTCACCCACATCAAATCAAGCTAAGACCCAACAAAACTTATCAGTTCATTTAAAATTTCAGCCAACACAATCAAGATTAATATTCTACAGGCACACACAGGCAAACTCACGGGTACATTTCAATACACACAATAGAAAGCTACCAAATGTAATCTACAATCAATATCAACTAATGGTTTCAAGCCCACACCCACATTGTAATTTAAAGAACAAAATTTTAAGTAAAAATCAAAAACCAACATTAGTATGCAGCACAACTCAAAAATAATAAGGATATGGGGTAAGCTTGACAGTGAAAGCAAGTAAAGCACTCCTAGAACATCAAAATCACTCACAGAGAACTCACAATAACTCAAATGACGCAATGCAAGAGAAATGAAAGGAAAACGTTTCAGAATATCAAAGGGATTGCTTTTTGAATTTGAAAAGACCTTTGGCCTTAAAATATTAGGCATGTTCGATTGTTTCGACTAACGTCACCAAATGCGTTAGGCTAATCTCCAAGTGGAGCTCAAGTTCACCTAACAAGCTTGAACAAACACCAAACCTTAAGGCTGATTTGGTGGACCCGATGGAATCTGCATAGTGCAATCTGCATAGTGCACTTCGGTGGATCACCATTTGGATCTCAGTCCGCCTAAATTCACATTGTACTTCTCCACATGTTCAAGCTACGAAGGCAGACAAGAATTAGTCCATGCAACACCTTCAGCATATCGCCACTTAGGTTTAGAATCGCCTAATGTTCGCTTTTTCAACCTTTCAATTTCTTCTCAACCTGCACTCATAATGCACCTTATTGAAAGCAATAAAGACAAAAGTTAAGACTTGGGTTGCCTCCCAAGAAGCGCCTTATTTATCATTGTGGTATGACATAGTTCTTAATTCCTTAAAATTAATTTTTGAGATTCGGGATGGTGTGACTAGGCAACATTCCCTTTTGCCTTGGATTAAGATGAGTGGAGATCCAACCCAGTTGGGTCTCCAGCAATTTGATAGACACCGAACGAGAAGTCACTATTTGGGATAAAGTGGAGAAGTCATTTTTCAATTCTTTCAACACTTTGTCGGACCCTTCAACCTTGTTGAAAATCCTTCTAAGCATTTCTTCAGTTTGGTTCCCATCTAGCTCAACTGGGTCTTTTGGTTGTTGATGATCATGGGGAGGCACATACCTATCTTTGTCAACCTCCATATCTCTCAAATTTCCACCTGGCCAATCTTTCCAACCAATATATCTATCCTTGTTCCAACTTGTGTTCCCACCTTGTCATTGATAATTTGTGTGACAACCCCCGATTTGGTTTCAAAAATATTGATCTTCCTCATTGTATAATGTGTCAAATTTTGCATCATCCAGGCACTGCTAACTATTGAATCCATTTGCATTTACCGACTTAAGTCCAGCTCCCATGACATGTTTTCACAAAAATCAAGTTGGGTTATCAATTTTTGCCTTTTTTTCATCTCGATCGAGGCCTTTCTCAATTTGTTCTTTACTCATACACATCTGTAGAATAGGCAATTGGTCTTCCCTAGTATTCCATGCTCGGTTAACTTTAGTCATATCATCTAGCAGCAACACAACCACATTATATGGTTGTCTCATTAATCCTCCTTTGACCAAATGATCACTCACACCTTTATTGACTGAATCAAGGCTGCAATGAAAGTATTGCAGCAACAAATGGTAAAGAACACCATGTGCTGGACATTGCAAGAGTAAATTTTTGAACCTTAACCAAGTCTCGTGTATAGGTTCACCTCCAATGCAGTTGAATTTTTTTATCTGGGTTTGAAGTTTAACCATCTTTGAGGGTAGAAAGAATCTTTGCAAGAAAGCATCAATCAATTCACCCCACGAAGTGATAGAGACATTTCACAACTCTTCCAATCATGTTGAAGCTTCACCCGTTAAAGAGAATGGGAATAACCTCAACCTTACGGATTCCTGTGAGATGTTCTTGAACACAAATAGTCCGCATACCTCCAAACAATTTCAGAACTAGGAAGCCATCTACGGACCGTAGGTTGACTTATGGCCCATAGGTGAGAACCGTAGATGGCAAGGTAAACTTTTTTAAAATGTCAAGTTTCAGGATACTTTCTACCATTCAACAGGACGATCCGTCATTTCTTCTACGGACCGTAGGTAGGTTTCGTAGGACACTTCAAGACTTAGCGGTTGAAATGTACAATTCGTAAATGCACCAACAGACCGTACATTAGGTCCCATAATTTTAAGGTTTGAAATAATAGTCTCTGAACTTTTCTATGATTGACCAGGACAGTCCGTAGTTAGACCTACGGATCGTAGGTCGAGCCCGATAGTTATTTTTAAGGGCTTGTTGGTTCTTTTTCTAATTGATCTAATCCTAATCTATGTCGTATTAGTCCTAATCCTAGACCCTATATAAGTCTTCTACACCTAAACTCTACCCATTCTTATCACTCTTTCAATTCCCCCAAAATCCCTCCAAAATCCTACTCTCAAATATTTCTCTCTCTAAATCTTGAAGAAGAAGAAGAATCTATGGTTTGAAGATCAAGAAGCCTCCTAATCATCCATTGCTAGTGGGCTTTGAACCCCAAGGTATGATTGTATTTACTTATGGAGTCTTTTCCTCCATAGGGTTCCTAAATTTTTTAATTTTTAAAAGTTCGAATTTCCAATTTAAATTAGGGTTTTCTTCAATCGCATAAGCTCTTTCAAATTATGATCTAATTGATTGATTTAAGTCTGTTTATGCATGAATTGACTTAATTGTATGTTTTTAAGTTGAATTCCCATTAACCCATGCATGATCAATTATTTGGATTATAAACCATGAAAGACAAATTTATAAAGATATGCATGTTTATGACTCAAGTAAGCTTATATATGAATATATCTATATGTTCTATGAGGCTTGGCCACATGACATGAATGACATCTAGATTTTCCCTCAATGCTTCTTGAGCTTTTTTCTGAAATTAGGTCATGATTAGTATGGTATCTCGATATGCCCTCAATGATCATAGATCACGCTTTTTAAGAATATTTCAATTAATAGTAGGGCATTTCTAGCATGAAGTGAATGACTATGGGCTTTAAAAGCTATATGAAAAGATTATGGATGGTGAAAGGTTTTCTCATGAATGGTCTAAGGAGCTATCTTATGATAAGACAAGCGACGAATACCCATGTCCTAATATGATAAGACAAGTTATGATTAATCACTATTTCGTGGGATTTATGCTTAGCATCGAGAGGATATTGAGATGGAAGCCCTCTCGTAGTAGAGGCCAGGTTTCTAGTAGTAATCTCCTTATCCCATACCTATGTGCCTCCATAGGATGGTTGTTTTAGAAAGACATTCGCTAGTGGATCCACGTAAGCTAGAAGTTCGTAGTCCTTACCTTGACAAGTAGGACACTCTCTTTTCGGTATGGGAGGAGTACACCAGATTCTATGTTATATCTTACATGGTCTATGTCGGTTAATGGCTATTTCCTATAATAATGAACTAAGGTTACTTCTTGAAGTATCACAAAAGTGTTTTAAAGATTTTAAGCTTGCATTGCATTGACCATGATTATGAGTTATGTTTTCTAGCCCTTTTATCTTATGAATTAGCTTGGTCATTGCATGTCATACAAAGTCCTTTTTAGCATGATTTCATAACTCTTATGCATTGCTATCGTACTTGGTACATTCCATGTACTAACGCATACTTTTTCCTACATTGTTTCAATAATGTAGGGCGCGATGACTCTTCTCCCTTCACTCGTGGCTAGTATATACTTTTGTGCATTTGAAGACTTGGTGAGCTCATACTTCGAGGACAGGGCCACATTTACAGTTTTATTTCATTTTAGAACTTGTATGGATTACCCTCCACTTTCATTCAACTGATGTACAAGATGGCTTCGAGACTATGTTAGACTTCCACTACTTTTATCAACTCTTGATGATTTGAAAATTGTCTTTTGAACTCTTAACTACTACTATCTTGTATGATTTATACTAAGTAGCTTGTAAAGGGCCTTTCAGTGCCGTGTTCACCATGTCACGTCTAGGGGGTACTTTAGGTTGTGACGAACTTGGTATTCAGAGCGCATAGTTTTAGAAAGGTCCTAGGATGTCTCATCTCATAACCCATGTCGAGTAGAGTCTCGGTCATTGGTGTGAAGCGCGCCACGATTATGAATGAGAGGCTATAAGATGTTTAGGAAACTGCACTTTTTTCATTACTCAAAAGTCATGCCGTAGAGTTTAACTCTATAAAGGTCTTCCTCTCCTAACCCTTATTTATGCTTTTCAGAATATGCCTCCACGAAGGAATTTTGTGAGAAGGAATAGGAATGTTTGTGCAAATGTGAGACAAGAGGTTCCCCAAGTGTCAGTCGACCCTTTGGCTGAGCTCGTCACTAAGGATGACTTTCGTGCCGCATTTCACGCATTGGCCAAAGCTATGAAGGCTCATGAAAATAGAGAGGTTGTGGCTCCTCTGAACCCAACGGTGAGTACGGCGGCAACAAGAGTGAGGGACTTTGTTAGCATGAACCCTCCAGAATTTCATGGGTCTAAAGTTCAAGAAGATCCTCAAGAGTTCATTAATGAGGTGTATAAGTTGTTGATGATCATGGGAGCGACGCCGGTGGAAAGGTGGAATTTGCCGCTTACTAGCCCCAAGGTTTTGCTCAAGTGTGGTTTGAACAATGGAAGAGTTAGAGGGCGGTAGATGTGGGTCTTCTTGATTCGGAGAAACTTAACGTTGCTTTTCTAGATAGGTTCCTTCCCCTAGAGATGAGGGAGACAAAAGTACTTGAGTTCATTAACCTTCATCTAGGTGATATGAGTGTAAAGGAGAATGCTTTGAAATTCACGCAATTGTCAAAGTGTGATCCAACTATGGTTGCCGATCCAAGGGCAAGGATGAGTAACTTTGTGTCGGGTGCTTTCGACTTGGTTGTCAAAGAATGCGTAATTGCCATGCTTGTTAATGAAATGGATGTTTCCCGTTTGATGGTTCATACACAACAAATAGAAGAAGAAATGCTTAAGGAGAAAACTAGGGATTCAAAGAGGTCAAGAAGAGATGATGGTGATTCTTCACATTCAAGTTCCGATGGAGGTAATATTTCTCAAGGTAACAGTTTTAGTGAGAAAATGTGGTCCAAATTTCCGGAGTATGGAAGAAGACATAAGGGTGAGTGTCTAGCCGGTTCAAATGCATGTTTTAGTTGTGGAAAGTTGGCTCATAAGATAAGAGATTGTCCTTTAGTTGCTAGTAATGAGGGAGATAATCGTCGACAGGCTCAACCCTACCCTTTCTCAGGTCCTAGTGGTGGTCAGAAACAAGATAGGTTTTATGCTCTTTAGACTCGACAAGATCATGAGGGTTCCCCAGATGCAGTAATATGTAAGTTATGGTCTTTTTAACTTGTAGTTATGCATTGTTTGATGTTGGGTGTTTCGTTGACTATCGTAGGACTCCATGTATGGTTATTGTATTTGAAGCCGACCTTGAAATCTTTATGGAAACTTCTTAAGTGTCTACTTGTATCAATGGTTCTGTGGTTATTAAGGCTTTGGTACTATGTTTGGGTTGAGGGAGATGGATTCAAAAGGAGTCGAGAGGTCTGCTCCCAAGGAGGAGATAGTGTGTTTCATGATTAGTGTGTGAAACTATTTAAAATGTCGGAAAGGTTTCTTGCTTTGGGTTTATATCTTAAAGTTTTGAGGTGAAGTGATGTCTTAGAATCCCTATCTTTTTCCTTTACCTTTGGGTCTAGCTTGAGGCATTAGCCCCTCATGTTCGCTGTTACAATTCGCGTGTCATAGTCATTCTCATGTTTCCTCATGTATGCATGCTCATGAAAACTTGCTTTGAGATCTTGATTTAGCTTGGATTGATTTCTTCATGATTATGTGCATTTGAGTATCATTTGCATGCATGTCTTATGAAATTATGCTTTGAACATACTTTAGGTTTAAGTTGAGGTTTCCTCCTTGGATATGCGCATTTATGTGATTGTATTCATGCTGTGTTGTTAAGTTAAGTACCTACCTGTCACGACCCAATGTACCCCTTAGACGTGACATAGCGTACAAGACCCCAAGAGGCCTCATGCCATCCCTTAGCATACATTACATACAAGATAATAGAGAATAAAATTTTGAAAGAGAATTTTCATATCAAAGCTTTTTAAAAGAAACAGCGGAAGTCTACATCTCATGTCTCAAAGCCAATCTATCATAGAAAGATAAGTTCGGACGTAACCCAATACAATAAAAAACTGAAAGGAAATAAATAAAAAAGAAATAAGAGCTAGGCTATGTCCTCGGATGGATGACGACTCACCAAGTCTTCTATCAACTCTCTAATCATGCTCTAGCCACGAGTGGAAGGTGAATCACCACGTCCTACACCAAAGAACTTAATGTAGGCAAAAGTATGCGTTAGCACAATTAGGTACTAAGTATGATAGCAATGCACATAAACACATAAATCGTGCTAGAGATAGAGACATCATCATGAAATGCAATGGCCAAGTTAAAAAAAACATGACAAACATGAAAAATAAAGCATCTATCAAGGCCAAAGCAAGCTAAATCATCTTTCTTTCTTTTCTTTAATTCATCATGAGAACACTTGTTCGTTAACTTGGGGGGAATAGCCTTAACTAACATGTAATACCATGTGAACTATCAACATAGAATCCGGTATCTACCCCACACCGAAAAGAGGTGTCCTACTTGCAACAGTAAGACCATGAACTTCTTAGCTTATGTGGATCCACTAGCTAGTGTCTATCATAGACCATCACCCTATGGTGGCACATAGGTTATGGGACATGGGTAATCGCCACTTGTCCACTCAATACTAAGCATACTTCCCACGAGTTAATCATAGTTCATTTTATATTTGGTAGCCATGGGTAAACGCCTCTTGTCTACATTAGTCATAAGCTCATTATTGGTAGACTTGGGGAATCGCCGCTTTGTCTACATTAGGGTACATGGGTAATCGCCTCTTGTCTCTTCATTCATTAGAATAGCTCCTTAAGAACATGGGTAATCACCTCTTGTTCGTCTATAAGTCATGTTTGAAGAATTACATGAGAAAACTTTTCACCACTCAACCATGACATCATTTAATCATAACTTTGGTACCTTACTCTCAAAGCACCCCTTAACTCATTATCAACTTCATATGAGACATGCATAAGTTCATTAGCTTTAGCTTTACTTAGTTCATCATGCTCATAGTTCGTAGATCATAGAGTTCATATGGGTTCATGCAAGTTCAACTCATATCATGCAAACTAATGCAAGTTCATGCTTAGAAAGCAATAACTAGGACAATTTACTCATACTTGAAGGAACTCGTATAATAGAGTAAAATCATGCTTTTTACTTGATCATGCAAAATTCATAAGATTATTCTCAATTCATTCATAACTCATCCTTCATTTCATAGAGAATTTATAAACTTCATCAAATCATAGCTCAACCCAACAAGCAAAGCATAGATTATCAAATTGGGGAGAATTAGCTTGGTATCATGGGGGTTCATGCAATCTTTACATCAAATCATGTAATTCACGCTAATTCATGCACTACGTTACTTTATCACGCTAGATCGTGCACTAGGAATCATAAAATCAACAATTAGAATCATAATTGAAGAACCCAATATGATTGATCAAAACCCTAATTCAATTGTGTTAGAGTAAACCTTTAAGAATCATGAAGAAGAGGAAGAGCCCATTGGAGGAAAGAACTCCTAATGATAAACACTATCATACCTTAGCAAAGCCCACTAGAAATTGAAGGAAATTGGGTGACCTTCAATAGAGGACTTATCTTCTTTTTCTTCCTTGAGCTAGAGAGGATTTCTTTTAGAGAGAGAAGTATTTGAGAGGGGAGTTTAAGAATGAGTAAAATTAGGCTTAGAAAGTATTTATAGGTCTTAGATTAAGGGTATAACCGACTTAGCTTAATAGGTAATCAATTAGGGAAAATACGAAAAAGCCCTTAATTAAAAACTGTCGGGGTAAATCGACGGACTTGATCTACGGTCCGTACATCCATTGACGGACCATCCTTCTCTTCCGTCAATTGATTCAGAAAGTTCATTTGGGGCTGGAAATTTGGTTAAGTCTGGAAGGCATCTACGGAACCCATCTACGGCCCGTCAACTGAACTACTAATCGTCCTGCTATTCTGTAGGTCAAGTTTTAGAATCTTGGAAATCCTGAAAGTTCACACTGCCATTGACGGTCCCCACCTACGGCCCGTTAATCCATCTACCGCCCGTTGGTGGCCTCCGTAGGTCATTGTCTTCAGGTGAGTTCTGCATTCAAAATTCTTTTAAAGATTTGTGTGTTACAATATCTCCCCCTTGGGAACATTCGTCCTTGAATGAGAATGAAGGCATCATGAGAAGGGTAATAGACACAGACTAAAAACCCAACCTAGTATGCAATCACATAAGTGCTCATATCCGAGAAGGAAACATCAATCCCAAGCTAAAGCATGATCAACATATCATATCATAAAACTTTATGCAACACATACTCAAATGCACATACTCTTCATGAACATGCATAATCAAGGAATCACGGAAACAACTATGACACATGACACCAAAAGAATGAACCATGAGGATCAAGATACCTCAAGCTAGAGTAGGATCGGAAGGAAAGAGATGAGGATATCGGGACATCATATCGGTCTCGGCCTCCCAAGTAGCACCTTCAACCAATTGATTCCTCCATAGAACTTTCATGGAAGTAATTAACTTATTTATTTCCTAACTTCCGGACTTGCCGGTCTAAAATCTCAACCGGAACTTCTTCATAAGAAAGACTATCTTTTATGCCACGATTCTCTAATGGCACTATAGAGGTCGGATCACCAACACACTTCTTCAACAATGAGACATGGAAAACCGGATGCACTGATGCCAAATCATTAGGCAAGTCAAGCTCATAAGCAACCCTTCCAACACGTCTCAAAATCTGATACGGGCCTACATAATGGGGACTAAGCTTCCCTTTCTTCCCAAATCTCATTACACCCTTCATGGGGTGAGATTTTCAAGTAAACCCAATCATCAACATCGAATTCTAATTCTCTTCTTCTAACATTAGCATAAGACTTTTGTCGACTATGGGCAGTTTTCAGCCTTTCCCTAATGAGTCAAACTTTCTCCATAGCCTCATGCACCAATTCCGGGCCTATCAAAGCAACTTCACCAACTTCAAACATACCTACAGGAGATCTACACCTACTACCATAGAGAGCCTGAAATGAAGCCATACCAATACTAGAATGGTAGCTATTATTATACGCAAACTCAATTAAAGGCAAGTGATCATCCCAAGTACCCTTGAAATCAATTACACAAGCTCTCACCATATCTTCAAAAGTTTGAATGGTACGCTCCGCTTGCCCATCTATTTGGGGATGAAAAGCCGTACTAAGCTTAACACGAGTACCAAGGCCTTTTTGGAACGACTTCCAAAATTGAGAAGTAAATTGTGCACCACAATCGGAGATGATGGATAAAGGCACTCCATGCAGCCTAACCATCTCCATCAAATACAACTTAGCATAATCCTCCGCCGAATAAGAAGTTTTGATGGGAATGAAGTGAGCTGACTTCGTCATTCTATAAACAACAACCCAAATTGAATCGTATTGTCGCCTCGTGGGAGGAAAACCCACAATAAAATCCATATTCACATCTTCCCACTTCCAAGTAGGAATACTAATATCTTGGGTAAAACCTCCCGGCCTTTGATGCTCAACTTTCACTTGTTGACAATTAGGGAACTTAGCCACAAACTCTGCAATATCTTTCTTCATTCAGTTCCACCAATAAATTTCCCACAAATCACGATACATTTTGGTAGCTCCTGGGTGGATGGAATATCGAGAACTATGGGCTTCCAATAAAATCTACTCTCTTAAACCCTCTACATTGGGAACACACAAGCAACCTTGATATCGAAGAACACCATCTCCCCCTTGGGAGAAAACCTCTATGGAATTCTTGAGGACCGCTTCCTTTAGTTCAACCAAGTTAGGATCAAGACCTTGCTTTGCTTTCACATCTTGCACAAAAGAGGATTCAGAACCCTTGTGAACCGTAACACCACCTTTAGTAGAATCAACCAATCTAACACCCAATCGAGCCAATCTATGGACATCGCAAACCAACTCTTTCTTACCATCCTCTACAAGAGCAACACTACCCATAGATAATCGACTAAGAGCATCCGCCACCACTTTAGCCTAACCGGGGTGATAGAGAATACTCATATCATAGTCTTTTAAAAACTCGAGCCACCTTTTTTGGCAGAGATTCAAATCTTTCTGTTTAAACACATAATGCAAACACTTATGGTCGGTGAAGACATCTACATGCACCCCATAAAAATAATGTAGCCATATTTTCAAAGCAAATACAACTGCCGCTAATTCCAAGTCATGAGTAGGATAGTTCTTTTCGTGCACCTTAAGTTGCCTTGAAGCATAAGCAATGACTTTCCCATTTTGCATAAGAACACATCCTAGCCAAATTCTTGAGGCATCACAATAAACCACAAAGCCATCGGATCCTTCCGGTAGAGTCAATATCGGAGCCGAAGTAAGTCAATCCTTCAATTCTTGGAAACTTTTCTCACATGCCTTGGACCATATAAGCCTAACCTTCGTTTCAGTCAAAGCCGTCAATGGAGAAGCAATATCCGGCTAAGCCCAAGAAACTACGGATATCCGAAGGTGATAAAGGTCTAGGCCAATTCTTAACCGCTTATGTCTTCTTAGGATATACCTCAGTGCCCTTACCGAAAACAATGTGACCAAGAAAAGCCACGGACCTTAACCAAAACTCACATCTACTAAACTTCGCAAAGAGTTATTGGTCCTTGAGGACTTGCAACACAATCCTCAAATGATTAACATGTTCACCCTCATTCTTTGAGTAGACAAACATGTCGTCAATAAACATGATCAGAAACATGTCAAGGTATCGCTGAAACACTCTATTCATCAAGTCCATAAATGCGGGCGGAGCATTTGTCAACCCAAACGATACTACCAATAACTCGTAATGACCATACCTAGTCCGGAAAGCCATTTTTGAAATATCAATATCCTTCACCCTTTGTTGGTAATAGCCCAAACGAAGGCCAATCTTAGAGAAATAACTAGCCCCTTGAAGTTGATCAAACAAGTCATCTATCCTTGGTACAGGATACATATTCTTAATGGTAACCTTGTTCAATTGGCGATAGTCGATACACATACGGAGTGAACCATCTTTCTTCCTTACAAACAAGACCGGAGCACCCCATGGAGAAATACTTGGCCGGATGAAACCCTTATCCAACAAGTCTTTCAACTACTCTTTTAGTTCTTTAAGTTCTGCCGGAGCCATTCTATAAGGAGGAATAGAAATAGGTTGCGTATCTGGGAGAAGGTCAATACCGAAGATTATTTCCCTTTAAGGAGTAATATCGAGTAAGTCATCGGGAAAAACTTCTGGAAACGCATTAACAACGGGGACCGACTCAAGAGTAGGGGTCTCGGAATCTTTATCCCTCACTGTAACAAGATGGTAAATTTACCCCTTAGAGATCATCTTTCTAGCCTTTAGATAAGAAACAAATTGTCCTCGAAACATAGAATTTCCCCTCTTCAACTCTAGCATAAGCTCATTTGGGAATTGAAATTTGACCATTCGGGTCCTACAATCAATCGAGGCGTAACAAGCATGCAACAAATCCATCCCAAGAATAACATCAAAATCTAGCATATCAAGCTCTACAAGATCGACATGAGTGACTCTATGGGATAAGGAGACGGGACAATCTCTATAAACTCACTTAGCCATGATAGATTCTCAAATCAGAGTAGAGACACGAAAAGGATCTAGCAACACATCTGGAACAACATTAAACCTCATAGCCACATATGGCATCACAAAGGACAAGGTAGCACCGGGATCAAGCAAAGCATAAACATAAAAATGTAAAACTCTTAACATGCTGGTAACCATATCGGGTGAGCTCTCTTGCTCATGACGAGTCTGAAGTGCATAAAATTGGTTTTGCTTTTGATTCCCACTAGAACTCGATGGATTTTTGGATTGAACGTGTCGATGGTTATCCTCTTCATTCTTAGCCGCTAAAGGACAATCCCTTATCTTTTGATCCATCTTACCACAGCCAAAGCATGCGTTAGAACTTGCTAGACATTTGCCCTCATGCTTTCTCTCACACTTAGGACAAGTAGACAATGAAGAACCACCACCATTTCCTCCTTGAGACTTGGGGTTAGACGCCCTATCATTGTTGGACTTAGGAGGAACATTGGATGAGCCTTGGCCAGAGAACCTTTGTCGAAATCTAGGACGACCATGTCCATCGGACCTTGCATGCTAAAAGTGACCATCTCCGGTCTTAGCCCTCTTGATCTCCCTAGACCTTTCCTTAAGCTTTTCATCTTCAATTTGTTCGGCATAAACCATAAGGCGAGAAATATCCATGTCATGCACAAGCATGGCGGTGCGGCACTCTTTCACCAATATATTGGATACTCCCGACACAAATTATCTCATTCTTGCCCTTGGGTCGGCAACTATAGACAGAGCATATCTATCCAATTATGTGAACTTCAATGCATACTCCTTCACATTCATATTTCCTTGTCGAAGGTTGATAAACTCAAGCACCTTAGCCTCTCTCTTCTCAAGAGGGAAGAACCTATCAAGGAAAGCAACCTTGAATTTCTCCCAATCAAGAGGACCCTCGTTAACCGCCCTCTCACTGTTCTATTGATTGAACCAAATTTTGGCAACACCCTTAAGTTGATAAGCGGCAAACTCCGCCTATTCTTCTGGTGTCACTCCCATGATCATCAACACCTTGTACACATCATCGATGAAATCTTGAGGATCTTTCTCAGCCTTAGAGCCATGAAATTCCAGAGGATTCATTCTAGTAAAGTCCCTCACTCTTGATGCAGCCGTACCCACATTTGGGTTCACGAGAGCCACCACTTGTCTATTGGTTTGGGCCGTCACGGCTTGAGCCAACACTTGGAAATGAGCCCTAAACTCCGCATTAGTAACTTGTTCCACCAAAGGGACGGCCGGAACTTAAGAAGCTTCTTGTTCCACATTCTCTCCCATGTTTCTTCTAGCGTAAGCTCTTCGGGCTTCCATATCCTATAATGCGTAGGATAGGGATTAGGAGAGAGATATATAGAGTTAAAATATATGGCATGACAGAGTAATGAAAGAAGTGCAATTTCTTAAACGTCTTGTAGCCTCTCATTCATAAATGTGGCGTGCTTCACACTCATGAACAAGACTCTACTTGACGCGACGTATGAGACATCCTAGGATCTTTCTAAAACCTTGCGCTCTGATACCAAGTTTTTCACGACCCAAGGTACCCCCTAGACGTGACATGGTGTACAAGACCCCGAGAGTCCTCATACAAGCCCGTAGCATACATTACATACAAGATAATAGAGGATAAAATTTCGAAAGAGAATTTTCATATCAAAGCTTTTTAAAAGAACCAGTGGAAGTCTACATCTTATGTCTTAAAGACAATCTATCATAGAAATTAAAGTTGGGACGTAACCCTATACAATCAAAAAACTAACAGAAAATACATAAGAAAAAGAAATAAGAGCTAGGCTATGTCCTCGGATGGATGAGGACTCACCAAGTCTTCTATCAACTCTCTAAATAAGCTCTAGCCACGAGTGGAAGCTGAATCGCCACGTCCTACACAAAAGAAGGTAATGTAGGTAAAAGTGTGTGTTAGCACAATTAAGTACTAAGGATGATAGCAATGCACATAAAGACATAAACCGTGCAAGAGATAGAGACATCATCATGATATGCAATGGCCAAGCTAAAACAACATTATAAACATGAGAAACATGAAACATAAAGCATATATCAAGGCCAAAGCAAGCTAAATCATCTTTCTTTGTTTTCTTTACTTCATCATGAGAACTCTTTTTCATTAACTTTTGGGAAATAGCCTTAACCAACATGTAATACCTTGTGAGCTATCAACATGGAATCCGGTGTCTACCCCACACCGAAAAGAGGTGTCCTACTTGCCAAGGTAAGACCATGAACTTCTTATCTTATGTGGATCCACTAGCTAGTGTCTATCATAGACCGTCAACCTATGGTGTCACATAGGTTATGGGACATGGGTAATCTCCACTTGTCCACTCGGCACTAAGCATACATCCCACGGATTAATCATAGTTCATTTTATCTTAGGTAGACATGGGTAATCCCCTCCTGTCTACAATAGTCATAAGCTCATTATTGGTAGACTTGGGTAATCGCCACTTTGTCTACATTAGGGTACATGGGTAATCGCCTATTGTTCTTCTATTAGTCATGTTAGGAGAATAACGTGAGAAAATCTTTCACCACTCAACCATGACATCATCAAATCATAACTTTGGTGCCTTACTCTCAAAGCACCCCTTAACTCAATATCAACTTCATATGAGACCTGCATAAATTCATTAGCTTTATCTTTACTTAGTTCATCATGCTCATAGTTCGTAGATCATAGAGTTCATATGGGTTCGTGCAAGTTCAACTCAAATCATGCAAACTAATGCAAGTTCATGCTTAGAAAGCCATAATTAGGACAATTTACCCATAATTGAAGGAACTCACATAATAGAGGAAAATAATGCTAAATTCATAAGATTATCCTCAATTCATTCATAACTCATGCTTGATTTCATAGAGAATTCAGAAACTTCATAAAATCATAGCTCAACCCAACAATCAAAGCATATATTATCAAATTGGGGAGAATTAGTTTGGGATCATGGGGATTCATGCAATCTATAAATCAAATCATGTAATTCACGCTAATTCGTGCACTAAGTTACTTTATCATGCTAGATCGTGCACTAGGAATCATAAAATCAACAATTGGAATCATAATTGAAGAACCCACAATGATTGATCAAAACCCTAATTCAATTGGGTTAGAGTAAACCTTTAAAAACCATTAAGAAGAGGAAGGGCCCATTAGAGGAAAGGACTCCTAATGGTGAACACTATCATACCTTAGCAAAGCCCACTAGAAATTGGAGGAAATTGGGTGACCTTCAATGGAGGACTTAGCTTCTTCTTCTTTCTTGAGCTAGATAGGATTTCTTTTAGAGAGAGAAATATTTGAGAGGAGAGTTTAGGAATGAGTAAAATTAGGCTTAGAAAGTATTTATAGGTCTTAGATTAAGGGTATAACCGACTTAGCTTAATAGGTAATCAAATAGGGAAAATACCGAAAAGCCCTTAATTAAAAAATGTCGGGGCAAATCGACGGACAGGATCTATGGTCGGTACATCCATTGACGGACCGTCCTTCACTTACGTCAATTGATTGAGAAAATTCATTTAGGGGTGAAAATTTGGCTAAGTCTGGAAGGCATCTACGGAACCCATCTACGGCCCGTCAACTAAACTACGAACCGTCCTGCTATTTTGTAGGTCAAGGTTCAGAAACTTAGAAATCCTGAAAGTTCACAGTACCACACTACCGTTCTTATGATGTCTTAATTCCCATTCGAGGATAAATTCCTAAGGGGGAGATATTGTAACACCTCAGATTTGAAAAGAAGGAAAATTTCTCATTTTTTAGAACTGGTGCCAGTACTGACGGAAGCCATCTACGGACCGTAGGTTGATTTACGGGCCGTAGACGGGAACCGTAGATGGCAAGGTAAACTTTTTCAAAATGTCAAGTTTCAGAATCCTTTCTACGACTCAACAAGACGGCCTTTCATTGCTTCTATAGACCGTAGGTACTTTTCGTAGGTCACTCCAAGACTTAGTGAGATTTTAAGGGTTAAAACTGGGATCTACAGTTGTAATGTATGGTTCGTAAATAGACCAATGGACTGTACATGGGGTCTCGTCGTATGAAGGTCAAAAATCATAGTCTCTTAAATTTTCTACGGTTGACCAGGATGTTTCATAGTTGGACCTTTGGACCGTAGGTCGAGCCCGACAATTATTTTTAAGGGCTTTTTGGTCTTTTTTCTCAATTAATCTATTCCGAATCTAAGTCAGTTTAGTCCAAATCCTAGACCCTATATAAGTTTTCTAAGCCTAAATTCTACCTATTCTAATCACTCTTTCAATTCCCCCAAAATCCCTCAAAAATCCTCCTCTCAAATATTTCTCTCTAAAGCTTGAATAATAATATGAATCTAGGGTTTCAAGATCAAGCCCCCTAATCCTCCATTGCTAGTGGGATTTTAACTCTAAGGTATGATAGTGTTCAACTACGGAGTCCTTTCCTCCATAGGGTTCATATATTCTTCAATTTTCACAATTTAGAATCTCCAATTTAAATTAAGGTTTTTTTTAATCTCATGGGTTCTTTGAAATTATGATCTAATTGATTGGTTTAACTCTTTTTATGCATGAATTGAGTTAATTGCATGTTTTAAAGATGAATTCTCATGAATCCATGAATGATCTATGATTTTGATTATAAACCATGAAAGACAAATTTATGAAGATATGCATGTCCTTTTATGAGATTGATGTAAATGAATCTGAGGATGCTTTGAATTTGAACATATAATGAAGCTTTTGAATTATTAAAAAATGCATGTTTATGAAAGTATTTTTATGACACAAGTAAGTTTATAGATGAAGATATCTATATGTTCTATGAAGCTTGGCCACATGACATCGATGACATCTAGATTTGCCCTCAATGCTTCTTGGGCTATTTTCTTAAATTAGGTCATGAATAGTATGGTATCCAGATATTCCATCAATGATAATAGATCACACTTTTAAAGATTATTTCCATTAGTAGTAGGGCATTTCTAGCATGAAGAGAATGACTATGGGCCTTAAAAGCTATTATGAAAAGATCATGGATGGTGAAAGTTTTTTATCATGCATGGTCTAAGGAGCTATCCTATGAAAAGACAAGCGGCGAATCCCCATGTCCCAATGTAATAGGACAAGTTAAGATTAATGACTATTCCGTGGGACTTATGCTTAGCACCGAGAGGATATTAAGATGGAAGCTGTCACGTAGTAGACACTAGGATTCCAGTAACAATCTCCTTATCCCATACCTATGTGCCCCCATAGGATGGTTGTCTTAGATATACATTATCAAGTTGATCCACGTAAGCTAGAAGTTTAGTGTCCTTACCTTGGAAAGTTTGACACTCTCTTTTGGGTGTGGGAGGAGTACACTGGATTCCACGTTATATCTCACATGGTCTGTGTCGATTAATGGATATTTCCCACAATAATGAACTAAGGTTACTTCTATAAATATCACACAAGTGTTTTAAAGATGTTAATCTGTCATTGCATTCACCATGATTATGAGTTATGTTTTCTAGCCCTTCTATCTTATGACTTCGTTGGTCATTTCATGTCATACAAAGTCCTTTTGAGCATAAGTTCATAAATATTATGCATTGCTATCATACTTGGTACATTTCATGTACTAGCGCCTACTTTTGCCTACATTGTTTCACTAATGTAGGACGTGAGGACTGTTCCCCCTCCACTTGTGGCTAGTAGATACTTTTGAGCATTTGAAGACTTGGTGAGTCCTCATACTTCGAGGACAAGGCCAATTTAAAGTTTTATTTCCTTTTAGAACTTGTATGGGTTATGTCCCCCTCTCATTCTACTGATGTACTAGATAGCTTTGAGACTATGTTACACTTCTGCTACTTTTGTCAACTCTTAATGATTTGAAAATTCTCTTTTGAACTCTTAACTACTATTATCTTGTATGATGTATGCTAAGTGGCTTGAATAGGGTCTTTCGAGGTCCTGTACGCCTAGGGGGTACTTTAGGTCATGACATCCTCCCTCATCTCGATAGGAAAGAAATGATCAAGAAAAGCCCCATTAAATTTTTCCCAACCAAGAAGGCCCGCATCAAGAACCTTCATCATTAGACGGACTGCTATCGCATAGGCTCCAGAGCTTTTCCATCATCTTGCTCAGGAACCAGCTCTTCTTCTTCTCATTCTCTCGGAAAGTCCACTGGCGCTGCTATATCTTCCCCTACCTCGGACTCAGATGCTCTAATCTATCGGACATAGCCTTCTGTGCAGCATCTCCAAAGGCAATAGTAGGCGCAGATGCACCATCAGATGTGGCTCCAGAAGTTTCGGTAGGGAGGCCAGCAACTAGCACTTGGATCAAAGCATCCACTCCTTGTATCTTAGATTATATGTATCGCATCGTGGCATGTCAATACATGAGGGATCCTGCAGAAGATGAAGAACTAGTCTCAGAAGTGGGCTTTGTTAATTGCCCGAACTGTGGGCCTAGCACGTCGATCTTCCTCTTCTTTTGCCTGTCGCCCTGCGCATCCCTCTTCTTTAGAGTGTGGATCTCAGTGCCTGGATTCTTCCCCTTATTTGTCGGTAGTCTCGGCAGTCCGGTACTATAACACAGCTGAGTAATCAATGATGAGAAGATAAGACTCCTAGTCCTCCCTTGAGCGACCTCAATAATATGATCCAAAATCAGCTGGCCCACATTCACCGCTAGCCCATCCATAATAGCCACAATAACCAAAGCCCGATCTAGAATAACCTCAGTGTAATGTGTGGAGGAAATGACCCGAGCACATATAATGGAGAGCCAAGTCTTTGCCTCCGCTGTAAAATCACGGGACTCCACCACTTTCTTCATCTCGAACCACTCCGGAGGCTCACCATTGTGC
This sequence comes from Solanum appendiculatum, assembly GCA_018342035.1. Classification (NCBI taxonomy): domain Eukaryota; kingdom Viridiplantae; phylum Streptophyta; class Magnoliopsida; order Solanales; family Solanaceae; genus Solanum; species Solanum appendiculatum. The sequence goes on along the minus strand of JAGDQO010000682.1, from coordinate 1,388,711 downwards.
AATTTATCAACAAGACACTGGCCATCTAACTCCTTGTAGCGACCCAAATAAACATTGTTGTCGGCTCCATAATAGGCATTAATCAAGGCTGGGCTAAAATGGACCTGTACCCCTCACACTGTAGTAGCGGCGCCTCATTAAAATTAGTCTCCGAGGCATTTGCATAAAATTCAGCTACGATGGTGTGATTAGCCTTGACGGGCTCAGCAGCAAACACCATCTATCCACTAGACTCATGCCGGTTAAAGAAATCCGGTATCTCCTGTTCCAGCTTTTCCAAACAGATCCCTTTCTCCATTACAATAGCCCGGCCAACGTATTCATCGTACTTTTGGGCACACTTAGCTGAAAGGAATCTAGTAGCATCAAAATAATCCTCATCGAGTGCAATTTTTGATGATTGAGGAATGTTGTCGGTCCACATTTTTAGCTCAAAGTACGTACAAAAAAAGCCAACATGTTAAAAGTTCTCGTGGACACTAAAAACAATGTTTTGGGAAGTATTTAGGCCAAAGAAAATATTTAATAGAAGTCCCGATCAATTTATGAAATGTTACTGTTTTGCTACAGAACAGATCTCTACTCCGCGTTCGCGGAGAAGCCCCCACATTCATGGAGAGATAGTGTCCCTTCCTCCGCGTTTGTGGAGAGGCAGCCGCGTTTGTGGCTTAGAAGCATAAAGACCTCCGCATTCACTGACTAGTTGGCGCGTTTGGAAAGTACTATGGGACGTAGACTTCCGCGTTCTGGGAGTAGCCATTGTCCTCAGAAAACAGTCCACTCAAATATTTTATCAAACGGGTTAAGGGCACCATTTTTACACTACATTTGCACATAATTTCAACCCCAAATCAAGCCCCAAAATATAATTATCGACTAACAACCCAACAAACAACTAATCTATTAAACACTAACAATCAAACACAACATTTCAAGATTTATTTGAAGCAAATTTAAGGTACTATTTCCATTCACATTCTGCTCACCAACAAAGAAATAAAGAAAAAGGTCAAGAACATACCATTAGTGATGATTCAACTCCACAAAGTGATGAATTCAAAAGTTTAAGAGATGTGGGAGATTTCAAGGTGTGATTTCGATTCATTACTGAGGGAGAAAAAGAGGTGTATATATTTTGTGTATTGAAACTTAAATGTCCCTACACTTTCTGCATTTTAAAATACCCCGACCCTCCGCATTCGCGCCCTTGTGATTCATGGACCTCCGTGTTTGCGGTGAATAGGGCGCGTTCGAGGAGGTTCTGATATTTTATCCTTCGCATTCGTGGAATCCCTTCTGCATTCATGCAGAGTAATTGAGACCTGAACTCCTGGCAGCACTTTGGAAATTTTTGCGATTGGGGGGTCCATTAGGCGACTCGCCCATTGCACTTTGGCGTCCTTCAGCTGTCAAAAAGTGTTCCAACCCCAATTTTGAAGGTAGTTCAACCCCAAATTTCAATCTCAAGTGTAGTTTTTACTTCACAACCTATTAAAAAAGACCTCCAAATACTTTGAAATCATGACACTATCACTTTCCAATGTAGTATAGTTTCCATATATGATCTTTTTGGCTTTTTCTTGCCACTCTAGTATCATTGCCTTGATTTTGGCATCTTGGAATTTTAATGATTTGGTTTGGTTGTAAACATCCAAGATCTCATCAATATGGAACACAACCCCTTTTTCTTGACTGTCCAACTCCAATGCCTTACTCTTGACCAACTTACAAGGAGCCTTACATACTGCAAATGTTGATCTCGCATTGGCCTTCAAAGTAGCAATTTCAAACTCAAGTTAGATCATCTCATGGCACCTAGCTAGGTGCAAGTTGCGGAATTCATCCCTCATTCAGAACATTAGATCTCTCAGCCTCACACCCTTCTCAAGTCATTGAGACAAACGCAAGAGCAAAGCTTTACTCACAACACTCATCCCTTCATCTAAGGAGGCATCCAAGCAACTATTCCCAAGATGAAGTCTTCAACGACATGGCCATGGGTAATCAACATAGGGTATGCAATCGCCAAACCTCGATCCTTCACAAGAAGCCATACAAACAAACAAAAACTAAACACAATCAAATATTCACAATTTTGATAGAAATTAGTAAACTATAAACTCTAAATCAATTCAAAACGCAAAATTGTTCCCCAACAATAGCGCCATTTTTGATAACGCTCAACCACACCCTTCACGATTCGAGGTGTGGGCGGTCGCTATGCAAGTATTAACCCAATGAAGAGTTGCGGTCGATCCCATGAGGAAGAATGTGCAGGGAATTGAAGAAACAAAGAATTACAAGCTACTAGTTTGAATCCCAAATGAAAGGTACAATTATAAAATATGAAGGTTTCAAGAAACAAATTTAGGATAGGGGATAGAGGAGAATAAGGAACAAAGCTATATTTAACAAGATTACCAAAGGGATTTGGATTGAGAAATCAATCAATACCCATACGATTGCACATTACCATCATACAATCTCAAGTAATCATGGGTAATATCATATATGCCTCGAACTTTAAATTATCTACCTAATTCTATCGAACATAGGCAAATATTTCTCAACTAGTTCTCACGAACCATAAATCCTCAAGAGTCATACTTACTATGCTATTAGCATAAAATGACCTTTTTGGAGCTGATGCAATCATCAGAAATCGATTCTGAAGTCATCTTCTTGAGTTTTTGATCAAAACTAATATTTTATGGTTCAAAAGGTCCAAAACACTAAAGCACGCATAAAAACAAAATGAATGACCAGTTGACTAAACTATCAGTCCAGGCAAGTCACAAATGACTTGGGGTCACTATAGGAATGCTCTAAACGGTAAATAGGAGGAATAAACAGAGAAATGACCTGGAGGTCATTATAATATCCCCTACTAAAATTGATTTTCATTCGTGAAAGTAAGAGTCAAGAAGTACCTGAAGGCTCAAACAAGCCAGGAAACTGCTCCCGCATATGATGCTTGATCTCCCAGAAAGCCTCCTCAAATGGACATTTCCTCCAATGAACATTCACTACATGAATGGCTCTCAAATGCAACCACTGCACATCTTGTGCTAGAATGGTAACTAGCTCCTCCACGAAAGTCAAGTGGTCATCCAACTCTACTGCATCATACTAGAGAACATGAGACACATAAGGAACATACCGGTGCATCATCGAAACATAGAAAATTGGGTGGATAGCGGAGAACACTGAAGGTAAAGCTAACTCATAAACAATCTCTCCAACTGTTCGGAGGATCTCAAAAAGCCCAATATACTATGGGCTAATCTTGCCCTGCCTCAAAAATCTCATCACACCATTCATAGGCAACACACGGAGGAAGACTCCATCACAAACTAGAAACCTCAAAGGATGCCACCTACGATCAACAAAACTCATGTGCCTACTCTGAGCTATCCGAAGTCTTTCCTGAATCACCCTTACCTCGTCTAAAGCATCCTTAATCAAGTTCTTACCACGCAGTCTATGCTCTATGGACTCAAACTAACCCACCAGAGAGCGACAACGCCTACAATATATGGCCTCGAACAGGGCCATCTAAATGCTAGAGTTGTAGTTGTTATTGTACGCAAACTCTGTCAAAGGAAAGAACTTTACCCACTGACTTCCAAACTCCAAAACATAAGACCGCACCATATCCTCAAGAACCTAAATAGTACACTTCGACTAACCATCAGTCTATGGGTGGAAAGTTATTCTAAGGTCAATGCGAGTACCTAACTTCTACTGAAAGTTCCTCCAAAAGTAAAAACTGAATTGAGCACCCTAATCTGATATAATAGAGACCGGCACACCATGAAGACGTACCACCTCTCAAATGTAGATATGGGCTAAACCTCTTGGTTTTGAATGAAGATTTATCAGGGAGGAAATATGCTGACTTGGTCAATTGATCAACAATGACCCAAATGTTGTCAACACCTCTAGATGTTTGAGGCAAACCTGCCTCAATGTCCATAGTGATTCGATCCTACTTCCACTCTGGAATGGGTAATCAGTGAAACTCACCATCAGGTCTCAAATACTTGGCAATCACCTACTGGCAACTCAGACAATGGATCACATAGACTACATTATCTCTCCTCAAGTCACCCCACTATTATTACCACCTCAAGTCACGATACATCTTTGCGGAGCATGGATTGATAGAGTATCTAGAATAATGGGCCTCACAAAGTACCAGCTAGATCAAACTCCAAAACTCTTAGAAGACACATATGGCATGCAAACCTCAAAACCCCATTTGAATCTAAGGTAGCCTGATCGGCATCACCCGCTGACACCTAATCTCAAAGTACCACCAAGGCGCATCCTGAAACTGATGGCTACGAATATGATCAAGCAAATAGGACTTAACTCCCACATAGGCCAAGACACACCTAGAATCTGAAACATTTAACCGAATATTCTGATTAGCTAAGGACTGGATGTCCAAAGCTAAAGGTTGCTTGATAGTAGACAGGACAACTAGACTACCCACACTCACTGTCTTCGTGCTCAAGGCATCCACTAAAACATTCGCCTTGCCCGGATGATTGAGAATAGAGAGGTCATAGTCCTTTAGAAGCTCAATCCTCCTACACTCCCTTGAATTCAGGTCCCTCTAGCTCATAATATATTAAAGACTCCTGTGATCAGAGTAGATCTCGCAACGAACCATATACAGGTAGTGCCTCTAGATCTTAAGGGAAAAAACTATTGCCGCAAACTCCAAGTCGTTTGTGTGGTAGTTGTAATCATGTAGCCTAAGCTGCCTCAATGTATAAGCAATAACCCGGTGTAATACCCCAGATTCGAAAGGGTGGAAAATCCCTGATTTTTGGTTAGTGTCAGAAATGACAGAGGCCACCTACGGTTCGTAGGTTGACTTACGGCCCGTAGGTGGGAACCGTTGGTGGCAGGCTAATGTTTTCAAAGTATCATTTTCAGAACCCCAACAACGGCTTGCCAGGAAGGCCCGTCATCCAGTGTATGAGCCGTAGATGGAACCGTCCTTGCCGGATCCAAGTTGAAAGTCTCTGAACCCAATGATGGTTGACCAGGATGGTCCGTGGATGGACCTATGGACCGTAGGTCTAACCGACGATGGGGTCTGACACTTGATTTTAAGAGGGGCTTTTGGTCTTTTCACTTAATGACTTAATTATCAACTAAGGTCGGTTCCTAACCAATCCTAACACTATATAAACCTTTTTAATCGTAGAAACAACCCTTCCAATCACTTTACAACTTTCCTCAAATTCTCTTCTCCCACAAATATTTCTCTCTCTAGAAGTTAGAAAAAGAAAAACAAGAAGAAGAGGACCAGCTAGGGTTCAAGAAATCAAGCTTTTCTTCATCAATTGCTTAAGGAATTGAGACCCTAAGGGATGATAGTGTTCATCCAGAGGGCCTTTTCCTCCATGGAATCCCTAAAATCTCAAAATTTCAAAAGTATCAAATCCCCAATTTGATTTAAGGGTTTTCTTCTAGGATGTGGGTTCTTTACATTATGATCAAATTACTTTCAATTATGGTTTTCTAAGTATGAATTGAGTTGAATTACATGTTTTTTTATGAATCCCCATGAAGCCATATGAATTCCACTAATTTTGATATTTATGCATTGATGATGGGTTGAATTCTGAAGAAGATGTAATTTATGAAGTTTATGTGAACTCATGCATGTTTTAATGATTTCAAAAGCTATGATTCATGAATAAATTTATGAATGATGAAAAATGGGTTTTATAAAGTATGCATGTTCAATTATGGAATTAATAATAATTTATGAATTGCTTTAAGATTGAAGCTTAATTGAAGATGTTGTTGGGTTTTGACAGGTTTTCTCACATATTACTCAATCTATGAAGGTGAAAGGATTTTTCTCACATAAAGGATTTATAACTTGTTGAAAAACTTTCTCAACTAAAGTTGAATCAAAGGTTTAAGGAGCCATTCTATGAACTTTAACTTGGATTGGTAACTCTAGTTGTACCCTTCCATGGATAATAAGATGAATAAGAATTATGACTATTATGTGGGATTTATGGTTAGCACCGAGAGGATATGGAGATGGAAGCTCTCCCGTAGTAGAGACCGGGTTTTTAAAATCAATATCCCTATCCCTTAACTATGTGCCCCCATAGGATGATGGTCTATGACAGACACTATCTAGTGGATCCACGTAAGCTATATGTTAAGTAAAGGGTCCTTCCTTGGCAAGTAGGATGGCCCCATCGTGTTGGGTTAGACACCGGATTCCATGTGGATAGCTCACATTGTCTTACATGTCGGTTAAGGCTACTTCCCACAAATAAAGATTAAAGTTCTTTTAAGATATTTCTCAAGTGATGTAAAGATATTTAGCTTGCTTTGACCATGGTTTATGATTCGTGTTGCTGACCTTTTCTTAATGTTTTAGATTGGTCATTGCATGTTTATGAAAATGTCCCCTTATAGCATATTTTAAATGTTTTGTGCATTGCTATCAAACTTGGTACTTTATTGTACTAACGCATACTCTTGCCTACATTGACTTGTTAATGAAGGGCTTGGCAATTCTACATCTATTCGTGGCTATAGCTTAGTAGAAGGATTATTGAAGACTTGGTGAGTCCTTTTCCATTCGAGGACACAGCCTTGTTGATCTTACTTTTATGTTCTTTAATTTAGGTATTGTATTGGGTTATGTCCCAAACTTTATTTCTGATTCTTATGTTAGATTGGCTTTGAGACATGTGATGTAGACTTCTACTATTTTTCTAAAAGCTTTGATATGATATTGTCTTTTGAACTCTTAAATCCCTATGATCTTTTATGTATGTATGCTAAGTGGCTTGTATGAGGCCTTTCAGGGTCTTGTACGCCATGTCACGTCTAGGGGGTACCTTGGATCGTTACAAACTAGGTATTCAAAGTACAAGGTTTTAGAAAGATCCTAGGATGTCTCATAAGCCACGTCGAGTAAACTCTTGTTCATGAGTGTGAAGCACGCCACATTTATGAATGAGAGGCTATAAGACATTTAAGAAACTTCACTTCTTTCATTACTTTTAAGTTATGCCATAGAGTTTAGCACTATATGTCTCTCTCTTATTCCCTACCCTAAGCGGTTCAGGATATGGCTACCCGAAGAGCTTATGCTTGAAGGAATACAGGAGAGAATATGGAAAAAAAAGCTCCTCCTCAAGCTCCTCAAGTTCCGGCCAACCCTTTGGCCTAACAAGTAACTAATGCGGAGTTTTAGGGATGTTTTTAAATGTTGGCTCAAGCCAATAGAGAGGTTGTTTGTCTTGTTAACCCAAATGTGGGTACGGCGGCATCAAGGGTGAGGGACTTCACTAGAATGAACCCTCCAGAATTTCATGGTTCTGAGGTTGAGGAAGATCCTTAAGTGTTCATTCATGAGGTGTACAAGGTGATATTGATCATGGGTGTGACACCGGAAGAAAAGGCGAAGTTGTCCGCTTATCAACTTCAGAGTGTGGTTCTAGTGTTGTTTGAATAATTGAAAAATAAGAGAGCGGATGATGCGGGTCCTCTTGATTGGGAGAAGTTCAAGGTTGGTTTTCTTGGTAGGTTCTTTCCCCTTGAGATGAGGGAGGCAAGGGTGCTTAAGTTCATCTACCTTCGTCAAGGAAACCTAAGTGTAAAGGAGTATGCTTTGAAGTTCACACAACTGTCTCGATATGCTCCTTCTATGGTTGCCAACCCTTGGGCAAGAATGAGTAAGTTTGTTTTGGGACTGTCCGAAATGGTGGTCAAGGAATGTCGTACAGCTAGGCTTGTCAAAGACATGGATATTTGTCGTCTCATGGTTCATGCTCAACAAATATAAGAGGAGAAACTTAAGGAAAGGTCTAGAGAGGCAAAGAGGGCTAAGATCGGTGATGGTAATTTCTCACATGCAAGGTCTGATGGACATGGTCGTTCTAGATTTGGAGAAAGGTCTTCTTGTCAAGGTTCCTCTAATGCTCCTCCTAGGTCCACCAAGGATAGGGTGTCTAACCCTAAGCCTCAAGGTGGGAATAGTGGTGGTTTTTCATCGACCACTTGTGCTATATGTGGGAAAAAGCATGATGGTAAATGCTTAGTCTGTACAGATGGTTGTTTCAGTTGTGGTAAGAGCGGTCATAAAATAAGGGATTGTCCATCTCTCACGGCTAAGGGAAGAGAAGGTCAGAAGGCTCCACCTAGTGGTTTAGGTTGAAATGCTCCCAAGCAAAACCGATTCTATGCACTTCATGCTTTCCATGAGCAAGAGGGTTCTCCCGATGTGGTTACCGGTAAGTTGAAAGTCTTTCACTTTGATGTTTATGCTTTGTTTGATCCCGATGCTACTTTGTCTTTTATGACACCATATGTGGCTATGAGGTTTGATGTTCTTCCGAATGTGTTGTTAGATCCTTTTCAAGTCTCTACTCCGATTGGTGAATCCACAAGAAATTGTCCCGTCTCCTTATCCCATAGAGTCACTAATGTTAATCTTGTAGAGCTTGGTATGTTAGATTTTGATGTTATTCTTGGGATGGATTGGCTGCATTCTTGTTACTCTTCTATTGATTGTAGGACCTGAGTGGTCAAGTTTCAATTCCCAAATAAGCCTATCGTAGAGTAGAAGGGGGGAAATTCTATGCCTCAAGGTCAATTTATGTCATGTCTTAAAGATAGAAAGATGATTCATAAGGGGTGCATATGCCATCTTGTTAGGGTGATGGATGTGGATTCCGAAACCCCTACTCTTGAGTCAGTCCTACTTGTTAATGAATTTCCAAAAGTGTATCCCAGCGATCTACCCGGTATCCCTCCCGAAAGGGAAATAGACTTCGGTATTGACCTTCTCCAAGATATGCAACCCATCTCTATTAATCCGTATAGAATGGCTCCGGTGGAACATAAGGAACTAAAAGAGCAATTGAAAGGCTTGTTCGATAAGGGTTTCATCCGACCAAGTATTTCTCCATGGGGTGCTCCGGTCTTGTTTGTAAGGAAGAAGGATGGTTCATTTCGTATGTGCATTGACTACCGCCAATTGAACAAGGTTACCATTAAGAATAAGTACCCTCCAAGAATAGATGACTTGTTTGATCAACTTCAAGGGGCTAGTTACTTCTCTATGATCGACCTTCGTTCAGGTTATCACCAATTGAGGGTGAAAGAAGATGATATTCTTAAAATGGCTTTCCGGACTAGATATGACCATTATGAATTCCTAGTGATGTTGTTTGGGTCTAAAAATGATCCGGCCGCTTTTATGGATTTGATTAATAGGGTGTTTAGACAATATCTTGACATGTTTTTTATTGTGTTCATACATGATATTTTGATTTACTCAAGGAGTGAGACTGACCATGCCGATCATTTGAGGATTGTATTGCAAGTCCTCAAGGACCATCAACTTTTTGCAAAGTTTAGTATTTGTGAGTTTTGCAAAGGTCCGTGGATTTATTTTGTTACACTATCTCCGGTAAGGGTATTGAGGTAGATCTTAAGAAGATGAATGTGGTTAGAAATTTTCCTAGACCTTTATCACCTTCGGATAGTCGTAGTTTCTTGGGTTTGGCCGATTACTATAGGAGGTTTGTTGAATGGTTTTCTTCAATGTCTTCCCCATTGACGTGTTTGACTCAAAAGAAGGCTAAGTTCATTTGGCCCGAAGCATGTGAGAAGAGTTTCAAGAATTGAAAGATAGACTTACCTCGACTCCAATATTTACCATACCGGAAGTGTCCGATAGTTTTGTGGTTTATTGTGATGCCTCGAGAATCGGTCTAGGATGTGTTCTTATATAAAATGGAAAATTTATTGCTAATGCTTCAAGGCAACTCAAGATTCATGAAAAGAACTATCCTACTCATGACGTAGAACTAGTGGCGGTTGTGTTTGCTTTATAGATTTGGAGGCATTATTTGTATGTTGTGCATGTTGATCTTTTTACCGATCATAAGAGTTTGCAATATGTGTTCAAACAAAAAGATAAAAATCTTCGCCAAAGGAGGTTGCTTGAGTTGTTAAAAGACTATGACATGAGTGTCCTCTATCACCCGGCAAGGATAATGTGGTGGCGGATGCTCTTAGTCGGTTATCTATGGGTAGTGCTGCTTATGTTGAGGATGGTAAGAAAGAGTTGGTTTGTGATGTTCATGGATTGTCCCGATTGGGTGTTCAGTTGGTTGATTCGACTAAAGGTGGTGTTATGGTTCACAATTGTTCTGAATTGTCCTTTGTGCATGATATAAAGGCCAAACAAGATCTTGATCCTAATTTGGTTGAGTTGAAGGAAGCGGTGCTCAAAACGTCGGTTGAGGCTTTCTCCCAAGGGGGAGATGGTGTGCTTCGATATCAAGGTCATTTGTGTGTTCCCGATGTAGATGAATTCAGAGGACAAATTTTATCGGAAGCCCATAGTTCTTGATATTTCAATCACCCGGGAGCTACCAAGATGTACCGTGATTTGCAGGAGGTCTATTGATTGAATGGGATGAAGAAGGATATTGCGGAGTTTGTCGCTAAATGTCCTAATTGTGAACAAGTAAAAGTTTAGCATCAAAACCCGGGAGGTTTGTCCCAAGCTACTAGTATTCCTATTTGGAAGTAGGAAGATTTGAATATGGACTTTATTGTCGGTTTACCACGCACCCGGCAACAATATGATTTGATTTTGATTGTTGTAGATCGAATGAAAAAATAAGCGCATTTCATTCCCGTCAAAGTTTCTTATTCAGCAGAGGATTATGCTAAGTTGTACTTTAGGGAAATGGTTAGGTTGCATGGAGTGCCTTTATCCATTATCTCCGATCATGGTGCACAATTCACTTTTCAATTTTTGAAATCCTTCCAAAAGGGTCTTGGTACTCGTGTAAAGCTTAGTACGACCTTTCATCCTCAAACTGACGAGCAAGCGGAGCATACTATCAAAACTTTGGAAGATATGTTGAGAGCTTGTGTAATTGATTTCAAGGGTAATTAGGATGATCATTTTCCTTTGATTGAATTTGCTTATAATAATAGCTACCATTCTAGTATTGGCATGGCTCCATTTGAGGTAGATCTCTTATAGGTTGGTTAGAAGTTTGTGAAATTGCTTTGATAGGTCCCAAGTTGGTACATAAGTCTATGGAGAAAGTTCGACCTATTAGAGAAAGGTTGAAAATGGCTCAAAGTCGACAAAAGTCCTATGCCGATGTTAGAAGGAGAGATTTAGAATTTGATGTTGATGATTGGGTTTACTTGAAAATTTCACCCATGAAGGGTGTAATGAGATTCGGGAAGAAAGGGAAGCTAAGTCCCCGTTATGTAGGCCCATATCAAATTTTGAGACGTGTTGGTAAGGTTGCTTATGGACTTGATTTGCCTAATGATTTGGCATCGGTGCATCCGGTTTTCCATGTCTCATTGTTTAAGAAATGTGTTGGTGATCCGACATCTATAGTACCATTGGAGAATTTTGGCATAAAGGATTGTCTTTCCTATGAAGAAGTTCCGATTAAGATTTTAGACAGGCAAGTCTGAAAGTTAAGAAATAAAGAAGTTGCGTCCGTGAAGGTTCTTTGGAGGAATCAATTAGGTGAGGGTGCTAGTTGGGAGGCCGATATGATATCCTGATATCCTCACTTCTTTCCCTCTGATCCTACTCTAGCTTGAGGTATCTAGTTCCTCATGGCTCATTCTATTTGTTTCATGTGTCTTAGTTATTTCCATGATTTCTTGATTTTGCATGATCATGAAGAGTCTAATTTTGAGAAAAATGGGCTAGCTTGATTGATTTATCCATGATTATGTGCATTGACTATGAGTTTCATAAAGTCTTCATGAAATGATTTGTTGAACATGCTTTAGCTTAGAGTTGATGTTTTCCTCCTCGTATATGTGCATTTATGTGATTGCATTCTAGGTTGGGTTGTCATCTCTTGTTTCTTACCCTCCCTATGATGTCTTCATTCTCATTCGAGGACGAATGTTTTTAAGGGGGAGATAATGTAAAACATCAGATTCGAAAGAGTGGAAACTTCCTGATTTCTGGGTTACTATCAGTAACGACGAAGGCCAAATACGGTTCGTAGGTTTACTTACGGCCCGTCGGTGGGAACCGTGGGTGGCAGGCTAATGTTTTTAAAGCATCATGTTTCAGAACCCCAATGACGGCTTGCCAAGACGGCCCGTCATCCAGTGTACGAGCCGTAAATGGGACCCGTCCTTTCAAGGGTCCAAGTTGACAGTCTCTGAACCCAACAACGGTTGACCAGGACTGTCCGTGGTTGGACATACGGACCGTAGGTCAAACCGTCGATGGGTCTGATAGTTAATTTTATGTGGGTCTTTTGGTCTTTGTATCCAATGACTTAATTATCAACTAAGGTCGGTTCCTAACTAATCCTAAAACTATATAAACCATTTTAATCCTGGAAACTACCCTTCCAATCACTTTACAAGTTTCACCAAATTCTCTTCTCCCTCAAATATTTCTCTCTTTAGAAGTTAGAAGACGAAGAAGAGGGCAAGCTAGGGTTCAAGAAATCAAGCTTTTCTTCATCAATTGCTTAAGGAATTGAGACCCTAAAGTATGGTAATGTTCATCCATGGAGCCCTTTCTTCCATGGAATCCCTAGAATCTCAAAATTTTCAAAGTATCAAATCCCCAATTTGATTTTAAGGGTTTTCTTCTCTAATGTGGGTTCTTTCAATTATGATCAAATTACTTTTAATTATGGTTTTCTAAGTATATTAAGTTAATTACATTTTTAAGATGAATCTCAATGAACCCATATGAATTCTCCTAATTTTAATATTTATGCATTGAGGATGGGTTAAATTATGAAGAAGATGGAATTTATGAAGTATATGTGAACTCATGCATGTTTTAATGATTTCAATAGCTATGATTCATGAAGAAATTGATGAATGATGAAAAATGGGTTTTATCAAGTATGCATGTTCAATTATGGAAATTATGATGATTTATGAATTGCTTTAAGATTGAAGCTTAATTTAAGATGTTGTTGGGTTGTGAAAGATTTTCTCACAGATTACTCAATCTATAAAGGTGAAAGGATTTTTCTCACATAAATTATTCATAACTTGTTGAAAGGCTTTCTCAACTAAAGTTGAATCAATGGTTTATGGAGCTATTCTATGAGCTTTAGCTTGGATTGGTAACTCTAGCGGTACCCTTCCATGGATAATAAGATGAATAAGAATTATAACTATTCCGTGGGATTTATGCTTAGCACCGAGAGGATATGAAGATGGAAGCTCTCCCATAGTAGAGGTCGTGTTTCTAGGAGCAATCTCCCTATCCCTTACCTATGTGCCCCTATAGGATGATGGTCTATGATAGACACTAGCTAGGTGATCCACGTAAGCTATATGTTCAGTAAGGGTCCTACCTTTGCAAGTAGGATGGCCTCATCGGTGTGGGGTTAAAAACCGGATTCCATGTGTATAGCTCACATTGTCTTACATGTCGGTTAAGGCTACTTCCCACAAATAAAGAATTAAAGTGCTCTTAAAATATTTCTGAAGTGATGTAAAGATATTTAGCTTGCTTTGACCATGGTTTATGATTCGTGTTGCTAACCTTTTCTTCTTGTTTTAGCTTGGTCATTGCATGTTTATGAAAATGTTCCCTATTTAGCATGTTTTAAATGTTGTGTGCATTGCCATCATACTTGCTACTTGATTGTACTAACGCATACTCTTGCCTACAATGACTTGTTAATATAGGGCTTTGCGATTCTCCATCTATTCGTGGCTAGAGTTTAGTAGAAGGATTATTGAAAACTTGGTAAGTCCTAATCCATTTGAGGACATAGCCTTGTTGATCTTACTTTTATGTTCTTTCATTTTGGCATTGTATTGGGTTACGTCCAAAACTTTATTTCTGATTCTTATGTTAGATTGGCTTTGAGACATGAGATGTTGACTTCTGCTATTTTCTTTAAAGCTTTGATTTGATATTTGCTTTTGAACTCCTAAATCCCTATGATCTTGTATGTATGTATGCTAAGTTGCATGTATGAGGCCTTTCGAGGTCTTGTACGCCATGTCACGTTAGGGGGTACCTTGGGTCGTCACACCCACACCCACCCCCGCTGCAACAATACACAACCCAAACTAATGCGAGATGTGTCATAATAGACCATGAAGCCCTCTCCCTCAACTGGAACAGTCAATTTGGGAGCAGTAGTTAGCAACTCCTTGAGCTGAAAGCTCAAATCACACTCTTGTGACAACTTGAATGGACATCATAGTGAGTCAATCGAATCAGAGGTTCTACAATAGCGGAGAAGCCCTCCACAAACCACCTGTAGTAGCCATTTATCCAACAAACTCCGCACCTTAGTAACTAAAGTGAGCCTAGCCCAATCACGAATAGCCTCAATCTTCAATGCATCCACCATGATGCCATCCTTGGATACATCATGCCCTAAGAATGATACAGACTCAAGTGAAAACTTGAACTTTGAGAACTTGGCATAAAGTCGCTGATCTCTCAAAGTCTTGAGCACAATCCTCAAATGTTACTCATGATCACTCCTACTCCATGAGTATACAAGAATGTCATCTATGAACACAATCATGAACAAATAAAGACATGGCCTGAACACCTACGTCATCAAGTCCATGAAGCCAGCAAGAGCATTAGTCAAGCCAAAAGACATCGCTAGAAACTTATGGTGGCCATATCATGTCCTAAATTAGGTCTTAGGGATATCTGCTGCTCTAATCCTCACGTGATGGTAATATGACCTCAGATCAATCTTCGAAAACACTGGGACACCTTGAAGCGGGTTGAATAGGTCATCAATCATAGGCATTGGTTAACACTTTTTAATCGTCACCTAACTCAAATGCCTATAGTCAATACACAAGCGCATTGCACCATCCTTCTTCTTCAAAAAGAGAAGAGAGCTCTTTAAGGTGATACACTAGGTTTGATGAACCCCTTACCCAAGAAATCCCGACACTGAACACTAAGCTTCTTGAGCTCTGTAGAAGCCATCCAATATGGCGAAATAAAAATAGGTCACGTAACCAGCTCAAGCTCAATAGGGAAATTAATATCACGCTCTAAGGGTAGGCCAAGTAGGTCGATTGGAAACACAACAACAAAATAACGGACAACTGGAATTGACTCGACCTTAAGGACCTCCCTACTCACATGACGCACATAGGTCAAATAGTATAAGCATCCTCTAGACACTAGCCTCCGAGCACAAACCAAGGATATAATTCCAACCGGTGTGCTACTAATAGGCCTTGCCACACCACCGGGGGAATACCGAGCATTGCTAAGGTAACGGTCTTAGAGAAGCAATCTAAGACAGCACGATAGGGGGATAACCGTCAATGCCCAGAATCACATCGAAGTTAAGAATATCAAGCAATGTAAGGTTAGCTTAGGAGTCATGCCCCTAGATAGAAACTAAGCAAGACAAAAAGACTTGATCCACTACTAAAGACTCGCCCACGGGGTCGACACACGCAACAACACTGTCATAGGCTAAGAACTCATACACATACGAGAAGCATAATACATAGACACATAAGAATAGGTAAAGCTCGAATCAAAGTTGAGGTGGGCAGATGTTATAGAAGAATCATACTTGTGATCATATCGCCCGATGCCTCAGCTTCCGCCCTCGCTGGAGCTTAAAAGAAATGGCCTTGTCTACCTCTACCTTGGACATCTGTCCTACTGCCTAACCTTCCTCCCTGGGACCACCCCTAATATAGTGTCCTGACCCTAATCTCGGCCTCTAGTTGGAGGTGCTGCTGGTGGAGATGGTAGAGCTAGGGGAGCAACCAGTGGAGCTTAATCATTCAACTAATACAGGCAATATATGGCCCAGTAACCCAACTCTCAACAATCAAAGCAATCCAAATATGATCTACTCTTAGAAGAACTGCCGCAAAGGCTTGAAGACAAGATTGAGACACTTGATAATAACTAGAGCCAACCTCACTTCGGCTATAAAGGTCACATTTTTAAGTCTTCAATGCGGCCTTAACAAGCTGACTAGGTTGCCCCTGCTGGAAGAACTATCAAGTCCTATCATGAGCATCTATGGACCTGAAACGGGATCCACTGTAGCAACCCTCATATCTAACTCTATTGTCACTACCCCCTTGGGCCTCACAATGGAGCTGCTCAATAGTACGGCTATCGTAAACAACATCCAGAAAATAATGACATGCGAACTCTCTTGCTCAGTAGGTAATATTATAGTATCATGGCTACAGAGCTAGTGGAAGCTTGCGTTGTACTCTCACATGGACATGAAACCCTGCACCTACCTAGAGAACTATCTTTGACACTGCAAGGGACCAAATTGGCCAAGAAGGCCTCGGAAAACAAGGTCTAAGTAATAAGAGGAGATCCAGCTAACCTATACTCGAAGAAGATATGCTACCACTGTCTGACTGGCCCTTCTAACAAAAATGCACTGAAGCCGGTCCCTCTCGACTCCATTAAGCCCAAAGTATAAAGCCACTCTCAGCAAGAAGTCAAAAGCTCATGGGCATCGTCACCCATGGCCCTAGAAAACCTTTGAGGTTAAAGCCTCAAGAACACTCCGAGCACCTTCTGCTCCTCTAGAAGCATAGCTACGACCGCAATCGAGGGTTGGCCACCCAAGTGGTACTTAGGCTCGGGGTGCCTCTGCTTCAGGCTGATCCTGCTGACTTAGTGCTGGTGCTGGTGCTTGTGCCTGTGTTGGTGCAGCAGCTAGGTCTTGCGGTATGACCTCAAGCATTATCAAAATCTGAGCAAAAGCTTCCTGAAGATCTGCAGCCATAGTTCGTCAGGGTGGTGGCAAAGTTGGTCTCGACCCTACCGGATGAACATGAACCCAAGATACTAAAGGGTTCGCTCTGTGTAACACCTCAGATTTGTAAAGGAAAAGTTTTTAGGTTTTCTGGAATTTATGGTGCCAGTACCAATGGAGCAATCTATGGCCCGTGCACTGACCTCCAGTCAATAGATCAGGCCCTTGGTTGGCAAGTCCTAATTTCCTAATTCAGTACTATTTATACGGTTCACCAGGATGGCCCGTCACTCCATGTACGAGCCGTAGGTAGGACTTGTAGGTGAGACCCATACTTAGTGAAATGTTTATGACCAAAAGTCGGACCTACGGTGGCCATGTACGGACCCTAGATAGACCCACAGACCGTACATGGTGTCCCATTGTTGGGGGTCCAAAAGTTGAAAATCTCTAAAGCTATATATGGTTGAAAAGGACAGTTCGTAGGTTAACTTACGGACTGTAGGTGGGGGTCCAATAGTTAATTTAAAGGGTTTTTTAGTCTTTTCTCTAAGTGTTTAATTCCTAATCTAAGTAATTTTGGCCCTGAACCTAGGCCCTATATAAACCTTTTAAGCTTAATTCTACCCATTCCTAATCATTCCCAAAACTCTCCTCTCCCATATAATTCTCTCTCTAGAAAAGCTTGAAGAAGAAGAAGGAAGAGCTAGGGTTTTCAAGCCAAGTCCCCAATCCTCCATTGATTTCAAGCTTTTGGCATTGAGGTATGATAGTTCTTCACCTATGGAGCCCTTTTCTCCATAGGGTTCCTAAATTCCTTAATTTTCAAGCTATAATACTTCAATTGAAATTAGGGTTTTCTTCTATCTTATGCATTCTTTCAAATGAAGGTCTAATTGATTTAATTATGTTTCAAGTTGAATCCCCATGAACCCATACGAATTTCATGATTTATAGACTATAATCATGATATGAGGTTTTGAACTATGAAAGGTTAATTGGGGTAATTGAATGATTTTAAAATTAATTTTTGTGAGCTCATGCATGATTGATGTTTTCTAAGCTATGATTGTCATGAGGAAGTTATGAATAATCAAAAGATGGTTTTTATGAATGTATGCATGTTCAATTATGAAATTTATGATGATTTAAGACTTTCTTTAAGATTGAATCATAATTAATGTTGTTGTTGAGTTGTGATAGGATTTTTCTCACCTAAAGGATTCATAACATGTTGAAAGATTTTTTCAATTAAACTTGAATCAATGATTAAGGAGCAATTTTTGCCTACGTCGTCTCATAATGTAGGGCTTGGAGATTCTTCTCATTCCGCTCGTGGCTAGTGAGTACATAGAGATTTGAAGACTTGGTGAGTCCTCATATGCTCGAGGACATTAACTTGTTATTGTTTTATGTTTCTTTACCTTTGGATTTGTATTGGGTTACGTACCAACGTTCTTTCTATTCTTTGATAGATGGCTTTGAGACTATGTTTAGACTTTCTCTATGTTTTCTAAACTCTTTTGATATAAAATTTCTCGTTGGAACCCTTATCTAATATTATCTTTTTTGATGTATGCTAAGTGGCTTGTATGGGGCCTTTCGGAGTCTTGTACCCCATTTTTAACGTCTAGGAGGTACCTTAGGTTGTGACAAACTTGGTATTCAGAGCACAAAGTTTTTTAAAAAAAGATCCTAGGAAATCTCAGAAGCCACATCGAGTAGAGTCTTGTTCATGGGTGTGAAGCGCGCCACACTTATGAATGAGAGGCTATAACATGTTTCAGAAACTCCACTTCTTTCATCATTCTATAGTCGTGTGATAGAGTTTAACTCTATATATCTCTCTCTCCTAATCCCTATCATATGCTTTTCAAGATATCGCCACCCAAAGGGCATATGCTAGGAGGAATGCGAGAGAGAATATAAAACAAGAAGCTCCTCAAGAAACTCATGAAGGAGCTCCCCAAGTTCCAGTTGATCCTTTAGCCAAGCTAGTGACCAATGCGGAGTTTAGGGCTACCTTTTAAATGTTGGCCCAAGCCATAACAGCTCTAGCCAATAGAGAGGCTATGGCTCCCGTGAACCCAAATGTGGGTACAGCGGCATCTAAGGTGAGGGACTTCACTAGGATGAACCCTCTGGAGTTGCATGGGTCTAAGAATGAAGAAGATTCTCAACAGTTTATTGATGAGGTGTATAAGGTGTTGATGATCATGAAAGTAACGCTGGTGGAGAAGGCGGAGTTGGCCGCTTATCAACTTGGGTGTGGCTCAAGTGTGGTATGAGCAATGGAAGAGTGAGAGGTCGGTCGATGCGGGTCCTCTTGATTGGGAGAAGTTTAAGGTTGCTTTCCTTGATAGGTTATTTTCCCTTGATATGAGGGAGGCAAAGCTACTTGAGATCATCAACCTTCGTCAAGGAAATATGAGGGTGAGAGAGTATGCTTTGAAATTCACAAAATTGTCTCGATATGCTCTCTCTATGGTTGCCGATCCTAGGGCAAGAATGAGTAAGTTTGTTTCAGGTGTGTCCGAAATGGTGGTCAAGGAATGTCGTACCGCCATGCTTATTAATGACATGGAAATTTCTTGTCTCATGGTGCATGCTCAACAAATAGAAGAGGAGAAACTTACAAAAAAATTTGCACCCTTAATGGGTGAGATTTTCAAGTAAACCCAATCATCAACATCGAACTCTAATTCTCTTCTTCTAACATCGGCATAGGACTTTTGTCGACTTTCGGCAGTTTTCAACCTTTCCCTAATAAGTCAAACTTTCTCCATAGCATCATGCACCAACTCAAGGCCTATCAAAGAAACTTCACCAACTTCAAACCAACCTATAATAGATCTACACCTCCTACCGTAGATAGCCTCAAATGGAACCATACCAATACTAGAATGGTAGCTATTATAATAATCAAACTCAATTTAAGGCAAGTGATCATCCCAAGTACCCTTGAAATCAATTACATAAGCTCTCAACATATCTTCCAAAGTTTGAATAGTACGCTCCGCTTGCCCATTAGTTTGGGGATGAAAGGCCGTACTAACCTTAACACGAGTACCAAGACCTTTTTGGAATGACTTCCAAAATTGAGAAGTAAATTGTGCACCACGATCGGAGATGATGGATAAAGGCACTCCATGTAGCCTAACCATCTCCCTCAAATACAACTTAGCATAATCCTCCACCGAATAAGAAGTCTTGACGGGAATGAAATGGGTTGACTTCGTCATTCTATCAACAACAACACAAATCAAATAGTATTGTCGCCTCGTGCGAGGCAAACCCACAATAAAGTCCATATGAACATCTTCCCACTTCCAAGTGGGAATACAAATATCTTGGGTCAAACGTCCCGGCCTTTGATGCTCAACTTTCACTTGTTGACAATTAGGGCACTTAGCCACAAACTCTTCAATAACCTTCTTCATTCCGTTCCACCAATAAATTTCTCGCAAATCACGGTACATTTTGGTAGCTCATGGGTGGATGGAATATCGAGAACTATGGGCTTCCGATAAAATTTTCTCTCTTAAACCCTCTACATTGGGAACATACAAACGACCTTGATATCGAAGCACACCATCTCCCCCTTGGGAGAAAACCTCAATGAAATTCTTGAGTACCGCTTCCTTTAGTTCAACCAAGTTAGGATCATCACCTTGCTTAGCCTTCACATCATCCACAAAAGAGGATTCGGAACCCTAATGAACAGTAACACCACCTTTAGTAGCATCAACCAATCTAACACCCAATCAAGCCAATCTATGGACATCGCGAACCAACTCTTTCTTACCATCCTCAACATGAGCAACACTACCCATAGATAATGGACTAAGAGCATCTGCCACCACGTTAGCCTTACCGGGGTGATAGAGAACACTCATATCATAGTATTTTAACAACTCGAGCCATCTTATTTGGTGGAGATTCAAATCTTTCTGTTTCAATACATATTTCAAACTCTTATGGTCGGTGAAGACATCTACATTTACCCCATACAAATAATGTCACCATATTTTCAAAGCAAACACAACTGCCGCTAATTCCAAGTCATGAGTAGGATAGTTTTTTTTGTGAACCTTAAGTTTCCTTGATGCATAAGCAATGACTTTTCCATTTTGCATAAGAACACATCCTATCCCAATTCTTGAGGCATCACAATAAACCACAAAACCATCGGATCCTTTCGGTAGAGTCAATATTAAAGCCGAAGTAAGTCGATCCTTCAACTCTTGGAAACTCTTCTCACATGTCTCGGACCATACGAATTTAACCTTCTTTTGAATCAAAGCTGTCAATGGAGAAGCAATAGATGAAAACCCTTCAACAAACCTCCTATAATAACTAGCTCAGCCCAAGAAACTACGGATATTCGAAGGTGATAAAGGTCTAGGCCAATTCTTAACTGCTTCCGTCTTCTTAGGATCTACCTCAATGCCCTTACCGGAAACAATGTGACCAAGAAAAGCCACGAACCTTAACCAAAACTACATTTACTAAACTTCGCAAAGAGTTGTAGGTCCTTGAGGACATGCAACACAATCCTTAAATGATTAACATGTTCACCCTCATTCTTTGAGTAGATCAAAATGTCGTCAATAAACACAATGACAAACATGTCGAGGTATTGCTTAAACACTCTATTAATCAAGTCCATAAATGCGGCCGGAGCATTTGTCAACCCAAACGACATTACCAAGAACTCGTAGTGACCATACCTAGTCTGGAAAGCAATTTTCGGAATACCATCTTCTTTCACCCTTAATTGGTGATAGCCCTAACTAAGGTCAATCTTAGAGAAATAACTAGCCCCTTGAAGTTGATCAAACAAGTCATCTATCCTTGGTAGAGGATACTTATTCTTAATGGTAACCTTGTTCAATTGGCGATAGTCGATGCATATACGGAGTGAACCATCTTTCTTTCTTATAAAGAAGACCGGAGCACCCCATGGAGAAATACTTGGCCGGATGAAACCCTTATCCAACAAGTCTTTCAACTGCTCGCTTAGTTCCTTAAGTTCCGCCGGAGCCATTCTATAAGGAGGAATAGAAATGGGTTGCGTATTTGGGAGAAGGTCAATATCGAAGTCTATTTCCCTTTAGGGAGGAATACCGAGCAAGTCATCGGGAAACACTTTTGAAAACTCATTAATAATGGGGACCGACTCAAGAGTAGGGGTCTCGGAATCTATATCCCTCACCCTAACAAGATGGTAAATGCACCCCTTAGAGATCATCTTTCTAGCTTTTAGATAAGAAAGAAATTGACCTGGAAACATAAAATTTCCGCCCTTCCACTCTAGGATAGGCTCATTAGGGAACAGAAAATTGACCACTCTGGTCCTATAATCAATAGAGGCATAACAAGCATGCAACCAATCTATCCCAAGAATAACATCAAAATCTAGCATATCAAGTTCTACAAGATCAACATGAGTGACTCTATGGCATAAGGAGACAAGACAATCTCTATAAACCCTCTTAGCCATGATAGATTCTCCAATCAGAGTAGAGACACAAAAAGGATCTAGCAACACATCCGGAACAACATCAAACCTCATAGCCACATATGGCATCACAAAAGAAAAGGTAACACCGATTTCAATCAAAGCATAAACATCAAAATGGAAAACTCTTAACATACCAGTAACCACATTGGGAGAGCTCTCTTGGTCATGACGAGCTTGAAGTGCATAAAATCAGTTTTGCTTCTGAGCATTCGAACCCGATCCTCCAGGTGGAGCTTGCTTATTCTCTCTTCCCTTGGCCGTGAGAGATGGACAATCCCTCATCTTGTGACCACTCTTTCAACAATTATAACAACCATCCGTACCGGCTAGACATCTACCCTCATGCTTTTTCCCACACTTGGCACAAGGAGCCAATAAAGAACCATCATTATACCCTCCTTGAGACTTGAGGGTAGACACCCTATCATTGTTGGACTTCGGAGGATCATTGGATGAGCCTTGGTCGGAGAACCTTTGTCGAAATCTAGGACAACCATGTCTATCGGACCTTGCATGCGAAAAGTTATCATCTCCGGTCCTAGCCCTCTTGGTCTCCCTAGACCTTTCCTGAAGCTTTTCTTCTTCAATTTGTTCGGCATAAACCATGAGGCAAGAAATATCCATGTCAAGCACAAGTATGGCGGTGCAGCACCCTTTCACCAACATATCGGACACTTCCGACACAAATTTGCTCATTCTTGCCCTTGGGTCGGCAACTATGGACGGAGCATATCTAGCCAATTGTGTGAACTTCAATGCATACTCTTTCACACTCATATTTCCTTGTCGAAGGTTGATAAACTCAAGCACCTTAGCCTCTCTCTTCTCAAGAGGAAAGAACCTATCAAGAAAAGCAACCTTAAATTTCTCCCAATCAAGAGGACCCTCATTAACCGCCCTCTCACTCTTCCATTGATTGAACCAAATTTGGGCAACACCCTTGAGTTGATAAGCGGCCAACTCCGCCTTTTCTTCCGGCGCCACACCCATGATCATCAACACCTTGTACACTTCATCGATGAACTCTTGAGTATCTTCCTCAACCTTAGAGCCATGAAATTCGTGAGGATTCATTCTAGTAAAGTCCCTCACTCTTGACGCAGCCATACAGACATTTGGGTTCATGGGAGCCACCACCTCTCTATTGGCTATGGCCGTCACGGCTTAAGTCAACACTTGGAAAGCAGCCCTAAACTCCACATTAGTCCCTTGTTCCGCCAAAGGGTCGGCCAGAACTTGAGGAGCTTGAGGAGGAGCTTCTTGTTCCACATTCTCTACCATGTTTCTTCTAGCGTTAGCTCTTCGGGTCGCCATATCCTGAAACGTTTAGGATAGGTATTAAGAGAGAGATATATAGAGTTAAACTCTATGGCACGACTTAAGAGTAATGAAAGAAGTGAAATTTCTCAAACGTCTTATAGCCTCTCATTCATAAATGTGGCACGCTTCACACTCATGAACAAGACTCTACTTGACGTGGCTTATGAGACATCCTAGGATCTTTCAAAAACCTTGCGCTCTAAATACCAAGTTTTTCACAACCCAAGGTACCCCTAGATGTGACATGGCATACAAGACCCAAATAGGCCTCATACAAGTCTTTAGCATACATTACATACAAGATAATAGAGAATAAAGGTTCGAAAGAGTATTTCATATCAAAGCTTTTAAAAGAAACAGCGAAAGTCTACATCTCATATCTCAAAGCCAATCTATCATAGAAAGTAAAGTTGGGACGTAACCCAATACAATAAAAAACTGAAAGGAAATACATGAAAAAGAAATAAGAGCTAGGCTATTTCCTCGGATGGATGAGGACTCACCAAGTCTTCTATCAACTCTCTAATGAAGCTCTAGCCACGAGTGGAAGGTGAATCACCACGTCCTACACCAAAGAAGTTAATGTAGGCAAAAGTATGCATTAGCACAATTAAGTACTAAGTATGATAGAAATGCACATAAACACATAAATCGTGGTAGAGATAGAGACATAATCATGACATGAAATGGCCAAGCGAAAAACATGAGAAACATGAAACATAAAGCATATATCAAGGCCAAAGCAAGCTAAATTATCTTTCTTTCTTTTCTTTACTTCATCATGAGAACACTTGTTCATTAACATGTGGGGAATAGCCTTAACAGACATGTAAGACCATGTGAGCTTTCAACATGGAATCCGGTGTCTACCCCACACCGAAAAGAAGTGTCCTACTTGCCAAGGTAAGACCATGAACTTCTTAGCTTATGTGGATCCACTAGCTAATGTCTACTTAAAGACAACATCCTATGTTGGCAATATAGTATATGGGATAGAGATTGCTTTAGGAGACACGGCCTTAACTAACGGGAGAGCTTTCACTAGAAGATCCGGCCTCTACTAACGGGAGGGCTTCCATCCCAATATCCACTCGGTGCTAAGCATAATTCCCACGGATTATTCATTAACATATTCATATCATTAAACATGAAAAGGTACAACTTGGGTTACCAATTCAAGCTAAAATCATGCTTATAGACATTTCATCTTCCATGGACCTTGTCCAAGCTTACGTCATTAGAATAGCTCCTTAAGAACATGGGTAATCGCCTCTTGCTCTTTTAAGTCAAATTGGGAGTATTACGTGAGAAAACCTTTCAATACTCAACCATAGTATCATCATATCATAACTTTGGTACTTTACTCTCAAAGCACCTTTAATTAATCATGCTCATTTTTCATAGTTCATAGAGTTCATATGGGTTCATGCAAGTTCAACACATATCATGCAATTCAATGCAAGCTCATACTTAGAAAGCCATAATTAGGACAATTTACCCATACTTGAAGGAACTCACA
The DNA here is from genome assembly GCA_018342035.1 of Solanum appendiculatum. NCBI lineage: Eukaryota > Viridiplantae > Streptophyta > Magnoliopsida > Solanales > Solanaceae > Solanum > Solanum appendiculatum. Next base: position 1,363,582 of record JAGDQO010000682.1, on the reverse strand, counting down.
TAATAGAGGAAAATCATGCTTTTGAATTTATCATGCTAAATTCATAAGATTATCCTCAATTCATTCATAATTCATGCTTGATTTCATAGAGAATTCATAAACTTCATTAAATCATAGCTCAACCCAACAATTAAAGCATAGATTATCAAATTGGGGAGAATTAGCTTGGGTCATGGGGATTCATGCAATCTTTAAAATTAGACATGTAATTCATGCTAGATCGTGCACTAAATTACTTTACCCATGCTGGATCGTGCACTACAAAGCATTAAATCAGTAAATGAACTCATACTAGAAGAACCCACAACAATTGATCAAACCCTAGCTTACTAGAAGGGAATTGAACCTTGAAATTCATGAAGAAAAGGGAGGGCCCAATGGAGGAAGCAACTCCATTGGTCAATACCATCATACCTTAGCATAGCCCACTAGAAATTGGAGGAAATTGGGTGACCTTCAATGGAGGACTTAGCTTCTTCTTCTTCCTTGAACTATATAGGATTTCTTTTAAAGAGAGAAATATTTGAGAGGAGAGTTTAGGAATGAGTTAGAATGAAAGAAATTAGGCTTAGAAAGTATTTAAAGGTCTTAGATTAAGGGTATAACCGACTTAGATTAAAAGGTAAACAATTAGGGAAAATACCAAAAAGCCCTTGATTAAAAACTATCGGGGCCAATCGACGGACAGGATCTACGGTCTGTACATCAATTGACGGACCGTCCTGCTCTTCCGTCAATTGATTCAGAAAGTTCATTTTGGGCTGAAAATTTGGCTAATCTTGAAGGCATCTACGGCCCATCGACTGAACTACGAACTGTCTTGCTATTCCGTAGGTCAAGGTTCAGAAATTTGAAAATCCTAAAAGTTCACAGTTCTATTGACGGTCCCAACCTACGGCTCGTCAATCCATCTACGGCCCGTAGGTGGCCTCTGTAGGTCACTGTCTTCAGGTGAGTTCTGCATTCAAATTTCTTTGAAAGCTTGGGGTGTTACACGATGGTTAAATGGTGTTGTTTGCAACTAATAGGGCAGGAAAAGATAATGACTAGGTGGCGGTTCTACAATTCTTGATTGTTAATCTTGAGTTTCCTTTTTGGGGTGATTTAGTGTTAATTGTAAAGTCATGTGCTTAAGAAATTCCTAGGTTTTATGCATTTCTAGAACTTATGGTAATCAAGGGGGACTAAATAAATGAGAAGAATATCGATTCATGGGGACTAGGGTGATATTTCTTGGGGAATGAATGTGTTCTCATATTGAGGTCTAGTATTTTGGGCCATGGACATATAGGTGTATATATGTAGGTGATGGTTGTATGTTTTCGATTATTTGTGTATGAATGTCTACTTCTTTGCAGTGTCATTTATGTAATGCATGGTAGGGAAGTATATGAAATGAACTTGTGATTGTAACTTGTGGGTTCAAGTGGTATTGTTCATTCTGCTATGTGATTGGGCTTTCTTTTTGTGTTGTGTTATTATGCATACTTGATGTGCTTTTTGGTTGGGTCGGGTACCACGTCGGTACATGATAGTGTTGGTTGGCTCAGATACCACGCCTGGTATGATTATATACGGTTGGCTTGGACACCACACCTAGTAGGATACTCAGTTTGTTTGGGGTCTTGTGAGAGGGCTAGCTATGTGATTGTAGTTCCATGAGAAGACCCAATATTTGCAATGTAACCATGTGAGACATATAGCTAGGATTTGTTGATCCATTTGTTATTGATTTATATTGTTATGACTAGGAGTCTATGTATTCATGATTGCTGTTATATGTGATTGAATAGGCTTATAGCATTGCGGGTTGTGCATATAAATCAAAGGTAAGGACTCGGAGTTTGGGTTATGTTATACGTGTACTTGAGTTGTTCCTAAACTGTGTTTCTAATTATCATGATGTTATTAGTTTGTTATAGTGGTGGTTGTTAAGTTAGACAGTTGATTGGGTGGTCCGTTGTATGGTTAAGTGTTGGGACTAGTTTTTGTTGCCTGGTGTTTTTAGGAATTATGGGAAACGGGGAAGGATTAGTAAGTTGGTCAATAGGCTAGTAGTGGCCTGTATTCGTGAATATTAAAGTGTTAGAAGGGTTAGCTTATAATTTGACTTTATGGTGACGTAATATGTAGGCTTGGGAAGCCTTAAGGTGGCATATTTTAGGTGCTTTGTCATAGTAGTTACCTGGGAGGAGTGAAAGAAATGGGATGGACAAGTGGGGTGGTGTAACCTTCATTTTGCATGTTCTCTTCTGATTATCTACATTATCCTGTGTGGAAGGTTCGGGTTGAATGATGATGCCTACCAGTACGTATTGTTTGTACTAATACTACTCTTGTTATGTCACTTGGCATAGTCTGGTTCTAGGGTCAGTGTTGTTTCATAGGTGCAGACGATGATGATCTCCGACAACTTTCACTCCTCTTTCCTTATAGTGGGAGTTGTGTCCCATTTGTTTTATAAATTTTACATCGTTAGTAGCTCTTGTACCTATTTAGATTAGTTCATTGGGGTTGTTTCTCAGTATTTTGTAAGAGGTATTTAATGTTTTGTTTTCCTCAAGGTTTATGAGTTTTATAGTAAATGATTTATTCTTCACATGTTTAATCCGATTTGGATAGTAAGGGTTCTCCTATCTAGGTCTTAGAATAGGTTTCCAAATGGCCCGGTGGGTTGGGTCGTGACAGTGCCACTCATGACGGTCTTGGTTGTGACACCTACATTCTCTAAATCCAAGAGTTAGTTGCCTCTTTTGAGCTATCGTGGATATATCTTTTCTTTCTAGTCTATTGTTTGGACTTAGACTACTTTTTTTTTGGGGTTGCATCCCCGTATTCTAGACTATGTAGATGTTTTGGTACACGACTTTCAAATTCTTGGGAAAATATTTTCTCAAACATTTTCTGATAATGGTTTTTAGCTATGAAACTTGGTTTAATTGATGAAATAGTTGTTTATGGTTGGGCTTGGGTAATTGGTTCTATCACTGGAGTTTAGTGTGGGTGTCTCTCACAATGGTTTAAGTCGTGACATGTACTATCATGATATTAAGTCTTAATTTTTCTTCTTTTTTTTCCAGAAATAATATATTTCTAATTTTCCTTCATGATTATCTAAAAATAAAGACTAACAAATTAAAATGGAAGGAATAAGGGTTAAAACGAATTCAACATACTCTTTCAAAATGAGATTATATTTGTATTAAAAATATTTAAAGGAAAATAAATTAAAAATATGTAAGTGTTTGTGAAATTTAATATATGCCTCTAATCAATGATATTTGTCGTACCTAAATATAGAATTTCAGATTTAACGCCAGTCAACATTATTGATCATAGCTAATTACTACAATTATTTTAGGCTAAGTTGTTAAAATTTAATTTATTTTCAAGTTATTACAATAATTAAATCTCAAAAAGATTAATTTACAAATAGAGTAAAATTAATTTCTGAGCATTATAATTAAGATCTTTAAGACTAATTAATGTTATATTCAGTTGTAAGAACTTTCAACTAATCTTCTATGAAGTCTTCGCTCTTTGATTTTCTATCTTATTTTTTTGATTTCACAATGTAATATCATTTCTTTCTCAAATTTTTATGTATTTTGGAGCATTATAATACCACTGTCAATTTGCAACACCAATCTCCTTTTCGCCACCCACCACCCTTTTTCACCACGGATAAAGCACGATTACCACACAACTTTTCAACAAATCACGATCACTATCAATAACCGCCCACAATCATTATCATTGATCATCATCACAATTTTTTATATTTTATTTTATCAAACATATAATATTTGTAACACCATCTAAAATAACTTCATATATATATATATATATTCAGATGTAGAAAATTTTAAATTCTGATATATTCACTTAGAGAATATATGCGAGGTCTACATTCATCAAAATTAAAAATTTTAATTTTGTTTTTTATGGCTTATTATTTCGGTATCAAAGCAATGATAATTCAAAAAGTCATCAACCCTTCACAACTATATTGCAGGAAGCTAGGTAGATCATGTATTAATTATTTACTTTTTGTGTAAATAAGTTAATTTACATTTCTAAAAAAAAATTGTTTACATGTTCAAATATTTTTTTAACTAAAATAATTCTTGTAGAAAATTATATTTTTAATGCATAATTGTTTTAAATACTTAGAGATTTTGCACTTACTTTCTAATAAAGGTAATCTCATACACGTCATAATCATCGTGTGTAATTTTAACAATTAATATTAAATTGGGGGATATTTTTGTCATTTAATAATTTTTCTCTGACTATATTGTTTATCTATTTTAACAAATCAAGACAAGTTCATTATTTTCATTCAATACTACTTTTATCATTAAATAACTATATAAAGTAATAGTAGTCAAATTTAAATATTAAAAATATAATTCATAAAGTTAATTTAATAAAACAATTTTTTCATACTTTAATAATGGATTCTATTAAATAATTTTTTTATAAGTGTTGTTGCATTACAGGAGACACTACAAAAAGAATTATATTGTCAACACATATAAGTATTTTTTTTTTAACTCATGTTAATTTGTGCGACTTGAAAATAAGGTAATTCTTCTTTTGAGTATAACTCTTAGGTAAAAGCTTGGACCAACAAAATTTTGTAAATAAATTTAATAATAAACTCTATGTTTTAAATACTTAACATAATATTGTTAGGCATGTGCACAACACGTGCTATTGTCATGACCCAAACTATCGTGAGTGGCACCCACACTAACTCTCAGGTGAGAGAATCATTTACTAACCTCAATCTAACCCCTCATCCATTTAAAGAAAGCAAGATCATTATATAGATTACTAAGAACACAGTCTTCAAACAATAATGGAGCAAGTTCCCATAAACACAACCCATTATCAAAATTCATTGCGGAAAAGAACTCTCTAGAATCTGAAATTCACAGCACCAAAACTCTAAAGTATCTAGTATAAGGGATGCAACCCCAACAAGAAAGCATAAATCTAAGAGTATAAAATGTTTGTGTCCGAAAATATGGACAAAGAGATAGAGAAGAATCCAAAGAAGCCCAGAAGAAGTAGCTCACCCTTGGATTCAGATGTCTCGTTTCTTACAACAGAGGTCTTGAAGTAGCCGCCTGAATATGCTCTGTACTCCACAAGAAAGAGCAATTGCAGTATCAGTACTCAACCACCATGTATTAGTAGGATCATATATCCAATTCCAACACATGAATATAAACAGGTAACTATAGTATAGTAATACATGCCAAAACACACATCAAATGCATGAACATGTCCCACATGATCATAAAATCACATACTCGGTCCTCTCATGGAACCTTCATACAAACTATTAGTGTACCGGCATAGTACCCGAGCCATCCATTAGTATTTCATACCAAGTGTGGTATTGAGACAACCATTAGAATCCTATACCGATATGGTACCCGAGCCAACTATCAAACACAAACAGTATGCACAACCACAATCACAATGAACAACCACACTAGAAACCACAGGTAAATAAACAGGTTAATTGCATTAGATTATCAATATGATGTCATTTTGCATTAGCCTTTTAATTTTCCCCACATGCATTGCACAAGTAATCTATAAGGCAGTTAACATGCACACATTACATAACTTGAAAAATAAACAACCTCACCTACCTCAAAACAAGCCTGAATACTCTAAAAATTTGAGTTTTTCCTTTTGTAATGCCTTGACTTGTTCTTCGTCTAAAATAATAATAAAATAAAACAATCAATAAACAATGGCCTAATTAAATCCAGATTATTACTTAATCCTAACCCTATGTCAATTTCATGATTATGTTACCCAAACCAGGGCTTTTCCCACCATTATTTCAAGTCAAAATCCTCCCCCAAGAGTAAAACCCTAGATTTTAAGGATCCAGTATCAAAATACAAGTTTGGGGAGTGATTAACTTACCTTTACCGAAGAAATTGGTGGAAAAACTACAAAAGAATGCCCTTCATTTTCGCAAGAACAGGGTTGTAGAAAATAAGAGGTTTTGGGATTTTTTCTGCATAAAACCTCGATTAACCCACTATAACAGCCTGACCCACTGTAGCGACGTCACCATAGAAGCCCGACCCGCTATAGCGGGAATTAATTCGTCCCACTATAGCGGCATGACACCCGCAATCGCAACTTGCCTGAGATAAAAACTTGGAATTCTCTCCAAAAGTCCCCATTTTGCAATACACCGTCTAACCTTGACACTATAAACTAGTCTCTTTACGCCAGTCCAATATCGTGAGTTTTACTTATCCAAATTCACTTCTGGAAAGTTTCACAACCCAGACCGTGGCACCCACACTAAACCTCTGATGGGAGAATCATTTGCTTACCCACATGAACCCATCAAGACTAGTTAGATAAGCCAAATCATGAAAGAAAACAACTAATCAGCAATTTTAATAGATAAAAATTGAGTTTCCATAAACTCAACCACTTAAATAAACTCATTACAAAACTAAAACACCTAGAATCTGAATGTCATAGTACTAAAACTCTAAATAATCGAGAATGGGGATGCAACCCTGAAAACTAGAAAACATCAATCTAATGATCTAAAAATGTATGTGTCCGAAAAGAAGAACACAAAGAGCTAGAGACAATTCCATGGCAACACAGAAGAGTAGTTCACCCTTGGATTCGAATGTCAAGCATCCCTTAATAGAGGTTTCGTACTAGCCATCTAGATATGCCCTGTACTGAAAAAGAAAAGAGTAAGTACAGAATCACTACAACAACCACTGTGTACTGGTAGGATTATACGGAAAGTTCCAAAACGTAAATGTAAGCAATTAACCACAGAATAGTAATACAAGCCAACACATATACCAACAGTCACAACATAATACAGATTCCAAATCACAATATCTTGAATCGACCAATGAATGAAACATGTCCCATATGATCATAAAATGCACATACTCGATTCTCTCATGGAACCCACACACAAAGTGTTAGTGTACCGATATGGTACCCGAGCCAACCACAAATGATTCATACACGGCAAGGTATTCGAGGCAAGTCCCATACCGGTGTGGTATCCGAGCCAACCAACAATCACAAACAACTTGTATAATCACAATCATAATGAACAATCACACTTGAAACCATAAATAAATAAATAGGTTCATTGCATGAGCTTACCACATGAAGCCATTTCATATTACCTCCTGGTTTTCACCACATGCAATGCACAATAATACTACAATGTAGTTAAGATGCACATATTACATACTTTGGAAAACAATAAACTATCACCTAACTCGAATCAAGCCTTGAAAACTCTAAAGAACCTGAGCTTTCCCCTTTTTCAATGCCTAGGCTTGTTCTTAGTCTAAACAAATAATAAAACACAACGTACAATACTAATGGCCTAAAAACACTTGGATTATACTCAAATCCTGACTCTAGGATAATTCATGATGGTTTTGCCCAAGTCAGGTCTTCTCCACTACTAAACCAATTCAAACCCTCCCCCAAGAGCAATACTCTAGATTCTAAAGCTTAAGAATCAATTTACAATATAGGGGAGTATTGAACTTACATTTACCAAAGAACTTAGTGGAAAATGGGTGGAAACTACCTTTAATTGTCCCTATAAATTCCAAGAATGAAGTTGCAGAAAAAAAAAGAGTTTTTGGACTTTTCTGCATAAAATCTCGACTTACCCCGCTATGGAGGGCCAACCCGCTATAGGGCCTGCATAACTGCTATTGCACCTACACAGACGTCCTGCTATAGCAGCGTGCTGCACGCTATAGTAACTTGCATGGAATTAGATTCACGCAAACCTCAGCAAAAGCTCACATTCACAACATACCTTTGGTCTTTAATGTTCTACACTAACCCTTCATAACAAGTTCAATTATGAGTGTTTTACTCAGCCAAATTTGATTATTAAAGGCCTTCTAGTCTCTTAATGTCTTAGATACTAGAAAATATGAACCAATCTTAGACATACGACCTCATCAATTCCCAGATTTCCCTAGACCCTGCCTCACTCAGATTTTATGAAAAACTAACCTAGCCTAGAAATTTTAAGTCTGTACACAAAATGTTTTTTGGTCTAATTCTTTCAGCATTGCCCTCCCTATAACGACTAGAAGGGGTCCTTACAGAAAGTCCTATGGTCCCATGCCCCGAGACTATCCCCTGATGAGACACAATGTATAGAGGCATGGTATAACACAAAGAGTGGCAAAATTAAAAGAAAATTGAAATACATATGCGGAAGCTAAAACTAAAATGTCTGGATAAAGCCCAAAATACTAAGATTCGACAAAATCAAGAAGCCAACATAACATAGCGTAATCTAACTGACTATCTGAAAACCTCTACAAATATGAGTTGGTAGGAGAAACCCCTAGCTAACTCTAACATATATGAAACAGAAAGTCAAATACGAAAAGAAAATAAGGGATGTCCTCGAGGAGATAAGGACTCACCAATGCTACTGTTAGCTGATAAGAGATAGCACTAACCGCGGGCCAAATGATGAGCGTCAGAACCTATATTATCAAAAAATATAGGCAGAAAGCATGCGGTTAGTACATGATATCTGAACATACTGAATCTGTAAAATATGTTGATGCAGTGACCAAGTAAAACAACATGAAACTGAGATAATCTTATATGAAATACATATATACAAGGTGATGCATTTTCTGAAAGTATGACTATGATATATACTAAACAAACATTAATCATGTGAGTTACTACATAGAGTTCAATGTACTACTCCCACACCAAAAAGAGAGTGTCCAATACTTGACAAGGTAAGGACCTTATATCTGAGCTAAGGTAGATCCACTAGATAATCTCTATCTAAGACAATACGGTGGCACGTAGTTCAGAGACTTAAGGATTGCTACTAAAGTCCACAGATGCTAAATAGAAACCTTCATCCCTAAAGTACTCACGGTGCTAAGTATACTCCGAATGAAAACATGCATAATTTGGAAAAAGTAATAATCTAACAATAATGAATCATACTGATAGTTGATAAAATACAGAGTAGCTCATAAAGCATGATAACTTAATATATCTGAATTATAGTTTATTCAAAAGCATCTAAATCATGATATTTGTATATACTGAGAGATACTTTATTCGAAAGCATCATAATTCATGAAAATCTAATAATCTGAGACATGCATCTGAAAATAACATAATTTTGATCATGGAAAATACTTGCATGCAATGGGTTCATGAAAATTATCATTGGAAACAATGACCTATAATCAAAATCATGCAATTAAATATCAATCATGAAGAAGAAACTGAATTTCAATAAAAATCCATTAAAATCATAGAAACCCTAGTTTTGGGGAAATCATAACTTAAAGAAATTGGGGTTTTTTTCTAGACTCAATGGGTGAAGAGAGACTCATTGATGAAGTTCCCACATACCTTTAATGAAACCCTAGCTTAAATCCTTCAATAGAGACTTGAAGCTTTGGAACCTTAGCTTGCTTGATGGAGAAGCTAGAGAGGGAAATAATAAGAGATAAAGACGGGTTAGGGTCTTTAGGAATCACTTAATCACACTTAGAATAGGCCAAAATGATGTAGTATAGGAATTAAAAGAGTGGGAAAAGACTCAATTAACATTGGTTAAGAACCGTCGGAAGTCAACTATGGACAACATCTACGGATCGTAGTTCCTCTTACGGACCGTAGGAGCATTCTCGTAGAAGACAGGTGATATTTCTGAGTTTCTGAACACTGAACGCTAAACACATTTCACGGCCCATACTTCCTTATACAGCTCGTACTAGCTATTCGTAGAAGTTAAACTGAGAAACATCTGAGGTTCTGAAGTTACAAACCACGAGACCCTCTTCACAGTTCGTAGAAGCTTATATGACTAGTAAAAGTTCGTTCATTCTGTTCAAGTGAATTTTACTTCTTTTTGAACTTTGATTCACGACCAGGTCTACAGCCCGTACAACTTATAAGACTAATAAACCTGACTCGTAATCATTGACCCAATTTTGTTGAAATATGAAGTGTAAACTATGAAAGCTTTCCACGAGTCATAGCTCTATGTACGGCCCATAAAGACCTCTCGTGATTCCCAAAAATACTACATACATCAAATTTTCTGCACTTCTCCTTGTTTGATCTCAACTAGACACTTTCGAGGTGTTACAATATCTCTTGCTTGAGAACATTTATCCCCGAACGGGGTCTAACTAGGCTGAAAAGAGAAGAGAAAGATATGTAACAAAATACTGAAAGATAAACACTAAAAAGTGACTGACTCCGATCTAAACATCAAAGTTGATCTAATTTCACGAACATGCATGCATGTTGTGACATGAAAATACTGAAAAACATGAATCTGAAATATTACTAGGGAGGAACTATTACCTCACACTGAAACTGAACTGGAGGAAAAATATGCGGATACTTGGACATCGTCTCAACTTCGGCTTCCTAGTAGCTCCCTAAACTAATTGATTCCTCCATAGGAATTTCACTGAACCGTCTTCCTTATTCCTCAACTTATGAATCTGGCGGTCAAGAATCTCAATAGGGACCTCTTCATAAGAGAGACTTTCCTTCACACATATGCTTTCTAGAGGCACTAATGCATTTCTTGAATAAGGACAAATGAAATACTAGATGCACGAATGCTAATTCTGAAGACAAATCCAACTCATAAGACACATTACCAAAACGCCTCAAAATTTTGTAAGGACCTACATAACGAGGACTGAGCTTCCCTTTCTTACCAAGCCTTATCAACCCTATTGTGGGTTAAATTTTCAGATAAACCAATCATCTATAGCAAATTCAATCTCTCTCCTCCCCACATATGCATAAGATTTCTCTCTACTCTAGGCCATTCTCAGTCTATCCCTAATAAGTCAAACTTTCTACATGACCTGATGAACTAACTTGGGCCCTATCAAAGCCATCTGACCAACTTCATACCAACCAATAAGAGACCTACACATCCTACCATAGATCACCTCAAATAAATCCATATGAATAAGAGAGTGATAACTATTATTATAAGAAAACTCAATCAAAGACAAATGATCATCTCAATTACCTTTAAAGTCAATCACACAATTTTAACAATTGACAGTCCATAAGAATCTACAAGACAATCCTCAAATGGTTTGTATGCTCGTCCTCACTCTGAGGATAGATCAAAATTTCATCTATAAAGACAATGAAAAACATTTCTAAATACTGTTTGAACACCTTCTTCATCAAATCCATAAAAGCTGCAGAAGCATTTGTTAGACAAAAAGACAACCAAAAATTTATAGAGACCATATCAAGTCCTGTTAATTGAGAATCGTATTTGTCTCTATTTCACATGATTTGTTCAAAAATTTTTTATCGTTATGTGTTTGGTAAAATATAGTAAATTAGAGGAGTTGTTTTTATTTGTCGGTTGCATAGATCTAGCTACAAGCGAGAGTTAGTTGGCTTGTGGAAGTGGCTATATTTTATCTGTTCGGAATCTTTCGGCTTGTGAATATCGCGACATGTGTTGTTATTCTTGATGCATTATTTGTTATAATCAATTCAATTCTTTAACTTGCATCAGATTCCAAATAGTTTTGAAGTTTCCTGTGTATGTTCTCCCTTTTTCCCGATTGGTTCTTCTAATTCTCTTTGTGTTAAATGTCTACAAGAAGTATTATAGGCCCTGTTAGTTCAAACACACTATTGAAGTTGTATGACCACCTCATTTAAAAGTTTAAACCATTGGAAAGAGCATACTTCTATTTACTTAATTCATATTTGCAACACATCCACCAATGTGCACATTTTAATATTTTTCACGAATCAAGTTCGTAGAATTTCATTGTGTTTAGGGTCTATCAGTTGAGTGTTGAGAAAGGTGTTGACTTCCTCCAAAGACACAACGTTGCGGTGACTCACAATAAATAAATAATTAATTCAATTTTAAAGAATAAAAGAATTTTTAAAGAGAGTCGCCAATTTTAGGATAAACTAGGAAATCAATTAATTAATTAATAAAAGTTTCTACGAAACCCATAGATTCTGGGTAAGGATTCAAGTGATTTCGAAGGGAAGGTATTAGGCATCTTTCAAAATCCACAACTGTGGGTGCTGACTGACTTCATTTTTTCAAATTGATGAGAGAAAATATAATGTACAAATTATAATAAACATGTGATATACACAATGAATAAAATAAAACAATCATGTAGGAAACGGCCTAAGGTTTGCCTAACGTCAATAATACATACAATAATGAATCAAAAAATATTGTTCGAACTTTAGTCGAATGGCTTCCTTGGAAAGCAATTTCGGGTACCTGTAAAGACACTTAATAAAGTGTTAGTAATAAATAAATGTGAATAAAAATAAATGAATCGAATAATAACCTAAAAAATAAAAACTTGTCTTATGAACATGGAAGGCCTTGGAAATCGACGGTAATTTCTTCATCGGCTAATTTTAACATACAATATATAACGTATAATATAACTTAAACTAAATTTCTGTCTTTTAAAATGGAGAGGACTCTAAAACCGATGGAAAGATTTTTTCATTGGCCAATTAAATATCTTCAAACATAAAAATAATGTGAAACTGATATAAAGACGATATAATGTAAAATACAACCTCAAAAACAAAGTAATAACAATTGATAACAAATAACTGCTTGGAAATTCTTAGCAAACTATCTATAATTAATTCCAATAAATAAAAAATTAATAATAAAAATAGTTAGCCAAACATTAATGACAACAGAACAGTAACAAAATAGAAGTAAACACCTGATAAACAATAATGGAAAAAAATGAATTTCGACCAAAAAGCTAACATAATGCATTAAACAAAACTTGACAAAAATGTAACAGATTAAGCAAACAAAATACAAAACAATAACAACGATCAAAGTAAGAATAAACCACACATAACTATTAAGCCAAATTTAATAAAATTAAAGGAATAGATCGGGGTTTTTACCATTGTTGCAAATGGAGTTTACGGTTGGAGTTTTAGTTGCTGTTGGTTGGAGCTCCGAAGATGTTGGTCTCGCGATGTGGGTGGCTTTGGATTGGGGTTTCTTGCTTGCAGGAGAAGGATTTGGTGCCTGTTTTGAGTTGTTTCACCGGCGACAGAACTCGCGAGCTCAGGTTTACCTGAGATGGGGCTAACGGCTGTTGTTGTTGGATGTTGTGGGTCTAGCGTGAGGCGGTGATTGTTTGGGGGTTTTGTACATTTGGAGAGAGCTACTGGTAGCAGAAGTGAAGAAGAAAATTGTTGGGGTTTGGTGGAGTCTGATTTTTAGGTCTGGTGGAGTGTGGGTCTTGTGTCTGGTAGTGTCGGGTCTCATTTCTAGTGGCTGTTTGGCTATGTCACTGAAAAAGTAACAGAGTTTCGCTGGGAAAGAAGGATAAAAGGTGTTTGGATGGTGATGTTGCTGGCTGGAAACAGAAAGGGGATTAACAGTGATGGTTGAGAGAGGAGGAGAAGCCATGATATCGTGGTGGTGGTGGTTGGCTTCGTTGGTTGGAGCTCCAGCGGCTTGCTGAAAAAATGATGAAAAGTAAAGAACTTTTTTAGACTAAAAAAATCTGAAAAAAATTATACCCATTATCTAAAATATTATCCACCGCCCTCTAAACTTAATAACCAAGCAATTGCTTAAATAGAAAATTGAAAACCACCTTAGTACAATACCATGACCTTAAAATCGTGGGCCAAAATCACTGGTTATTAAAATATATGTATATGCAAATCTTATCCGTAATTGAAAATATTTCTAGGTTGTGCAAAAATATCTAAATGAATATTAACAAATGTAACGAATAAAATGAATATTAAAAAATGTAACGAATGTAACCAATGGCATGTAAATAATGCAATTTAACAAAAATAATAATTTAATCAAACTTAAATTTTTTTTGAACATATTCAACTGATTGTGACAAAAATAATGTAATCAAAATTAACCAATAAAAATCCTAATATTTTGAGAAATAAAGATAATTATCAACAAATTACATTAAAATTGCAAAACATGTCTTTTGAACTAATTAACGAATAAAATACTTAAAAATATTAACTTTGAACAATATCAGACAAAAATTTTGGTATCAATAAATTGCCCCTTTGTTGATTAGGATCGATGAAAGAGATCCTGGTCAAACAAAGTTGACGAACCCAAATTTGGTTTGATAAACTTTGAACAAAATAATATGAGATGTTAGTAGAGGTTTTGAACAAATACTCTACGTTCGTCAACGGGGCTGAAAATAATAAACAAAAGACAATGATTGATTGTAAACTGAAATCAATTCACATACCTTCGATGTTACATCAAAAATTGCACAGTGATGGTAGTGAACCTCTTTGAAAGGAAGACGGTGGGAATAACATGTAACTTTGAATGAGGTGATGGGTTAACTTGTCTCTTGAAAGGCAGACAACACTACTTGAATTTAACATGTCACTTTGAAAGAGGTGACAACCCAACATGTCTCTTTAAAGGTGGACGAACCAATCTTGAACTTAACATGTCACTTAGAGAGAGGTGACAACCTAACGTGTCTCTTTAAAGGTGGACTACCCAACTTGAACTTAACATGCCACTTGGAGGAAGTGACAACCCAACGTGTCTCTTTAAAGGCGGATGACCCAACTTGAACTTAACATGCAACTTAGAGGGAGGTGACAACCCAATGTGTCTCTTTAAAGGCGGACGACCCAACTTGAACATAACATGTCACTTTGAGGGAGGTGACAACCCAATATGTCTCTTTAAAGGCGGACGACCCAAACTTGAACATAACATGTAACTTTGAGGGAGGTTATAACCCAACATATCTCTTTAAAGGCGGACGACCCAACTTGAACTTAACATGTCACTTTGAACGAGGTGACAACCCAACGTGTCTCTTTAAAGGCAGACAACCCAATCTTGAACTTAACATGTCACTTAGAGGGAGGTGACAATCCAACGTGTCTCTTTAAAGGTAGACGAACCAGCATGAGCTTAATGTGTCACTTAGAGAGAGGTGACAACCCAACATGTCTCTTTAAAGACAGACAACCCAACTTGAACTTTAACAAGTCACTTAGAGGGAAATCACAACCTAATGTGTCTCTTTAAAGAAGGACGACCCAACTTGAACTTAACATGTCACTTGAACGAGGTGACAATCCAATGTGTCTCTTTAAAGACGGACGATCCAACTTGATAACATGTCACTTTGAATGAGGTGACAACCTAATGTGTCTCTTTAAAGGTGGACGACCCAATCTTGAACTTCACATGAATGGTATACCATAAAATCTGCAATACCAATGCTAGTAACAAATGCAACATAAGCTATGTAAACTTGAACTTATATAAACAATGAACAAAGTGACGAACCAATGCAACATTTCGAACATAATAACATCCTGAATATTTTCTTTAAAAAATGTCAATTTAAATGGAATAACAAATAAAAAAGTGTCATTTTGAACGTCATAACAAACCAATTTGAAAAAGTATTATTTTATTTTACATAACAAATTAATTTATAAAAGATTTCATTTTGAAAGGTATGATGACCTAAATTTAAAATGATGTAATTTTGAAGGGTACGACAACCCAAAAATATAATTCAACAATGAAACGGTTCACAAAGTTGCTCTGGACAAGGAATTGAAAAGTAGGTGTCAACCCATTTTTTTTAACAATGAAACTTGTTTTAACTTATTTAGTGCAAACAATTAGTATTGAAAATTTCTCACAATTCTTTCTCTTTCAACTGAGATTGGTTTCGAGGTAATTCCTATAGATTCAAGTGGTACCTCGAATGTACTAAAGTAACGACAAGATTTGTTCATCTTGCTTCAAACAAAGGTTTTGAAATAGACCTAACCTCATGTTTCAAGTTCCTTCACCACAAAGAAAGTCCTAATTTGCACACATTTAAAGTGTTTTGATTTGAGGACAATGAGCAAAATTCACTCTCACTCAGAAAAATATTCAATTCATGCAATTGTGATACAATAGGCTTGGCCTTCATGTAAATCTCCACTAATGTGAGAACATTTGAAATGAAATCATGCAGTACTTGTTATTGGCTTGTAATGTAGGTTTGGGGATGGTTAGGATAGTCATTTGGGATAAAAGTGACTTAATCTTTTCTTGAGCATCGCACTGAATTTGTGCTTTTAACATTTGTTACGCTTTTAGCTTCTAATCCTCTTTGTTGTCCCTTCCTTTTGTACTTTTTGACTTTTTTTGAAGCTTTGCTTGAGCTTTTCCCCTTCTCATCATCTTTTGAACTTTCTCCTTTTTGTTTGAAGTAATATTCTTCTTTTGTTGCAATTTTGCTTGCTTGAATTTGTGAGGAATTTTCAACTCTTATTTTTTGAAGTCATTTTTTTCTTAAATTTCAGGGACTTTGTAACTTTTTTCATTGACAATTTTGTACTTTGAATCTTCTTTTGTAACTAGCACGTCTTCAGTGCGCTCAAGAAAGTCAGGCCAAAAGAGGGATAGTGCGTATAAGATCTCAGAAAGGGTATAGGCTAAAATGTGGTTGTCCAAAGAAAAGGCTTAAGGATCAAAGTGGGAATATAATAAGGATTAATGTCATTTGGTAGGATTTGAAATGCACAAATGGGTCAAAGAAGGCCTACAATCATTTATCAAATCAAACGATAATCAGAATTTCGCCTCAACAACATTTAAGACAAGTTCTAGATCAACAATACAACACAATTTAATTTAATTCAAAACTCACCACACAATGCACATGAAACAATGAATCTGGTTTTGTTCTAATCTAGAATGTATGCAAGAGAATATTTTCAGGTGTAACTAAAGTATGAATGAGAAGTACCAAAAAAATATATGATTTAACAAGAAGTCAATCTTCTCCATTATACCAATTATTTTTTCCACATGCACACTCTTACTGTGTTGGCACCAACCAAGTCAAAAAAAATTTAAAAAAAATATAAACATTTTAAAAGGAATAAAAAATAAAAAAATCTTTTGATTAATCAATAACGAACCCTAAAAGGGCTGCCTATGCATCTCATTGAGACGAGAATCAGGTTTGCGTAGTTCGTGCAGATGTGGCATAAAACATATGTTCGGGAAGGTAATAGGCCCTAGTTAAATTTAGGTGTGTCTCTGAGATTACTATCATAGTCTAGGGGGGTACTTGTGCATTTTCCCAATGAATTTTTGAAAGAAAAAATAATCAAAATGAAAAACCAATGAGTCATGTTGAAAGGCGGACAACCCAAATTTAACAAAAACTATTTTTATTTATTTAAAGAAAAGTAACAAAAATAAAAAATCAACGAGTCACATTAAAGGGAGGGCCACTGAAACTTTAAAAAGCCAAAAAAAAATCTCTATTTTTAATGGAATGTAAGAAAAATAAAATCAAAGACATGTATATGCACTAAATATAACATTTTCACGACCTAAAGTACCCCCTAGATGTGACATGGCGTACAAGGCTCCGAAAGATCCCATACAAGCCACTTAGCATGCATCATAAAAGATAATAGTAAGTAAGAAGTTCGAAGACAATTTATATCAAAGTAGCGGAAATCTAAACATTTTTCTCAAGCCATCTAATACATGAATAGAATGGATGTGGGACGTAATCCATACAAGGTTTAAAAGAAAAATGGCATAAAAGGGTAAATGTGGCTATGTACTCGAACATATGAGGACTCACCAAATTTTCAACTCTCGAATGCAATGACAAGACACGGGTGGATGGAGATGAGTCAGATTCTACACTTAGGAGAAAATGTAGGCAAGAGTATGAATTAGTACAAAAATGTACCAAGTATGATAACTATGCATATAGGTTACAAAGTCATGCAAAAGAGGGCTATACATGAGATATAATGACAAAGTTAAATCATATGATGACATGATAGAAAATATGAAGTAAAGAGCCGTAGTCAATGCAAAGAAATCATCTTAAAACAACATATGCTTAAAAGCCTTTAGAAAGTAACCTTAGTTCATTATTGTGGGAAGTGAGCCTTAACCGACATATACCATGTGAACTATAACATGGAATCCGGTGTCTACCCCACACCGAAAAGTGGTGTCCTTACTTGCCAAGGTAATAACAATAGTTTCTACCTTAGGTGGATCAACTATCTAATGTCTATCTAAGACAAACCTATGGTGGCACATAGTTATGGGATAAAGAGATTGCTACTAGAAACCCGGTCTTTACTAACGGGAGAGCTTCCATCTCAATATCCACTCGGTGCTAAGCATAATTCCCATGGATTAATCATAATTCAAAGCTTATCTTATCATTATTAGGGAACAGGGGTAATCCCCTCTTGTCCCTTCATTAGAATAGCTCCTTATTCGTTGATTCAAAGTTTAGTTGAGAAAATCTTTCAACCCTTATGAATCCTTCATGTGATAAAAGTCCTTTCACAAATCATGTTTTTGAGTAGTATGTGACGAATCCTTTCACAACCCAATAACAACAACATTTATTCTTCAATCTCAAAGCAAATCTTAAATCATCATAATTTCATAATTTAAACATGCATAACTTCATAAAATTCATCTTTTGATCATTCATAAAGCTTCATCATAGAATCATAGCTTAGAAATCATAGATCATTCACGGGTTCATGGAAATTCAACTTCAAATCATTCATAAAAAGACTTAATTCAATCCATTAGATCATAAATTGAAAGCACCCATAGGATAGAAGAAACCCTAATTTCCAATTGAAGAATCTAACTTTACAAATTTGGAGAATTTAGGAACCCTATGGAAGAAAGTGTAATACCCCAGATTCGAGGATGGAAAATTTTTGAATTTTCTGGGTTACTGCCAGTAATGACGGAAGCCACCTACGGTCCGTCGGTTAACTTACGGCCCGTAGGTGGGAACTGTAAGTGGCCAGCCCAAGTTTTAAAAATGTCAAGTTTCAGAACCCCAACGACGGCCTGCCAAGACAGCCCATCGTTCAATGAACGAGTCATAGGTAGGTCTCGTAGGTCCCCTCCAGACTTAGTAAAATTCTTAAGCTGTAAGTCCTGACCTACGATTCCCATGTACGGTCCGTCGTTTGATCTACGAGCCAAACATGGGGCCCGTCGTTGCAGGGTCCATGTTGATAGTTTCTGAATCCAACTACGGTTGACCATCGATGGTCCGTAGATGGACTTACAAACCGTAGGTCCCGACCATCGATGGACCCCGACAGTTATTATTTAAGGGCTTTTTGGTCTTTTCCCAAAATGTTTAACTGCTAATCTAAGTCGGTTATGCCCTTAACCCAGACCCTATATAAGCCTCCTAAGCCTAATTTTACTCATTCTAAATTGTTCCCAAATTCCCCTTTCTAAAATATTTCTCTCTAGAAAGGTTCTCTCAATTCTCAAAGAAAAAGAAGGGCTAGGTTCCTCTATTGAAGGTCATCAATTCTTAGCAATTTCTTGTGGGCTTTGTTGAGGTATGTTAGCATTCACCATTGGAGCCCTTTCCTCCAATGGGCCCCTAGTCTTCTTCAATTTTAAAGATCAATTCCCCAAATTAAGTTAGAGTTTTGATCAATTCTTATGGGTTCTTCAATGATGATTCCCAATTGTTGATTTTATGATTTCTAATGCACAATCTAACGTGATAAAGTAATTTAGTGCACGAATTAGCGTGATTTATATGATTTGATGTAGAAATTGGATGAACCCATGCTATTTCCCGAAAATTTCAAAATCTATGCTTTGATTGGTGGGTAGAATTATGAAGTGGTGAATTTTATGAAATCTCTATGAATCCATGCATGAATTATGATTCCTAATCTAAGACTTTTCATGAATGAGATTATGAATGACCTAAAGATGGTTTTATAAAATCAAGCATGTTCAATCAAAATCTATGATTTTACTCTATTATGTGGGTTCCTTCAATTATTGTCAAATTGACTTGTCTATGGCTTTTTAAGCATGAGTTTGCATTGAATTGCATAAATTAAGGGAAATTCTCATGAAGCTATGTGAACCCTATGATTTGCAAATTATGAGCATGATGAACTATGTAAAGATGAAGTTTATGGAATTATGCATGTCTCATAAGAAGTTAACGATGAATTAAGGGTGCTTTGAGATTGAAGTACCAAAGTATATGTTATGTTGATGTTATGGCTGAGTTGTGAAAGGGTTTCTCACGTAATACTCCCACTATGAATTTCAAACGAACAAGGGGTGACTACCCATGTTCTT
The DNA here is from genome assembly GCA_018342035.1 of Solanum appendiculatum. NCBI lineage: Eukaryota > Viridiplantae > Streptophyta > Magnoliopsida > Solanales > Solanaceae > Solanum > Solanum appendiculatum. The sequence goes on along the minus strand of JAGDQO010000682.1, from coordinate 1,343,316 downwards.
AAGGAGCTATTCTAATGTAGACAAGAGGCGATCACCCATGTCTACTAATGATGAACTTCTAACTAATGATAAACAAGAGGCGACTACCCATGTCTACTTATGATAATTGAACTATGTCTAATCCGTGAGAATTATGCTTAGCACCGAGTGGAAAAGTAGCGATTACCCATGTCCCATAAACTATGTGCCACCATAGGATGATGGTCTATGATAGACATTAGCTAGTGGATCTACGTAAGCTAGAAATTAAGGTCTTACCTTGGCAAGTAAGGCAACCTCTTTTCGGTATGGGGTAGACACCGGATTCCATGTTGATATCTCACATGGTGTTTTATGTCGGTTAAGGCTATTCCCCACAACTAATGAACAAAAGTGTTGATTATGATGTTTCTCAAGTGAAGTAAAGATGTTTAGCTTGCTCTGACCATGGTTTATGTTTTATGTTTGCTAACCTTTATCATGTTTAGCTTGGTCATTGCATATTATGAAAACGTCCATTTTTAACATGATTTAAATGATTTCATGCATTGCTATCATACTTGGTACTTGATTGTACTACTGCATACTCTTGCGTACATTGACTTGTTGATGTAGGGCGTGGTGATTCTCCATCCACTCGTGCCTAAGGCTTAGTAGAAGATTTGTGAAGACTTCGTGAGTCCTAATCAATCCGAGGACACAGCCTAGTTGTTATTACTTTTATGTTCTTTCTTTTGATATTGTATTGGGTTATGTCCCAAACCTTATTTCGCTTTCCTATATTAGATTGGCTTTGAGAAATGAGATGTAGACTTCCGCTACTTTGCTTAAAAGCATTTGATATGACATGATCTTTTGAACTCTTAATCTTTATGATCTTGTATGTATGTATGCTAAGTAACTTGTATGAGGCCTTTCGGGGTTTTGTACACCATGTCACACCTAGGGGGTACCTTGGGTCGTGACAAACTTGGTATTCATAGCATAAGGTTTTAGAAGGATCTTTGGATGTCTCATAAGCCGCGTCAAGTAGAGTCTTGTTCATGAGTGTGAAGCGCGCCACATTTATGAATGAGAGGCTATAAGACGTTTAAGAAACTTCACTTCTTTCATTACTCCTAAGTCATGACATAGATTTTAACTCTATATGTCTCTCTCCTAATTACTTTCCTATGCGTTTTAGGATATGGCTACCCGAAAAGCTTATGATAGAAGAAATATGGGAGAGAATGTGGATAAACAAGCTCCTCTTAAAGCCCCCCAAGTTCCGGTCAACCCTTTGGCCGAACAAGTATCTAATGCGGAGTTTAGGGTTGCTTTTCAAATGTTTGCCCAAGCTGTGATGGCTCAGGCCAATAGAGAGGTTGTGGCTCCTATGAACCCAAATGTAGGTACGGCAGCATCTAGGGTAAGAGACTTTACCAGGATGAACCCTCCTAAATTCTATGGTTCTAAGGTGGACGAAGATTCTCAAGAATTATAGATGAAGTGTACAAGGTATTGATGATCATGGGAGTAACATCGGAGGAAAAGGCGGAATTGGCCGCTTATCAACTAAAGGGTGTTTCTCAAGTTTGGTTCAACCAATGGAAGAGTGAGAGGTCGGTTAATGAGGGTCCTCTTGATTGGGAGAAATTCAAGGTTGCTTTCCTTGGTAGGTTCTTTCCCCTTGAGATGAGGGAGCCAAGGGTGCTTGATTTTATCAACCTTCGTCAAGGAAGCATGAGTGTGAAAGAGTATGCCTTGAAATTCACACAATTGTCCCGATATGCTCCTTCCATTTTTGCCAATCCTAGGGCAGGAATGAGTAAGTTTGTTTCGGAAGTGTCCGAAATGTTGGTTAAAGAGTGTTGCACCGCTATGCTTGTCAATGACATGGATATTTCTTGCCTCATGGTGTATGCTCAACAAATAGGGTGTCTAACCCTAAGCCCCAAGGAGGAAATGGTGGTGGTTCTTCATTGACTACTTGTACTACGTGTGGAAAAAAGCATGAGGGCAAATGTCTAGCGGGTTCTAATACATGCTTTGGTTGTGGCAAGATGGTTCACAAGATAAGGTACTGCCCCTTAGTAGCTAAGAATGAAGGGGATAATTGTCGACTCACTCAACCTCAAAATCCATCAAGTTCTAGTGGAAATCAAAAGCAAAACCGATTTTATGTACTTCAGGCTCGTCATGAGCAAGAGGGTTCTCCCGATGTGGTTACCAGTATGTTGAAAGTCTTTCACTTTGATGTTTATGCTTTGCTTGATACCGGTGCCACCTTGTCTTTTATGACTCTATATGTGGCTATGAGGTTTGATGTTGTTCTGGATATGTTGCTAGATCCTTTTCATGTCTTTACTCCGATTGGTGAATTAATTGTGGCTAAGAGAGTCTATAGAAATTGCTCCGTCCCTTTATCTCATAAAGTCACTTATGTTGATCTAGTAGAGCTTGATATGTTAGATTTTGATGTTATTCTTTGGATGAATTGGTTGCACTGTTGTTATACTTCTATTGATTGTAGGACCCGAATTGTCAAGTTTATATTCCCAAATGAGCCTATCCTAGAGTGGAAGGGGGGAAATTTTATGGTTAGAGGTCAGTAGTTTTCTTGTCTTAAAGCTAGAAAGATGATTTCTAAAGGCTGCATATACCACCTTGTTAGGGTGAGGAATATAGATTTTGAAACCCCTACTCTTGAGCCGGTCCCTGTTGTTAATGAGTTTCCAGAAGTGTTTCCCGATGATTTACCCGGTATTCCTCCCTAAAGGGAAATAGACTTTGGTATTGTCCTTCTCTCGGATACGCAACCTATTTCTATTCCTCCTTATAGGATGGTGACCCCGGTGGAACTTAAGGAACTAAAGGAGCAATTGAAAGACTTATTGGATAAGGGTTTCATCCGACCAAGTATTTCTCCATGGGGTGCTCCGGTCTTGTATGTAAGAAAGAAAAATGGTTCACTTCATATGTGCATTGACTACCGCCAACTGAACAAGGTTACCATTAAGAATAAGTATCCTCTTCCAAGAATAAATGACTTGTTTGATCAACTTCAAGGGGCGAGTTACTTCTCTAAGATCAACCTTCGTTCGGGCTATCACCAATTGAGAGTAAAGGAAGACGATATTCCAAAAATGGCTTTCCAGACTAGATATGGCCATTATGAATTCCTAGTGATGTCATTTGGGTTGACAAATGCTCCGGCCGCATTTATGGGCTTTATGAATAGAGTGTTTAGACAATATCTTGATATGTTTGTGATTGTGTTTATTGATGATATATTGATTTACTCAAGGAGTGAAGGTGTGCATGCCGATCAATTGAGGATTGTCTTACAAGTCCTCAAGGACCAACAACTCTTTGCAAAGTTTAGTAAATGTGATTTTTGACTGAGGTCCGTAGCTTTTCTTGGTTACATTGTCTCCGGTAATGGTATTGAATAGATCCTAAGAAGACGGATGTGGTTAGAAATTAGCCTAGACCTCTATCACCTTCGGATATTTGTAGTTTCTTGGGTCTAGCTGGTAATTATAGGAGGTTTGTTGAAGGGTTTTCTTCGATTGCCTCCCCATTGACGGCTTTGACTCAAAAGAAGGCTAAGTTCACTTGGTCCGAAGAATGTGAGGAGAGTTTTCCAGAGTTGAAAGATAAACTTACTTCGGCTCCGATATTGACTTTGCCGGAAGGGTCCGATGGCTTTGTGGTTTATTGTGATGCCTCGAAAATTGGGCTAGGATGTGTCCTTATGCAAAACGGAAAAGTTATTGCTTATGCTTAAAGGAAATTCAAGGTAAATGAAAAGAACTATCCTACTCATAATTTAGAATTAACGGCTGTTGTGTTTGCTTTAAAGATTTGGAGGCATTATTTGTATGGTGTACATGTTGACGTCTTCACTGATCATAAGAGTTTGCAATATGTGTTTAAACAAAAAGATCTAAATCATCGCCAAAGGAGGTGGCTTGAGTTGTTAAAAGTCTATGACATGAGTGTCCTCTATCACCCCGACATGGCTAATGTGGTGGCGGATGCGCTTAGCCAGTTAACTATGGGTAGTGTTGCTCATATTGAGGATGGTAAAAAAGAGTTGGTTTGCGATGTTCATTGGTTGGCCCGCTTGGGTCTTCGGTTGGTTGATTCCCCTAAAGGTGGTGTTATGGTCCATAATGGTTCCGAATCATCCTTTGTGCATGATGTGAAGGCTAAACAAGATCTTGATCCTAACTTGGTCAAGTTGAAGGAAGCGGTGCTTAAAATGTTCTTGGAGGCTTTCTCCCAAGGGGGAGATGGTGTGCTTCAATATCAAGGTCATTTGTATGTTCCCAATGTAGATGACTTCAGAGGAAAATTTTTATCGGAAGCCCATAGCTCTCGATATTCCATTCACTCGGGAGCTACCAAGATGTACTGTGATTTGTAGGAGATCTATTGGTGGAATGGAATGAAGAAGGATATTGTGGAGTTTGTGGCTAAATATCCTAATTGTCAACAAATGAAAGTTGAGCACCAAAAGCCGAGATGTTTTACCCAAGATATTAGTATTCCTACTTGGAAGTGGGAAGATGTGAACATGGACTTCATTGTTGGTTTTCCACGCACCCGGCGACAACATGACTTGATTTGGGTTATTGTGGATTGTATGATGAAATCAGCCCATTTCATTCCATTCAAAGTTTCTTATTCAGCAGAGGATTATGCTAAGTTATGCTTGAGAGAGATGGTTAGGTTGCATGGAGTGCCTTTATCCATTATCTCCGATCGTGGTGCACAATTTACTTATCAATTTTAGAAATCCTTCAAAAAGGGTCTTGGTACTCGTGTTAAGCTTTGTACGGCCTTTCAATTTCAAACCGATGGGCAAGCGGAGCGTACTATTAAAAATTTGGAAGATATGTTTAGAGCGTGTGTAATCGATTTCAAGGGTAATTGGGATGATCATTTGCCTTTAATTGAGTTTGCTTATAACAATAGCTACCATTCTAGTATTTGCATGGCTCCGTTTGAAGCTCTCTATGGTAGGAGGTATAGATCTCCTATAGGTTGGTTCGAAGTTGGTGAAGTTTCTTTGGTAGGACCCGAGTTGGTACATGAGGCTATGGAGAAAGTGCGACTTATTAGAGAAAGGTTAAAAAGGCCCAAAGTCGACAAATGTCCTATGTCGATGTTAGAAGGAGAGATTTAGAATTTGATGTAAATGATTGGGTTTACTTGAAAATTTCACCCACAAAGGGTGTAATGAGATTTGGGAAGAAAGGGAACCTAAGTCCCCATTATGTAGGCCCATATCAAATTTTGAGACGTGTTGGGAAGGTTTCTTATGAACTTGATTTGCCTAATGATTTGTCATCGGTACATCCGGTTTTCCATGTCTCATTATTAAAGAAATGTGTAGGTGATCCGACATCTATAGTGCCATTGGAGAATCTTGGCATAAAAGATAGCCTTTCCTATGCGGAAGTCCTGATTGAGATTTTTGACCGGCACGTCCGAAAGTTAAGGGATAAAGAAGTTGCTTCGGTGAAAGTTCTTGGGAGGAATCAATTAGTTGAGGGTGCTACTTGGGAGGCCGATGCCGATATGATATCCCAATATCCTCATCTATTTCCTTCCAATCCTACTCTAACTTGAGGTACCTAGTTCCTCATGGTTCATTCTTTTGGTCTCATGTGTCTTAGATATTCTTATGATATCTCATTTATACATGTTTATGAAGAGTCTAAATGTTGTGCAAATGAGTCAACTTGATTGATTTCTCTATGATTATGTGCATTGAATATGAGTTGCATAAGTTTTCATGAAATGATTTGTTAAACATGCTTTAGCTTGGAGTTGATGTTTCCTCCTCGGATATGTGCATCTATGTGATTGCATTCTACGTTGGGTTGTTAATTTTTTTTCCTACCCTCCTCATGATGTCTTGGTTCACATTCGAGGATGAATATTCCAAATATAATGTAATACCCCAGATTCGAGGGTGGAAAATTTTAAAATTTTCTAGGTTACTGCCAGTAACGAAGGAAGCCACCTACGGTCCGTAGGTTGATTTACAGCCCGTAGGTGGGAATCGTAAGTGGCCAGCCCAAGTTTTAAGAATGTCAAGTTTCAGAACCCCAACGACAGCCTGCCAGGACGACCCGTCGTTCAATGAACAAGTCATAGGTAGGTCTCGTAGGTCCCCTCCAGACTTAGTAAAATTCTTAAGCTCTAAGTCCTGACCTACGGTTGCCATGTACGGTCCGTCGTTTGATCTACGAGCTGTACATGGGGCCCGTCGTTGCAAGGTCAATGTTGACAGGTTCTGAATACAACGACGGTTGACCATCGACGGTCTGTAGATGGACTTACGGACCGTAGGTCCCGACCGTGGATGGACCCCGACAGTTATTATTTAAGGGATTTTTTGTCTTTTCCCTAAATGTTAAACTCCTAATCTAAGTCGGTTATGCCCTTAACCCAGACCCTATATAAGCTTCCTAAGCCTAATTTTACTCATTTTAAGTCATTCCCAAATTCCCCTCTCTCAAATATTTCTCTCTCTAAAAAGGTTCTCTCAATTCTCAAGGAAGAAGAAGGGCTAGAATCCTCCATTGAAGGTCATCAATTCTTAGCAATTTCTTGTGGGATTTATTGAGGTATGGGAGGTATGTTAGCATTCACCATTGGAGCCCTTTCCTCCAATGGTCCCCTAGTCTTCTTCAATTTTAAAGGATCGATTCCCTAAATTAAGTTAGGGTTTTGATCAATTCTTATGGGGTCTTCAATGATGATTTCCAATTGTTGATTTTATGATTTCTAGTGCACGATCTGGCGTGATAAAGTAATTTAGTGCACGAATTAGCGTGATTTATATGATTTGATGTAGAAATTGGATGAACCCATGATATTCCCCCAAATTTCGAAATCTATGCTTTGATTGGTAGGTTGAATTATGAAGTAATGAATTTTATGAAATTTCTATGAATCCATGCATGAATTATGATTCCTAAGATAAGAATTTTCATGAATGAAATTATGAATGACCTAAAGACGCTTTTATGAAATCAAGTATGTTCAATCAAAATCTATGATTTTACTCTACTATGTGGGTTCCTTCAATTCTGGTCAAATTGACTTCTCTATGGCTTTTTAAGCATGAGTTTGCATTGAATTGCAGGAATTAAGAGAAATTCTCATGAATCTATGTGAACCCTATGATTTCGAAATTATGAGCATGATGAATTATGGAACGATGAAGTTTATGAAATTATGCATGTCTCATAAGAAGTTAACGATTAATTAAGGGTGCTTTGAGATTGAAGTACTAAAGTATATGCTATGTTGATGTTATGATTGAGTTTTGAAAGGGTTTCTCACGTAATACTTCCACTATGAATTTAAAATGAACAAGTGGCGACTACCCATGTTCTAAAAGAGCTATTCTAATGTAGACAAGAGGCAATCACCCATGTCTACTAATTATGAACTTCTAACTAATGATAAAGAAGAGGCGACTACCCATGTCTACTTATGATAATTGAACTATGTCTAATCCGTGAGAATTATGCTTAGCACCGAGTGGAAAAGTAGCGATTACCCATGTCCCAAAACTATGTGCCACCATAGGATGATGGTCTATGATAGACATTAGCTAGTGGATCCACGTAAGCTAGAAGTTGAGGTCTTACCTTGGCAAGTAAGGTAACCTCTTTTCTGTGTGGAGTAGACAGTGGATTCCATGTTGATATCTCAAATGGTCTTATATGTCGGTTAAGGCTATTCCCCACAACTAATGAACAAAAGTGTTGATTATGATGTTTCTTAAGTGAAGTAAAAATGTTTAGCTTACTCTGACCATGGTTTATGTTTTATGTTTGCTAACCTTTATAATGTTTAGCTTGGCCATTGCATATTATGAAAACGTCCCTTTTCAACATGATTTAAATGATTTCATGCATTGCTATCACACTTGGTACTTGACTGTACTTACGCATACTCTTGCCTACATTGACTTGTTGATGTAGGGCATGGCGATTCTCCATCTACTCATGGACAGAGCTTAGTAGAAGATTTGTGAAGACTTGGTGAGTCCTCATCCATCCGAGGACATAACCTAGTTGTTATTACTTTTATGTTCTTTCTTTTGACATTGTATTGGGTTACGTCCCAAACCTTATTTCGCTTTCCTATATTAGATTGGCTTTGAGACAATAGATGTAGACTTCCGCCATTTGCTTAAAAGCATTTTATATGACATGATCTTTTGAGCTCTTTAATCTTTTTGATCTTGTATGTATTTATGCTAAGTGGCTTGTATGAGGCCTTTCGGGGTCTTGTATGCCATGTCACGCCTAGGGAGTACCTTGGGTCGTGACAAACTTGGTATTCAAAGCATAAAGTTTTAGAAAGATCCTAGGATGTCTCATAAGCCGCGTCAAGTAGAGTCTTGTTCATAAGTGTGAAGCGCGCCACATTTATGAATGAGAGGCTATAAGACGTTTAAGAAACTTCACTTCTTTCATTACTCCTAAGTCGTGCCATAGAGTTTAACTCTATATGTCTCTCTCCTAATCCCTATCCTATGCGTTTCAGGATATGCCTACTCGGAGAGCTTATGCTAGAAGAAATACGGGAGAGAATTTGGATCAACAAGATCCTTTTCAAGCTCCACAAGTTTTGGTAGACCCTTTGGCCAAACAAGTATCTAATGCGGAATTTAGGGTTGCTTTTCAAATGTTGGCCCAAGCCGTGACAGTTCTAGCCAATTGAGAGGTTATGGCTCTCGTGAACCCAAATGTGGGTACGGTGGCATCTAGGGTAAAAGACTTCATAAAGATGAACCCTACGGAATTCTATGGTTCTAAGGTGGAGGAAGATTCTCAAAATTTCGTAGATGAAGTATTCAAGGTATTGATCATCATCGGAGTAACATTGGAGGAAAAGGCGGAGTTGGCCGCTTATCAACTAAAGGGTGTTGCTCAAGTTTTGTTCAACCAATGGAAGAGTGAGAGGGCGGTTACTGAGGGTTCTCTTGATTGGGAGAAATTCAAGGTTCTTTCCTTGGTAGGTTCTCTCCCCTTTAGATGACGGATGCAAGGGTGCTTGAATTTATCAACCTTCGTCAAGGAAGCATGAGTGTGAAAGCGTATGCTTTGAATTTCACACAATTGTCCCGATATGCTCCTTCCACAGATGCCGATCCTAGGGCAAAAATGAGTTGGTTAAAAAGTGCCGCACTATTATGCTTGTCAATGACATGGATATTTCTCACCTCATGGTGTATGCTCAACAAATAGAGGAAGAAAAGCTCAAGGAAATGGTTAGAGAGAGAAAGAGGGCTAGGACCGGTGATGGTAACTTTTCACATTCAAGGTCGGATGGACATGGTCATCCTAGATTTTGACAATGGCTTTCCAATCAAGGTTCCTCCATTGCTCCTCCCAAGTCCAAAAAAGATAGGGTGTTTAACCCTAAGCCCCAAGGAGGAAATGGTGGCGGTTTTTCATTGACTACTTGTACTACGTGTGGAAAAAAGCATGAGGGAAAATGTCTAGCGGGTTCTAATACATGCTTTGGTTGTGGCCAAATGAATCACAAGATAAGGGATTGCCCCTTAGTAGATAAGAATGAAGGGGATAACCGTCGACGCACTCAACCTCAAAATCCATTAAGTTCTAGTGGAATTCAAAAGCAAAACTGGTTTTATGCACTTTAGGCTCGTCATGAGAAATAGGGTTCTCCCGATGTGTTTACCGGTATGTTGAAAGTCTTTCACTTTGATGTTTATGCTTTGCTTGATCTCGGTGTGACCTTGTCTTTTGTGTCGCCATATATGGCTAGGAGGTTTGATGTTGTTCCGGATGTGTTGCTAGATCCTTTATATGTTACTACTCCGATTTGTGAATCTATTGTGGCTAAGAGAGTCTATAGAAATTGCCCCGTCTCTTTATCTCATAGAGTCACTTATGTTAATCTTGTAGAGCTTGATATGTTAGATTTTGATGTTATTCTTGGGATTAATTGGTTGCACTCTTGTTATACTTCTATTGACTATAGGACCCGAATGGTCAAGTTTCAATTCCCGAATGAGCCTATCCTAGAGTTGAAGGGGGGAAATTTTATGGTTAGAGGTCAGTTTGTTTCTTGTCTTAAAGTTAGAAAGATGATTTCTAGAAGCTGCATATACCATCTTATTAGGGTGAGGGATATAGATTCCGAAATCCCTACTCTTGAGCCGGTCCCCGTTGTTAATGAGTTTTCGGAAGTGTTTCCCGATGATTTACCTAGTATTCCTCCCAAAAGGGAAATAGACTTCGGTATTGACCTTCTCCCAGATACACAACCTATTTCTATTCCTCCGTATAGGTTGGCCCCGGCGGAACTTAAGGAACTAAAGGAGCAATTGAAAGACTTATTGGATAAGGGTTTCATCCTACCAAGTATTTCTCCATGGGGTGCTCCGGTCATGTTTGTAAGAAAGACAGATGGTTCACTTCGTATGTGATTTGACTACCGCAAACTGAACAAGGTTACCATTAAGAAAAAGTATCCTCTTCCAAGAATAGATGACTTGTTTGATCAACTTCAAGGGGCTAGTTACTTCTCTAAGATCGACCTTCGTACGGGCTATCACCAATTGAGAGTAATGGAAGATGATATTCTGAAATGTCTTTCCAGACAAGATATGGCCATTATGAATTCCTAGTGATGTCATTTGGGTTGACAAATGGTCCGGCCGCATTTATGGACTTGATGAATAGTGTTCAGACAATATCTTGATATGTTTGTGATTGTGTTTATTGATGATATATTGATTTACTCAAGGAGTGAGGGTGAGCATGCTGATCATTTGAGGATTGTCTTGCAAGTCCTCAAGGACCAACAACTCTTTGCAAAGTTAAATAAATGTGAGTTTTTCCTAAGGTCCATAGCTTTTCTTGGTCACATTGTCTTCGGTAAAGGTATTGAAGTAGATACTACGAAGATGGATGTGGTTAGAAATTAGCCTAGACCTCTATCACCTTCGGATATTCGTAGTTTCTTTGGTCTAGCCGGTTATTATAGGAGGTTTATTGAAAGGTTTTCTTCGATTGCTTCCCCATTGACGGCTTTGACGCAAAAAAGGCTAAGTTCACTTGGTCCAAAGCATGTGAGAAAAGTTTTCAAGAGTTGAAAGATAGACTTACTTCGGCTCCGATATTGACTTTGCCGAAAGGGTCCGATGGTTTTGTGGTTTATTGTGATGCCTCGAAAATTGGGCTAGGATGTGTCCTTATGAAAAATGGAAAAGTTATTCCTTATGCTTTAAGGAAACTCAAGGTGCATGAAAGGAACTATCCTACTCATGATTTAAAATTAGCGGTTGTTGTGTTTGCTTTAAAGATTTGGAGGCATTATTTGTATGGTGTACCTGTTGACGTCTTCACCGATCATAAGAGTTTGCAATATGTGTTTAAGCAAAAAGATCTAAATCTTTTCCAAAGGAGGTGGCTTGAGTTGTTAAAAGACTATGACATGAGTGTCCTCTATCACCCCGGCAAGACTAATGTGGTGGCAGATGCTCTTAGTCAGTTATCTATGGGTAATGTTGTTCATATTGAGGATGGTAAGAAAGAGTCGGTTCGCGATGTTCATAGGTTGGCCCGCTTGGGTGTTCGGTTGGTTGATTCCCCTAAAGGTGGTTTTATGGTCCATAATGGTTCCGAATCATCCTTTGTGCATGATGTGAACGCTAAAAAAGATCTTGATCCTAACTTGGTCGAAGGAAGCAGTGCTTAAAAAGTTTGTAGAGGCTTTCTCCCAAGGGGGAGATGGTGTGCTTTGATATCAAGGTCGTTTGTGTGTTTCCAATGTAGATGACTTAAGAGGAAAAAATTTATCGGAAGCCCATAGCTCTCGATATTCCATTCACCCGGAAGCTACCAAGATGTAACATGATTTGCAGGAGATCTGTTGGTGAAATTGGATGAAGAAGGATATTGCGGAGTTTGTGGCTAAATGTCCTAATTGTCAACAAGTGAAAATTGAGCAGAAAAAGCCGGGAGGTTTGACCCAAGATATTAGTATTCCTACTTGGAAGTGGGAAGATGTGAACATGGACTTCATTGTTTGTTTACCACGCACCCGGCGACAACATGACTTGATTTGGGTTAATTTGGATCGTATGACAAAATCAGCCCATTTCATTCCCGTCAAAGTTTCTTATTCGGTGGAGGATTGTGCTAAGTTGTACTTGAGAGAGATGGTTAGGTTGCATGGAGTGCCTTTATCCATTATCTCCGATCGTGGTGCACAAGTTACTTCTCAATTTTGGAAATCCTTCCAAAAGGATCTTGGTACTCGTGTTAAGCTTAGTATGGCCTTTCATTCTCAAACTAACGGGCATGCAGAGCGTACTATCCAAACTTTTGAAGATATGTTGAGAGCGTGTGTTATCAATTTCAATGGTAATTGGGATGATCATTTGCCTTTGATTGAGTTTGGTTATAACAATAGCTACCATTCTTGTATTGGCATGGCTCTATTTGAAACTCTCTATGGTAGGAGGTGTAGATCTCCTATAGGTTGGTTTGAAGTTGGTGAAGTTGCTTTGATAGGACCCGAGTTGGTACATGACGCTATGGAGAAAGTTTGACTTATTAGAGAAAGGTTGAAAACGGCCCAAAGTCGACAAAAGTGCTATGCCGATGTTAGAAGGAGAGTTTTAGAATTTGATGTAAATGATTGGGTTTACTTAAAAATTTCACCCATGAAGGGTGTAATGAGATTTGGGACGAAAGGGAAGCTAAGTCCCCGTTATGTAGGCCCAAATCAAATTTTGAGACGTGTTGGTAAGGTTTCTTATGAACTTGATTTGCCTAATGATTTGGCATCGGTACATCCGGTTTTCCATGTCTCATTGTTGAAGAAATGTGTTGGCAATCCGACATCTATAGTGCCATTGGAGAATCTAGGCATAAAAGATAGCCTTTCCTATGAGGAAGTCCCGGTTGAGATTTTCGACCGACAAGTCTTAAAGTTAAGGAATAAAGAAGGTTCTTCTATGAAAGTTCTTTGGAGGAATCAATAAGTTGAGGTTGCTACTTGGGAGGCCGATGCCGATATGATGTCCCGATATACTCATCTCTTTCCTTCCGATCCTACTCTAGCTTGAGGTACCTAGTTCTTCATGGTTCATTATTTTGGTCTCATGTGTCTTAGATATTCTTATGATTCCTCATTTGTGCATGTTCATGAAGAGTCTAAATGTTGTGCAAATGAGTCAACTTTATTGATTTCTCTATGATTATGTGCATTGAATATGAGTTGCATAAGTCTTCATGAAATGATGTGTTGAACATTCTTTAGCTTGGAGTTGATGTTTACTCCTCGGATATGTGCATCTATGTGATTGCATTCTACGTTGGGTTGTTAATTTTTCTTCCTACCCTCCTCATGATGTCTTGGTTCTCATTTGAGGATGAATGTTACCAAGGGGGAGATAATGTAATACCCCAGATTCAAGGGTGGAAATGTTTTGAATTTTCTGGGAAAGTGCAAGTAACGACAGAAGCCACCTACGGCCCGTAGGTGGGAACCGTAAGTGGACAACCGAAGTTTTCAAAATTTCAAGTTTCAAAACCACAACGACGGCCTGATCGGATGGCCCGTCATTCAATGAACGAGTCGTAGGTAGGTCTCATAGGTACCCTTCGGACTTAGTCAAATTCTTATGCTATACATCCTGACCTACGGTTTCCATGTACGGTCCGTCATTTGATGTATGAGCCATACATGGCGCCCGTCGTTGCAGTGTCCATGTTGACAATTTCTGAATCCATCGAGGGTCCGTAGATGGACTTACGGACCATAGGTCCCGACCGTCGATGGACTCCGACAGTTATTATTTAAGGGCTTTTTGGACTTTTCCCTAAATGTTTAACTCTTATTCTAAGTCGGTTATGCCCTTAATCCAGACCCTATATAAGCTTCCTAAGCCTAAATTTACTCATTCTAAATCATTCCCAAATTCCCCTCTTTCAAATATTTCTCTCTCTAGAAAGGTTCTCTCAATTCTCAAGGAAGATGGGCTAGAATCCTCCATTGAAGGTCATCAATTCTTAGCAATTTCTTGTGAGCTTTGTTGAGGTATGTTAGTATTCACCATTGGAGCCTTTCCTCCAATGGGCCCCTAGTCTTCTTCAATTTTAAAGATCAATTCCCCAAATTAAGTTAGGGTTTTGATCAATTCTTATGGGTTCTTAAATGATGATTCCCAATTGTTGATTTTATGATTTCTAGTGCACAATCTAACGTGATAAAGTAATTTAGTGCACGAATTAGCGTGATTTATATGATTTGATGTAGAAATTTGATGAACCCATGCTATTTCCCCCAAATTTCAAAATCTATGCTTTGATTGGTGGGTTGAATTATGACGTGGTGAATTTTATGAAATCTCTATGAATCCATGCATGAATTATGATTCCTAATCTAAGAATTTTCATGAATGAGATTATGAATGACCTAAAGATGGTTTTATAAAATCAAGCATGTTCAATCAAAATCTATGATTTTACTCTATTATGTGGGTTCCTTCAATTACGGTGAAATTGACTTGTCTATGGCTCTTTAAGCATGAGTTTGCATTGAATTGCATAAATTAAGAGAAATTCTCATGAAGCTATGTGAACCCTATGATTTACAAATTATGAGCATGATGAACTATGTAAAGATGAAGTTTATGAAATTATGCATGTCTCATAAGAAGTTAACGATGAATTAAGGGTGCTTTGAGATTGAAGTAGCAAAGTATATTTTATGTTGATGTTATGGTTGAGTTGTGAAAGGATTTCTCAAGTAATACTCCCACTATGAATTTAAAAAGAACAAGGGGTGACTACCCATGTTCTTAAGGAGCTATTCTAATGAAGACAAGAGGCGATCACCCATGTCTACTATTGATGAACTTCTGACTAATGATAAACAAGAGGCGACTACCAATGTCTACTTATGATAATTGAACTATGTCTAATCCGTGGGAATTATGCTTAGAACCGAATGGAAAAGTAGTTATTACCCATGTCCCACAAAGTATGTGCCACCATAGGATGATGGTCAATGATAGACATTAGCTAGTGGATCTACGTAAGCTAGTAATTAAGGTCTTACCTTAGCAAGTAAGGTAACCTCTTTTCGGTGTGGGGTAGACACCATATTCCATGTTGATATCTCACATGGTCTTATATGTCGGTTAAGAATATTCCCCACAACTAATGAACAAAAGTGTTGATTATGATGTTTCTCAAGTGAAGTAAAGATGTTTAGCTTGCTTTGACCATTGTTTAAGTTTTATGTTTGCTAACCTTTATCATGTTTAGCTTTGTCATTGCATATTATGAAAACGTCCCTTTTTAACATGATTTAAATGATTTCATGCATTGCTATCATACTTGGTACTTGATTGTACTAACGCATACTCTTGCATACATTGACTTGTTGATGTAGGGCGTGACGATTCTCCATCCACTCGTGGCTAGAGTTTAGTAGAAGATTTGTGAAGACTTGGTGAGTCCTCATCCATCTGAGGACATAGCCTATTTGTTATTACTTTTATGTTCTTTCTTTTGACATTGTATTGGGTTACTTCCCAAACCTTATTTTTCTTTCCTATATTAGATTGTCTTTGAGACATGAGATGTAGACTTCCGCTACTTTGCTTAAAAGCATTTGATATGACATGATCTTTTGAGCTCTTAATCTTTATGATCTTGTATGTATGTATGCTAAGTGGCTTGTATGAGGCCTTTCAGGGTCTTGTACGCCATGTCACGCCTAGGGGGTCCCTTGGGTCGTGACAAAAAGGACTCCATAGGTGAAAGTTATCATACCTTGATTCTAGAAGCTTGAAATCAATTGTGAACTTAGGAGACTTGAATGAAAACTCTTGAACCTTCTTCTTATTCTTCAATCTTCTAGAGAGAGAAATATTTGGGGAAAGATTTTGGAGGGAGTTGGAAGTGATTAGAAAAGGGTAGAATTAGGCTTAGAGGGCTTATATAGGGCTTAGGATTAGAGCTTAACCGACCTAGATTAGGAGTAGGTGAATTAGGGAAAAGACCAAAAAGCCCTTAAAAATAACTGTCGGATTTCGACCTATGATTGCGACCTACGATTCGTAGGTCCAACCATGGACTGTCTTGTCCAACCGTAGAAAGATTCAAAAACTATTTCTTTGGACCTTCAAAAGACGGGAACCCATATAGGGTCCGTAGGTCCATTGAAAGACTGTACATACCAACCGTCTGTCCAACCTTGAACCTTTAAAATTTCACCAAGTCTGGAGGGACCTACGAGACCTACCTATGACTCGTTCATGGAATGATGGGCCGTCCTATAGAACCGTCAATGGGATCCTGAAACTTGACATTTTGAAAATATTTACCTTGCCATCTACGGTTCCCACCTACGGCCCATAAGTCAACCTACGGTCTGTAGATGTCTTCCGTTGGTACTGGCACAAGACCTAAAAACTAGAAATTTCTTCTTTTCAAATTTCTTGGGAACATTCATTCTCGAATGAGAATCAAGACACCATAAGGAGGATAGGAACTAAACCTAATAGCCAAACATGAATGCAATCACATAAATGCACATATCCGAGGAGGAAACATCAACTCCAAGCTAAAGCATGTTCAAAACATCATCTCATAAGGTCTATATGCAGCATATACTCAAATGCACATAAACATGAAGAAATCAATCAAGTTAACTCATTTTCTCAAAATCAAGCTTTTTCATGAACATGCATAAATGAGGAATCATGGTAATATCTAAGACACATGAGACCAAAAGAGTGAACCATGAGGAACTATGGAGTGGAGGGAAAGAGATGAGGATAACAGGACATCATATCAGCATCGGCCTCCCAAGTAGCACCCTCAACTAACTAATTCCTCTAAAGGACCTTAATGGAAGCAGCTTCTTTATCCCTCAACTTCTAAACTTGCCGGTAAAAAATCTCAACTGGAACCTCTTCGTAAGAAAGACTCTCCTTCACACCAAGACTTTCTAATGGCACAATAGATGTCGGATCATCAACACACATCTTCAACAAGGAGACATGGAAAACCAAATGAATCGATGCTAAATCGTTAGGCAAGTCGAGTTCATAAGCAACCTTACCAATTTGCCTCAAAATCTGATATGGACCCACATAACGGGGACTAAGCTTCCCTTTCTTCCCAAACCTCATTACACCCTTCATGGGTGAGATTTTCAAGTAGACCCAATCATTAGCATCAAATTCTAGATCTCTCCTTCTAACAAAGGCATAGGACTTTTGTCGACTTTGAGCCATTTTCAACCTTTCTCTAATAAGCCGAGCTTTCCCCATGTCCTCATGTACCAATTCGGGACCTATCAAAGCAACTTCTCCAACTTCAAACTAACCTATAGGAGATCTACACCTCCCACCATAAGGAGCCTCAAATGGAGCCATACCAATATTGGAATGATACCTATTATTGTATGCAAACTCAATCGAAGGCAAATGATCATCCCAATTACTCTTGAAGTCAATCACACAAGCTCTAAACATATCTTCCAAAGTTTGTATAGTACATTCCGCTTGTCCATTGGTTTGAGGATGAAAGGCCATACTAAGCTTAACACGGTTAGCAAGGCCCCTTTGGAAAGATTTCCAGAAATTGAGAAGTGAATTATGTACCACGATCGGATATAATGGACAGAGGCACTCCATGCAACCTAAATATTTCCTTTAGGTACAACTTAGCATAGTCTTCCATAGAATAAGAAACCTTGATGGGAATGAAATGAGCTGATTTCGTCATACGATCCATAATAACCCAAATCGAGTCATGTTGTCACCGGGTGCATGGTAAACCAACAATGAAGTCCATATTCAAATCTTCCCACTTCCAAGTAGGAATAAAAATGTCTTGGGACAAACCTTCCTGCTTTTGATGCTCTACCTTCACTTGTTGACAATTAGGACACTTAGCCACAAATTCCGCAATGTCCTTCTTCATCCCATTCCACCAATAGACCTCTTGCAAGTCACGGTACATCTTGGTGGCTCCCAGATGAATGGAATATCAGGAACTATGGGCTTCCCATAAGATCTGCTCCCTCAAATTATCAGCATTCGAAACACACAAGCCACCTTGATATCGAAGTACACCATCTCCCCCTTGGGAGAAAGCCTCAACGGATTTTTTAAGCACCGCTTCCTTCAACTCCATCATAATTAGATCAAGACCTTGCTTTTCTTTCACATCCCACACAAAGGACGATTCTAAACCATTATGAACAACAACACCTCCTTTATTGGAATCAATCAACCGAACACCCAATCGGGCCAATCTATGAACATCTCGAACCTATTCCTTCTTACTATCCTCAACATGAGTAGCACTACCCATGGATAACCGACTAAGGGCATCCGCCACCATATTCGTCTTGCCGGGGTGATAGAGGACACTCAATTCATAGTCCTTTAGCAACTCAAACCACCTCCTTTGGCGAAGATTCAGATCCTTTTGCTTGAACATGTATTGCAAACTCTTGTGGTCGGTGAAGACATCTACATGGACGCCATACAAGTAATGCCTCCAAATCTTTAGAGCAAACACAATCACCGATAGTTCAAAATTATGGGTAGGATAGTTCTTTTCATGAATTTTAAGTTGTCTTGAAGCATAAGCAATCACTTTCCCATTTTGCGTAAGGACACATCCTAACCCAATTCTTGAGGAATCACAATAAACAACAAATCCATCAGATCCTTCCGGTAGAGTTAACACCGAAGTAGAGGTAAGCCTATCTTTCAATTCATGGAAGCTCATCTAACATGCTTCAGACCATACAAACTTAACTTTCTTTGGGCCAATGTCATCAATGGAGAGGCAATCAAAGAGAACCCCTCAACAAACCTTCTATAGTAACCAATCAAACTTAAGAAACTTTGAATATCTGAATGGGATAGAGGTCTAGGCCAACTCTTAACCACATCCGTCTTCTTAGGATCTACCTCAATACCCTTACAAGAAATAATGTGACCAAGAAAAGCAACGGACCTCAACCAAAATTCACATTTATTAAACTTTGCAAAGAGTTGTTGGTCCTTGAGGACTTGCAACAAAATCCTCAAATGATTAGTATGCTCATCCTCACTCCTTGAGTAAATCAAAATGTTGTCGATGAACACAATCACAAACATATCTAGGTATTGTCTAAACACCCTATTCATCAAATCCATAAATGCATCCGGAGTATTTTTCAAATGAAACGACATTACTATGAATTCATAATGACCATATCTAGTCCAAAAAGTTGTCTTCGGAATGTCATCTTCCTTCCCCCTCAATTTATGATAGCCCGACCGAAGGTCAATCTTAGAAAAGTAACTCGCTCCCTGAATTTGGTCAAACAAATTATTTATCCTTGTAAGAGGATACTTGTTCTTAAAAGTAACCTTATTCAATCGCCGATCATCAATGCACATGCGAAGCGAACCATCTTTCTTCTGAACAAACAATACTGGGGCACCCCATGGAGAGATACTTGGTCAGATGAAGCTCTTATCCAATAAGTCTTTTAATTGCTCCTTCAATTCCTTAAGTTCTATTGGAGCCATTCAATAAGGAGGAATAGAGACAGGTTGCGTATCTAGGAAAAGGTCAATACCGAAGTCTATTTCCCTTTCAGGAGGAACACCGGTAGATCATCGGGAAACACATTTGGAAACCTATTAACAATAGGGACCAACTCAAAGATAGGGGTCTCGGAATCCATATCCCTAACCCGAACAAGATGGTATATGCAACCCTTTGAAATCATCTTTCTAGCTTTAAGGGAAGAAATAACCCAAATCTTAAGCATAGAATTTCCCCCTTTCCACTCTAGGATAGGTTCATTTGGAAATTGAAACTTGACCACTCAGGTTCTACAATCAATAGAAGCATAATATGAATGCAACCAATCAATCCCAAGAATAACATCAAAATCTAACATATCAAGCTCTACAATATCAACATGAGTGACTATATGGGATAAGGAGACATGACAATTCCTATAGACTCTCTTAGCCACAATAGATTCACCAATAGGAGTAGATATGAAGAAAGGATCTAACAACACATTCGGAGGAACATCAAATCTCATAGCCACTTATGGCGTTGCAAAATACAAGGTAGCACCGGAATCAAGCAAAGCATAAACATCAAGCTTAAAGACTTTCAACATATTGGTAACCAACCCTATTGATCATGTCGAGTTTAAAGGGCATAGAACCGGTTTTGCTTGGGAGCATTTGAACTCGAACCACTAGGTGGATCTTGTCTACCTTCTCTTCCCTTATCCATAATTGATGGACAATCCCTTATCTTATGACCACTCTTACCATAATTGAAGCAACCATCCGTACCGTCTAAGCACATACCCTCATGCCTCTTTCAACATTTAGCACAAGTAGTTCATAAAGATCCTCCACTATTTCTTCCTTGAGGCTTAGGGTTAGACACCCTATCTTTGTTGGAACAATGAGGAGCATTGGAGTAACCTTGACCGAAAAACCTTTGTCGAAACTTAGGACGACCAAATCCATCAAACCTTGAGCATGAAAAGTCACCATCAACGGTCTTAGCCCTCTTTGCTTCCCTAGACTTTTCCTTAAGTTTTTCCTCTTCTATTTGTTGAGCATGAACCATTAGAAAGGAAATTCCCATATCATTGATGGGCATGGCGGTACGACATTCTTTGACTACCATTTCAGACACTACCGACACAAACTTACTTATTCTTGCGCTTGGATTAGCAACCATAGTAGTAGCATACCTAGACAATTGTGTAAACTTCAAGGCATACCCCTTTACACTCATGTTTCCTTGATGAAGGTTAATGAACTCAAGCACCCTTTCCACCCTCATCTCAAGGGGAAAGAACCTATCAAGGAAAGTAACCTTAAACTTCTCCCAATCAAGAGGACCTGCATCAACCGCCCGCTTGCTCTTCCATTGCTCAAACTACACTTGAGCCACACCCTTGAGTTGGTAAGAGGGAAAATTTACCTTTTCCATCGGGGTTACACCCATGATCATTAGCACCTTATACACCTCATCAATGAACGCTTAAGGATCTTCCTCAACCTTAGACCCATGAAACTCCGAAGGATTCATCCTAGTGAAATCCCTCACTCTAGATGCCGTCGTACCCACATTTGGGTTCACGGGGACCATAGTCTCCCTATTGGCTTGAGTCGTCATGGCTTGGGCCAACATATGAAAAGCAACCCTAAACTCCGCATTAGTCACTTGCTCGGCCAAAGGATCAACCGAAACTTGAGAAGCTTCCTGTTCCATATTCTCTCTCACATTCCTCCTAGCATATGCCCTTCGAGTGGCCATATCGTGAAAAGCATCGGATAGGGATTAGGAGAGAGACTTATAGAGTTAAACTCTATCGCACAACTTTAGAGTGATGAAAGAAATGGAGTTTCCTAAACATATTATAGCCTTTAATTCATAAGTGAGGAGCGCTTCACACCCATGAACAAGACTCTACTCGACGTAGCTTATGAGACATCTTAGGACCTTTCTAAAACCTGGCTCTGATACCAAGTTTGTCACAACCTAAAGTACTCCGTAGATGTGACATGGCGTACAAGGCCCCAAAAGGCCCGATACAAGACACTTGGCATGCATCATACAAGATAATAGTTAGTAAGAAGTTCGAAGATAATTTATATCAAAGTAGCGAAAATCTAAATATTTGTCTCAAACCATCTAATACATGAGTAGAATAGATTTGGGACGTAACCCATACAAGGTTTAAAAGTAAAATGACATAAAAGGGTAAATGTGGCTATGCCCTCGAACAAATGAGGACTCACCAAATCTTCAACTCTCGAATGCAATGACTAGCCACGGGTGAATGGAGATGAGCTGGATCCTACACTTAGGAGAAAATGTAGGCAATAGTATGCCTTAGTACAAAAATGTACCAAGTATAATAACTATGCATATAGGTTACAAAATCATGCAAAAAGGGCTATACATAAGATATAATGACCAAGTTAAATCATACGATGACATGATAGAGAATATGAAATAAAGAGTCATATTCAATGCAAGGAAATCATCTTAAAACAACATATGCTTAAAAGCCTTTAGAAATTAACCTTAGTTCATTATTGTGGGAAGTGAGTCTTAACCGACATAGACCGTCTGAGCTATAACATGGAATCCGGTGTCTACCCTACACCGAAAAGAGGTTTCCTTACTTGGAAAGGTAAGAACCATAGTTTGTAGCTTAGGTTGATCCACTAGCTAATGTCTATCTAAGACAAACCTATGGTGGCACATAGTTATGGGATAAAGAGATTGCTACTAGAAACCCGGCCTCTACTAATGGGAGATCTTCCATATCAATATCCACTCAGTGCTAACCATAATTCCCATGGTTTAATCATAATTCATAGCTTATATTATCATTATTAGGGAACATGGGCAATCGACTCTTGTCCCTTCATTAG
Source organism: Solanum appendiculatum (assembly GCA_018342035.1). Taxonomy (NCBI): domain Eukaryota; kingdom Viridiplantae; phylum Streptophyta; class Magnoliopsida; order Solanales; family Solanaceae; genus Solanum; species Solanum appendiculatum. Next base: position 1,320,839 of record JAGDQO010000682.1, on the reverse strand, counting down.
AATAGCTCCTTAATCTTTGATTCAAAGTTTAGTTGAGAAAACCTTTCGACCCTTATGAATCCTTCATGTGAGAAAAGTCCTTTCACAAATCATGTTTTTTGAGTAGTATGTGAGAAATCCTTTCACAACCCAATAACATCAACATTTATGCTTCAATCTCAAAGAAAATCTTAAATCATCATAATTTCTTAAATTAAACATGCATAACTGATCTTAGGCATATTTATATGCAAGTTTGCCAAATATTGTCCACATTAGTCTTGTGTTTAAGAATAATATTTAAGATATTTGTTGTGTTTTGAGTAACTTGCAATGATTGTGCAGTAAGACATGTGATTAGACTATGCAAGCATTTTTGAAGACAAATGGAGTTGATGGAAGGAAGAGCAAATAGGAAAACATGGGTGCAACTATGTGTCAAGCAAGGAGAAATGAGAGAAAAGAGAAACAAGCAAAGAGTTGGGCAGTGGTGCATCACTGGCGCACTGCCCCAGCCCAGACATGCCAAGAAAAGGACGTGGCACACTGTTGGTGCCGCACACCAGGCCCAAAACTACTTCAGGGTTCTCCAGGCGCGATTCTAGCGCCCCATGCCATGCTATGCCCGACTTCTCCAGCGAAAATTGATTAAATTAGGACTCCTATTTTGGTCTAAACTTGGAAAAGTATTTTGGAACTCTATATATAGGACCCTAAGGTTATTTTGTAAAAGGTCGACTACTTTTTGGTGTGCAAGAGCAAGAGATTACAATTCCTCTTAGGTTTCAATTATCTACTTCTTCTTTATGTTTGAATTCTATGAAACTTATTATTTTTGAGTTTATGAATAGTATAAGTACCTAAAAACCCTTGTTCTGGGGTTGTAGCTATGGGTTATTGTTGAACATAAAATTGCTTTTGAATTGATTGTTGTTTATCATTTACATTACTTTTATATTCTTGTTTTCGTATTTCATGATTGGCTACCATAGAGATAAATCTATTGTCTATACTTGGACTCGAGAGATGAAGAGGAAGATAGACCAAAGAATATAAAGAGCTTAGTCTAACTCTCATATTACATGATTAGATTCATATTTAGGACTGACGCCCAGAAGAACACCAAGCTTGGTTAAAAAATAGAATGAAATATAAATGCTTGCCAATTAGGACTGCCTATCCATGCTCAACGATGTAGTTAGGCAACTAGTTAGGGTAGGCGATTAGAGGTCGAGAGATCATGATCATAACATTAACCATGTAAATCAGTAATGTGATAACCATAATTGATTCATTGCATGAGATGTGATACATGAAACCTAAAGAATGTTGCATCCTTGGAATTGTCTCTTACTTGATTGAAACACCGAATTAGAGTTGTTCTTGTTAGTTAGTTTAATAATTAAATTGTTCTCATAAGTAGTAATCAAAACCATCTCATATTGATAATACGTTCTTTAAGTTGTAGATTTAATAGAATTGATATACATTGATCGTAAGTCCCTAGGGTACGACAACCCGGCTCTAAAAGAGCCACTTATTACTTCTGCGACCACGTACACTTGCGTATGCATTTGGGAGCAACAAGTTTTTGGTGCCGTTGCTGAGGACTTTAGAATTAATTTATATTTAATTCTTTAAATCTACTAGTCATTGTTCAAGTGTTAACAACTTGATCTTAGCTGTCTGTATTGCAGGAAATTGGATTCTGAAGTCTGGCTTGAAAAGGAGACCTTGTTAAACCAGACGACGAACCTGAAAGAGCCCTTCAACGATGAAGAAAGCTTGTGAATCTCAGACGACAGCAGGAATTAGGACTAGGTCTTCCAGAAAATCGAGACGAGAACCCGGCTGACGATCATGAACAACACATTGAAAGAGAACATATGGAGATACCTACGGTGATAGCTCCAAGAAAAATCCATGATGTGGCAGTCCCACTCACCACCAATGTTACATCGAGCATATGAAAACCACCACCGGGTGGTAGATTTGAGTTGAAACAATCCATGGTGCGACTCATTCATTCGACAGGGCAATTCACTGGACTACACCATGAAGATCCCCAAGTGCACATTAGGAATTTTCTGGAGATAAGCAATAATTATATTCCATATGGGGTATCAACTAATTATGTGCGATTGACCCTTTTCCCATTTTAACTATTGGGAGAAGCTAGACGATGGTTAGATTTTGAGCCACCCAACTCCATCACCACATGGGACCAGTTAGCGAAGAAGTTCCTCAATTGATTCTTCCCCTCCGGTAGAACTACACTGCTGAGAAGTGAAATATTGAGTTTCAAGCAGAAAAACGGGGAGAACATGTACCAAGCCTGGGATAGATTTAAACAAATGTTGCTATCTTTCCCGCATCACTATTAGGTGAATGAAGTACTAGCTCACACTTTTATTGAAGGCCTTGAATATAATGCAAGGGTACTATTGAATACTGCAGTAGGTGGGCAAGCTTTGTAGAAGACCTACGATTAACTAGTTGAACTCCTCGACAAATTGTCTAAAGGCAACTCGGATTGGAATGGTGATACGCAAAGGAACACTGTGCAGAAGACTGCAGGTATGTTGGGAGTGGATCAATTAACTGCACTAAATGTGAAATTGGATGCGTTAGCAAATCACTTCACCACTCAGTTCAAGCAGTTATCAGTAGGGCAGCAACAAGCACAGGTAAATGATATACACCAACCGCAAGGATTGTGTGAAGTTTGCGGGAGTGGAGACCATGTGGCTGAATATTGTGGTTCAAACCCTGACTCTGTGAACTATCTGGGAAATACCCAAAGAGGTGGAGGCACGTAAAACTATGGGAACACCTATAACTCAAGTTTGAGGAACCACCCCAATTTCTCATGGGGTGAAAATCAGAATCAACACCAAAATAAGGCGCAAGGGCAAAACCAATACCGAGCATAACATAACGGACCGCAGTTTCAACAGCAAAATAATCAAGGTACGAAGCAAGGGGGCATTACTAATGAGGAGCTGTTCAAAAATCTAAGTACAAAAATGAAGAACACTATAGAAAATTGGGAGAAGAGTTGAGAAGAACCCAGTTGGCGCAGAAAAATCTGGAAAGGCAGTTCACATAATTGGCTAATGTCGTAAGTGTGCGTCCACCTGGAGGTCTTCCGGGTGACACGGATCTAAGCCCAAAGCAACTGAACGCGGTAAGCACAAAGAGTGGGTTACAACTGGAGGAGCTAGCACTAAAGGAGAGAAGTTCTTCGGTGGTGAGAGAAGAAAAGAAAATCGAAGAGGTGGTTCAGGATGCAAATATTGAGAGGGTTGTTCCTCAAGTAAAACCACCCCCTCCTTTTCCAGAAAAGTTCAAAAAGTAGAATGAGGATGAATGCTTTGGTAAGTTTCTGTCTCTCCTTAAGCAAGTTTACATTAATCTATCCTTGGTTGAAATTTTGCATGGAATTCCTAAGTACGCCAAGTATGTGAAGGATATAGTGGAAAACTAGAGGAGATTGACTGAGTACGAAACAGTGGCACTCACGGAGGAGTGCAGTTCCAAAATTCAGAATAGACTGCTCAAAAAGTTTATGCTCAATGTGTTCATGCCCGAGGTTTACGTGATTTGGGTGCTAGTATAAACCTCATGCCGGCATCTTTGTACAAGAAACTTGGGTTGGGTAGTCCAAAACCAACCACAATTCTCCTCCAATTGCCTGATAGGTCTGTGGCATGGCCAGAAGGAGTAGTAGAAGATGTCTTGGTGCAAGTGGGGTAGCTGATCTTTCCTGTGGACTTTGTTGTCTTAAATTTTGAGCCCAATCCTGAAGTTCCATTTATTTTGGGAAGACCATTCTTAGCCACGGGGTGAGCATTGATTGATGTGGCAGCTGGGCAGTTGACCATGAGAACTCATGATAAGGTGGAGGTGTTTGATGTCTATCGCGCCTTGAAACTGCCTTCTGCCTATGAAGAGTTGTCTTCCATTACGGTAGTGGATTTTGTCGTAGAATTGCATTGCATAACTCTCAAGGATCCCTTGGAAAGAGTTTTGGTGAGGCATGACATAGATGGAGATACAGATGTGCAAGAACTGGCTACTTGTCTTAATGTAGCGCTGGTTGGTACACGAAACAGTGTAGTGGAATCATTAGAGCAAGTGTTGGGTTCTCCTCCAAAACCCTCGATGAAGAAGCAGCAAAGTTGGAGTTAAAATCTCTTCCGGTGCACTTGAGGTATGCATAACTTGGCACTAATGAACTTTACCTGCTATACTTTCTACGAAATTGCCTGAAGCACCGGTTGATGTGGCTTTGATGATATTGAAGAAAAGAAAGAAAGCAATAGGCTGGCAAATGTCAGATATTCATGGAATTAGTTCGGCATTGTGTATGCATTGAATCTACATGGGGGAAGACCACAAACCGAGAGCACAACACCAACGTCTGCTATATCCATTGATAAAGGAGGTTATGAAGAAAGAAGTGATCAAGTGGTTATATGCAGGAATTGTATATCCTATCTCTGATAGTAAATGGGTAAGTCATGTGAAGTGTGTACCAAAGAAAGGTGGGATGGCAGTAGTGAAGAATGAAAAGAATGAGTTGATCCCAATAAGAATTGTCGCCGAATGGAGAATCTACATAGATTACCAGAAATTGAACGATGCCACAAGGAAGGATCACCGCCCTGTTCCTTTTATTGATCAAATGCTTGATCGTTTAGCAAGGCAGGAGTATTATTGCTTCTTGGATGGGTATTTTGGATAAAATTAGATCTTGAACACACCTGAGGATTAAGAGAAGAATACTTTCACATGTCCCTATAGCACGTACGCGTTCAAGCGCATGCCAGATTTGGGCTTTGCAATGCTCCTGCCACATTACAAAGGTGCATGATAGCTATTTTCCATGATATAGTGGAGGACTTTGTAGAAGTATTCATGGATGACTTCTCCGTATTTGGGAAGTCGTTTGTGATATGTCTTCGAAACCTCGACAAAGTACTTGCTCATTGTGAAGATACCAACTTAGTGCTTAACTGAGAGAAATGTCATTTCCTTGTTCGAGAAGGCATAGTTTTGGTTCAAAAAGTGTCAAAGCAGGGACTCAAGGAAGATAAACCTAAGGTGGAAGTTATTGAAAAATTTCCCCTCATATTTCTGTTAAAGGGTTAAGAACTTTCCTTGGGCATGCTGGTTTTTACCGAAGATTCATCAAGGATTTTTCCAAGACTGCTAGGCCTTTGTGCAGTCTCCTGGAAAAGGAGGTGAAAGGCTATTTCGATGAGGTGTGCTTAAAAGCTTTTGAGATGCTGAAGCAGAACTTAATTGAAGCTCCTATCTTGATTGCTCCTAATTAGGAGCTGCCATTTGAACTCATGTGTGATGCAAGCGATGTAGTGCAGTGTTGGGACAAAGACAAGGCAAAGTGTTCCATTCAATCTATTATGCAAGCAAGACCCTTGATTCTGCCCAAGCTAATTACGCAGTGACTGAGAAGGAGATGCTTGCTCTAGTGTTCGCCTAAGACAAGTTCAGATCTTATTTGGTAGATACCAAGGTTATTGTTTATACTGACCATGCAGCTATTAGGTACCTATTCAACAAGAAGGATGCTAAGCCAAGACTAATTCGGTGGATATTGCTTCTCCAAGAGTTTGACCTTGAAATCAAACACCGGAAGGGTACTGAAAATCAAATTGCTGATCATCTATCAAGGTTAGAAGATTTTTCTCATGTGCATGAAGGGGAACAGATACGCGAAAAGTTTCCAGATGAGCAGTTGATGGCCTTGGACATCTCCCAAGTGCCTTGGTATGCGGACATCGTGAATTTCTTGGTGAGTGGAGTGTTTCCACCTGGCGCAACAACCTAGCAGAGAAAGAAGCTGATGCATGATGCTAAATTTTAGATATGGGATGAACCATTCTTGTTCAAACAAGGAGTGGACCAAGTGGTGAGGTGATGCATTACGGAAAATGAGGTCAAGCAAGTGCTCTAGAGTTGTCATGCAAGTCCTTATGGAGGAGAGCACACGGCTCACAAGGTATTGCAATCTGGCTTCTTTTGGCTCTCTCTTCTAAAAGACTCTATGGCTTATGTGAAGGGGTGTGATAAGTGCCAAAGGTTGGGCACGATATCGAGAAGACATGAAATGCCCCTAAATAATATTCTTGAGGTGGAAATCTTTTATGTGTGGGGTATTGATTTCATGGGTCCCTTCCACCATCGAGTGGAAACCAATATATTCTTGTGGCAGTTGATTATATGTCTAAATGGGTTGAGGCTATAGCTCTTCTTACAAATGAGTCAAGAGTGGTGATCAAATTCATCAAGAAGCACATTTTCACGAGGTTTGGTACTCCAAGGGCTATCATTAGTGATGGAGGTAAGCACTTCATTAACCATCTAGTGAAGAATCTTCTTGCTAAGTATGGTATATAGCATAATGTAGCTACAGCTTATCACCCCCAAACTAGTGGTCAAGTCGAAGTGTCAAATCGTGAGGTGAAGCAAATACTACAGAAAATGGTAAATGCGCAGCGCAAAGATTGTCGGATAAGCTTGATGATGCATTATAGGCATATCGAACTGCATACAAAACACCTATAGGGACTTCTCCCCATCACATGGTGTTAGGAAAAGCATGTCATCTTCCGGTAGAGTTAGAGCACCAAGTATATTAGGCGATAAAGAAGTTGAATCTCGACCCTGAGCTAGCCAGTAGAAAGAGAATTGGTCAATTGCATGAAATTGAGGAGTTTAGGCTCCACGCGTATGAGAATGCAAATATTTACAAGGAGAAGACCAAGAGATGGCATGACAAGCACATAATCCCTCGCACTTTCACTACGGTACAAAAGGTACTACTCTTTAACTCTAGACTTAGATTGTTCCCAGGAAAACTGAGGTCTAAATGGAGTGGATCCTTCGAAGTGGTGAGGATGACACAACATGGAGCAGTGGAGCTTAAAGATAAAAATGGCCCGTCGTTCGTGGTGAATGGGTAAAGGGTCAAGCACTACCTTAGATATGATACAGATCAAGATCGTGAAGTTCTTGAGCTAAATGATGAATGATCCAAGCTGGGTCAAGCCGCGACGTTAAACCAGGCGCTCCATGAGAGGCAACCCGTAAAATTATGTAATATTTAGTTAGTTTGCGTCTAAACTTAATTTTTAACTTTTAAGTAGTTTAAGTTCTTTTTTTTAAGATTGAGTTGCATTTTTTCATTTTGGTAGGATTTTAGTTGATTTTAATTCAATTGTAATACTTAGGATTTATATATAAGAAAAATACAATAATATGAGTCGTGCCAGGACCGAAACTAAGGCACTGGGTGGGAGGCAACCCACCATTTTTCTAATATAGGGTGCTCATGATGCAGGTATGTCGAAAGAGTTGAGAAAACCCAACACGATATGACCCCTGGCTGGCAAACGCACTGTTGACGCGCCACGCCAAGGGTCAAACTACTACCGGCCAAGTTCGGGCGCCTTTGAGGCGCGTCGCTCCAAGTCCACTTTAGGGGGCGTACTGTTGGCTCCCCGCGTCACCTACCAAACTACTGAACATCGTCCCAGACACCTCGATGGCGCATCACGCCAAGGATATCCCCAAGCGAGCGCACTGCTATCGCCACGCGCCAGGGGGAAAACTTCTGCGCACAAGTTCAGGGGCTTTCCTGGCGCCTCGTGCCACCCTCCCCAGCCCATAAATATGTTTTTTTTGCAATTCGGGTAACTACCCGACCCACCCCCAAATTCCCTTTTAATTCTTCCACCTACCAAAGTTTTATTTCACTTTCTCTCTCTACACTCACCTACCCGATCCCAACCCCCAAATTCCTCTCATCTTCTCCAAAATTTTCTTATTCCTCTTCTTTCAAAATCCCAATTCCTCCATTAATCCTTCCCCCAAGCTTCTTCTAAACCATATTCCTTCTTCCCAAACACCCCAACCCCCAAATCACCAAGAACATCAAAATCCCAAAACCTAATACCCCCCCCCCACTGCCCTAACCCGACCCACCCCACCCTTACCCAAAAAAAAAATTTCTTCACTTTTCTTGCTCTTTTCTAGTTGTCATGGCACTCAAATGAACGAATTTGGAGGTTGGTGCGGGAAGCAAGCATTCTAGGAAGGGCAACACCGCCGGGTCCTCTACTAACCAATTTTCATCTAGGAAATTTGGTAAGCAATATGTGAAACCTTATGGTGAGGATTTGTTTGAGAGTCAGAAGGAAGCTAAATATCTCGGGGATGAGCATGTTAATAGGTACGTTTGCAAGTCGAATTCCCTGTATTCATGAAATTATATATAATTTGGGATTGCAATATATATATTTGTTGATCAAGGGGACTGTAACCTCACCCTTGTGAGGGAATGTTATGCGAATTGGATCACGGAACCGAGACTCAATCATTTGGTGGATGTGCAGGGGAAAATGGTTTGGTTTACCTCGAGAGTGCTTAATGCATTTTTGGGTACTCCACATTGTGATGCCACTGGATATAACCAATTGAAAGAAACGCCGTCGTATAGAGTGTGCGGCGTCGACTCCACAACAAGACGGGAAAGGAGAAAGAATACTGGGAGGCATGCCACCCTTCACTATGCTCATTTAAATCAAGAGGTGAAGGTGTGGCTCAAGATAGTGAGTAGTGTTTTTCTGCATTTGAAACACACTTCTGAGGTGACTCGGGATCGGGTTGTCCTAATTTATTTGCAAATTTAGGGGATGCCAATTAATGTAGGGTATGTGCTCCAACAGAATATGATGAAATTTTGGAATAATAAGCGGTGGCGATACTGTTATGGCGGGCTGATGACTCGGTTTTTTAGGGCCGAAGGTATTGAAGAGGAAGCACTTGACTTGGCCCGAGCTAGGGCCCCATACCTAGTTAGTAACCTTGTCGATGTGACGCGCACAAAAGCTTTGGATGTGTCTCACGGGCCTGTATTATCTACAGCCAATCGACAGGCTAGAGACGTGTGCCACCCCAAAAATTCCTAAGATAAGGCTCGAACCATTCTTTATTTGCATTTAAAATCGTACCGAGTGATTCTTAAATTGATCATATGAGTGATGCTCATTTCTTTGGTGTTCAAATGGATTTGGATGTGACTTAAGGTAACAAGAACCCCCTAGCAAAAAGTTGAGTTGAAAGCGTCATTATCGATTAAGTTTCGACATAAGAATCTACTTAGGTCAAATTCAAACAATCATATCTCCCAGAACATAATGAGTTAGGTTTCCCATGACCTATCCAATTAAAGGTCATTGAGTCCTCTTTCTAAAGCCACCAAGTATGCCTTTTTTTGAGCTCGGAGTAAAGAGTTATAGCCATTTTACGAGAGACTGTCATATCATAGTTTCTGAGACTGTGACCGACGAACCCAATCTACAATCCATCGTTTGAACAACAAGCCGTAGGTAGGTCTCATCACTGGTTCTGTCAAGTCTTCAAAAAGGCTTAGAAATTCAATTTTTGAGGACCCAAGACCTATGGATGGTACCTACGATCTGTAGGTCAAACCACGAACCTTAGGTCAATCCGGCAGTTTTTAAAGAGGGGTGTTTTCATCTTTTCCCATGCTTTTATGATTAAAATCCAGACGTTTTGGGACTAAAATTAGTCCCTTATCAGTACCCAACATGCTTTATCTCTCATTAACACTTAGAATTATTGAGAGCAAGATTGAAGAGGAGAAAAGCTAAGGTTTCAAGAGCTTTCATCGAGACCTTCGAGTTCCGCTTAGATAATCATCGTTCCAGGTATGTAAGGCTAATCATAGCATTAGATTGAGTTCATCCACGCGCCCTACATCTAAATTCTATCGATTTTTGAGTATAAGTTGAATTGAGCCCTAATTCCTTGAATCCCAAATTTGAGTTGATTCCTTGTTCTTTGAGTTCTATTGAATTATGCATTGAGATTGTTGTTGTTTCTCCACTTTTTCTTCTTGAGATTGTCATTCATGGCTACATTCCCATGAACCCTAATTGAGATAATGATCATGGTTTTACTATGATTTATTTTTGAATTGGAATTAATGGTTTTCATTCATTGAACAAAGTATGATTTTTAACTGATTTGAAGCATATTCTATTGAGTCAAAATGAGTATGAGTTTTGAGCATAAATGATGGTTTTGAGAAAGGAGTTTTAAAGAGATATGAGTGGTTTGAAAGCATATGATTTGTAAACAAAAGAATATGATAAGTTGAGATGACATTGAGTTTTCTTAAGTCTATTGAGACTTGATGAAATGATTTGAACTGTGTTACTTGATAGATACGAGCATAATAAATTAATTTGTGGAGTAGTATTGAGTACCTATTTGGGTTAGAGTGTAAATAACTCCAGCCCCATGAACTACGTAACCAGCGTAGGATAGGATCGCACCTTTAATTCGGATGTTTCCTTATTGTCCTAAAAGATTACTTGTTGATTGTGGATCCAAAGATGGTTGATCGTCCCTTACCCCGGCAAGGTATTGGACGGCTGCGGCAACGGCAGTGCAAAGCGTTGTATCATCACTAGTTCATAGGTGATGGTTGTCGTTTAGAGAAACTCCCTAAAAATAATAAATGATTTGAATTGATTGAAATTCCATATGATTGAGTCGATTAGAAAACCATTGTTATTTCTAAACTTTCATGCTTTATTCTGAGTTGGGTGGCATGATGTTGAGTATCCTTGAGCTTGTTTCCTTTCAGCTACTTTACATACCGTACATTCCATGTATTGACGTCTTGACGCTGCATCATTTCATGATGCAAATACAGGTGCTAGAGATCCTCAACAGGCGCTTCGTTGAAGATCTTCCTTTCCAAGATATTGGTGAGACCTCCTTGCTTTTAGAGGGGTCATATTTTATGAATTGCTTTTAGTTGAGTATTTTTTTTGAGGTAGTCGCAGGCTTGTCTCGGCACCTTCTTATGATTGGACAAGAGGTTTCTTACACAGTGATAGACCGAGTTTGTGTCAAGTTGATGTTCTTGTCAAAGTTCATTCTTTTGATACAATCTTTATAATATGGAGGTTGTGATTTGAGCTATATCATGAGTTACATTTCCTTAAAAGCGATATCCACGCTGATTGATTGAACTGCCCACTTAAGTATGTTTTCTTGCTTATAATGAGTTTTCTATTGATTGAACGAGTGACCAGGCCATAGTGGTTCTCTTGGGACCAGCAATTGTTTTGGAGTGCCGGCAACACCTAGGGTATACGCTCGGGGCGTGACAAACTCTATATCAGAGCACAGAGTTCAAGAGTCCTAGGGTATCTATGAAGCTGTGTCTAGTAGATTCTTGCTTATGGGTGTGTCCTGCACCTCACTTATAATCAAGAGGCTAATGGACATTAGGAATTATTTCACTTCTTCATGTTCTGAATTTGTACGTTTACGCGGTTGCAGATAATGCCTGCAAAATGTACTGCCAGTCAGAGGAATGCCACCAGTAAAGAGGTTCCGCAGTCCGACACGCCCTCACAGTCAGGGGAGAGGACTAGGGGCCGACCTGAATGGGCTACTGAGGTTCCCCAAATGCCTACTACTCAACGTGCTCCTACTTTTGAGGCCGATTTTAGGGGAGCAATTGTTATGCTTACCCAGTTAGTGGCTGCCCAGTCCGGTCACCAGAGCTCTCCAGCCCCTAGCTTTTGCCCTCAAGAACCATCAGCTGTTGTGAGGATTAGAGACTTCTTGAGGATGAACCCTCCAGTATTCACAGGATCTAAGGTTGAGGAGGACCCCATAACTTCATTGATAAGATGTGGAAGATCCTAAAGGCCATGCATGATACTGAGGTAGAGGGAGTTAAGCGTGTCTTTTATCAACTCAAGGATGTGGCGAATGTTTGGTACAACCAATGGGAGGCAAGTCGTGGGGAGGATGCTGAGCCTGCTCTTTGGGATGAGTTTGAGGGCGTATTCATCGATCACTTCTTTCCCAGAGAGTGGAGGGAAGCTAAAGTTGAAGAGTTTCTGAACCTAAAGCAAAAGGGGATAATAGTGAAGGAGTATGGCCTTAAGTTCATTCAGCTATCCAGATATGCTCAAGAGATGGCCCCAGATGTGAGAGCTAAGATGAGAAAGTTTATTTCTGGTTTGGGTAGGCAAGTGAAGAAGGATTGCAAGGTGTCACTTCTGATTTCCGACATGGACCTTTCCAGACGTATGGTCTATGCCCAGCAGGTAGAAGAAGATAAGAAGAAAGATAGAGAGGAGCATTGAGCAAAAAGGCCAAGTCAACAGGACATGAGCCAATGAGCAGAAGCAAGGTAAGGGTGACAGGTCTTACTTCCAGAAGAGATCTTCGGGCTATGCACCATCAACAGCGAGTGCGCCCAACTACAGGCATGATCAGAAATCACAGGATCACCAAAATTCCAGAGCTCAGGGTTCCCAATCCCAAGGAAGTGTGGCTCAAGGTTCTAAAGGAAAACCACCTTGTGGAAGATGTGGTAAGCTTCACTTGGGAGATTGTCGAGAGGGGACTAATGGTTGCTACAAATGTGGTCAGAGGGACCATATGCAAAGAGAGTGCCCAATGTGGAGACAAAGTGATGGGGGAAACAAGGCCCAATCTTTTTATGCAGCACCACCAGCTAGACCAGCCCAGAAAGGTACTACTTCAGGGACAGACGGAGGTTCAAACTGTCTGTAGGCTATGGCTAGTCGCCAAGATCAGGAGAACTCTCCAAATGTTGTCACTGGTATGCTTTGAGTCTTTTCTCATGATGTGTACGCTTTACTTGATCCGGGTGCCACCTTGTCTTTTGCGACCCCTTATGTGACTGTTAAGTTTGGGATCCTTCCCGAGTGTCTTCTTGAGCCCTTCAGTGTTTCTACTCCTGTTGGTCACTCTATTCTTACTGAGAGAGTCTATAGAGACTGCACGATTTCTATCTATCATAGGGATACTAAGCTGATCTAGTCGAGTTAGATATGGTTGATTTTGATGTCATTCTAGGCATGGAATGGCTTTATGCTTGTTATGCCACTGTCGATTGTAGAACTCAAGTTGTCAAGTTTAAGTTTCTAAATGAGCCTGTCTTAGAGTTGAAGGGTAATCCAACAGTGCCTAAGGGCCATTTCATTTCCTACCTTAAGGCCAGAAGGTTGATTTCGAGAGGGTGTGTCTACCACATAGTCCGAGTCAAAGATGTTAATGATGAGACTCCATCCCTTCAGTTTGTTCCAGTAGTTAATGAGTTTCTTTAGGTCTTTCCTGATGATTTGCTTGGAGTCCCTCTCGATAGGGAGATAGACTTTGGGATTGATGTTATTCCTGATATGCAACCTATTCCTATTCCGCCCTATAGAAAGGTTCCCCCCGAGTTGAAAGAATTGAAAGAGCAGTTGAAAGACTTGTTAGATAAGGAGTTCATTAGGCCGAGTGTCTCACCTTGGGGCGTTCCTGCCCTATTCGTGTGAAAAAAAGATGGTTCCCTTAGAATGTGCATTGACTATCGTTAGTTGAATAAGGTCACCATAAAGAATAGGTATCCTCTTCCCAGAATCGATAATTTGTTTGACTAACTTCAGGGTGCCACTTGCTTCTCTAAGATAGACCTCAGATCAAGCTATCATCAGTTGAAAGTGAGAGAAAGTGACATCCCGAAGAAGGCCTTCAGAACCTGTTATGGTCACTTTGAGTTCCTTGTTATGTCCTTTGGACTGACTAATGCTCCTGTAACTTTTATGGACCTCATGAACCGTGTATTTAACCATATCTGGACATGTTTGTGATTGTGTTTATCGACGATATATTAATCTACTCTAGGAATGAGGAAGAGCATACCAACCATCTCATAATAGTCCTTCAAACTCTCAATGATAGGGAGTTCTATGCCAAGTTTTTGAAGTGTAAATTCTGGCTTGCATCTGTGGCATTTTTAGGCCACATTATATCTGGCAAAGGTATTTGAGTTGATACCCAGAAAATTGAAGCGGTAAAGAACTGGCCCAGACCCCCTTCCCCGACTGATATAAGGAGTTTCTTGGGTTTGGTTGGTTACTACCGAAGGTTTGTTGAGGGGTTTTCATCTATATCATCTCCATTGACTAAACTGACTCAGAAAAAGGCTAAGTTCCAATGGTCCGATGCTTGTGAGGAGAGTTTTCAAGAATTGAAAACCAAATTAACTACTGCTCTAGTGTTGTCCCTATCCGAGGGAATAGATGGTTTCGTTATCTATTGTGATGCGTCCAGGGTTTGATTGGGTTATGTATTGATGCAGAATGGTAAGGTCATTGCATATGCTTCCAGGTGGCTCAAGATTCATGAGAGGAACTACCTGACTCACGACCTTGAGTTTGTAGCCATAGTGTTCGCTCTCAAGGTTTGGCGTCACTATCTTTATAGTGTGCATGTGGATGTGTTTACCGATCATAAGAGCCTTTAGTAAGTCTTCAATCAGAAAGAGCTAAACCTGAGGTAGAGGAGGTGGCTAGAGTTGCTCAAGGACTATGATATAAGCATTCACTACAATCCAGGAAAAGCTAATGTTGTTGCTGATGCTCTTAGCAAGTTGTCCATTGGGAGTACGACCCACATTGAAGAGGAAAAGCAAGAGTTGACGAGGGAGGTACATAGGCTGGCGTGATTGGGAGTTCATCTTGTTGACTCTAGCGAAGGTGGAGTGGTTGTTCAGAATAGGGCTGAATCTTCCCTTGTAGTGGAGGTGAAGGAAAAGCAAGATCAAGATCCTGTCTTACTCCAATTGAAGGAAGATGTGCATAAGCAGAAGGTGCTGATTTTTTCCAAAGGGGGAGATGGTGTATTGAGGTACCAAGGTAGATTGTGTGTCCCTAATGTGGATGGTCTCCGAGATAGGATCATGGCAGAGGCCCATAACTCTAGATATTCCATCCATCCAGGTTCCACTAAGACGTATCATGACTTGAGGGAGATTATTTGGTGGAGTGGTATGAAGAGGGACATTCCAGACTATGTCTCTAAATGCCCAAATTGCCAACAAGTAAAAGTGAACACCAAAGACCATGTGGTGTATCTCAGAATGTAGAGATTCAAGAGTGGAAGTGGGAGATGATCAACATGGACTTCATTACAGGCTTACCGCGATCTCGCAGGCAGAATGATTCGATTTGGGTGATTGTGGCTAGGATGACCAAATCAGCCCATTTCTTGCCTGTTAAGACTGCTGACACAACAGAGGACTATGCTAGATTGTACCCTCGAGAGATTGTCAGACTTCATGGAGTTCCTTTATCCATCATCTCAGATATAGGAGCCCAATTCACTGTTCAGTTTATGAAGTCTTTTCAGAAAGGTCTAGGTTCAAAGGTGAACCTTAGTACCGCATTTCATCCTCAGACAGACGGCCAGGCAGAGCGTACGATTCAGACTTTGGAGGATATGTTCAGAGCCTGTGTCATTGATTTCAAAGGTAATTGGGATGACCACTTGCCTCTTATTGAGTTTGCGTATAACAATAGCTTCCATTCGAGTATTCAGATGGCTCCTTATGAGGCCTTTTATGGGAGGAGATGTAGATCGCCAATTGGGTAGTTTGAGGTTGGTGAAGCTGAGTTGATAGGATCAGATTTGGTTTATCAAGCCATGGAGAAGGTGAAGACTATTCAGGGAAGATTGAAAACAGCGTAAAGTCATCAGAAATCCTACACAGATGTGAGAAGAAGAGACTTGGAGTTTGAGGTTAACGATTGGGTTTATTTGAAGGTTTCACCTATGAAGGGTGTTATGAGATTTGGGAAGAAAGGAAATCAGAGTCCCCGTTACATTGGTCCTTATCAGATTGTGAAGAGGGTCGATAACGTAGCTTAAGAGTTAGAGTTACCTCCAAAGTTAGCGACTGTTCACCCTGTCTTTCACATTTCGATGCTTAAGAAGTGTTTGGGAGATCCTTCACTAATTGTTCCGACCGAGAGTATTAGTGTGAATGATAGCTTATCTTATGAAGAGGTTCCAGTCCAAATCCTTGATCGTCAGGTTCGCAAGTTGAGGACTAAAGAGATTGCCTCAGTCAAGTTCTTGTGGAGGAACAAATTTGTTGAGGAAGCTACTTGGGAGGCCGAGGAGGATATGAAGAAGATATACCCTCACCTCTTTCCCTCTGAATCAATTCCAAACCAAGGTACTATCTCTTTGTAAAGTACTCGTTAAGTTGATATGTTGAGTTTATGCTTGTTGCATGTTTTTTTCCGTTGTGTTGGGATGTTAGACACTTCTCCACCCTTTGCATTATAAGTTCATCCATCATTCGTGGACGAATGATTCCAAGGGGGAGATATTGTAATACCCTGAAAATTCCTAAGATAAGGCTCGAGCCATTCTTTATTTGCATGTAAAATCGTACCAAATAATTCTTAAATTGATCATATGAGTAAAGCTCATTTCTTTGGTGTTCAAATGGATTTGGATGTGACTTAAGGTCACAAGAACCCCCTAGCACAAAGTTGAGTTGAAAGCGTCATTATCGATTAAGTTTCGACATAAGAATCTACTTAGGTCAACTTCAACCGTTCATATCTCCCAGCACATAATGATTTAGGCGGCCCATGACCAATCAAATTAAAGGTCTATGAGTCCTCTTTCCAACGCCACCAAGGTTACCTTTTTCGAGCTTGGAGTAAGAAGTTATGGCCATTTTACCAGAGAATGTCATATCAAAGTTTCTGAGTTTGTGACCGACGAACCCAACCTACGGTCCATTGTTTGAACGATGAGCCATAGGTAGGTCTCGTCGGTGGTTTTGTCAAGTTGTCAAAAAGGCACACAAATTAAATTTTTGAGTACCTAAAACCTCAGGATGGTACCTACGGTCCGTAGGTCGAACCACGAACCATAGATGGTCCCGTAGGTCAATTCTGCAGTTTTAAAGAGGAGCGTTTTCATCTTTTCCCACGCTTTTATAATTAAAACCCAGACATTTTAGGACTAAAATTAGTCCCTTATCAGTACCCAACATGCTTTATCTCTCATTAACACTTAGAATTATTGAGAGCAAGATTGAAGAGGAGAAAAGCTAGAGTTTCAAGAGCTTTCATTGAGACCTTCGAGTTCCGCTTAGATAATCATTGTTCTAGGTTTATAAGGCTAATCATAGCGTTGGATTGAGTTCGTCCACATGCCCTACATCTAAATTCTATAGATTTTTTAGTATAAGTTGAATTGAGCCCTAATTCCTAGAATCCCAAATTTGAGTTGATTCCTTATTCTTTGAGTTCTATTGAATTATGCATTGAGATTGATGTTGTCTCTCCACTTTTACTTCTTGAGATTGTCGTTCATGGCTACATTCCCATGAACCCTAATTGAGTTAATGATCATGGTTTTACTATGCTTTATTTTTTAATTGGGATGGATGGTTTTGATGCATTGAACAGAGTATGATTTTTAACTGATTTGAAGCATATTCTATCGAGTCTAAATGAGTATGAGTTTTGACCATAAATGATGGTTTTGAGAAAGGAGTTTTAATGAGATATGAGTGGTTTGAAAGCATATGATTTGTAAACGAAAGAATATGATGAGTTGAGATGAGATTGAGTTTTGATAGGTCCATTGAGACTTGATGAAATGATTTGAAATGTGTTACTTGATAGACATGAGTATAATAAATTGATTTGGGGAGTAGTATTAAGCACCGATTTGGGTAAGAGTGTAAATAACTCCAGCCCCATGAACTACGTAGCCAGCGTAGGATAGGATCGCACCATTAATTCGGATGTTTCCTTATTGTCCCAAAAGAGGACTTGTTGATTGTGGATCCAAAGATGGTTGATTGCCCCTTACCCCGGCAAGGTATTAGACGGCTGCGGCAACGGCAGTGCGAAGCGTTGTATCATCACTAGCTCATAGGTGATGGTTGTCGGTTACAGAAACCCCCTAAAAATAATAAATGATTTGAATTGATTGAAATTGCACATGATTGAGTCGATTTGAAAAGCACTATTATTTCTAAACTTGTATGCTTTATTCTGAGTTGAGTGGCATGATGTTGAGTATACTTGAGCTTGTTCCCTTTCAGCTATTTTGCATACCGTACATTTTATGTACTGATGTCTTCGACGCTACATCATTTCATGATGCAGATACAGGTGCTAGAGATCCTCAACAGGTGCTTCATTGAAGATCTTCCTTTCCAAGATAGTGGTGAGACCTCCTTTCTTTCATAGGGATCATATTTATTGAATTGCTTTTAGTTGAGTATTTTTTTTGGTAGCCGCGGGCTTGTCTCGGCACCTTCTTATGATTGGACTAGAGGTTTCATAGACAATGATAGATAGAGTTGGAATCAAGTTGATGTTCGTGTCAGAGTTCATTCTTTTGAAACTCTCTTTTTTAATATGGAGGTTGTGATTTGAGTTATATCATGAGTTACATTTCCTTAAAAGCGATATCTCACGCTGATTGATTGAGTTGCCCACTTAAGTATGTTTTCTTGCTTATAATAAATTTTTCGCTGATTGAATGAGTGACCAGGCCATAGTGGTTCGCTTGGGACCAGTAATGGTTTCTGAATGCCGGCCACGCCTAGGGTATACGCTCGGGGCATTACAAGACAATAGTTGGATGGTGCGGATGTTTGGTATGGCGGAGTTACAACTTCACATTGGAGGTCGCCCGGTCACGGACGAAGAGATGGAGAAGTTGGTTGAGCACTCTCCACTGACATATAGTGCCATGTACATGTGTCGGATGAGCCCAGCTTTTTAAAAGCCGCTAGATGAGGATAATAACACAGTGGATGACGAGGATGATGATGATGATGGAGATGCAGCTGATACGACATTGATGGTTGTTGATGGTGCCACATTTATGGCAGATGGTCGTGCTAGTGATGAAGACGAGACCTAGAGGCCTAAGGGAGAGTTCTCTAACTCTATACTTCATTTACATTGTGCGCTGGGGACAGTGCTATCTTTAAGTGTGGGGTGGGAGATGAACTTCTTTGTATATATTTTACTACTTTATCGAGTCTTTTTGTATTTTTAGGTGGGTTCCTCGGCTTTTTATTTTCGGTACTTTTCCTGAGGATAGTCCCTTTGAACCGACTAGGACTAGTATTTTTCTTTTAGTTTGATTGAGTCGTAGAGTCATAGAAGTGACTTTTTCGATTATAGATGGATGACGACCATCTTAAGGGAAAATTAGTCACTAGGAGTAGTAGAATAAGAAATCGACCTTTTGGTACTCTGAAACCTTGTCTTGAGACTTAGCCAGACGTCATGGGCAGTCCTACTTATGTGCAACTTGAAAGAACTTGGCAACCTTGAAACAACCATAAGCTCTTTGTTTTGACTCTGAATTAATAAAGTTGGGGTTAATTGTGTGGAAACACCGTAATGTGATTTATATGAGCATGCTGAAAAGTGATTGTATCCTTACTTGTGTTGTGATGCCATGTGTGGTAAGTGATTGATTAGTTCATGCATTGAGTGATAGCTAGAATTTGCCCCGTGTGTGCTAAAATGAGTAACTTGTAGGACTTAAAAAATGTGATTGAGGCAATTCTTTGAATAGCCAATTCTGATTCTTTTGTGTGCCTTCAAATGAATTATTCCTAGTTTAGCCCCATTGAGCCTTCTTAGCCACTAATATTTTTTATTGAACTACATATTGAGCCGAATCCCTTTTATTGATACCATGACTTCTTCGATCCCAATAGTTGTTCCTTAATGCACTATGTTATGAAGTGATTATGAGAGTAATGGTACAAGTGAATGAGGGTGAAAATGTTGTTGGTGTGGTGAAACTAAAGAAAAGAGGTTAAATGGCCCATGATCGCATAATGAAAAGGCACTTGAAAAAAAAATAGAAAAATAGAAAAACAAAAGAACATATTGCAAAAAACAAAAATAAATAATAATAAACAAGTGCTCAAAAGAACAAAAGGGCGAAGCTTGAAAGTATTGAAATATGAATGATATTAGTGAGGTATACACCAAAAAGAAAAGAAGAGCTAAGAGAAGTTGTGTGTCCGAAAATGGAAACATGTGCATTAGGGAGGAGTAGTCAATAATGAAACTCTAAATTTTCCCTCCCTTACCTTAAGGCGATATTACAACCAAATGAAAGTCCTCTTGATTCCTTGTGTAATACTTTGTGAAAATTAAAGTACACTACGGGCAAACTTATGGCATGTTATGATATGTGTGTACTTCTTGTGGAGAGTGAGTGCAAAATTTCCAAAAAAGGATCTTGTATTGAAATAAATGTGCGAACGTAATGTTTGTAGAAGTGAAAGATATACCAAAAATTGGTGAGGGCATCCATGATGCATGTTTGGGTATATTGTTATTTGGTGTGTTCTTATATGATTGCATTAGGCCGGATTTATAGAAAAAAGAGTCATTATTGAGGTTATATATTGTTGATAGGTAGGCTAGCATAAAACGTTAAAAATGTTGGATGTTGCATAAAGTATATACTACAAAAGCATGATTAAATATGTTTGGTTGATTTTGAGGTGGATAGATGAGTTCAAAAGGTAGTGATGAAAAGGTGATAGTGAAAAGTTTGTTCGAGGGCTAACAAGAGTTTAAGTGTGGGGTGGTGATCTAAGGCATAGTTATATGCCGGTTTGCCAAATATTGTCCACATTAGTGTTGTGTTTAAGAATAATCTTTAAGCTATTTGTTGTGTTTTGAGTAACTTGCAATGATTGTGCACTAACATATGTGATTAGACTATGCAGGCGTTCTTGAAGACAAATGGAGTCGATGGAAGGAAGAGCAAAAAGGAAAACATAGGGCAACTATGTAGCAAGCAAGGAGATATAAGAGAAAACAGAAACAAGCAAAGAGCTGGGCAGTGGCGCATCACTGGCGTGCTGCCCCAGCCTAGACGTGCCAAGAAAAAGGGCCTGGCGCACTGTTGACACCCCACGCCAAGCCCAAAACTACTGCAGGGTTCTCCAAGCTCGATTCTGGCGCACCACGCCATGTATGCCCGAGTTCTCCAACGAAAATTGATTAAATTAGGACTCCTCTTTTGGTCTAAACTTGGAAAACTATTTTTGAAACTCTATATATAGGACACTAGGGTTATTTTGTAAAAGGTCGACTACTTTTTGGTGTGCAAGAGCAAGAGATTACAATTTCTCTTTGGTTTTAATTCTCTACTTCTTCTTTAGGTTTGAATTCTATGAAACTTATTATTTTTGAGTTTATGAATAGTATGAGTAGCTAAAAATCCTTCTTTTGGGGCTGTAGCTACGGGTTATTATTGAACATCGAATTGCTTTTGAATTGATTATCGCTTATCGTTTACATTACTTTTATATTCTTGTTTTCGTATTTCATGATTGGAAACCATAGAGCTAAATCTATTGTCTATACTTGGACTTGAGAGATGAAGAGGCAGATAGACCAAAGAATATAAAGCGCTTGATCTAACTTGCATATAACTTGATTAGATTCGTGTTTATGAGTGACGCCCGGATGAACACCAAGCTTGGTGAAAAAACAAGATGAAATATATATGCTCGCCAATTAGGACTGTCTATCCCCGCTCAACGATGTAGTTAGGCAGCTAGTTGGGGTAGGCAATTAGAGGTCAAGAGATTATGATCATAAAATTATCCTTGTAAATCAGTAATGTGATAACCATAATTGATTCATTGCATGAGATATGATACATGAAACCCAAAGTATGCTGCAGCCCTAGAATTGTCTCTTACTTGATTGAAACACCAAAATTACAGTTGTCCTTGTTAGTTAGTTTAATAATTAAATTGTTCTCATTAGTAGTAATCATAACCATCTCATATTGATAATTCGTTCTTTAAGTTTTAGATTTAATATAATTGATATACATTGATCGTAAGTCCCTTGGATACGACAACCCGATTCTAAAAGAGCCACTTATTACCTCTGCGACCACGTACACTTGCGTGTGCATTTGGGAGCAACAATAACTTCATATAATTCATCTTTTGATCATTCATAAAGCTTCATCATAGAATCATAGCTTAGAAATCATAGATCATGCATGGGTTCATGAAAATTCAACTTCAAATCATTCATAAAAAGACTTAACTCAATCCGTTAGATCATAAATTGAAAGCACCCATAAGATAGAAAAAACCCTAATTTCCAATTGAAGAATTTAACTTTGCACATTTGGAGAATTTAGGAACCCTATGGAGGAAAGGACTCCGTAGGTAAAAGCTATCATACATTGATGCCAAAAGCTTGAAATCAATGTTGAACTTAGGAGACTTGAATTTAAACCCTAGGACCTTCTTCTTCTTCTTCAATCTTCTAGAGAGAGAAATATTTCAAGAAAGATTTTGGAGGGAGTTGGAAGTAATTAGAAAAGGCTAGAATTAGGCTTAGAGGGCTTATATAGGGCTTAGTATTAGAGATTAACCGACCTAGAATAGGAATAGGTTAATTAGGGAAAAGACAAAAAAGCTCTTAAAGAATAACTGTTGGATCTCGACCTACGGTTCGTAAGTCCAACCACGGACCATCCATCCCGTCCAACCGTAGAAAGATTCAAAAACTATTTCTTTGGACCTTCAAATGACGGGAACCCATGTATGGTCTGTAGGTCCATTGATGGACCGTACATACCAATCGTTAGTCCAACCTTGAACCATTAAAATTTCACCAAGTCTTGAGGGACCTACGAGACCTACCTATGACTCGTTCATGGAATGACGGGCCATCCTGGCAAACCGTCAATGGGATCCTAAAACTTGACATTCTGAAAACATTTACCTTGCCATCTACGGTTCCCACCTACGGCCCGTAAGTCAACCTACGGTCCATAGATGGCTTCCGCTGGTACTGGAACCAGACCTGAAAATCAAAAATTTCTTCTTTTTGAATCTGAGGTGTTACAAACATCATGTATGAAAAATTAATGCAAAGGTATAAACCAACTCGGAGCGATGCCTCATAAATCTAGAGGCTGAGTACAACCTTGGTGAAATTTTTGAGGGCTTTTCTTAAAACAAATTCCCTTGTTTCAACTTTAGCAACCTCCAGTAATCAATCTTGTACCAACTGTCTCCTTTGTCAAATTTTTGGAGACCTTTTCAAAAGAATTTTCCCCAGTTTCCCTTTGTAAATATTAGAAGCTGACGGGGTATATGACCGAGCCATTGTGGCTCCTACGCATCCCGTTGAGGCAGGAATCAGGTCAAACGTAGTTCCAAAATATTGTAACTTGAATATAGATTGGACTCAGACTATAAATGTTCTACTATCAGATAAGTAAGAGTGGCCTTTATTTAAGACTGCACCCAAGCGGACAACTTGAGTTAAAATAGTGACAACCATAAGATTCACGATGAACTAATAAATTGAAATACCCCGGATTCGAAAAGGGTGAAATTTTTTGATTTTTCAAAACTTTTGTGACCTACTACTTGACCTACTAATCGTTGGTGGACTTACCAACAGTAGGTCAAGGGGGTAGGAACCGTAGGTAAGGCTTCCCAATAAGAAAAGTTGGAAAAATTTATAAGGAGTGACTTACTACTTGACTCACCAATCGTCGTTTGACTTACCAACCGTAGGTCATGTAGTAAGTGGGGTCGTTGGTGGAGTTTTAAAGAGAGATCGTTTGGTCTTTTAACCTAATGGCCTATTTACTAATCTAGGTCAGTTTATAACTTCTCCTAATACTATGTAATCCCTTTTAATCCTAAAATCTACCTTTCCATTCACTTTACAATTTCCCCAAATTTTTCTCTCCCTAAAAGTTAGAAGAAGAACAAGAAGAAGAGGGCAAGCTAGGGTTCAAGAAATCAAGCTTTTCTTCATCAATTGATTAAGGAATTGAGACCCTAAGGTATGATAGTGTTTATCCATGGATCCCTTTCATCCATGGAATCCCAAAAATCTAAAATTTTCAAAGTATCAAATCCCCAATTTGATTTAAGGGTTTTCTTCTATGATGTGGGTTCTTTCAATTATGATCAAGTTACTTTCAATTATGGTTTTCTAAGTATAAATTGAGTTGAATTATATGTTTCAAGATGAATCTCCATGAACCCACATGAATTCCCCTAATTTTGATATTTATGCATTGATGATGGGTTTAATTATGAAGAAGATGGAATTTATGAAGTTTATGTGATCTCATGCATGTTTTAATGATTTCAAAAGCTATGATTCCTGATGAAATTGATGAATGATGAAAAATGGGTTTTTATGAAGCATGCATGTTCAATCAAAAACTATGATTATCCCCTATTATGTGCGTTCCCTCAATTAAGGTTAAATTGCCTTGTTTATGACTTTCTAAGCATGAGTTTGCATTGAATTGCATGATTTTAGATAAGTTCTTACGAACCCATGTAAGTTCTATAATTGTAAGTTATGATCATGATGTACTATGTAAATATGAAGTTTATGAAGTCATGTATGTCTCTTATGAAGCTAATGATGAATTGAGGGTGCTTTAAGATTGAAGCATCAAAGCTTATGATATGTTGATGTTATGGTTGAGTTGTGAAAGGGTTTCTCACGTAATACTCACACTATGAATTTGAAACAAACAAGAGGCAATTACTCATGTTCTTAAGGAGCTATTCTAAGGGATAAGAGGCGATCACCCATGTTCCCTAATATAGACAAGAGGCGATCACCCATGTCTACTAATAATGAACTTATGACTAATGATAGACAAGAGGCGACTACCCATGTCTACTTATGATATATGAACTATGTCTAATCCATGGGAATTATGCTTAGCACCGAGTGGACAAGTTGTGATTACCCATGCCCCATAAACTATGTGCCACCATAGGACGATGGTCTTTGATAGACACTAGGTAGTGGATCCACGTAAGCTAAAAAGTAATGGCCTTACCTTGGAAAGTAGGGAAACCCTCTTTCAGTGAAGGGTAAACACCGAATTCCATGTTATAGCTCACATAGTGTATGTTGATTAAGGCTCACTTACCACAAATAATGAACTAATGTGCATT
Organism: Solanum appendiculatum; assembly: GCA_018342035.1. Classification (NCBI taxonomy): domain Eukaryota; kingdom Viridiplantae; phylum Streptophyta; class Magnoliopsida; order Solanales; family Solanaceae; genus Solanum; species Solanum appendiculatum. Next base: position 1,295,935 of record JAGDQO010000682.1, on the reverse strand, counting down.
AAAGATATCTCTCAAGTGAAGTAAAGATATTTAGCTTGCTTTGACCATGGTTTATGATTTGTGTTGCTAACCCTTTTCTTCATGTTTTAGCTTGGTCATTGCATGTTTATGAAAATGTCTCATTTTAGCATGTTTATATGATTTGGTGCATTGCTATCATACTTAGTACATTCCCCGTACTAATGCATACTTTTTGCCTACATTGTCTCATAATGTAGGGCGTGGCGATTCTCCATCTATTCGTGCCTAGAGCTTAGTAGAAGGATAATTAAATACTTGGTCCTCATCCATTCGAGGACATAGCCTGGTTGATCTTACTTTGATGTTCTTTCATTTTGGCATTATATTGGGTTACGTCCCAAACTTTATTTCTCATTCTTATGTTAGATTGGCTTTGAGACATGAGATGTAGACTTCCGCAATTTTCTTAAAAGCTTTGATATGACATTGTCTTTTGAACTCTTAAATATCTATGATCTTGTATGTATGTATGCTAAGTGGCTTGTATGAGGCCTTTCAGGATGTTGTACGCCATGTCACATCTACGGGGTACCTTGGGTCATGACAAACTTGGTATTCAGAGCACAATGTTTTAGAAAGATCCTAGGATGTCTCATAAGGCACGTCGAGTAGAGTCTTGTTCATGAGTGTGAAGCGCGTCACATTTATGAATGAGAGGCTATATAACGTTTAAGAAACTTCACTTTTTTCATTACTCTTAAGTCGTGCCATAGAGTTTACCTCTATATGTCTCTCTCTTAATCCCTATCCTATGCATTTCAGGATATGGCTACCCTAAGAGCTTATGCTAGAAGGAATGAGGGAGAAAATGTGGAACAACAAGCTCGTCCTCAAGATCCTCAAGTTTCGGCCGACCCTTTGGCCGAACAACTAACTAATGTAGAGTTTAGGGCTGCTTTTCAAGTGTTGGCTCAAGCCATGACGGCTTATGCCAATAGAGAGGTTGTGGCTCCCGTGAACCCAAATGTGGGTACGGCGGCATCAAGGGTGAGGGATTTCACTAGAATGAACCCTCTGAAATTTCATGGTTCTAAGGTGGAGGAGGATCCTCAAGAGTTCATTGATGAGGTGTACAAGGTACTAATGATCATGGGCGTGACGCCGGAAGAAAAGGCAGAGTTGGCCACTTATCAACTTAAGGGTGTAGCTCAAGTGTAGTTTGACCAATGGAAGAGTGAAAGGGCGGATGATGCGGGTCCTCTTGATTGGGAGAAGTTCAAGGTTGCTTTTCTTGATAGGTTCTTTCCCCTTGAGATGAGGGAGGCAAGGGTGCTTGAATTCATCAACCTTCATCAAGGAAGCATGAGTGTGAAAGAGTATGCTTTGAAGTTCACCAAATTGTCTCGATATGCTCCTTCTATGGTTGCCGATCCTAGGGCAAGGATGAGTAAGTTCATTTCGAGAGTGTCCGAAATGGTGGTCAAGGAATGTCGTACTGCCATGCTTGCCAATGACATGGATATTTCTCGTCTTATGGTGCTTGCTCAACAAATAGAGGAGGAGAAACTTAAGGAAAGGTCTAGAGAGGAAAAGAGGACTAAGACAGATGAGGATAATTTCTCACACTCAAGGTCCGATGGACATGGTCCTTCTAGATTTTGACAAAGGTTCTCCGGTCAAGGTTCCTCCAATGCTCCTCTTAAGTCCAACAAGGATAGGGTGACCAACCCTAAGCCTCAAGGAGGAAACAGTGGTGGATTTTCATCGACTACTTGTGCTAAGTGTGGGAAGAAGCGTGAGGGTAAATGTCTAGCCGGTTCTAATGCATTCTTTGGTTGTGTCAAGATGGATCACAAGATAAGGGATTGTCCCTTAGTGGCTAAAAATGAAGGGGATAACTGCCAATGAACTCAACCTCAAAATTCATCAGGTTCTATTGGAAATCAAAAGCAAAACCGATTCTATGCACTTCAAGCTCGCCATGAGCAAGAGGGTTCTCTCATTGTGGTTATCGGTATGTTGAAAGTCTTTCACTTTGATGTTTATGTTTTGCTTGATCCCGGTGCTACTTTGTCTTTTGTGACGCCATATGTGGCTATGAGATTTGATGTTGTTCCGGATGTGTTGTTAGATCCTTTTCATGTCTCTACTCCAATTGGTGAATCCATTGTGGCTAAGAGAGTCTATAGAAATTGCCTCATCTCTTTATCTCATGAGTCACTCATGTTGATCTTGTAGAGCTAGATATGTTAGATTTTGATGTCATTCTTTGGATGGATTGGTTGCATTCTTGTTATGCTTCTATTGATTGTAGGACCTGAATGGTCAAGTTTCAATTACCTAATGAGCCTAACCTAGAGTGGAAGGGGGAAATTATATGCCTAAAGGTCAATTTGAGTCATTTCTTAAAGCTAGAAAGATGATTTCTAAGGGGTGCATATACCATCTGGTTAGGGTGAGGGATGTGGATTCCAAAACCCCTACTCTTGAGTCGGTCCCCGTTGTTAATGAGTTTCTGGAAGTGTTTCTCAATGATTTACCCGGTGTTCCTCTCGAAAGGGAGACATATTTTGGTATTGATCTCCTTCCCGATACGCAACCTATCTCTATTCCTCCTAATCGAATGGCTCCGACAGAACTTAAGGAATTGAAGGAACAATTGAAGGATTTGTTGGATAAGGGTTTCACCCAACCAAGTATTTCTCCATGGGGTGCTCCGGTCTTGTTTGTAAGAAAGAAAGACGGTTCACTTCGTATGTGCATTGACTACCGCCAATTGAACAAGGTTACCATTAAGAATAAGTATCCTCTTCCAAGAATAGATGACTTGTTTGATCAACTTCAAGGGGCTAGTTACTTCTCTAAGATCGACCTTCGTTTGGGTTATCACCAACTGAGGGTGAAAGAAGATGATATTCCAAAAATGGCTTTCCGGACTAGATATGGCCATTATGAATTCCTAGTGATGTCGTTTGGGTTGACAAATGCTCCAGCCGCATTTATGGATTTGATGAATAGGGTGTTTAGAAAATATCTTGACATGTTTGTGATTGTGTTCATAGATGACATTTTGATTTACTCAAGGAGTGAAGGTGAGCATGCCGATCATTTGAGGATAGTATTGCAAGTCCTCAAGGACCATCAACTATTTGTGAAGTTTAGTAAATGTGAGTTTTGGTTAAGGTATATGGCTTTTCTTGGTCACATTGTCTCCGGTAAGGGTATTGAGGTAGATCCTAAAAAGATGGATACGGTTAGAATTTGGCCTAGACCTTTATCACCCTCGGATATTTGTTATTTCTTAGGTTGGTTGGTTACTATAGGAGGTTTGTTGAAGGGTTTTCTTCGATGCTTCCCCATTTACGTCTTTGACTCAAAAGAAGGTTAAGTTCACTTGGTACGAAGCACGTGAGAAAAGTTTTAAAGAACTGAAAGATAGACTTACTTCGGCTCCGATATTGACTTTACCGGAAGGGTCCGATGGTTTTGTGGTTCACTGTGATGCTTCAAGGATTGGGTTAGGGTGTGTTCTTATGCAAAATGTAAAAGTTATTGCTTATGTTTCAAGGCAACTCAAGATTCATGAAAAGAACTATCCCACTCATGACTTAGAGTTAGCGGCGGTTGTGTTTGCTTTAAAGATTTGGAGGCATTATTTGTATGGTGTCCATGTTGACATTTTTACCAACCATAAGAGTTTGCAATATGTGTTCAAACAAAAATATCTAAATCTTCGCCAAAGGAGGTGGCTTGAATTGTTAAAGGACTATGACATGAGTGTCCTCTATCACCCAATAAGGCTAATGTGGTGGCAGATGCTCTTAGTCGGATATCTATGGGTAATGTTGCTCATGTTGAAGATGGTAAGAAAGAATTGGTTCGTGATGTTCATAGGTTGGCCCGATTGGGTGTTCGGTTGGTTGATTCCACTAAAGGTGGTGTTGTGGTTCACAATGGTTTCGTCTTTTGTGCACGATGTGAAGGCTAAACAAGATCGTGATCCTAATTTGGTTGAACTAAAGGATGCGGTGCTCAAAAAGTCTGTTTAGGCTTTCTCCCAAGGGGAGATGGTGTGATTCGATATCAAGGTCATTTGTGTGTTCCCGATGTAGATGACTTAAGAGGACAAATTTTATCGGAAGTCCATAGTTCTCGATATTCCATCCACCCAAGAGCTACCAAGATGTACTGTGATTTGCGGGAGGTCTATTGGTGGAATGTGATGAAGAAGGATATTGCGGAGTTTGTGGTTAAATGTCCTAATTGTCAACAAGTGAAAGTTGAGCACCAAAAGCCGGGAAGTTTGTCCCAAGATATTAGCATTCCTACTTGGAAGTGGGAAGATTTGAATATTGACTTTATTGTTGGTTTACCACGCACCCGGCGACAATATGATTCAATTTGGGTTATTGTGGATCGTATGACAAAATCATCCCATTTCATTCCCGTCAAGGTTTCTTATTCGGCGGAAGATTATGCTAAGTTGTACTTGAGGGAAAAGGTTAGGTTGGATGGAGTGCCTTTATCCAGTATCTCCGATCGTGGTGCACAATTCACTTCTCAAGCTTAGTACGGCATTTAATCCTCAAACCAACGGGCAAGTGAAGCGTACTATCCAAACTTTGGAAGATATGTTGAGAGCTTGTGTAATTGATTTCAATGGTAATTGGGATGATCATTTGCCTTTGATTGAGTATGCTTATAATAATAGCTACCATTCTAGTATTGGCATGGCTCCATTTGAGGCTCTCTATGGAAGGAGGTGTTGATCTCCTATAGGTTGGTTTGAAGTTGGTGACGTTGCTTTGATAGGTCCCGAGTTGGTACATGAGGCTATGGTGAAAGTTCAACTTATTAGAGAAAGGTTGAAAACGGCTCAAAGTCGATAAAAGTCATATGCTGAAGTTAGAAGGAGAGATTTAGAATTTGATGTTGATGATTGGGTTTACTTGAAAATTTCACCCATGAATGGTGTGATGAGATTCGGGAAGAAAGGGAAGCTTAGTCCCCATTATGTAGGCCCATGTCAAATTTTGAGACATGTTGGTAAGGTTGTTTATGAACTTGATTTGCCTAATGATTTGGCATCGGTGCTTCCGGTTTTCCATATCTCATTGTTTAAGAAATGTATTGGTTATCCGACGTCTATAGTGCCATTGGAGAATCTTGGCATAAAGGATATTCTTTCCTATGAAGAAGTACCGGTTGAGATTTTAGACCGGCAAGTCCGAAAGTTAAGAAATAAAGAAGTTGCTTCCGTGAAAGTTCTTTGGAGGAATCAATTGGTTGAGGGTGCTACTTGGGAGCCGAGGCCGATATGATTTCCCGATATCCTCATCTCTTTCACTCCGACCCTAATCTAGCTTGATGTATCTAGTTTTTCATGGTTCATTCTTTTGGTTTCATGTGTCTTAGTTATTTCCATGATTCCTTGATTATGCATGTTCATGAAGAGTCTAATTTTGAGAAAATGAGCTAGCTTGATTGATTTATCTATGATTATGTGCATTGAGTATGAGTTGCATTAAGTCTTCATGAAATGATGTGTTGAACATGCTTTAGCTTGGAGCTGATGTTTTCCTCCTCGAATATGTGCATTTATGTGATTTCATTTGTTAGCTCTTGTTTCTTACCCTCCTTATGATGTATTGTTCTCATTCGAGGACGAATGTTCCCAAGAGGGAGATAATGTAATACACCGGATTCGAAAAGGGCAAAAATGTTCGATTTTTCAAAACTTTTGGTGACCTACTAATTGTTGGTGGACTTACCAACAAAAGGTCAAGGGGGTAGGAACCGTAGGTAAGGCTGCCCAAGAAGAAAAATTGGAAAAATTTCTAAGGAGTGACTTACTACTTGACTTACCAATCGTCGTTTGACTAACCAACCATAGGTCATGTAGTAAGTTGGGTTGTTGGTGGAGTTTTAAACTGGGATCGTTTGGTCTTTTCACCTAATGGCCTATTTACTAATCTAGGTCGGTTTAACTTCTCCTAACACAATGTAATCCCTTTTAATCCTAAAATCTACCTTTCCAATCACTTTGCAATTTCCCCAAACACTCCTCTCTCAAATATTTCTCTCTCTAGAAGTTAGAAGAAGAAGAAGAAGAAGAGGGCAAGCTAGGGTTCAAGAAATCAAGCTTTTCTTCATCAATTGCTTAAGGAATTGAGACCCTAAGGTATGATAGTGTTCATCCATGGAGCCCTTTCCTCCATGGAGTCCCTAAAATCTAAAATTTTCAAAGTATCAAATCCCTAATTTGATTTATGGGTTTTCTTGTATGATGTGGGTTCTTTCAATTATGATCAAGCTACTTTCAATTATGGTTTTCTAAGTATGAATTGAGTTGAATTACATGTTTTAAGATGAGTCCCCATTAACCCACATGAATTCCCTAGTTTTGATATTTATGCATTGATGATGGGTTGAATTATGAAGAAGATGGAATTTATGAAGTTTATGTGATCTCATGCATATTTTAATGATTTCAAAAGCTATGATTCCTGATGAAATTGATGAATGATGAAAAATGGGTTTTTATGAAGCATGCATGTTCAATCAAAAACTATGATTTTCCCCTATTATGTGGGTTCCCTCAATGAAGGTCAAATTGCCTTGTTTATGGTTTTCTAAGCATGAGTTTGCATTGAATTGCATGATTTGAGATGAATTCTTATGAACTCATGTAAGTTCCATGAATTGTAAGTTATGAGCATGATGAACAATGTAAAGAAGAAGTTTATGAAGCCATGTATGTTTCTTATGAAACTAATGATGAATTAAGGGTGCTTTCAGATTGAAGCATCAAAGTTTATCATAGGTTGATGTTATGGTTGAGTTGTAAAAGGGTTTCTCACCTAATACTCACACTATGAATTTGAAACGAATAAGAGTTGATTACCCATGTTCTTAAGGAGCTATTCTAAGGGACAAGAGGCGATCACCCATGTTCCCTAATATAGACAAGAGGCGATCACCCATGTTCCCTAATATAGACAAGAGGCGATCGCCCATGTCTACTAATAATGAACTTATAACTAATGATAGACAAGAGGCGACTACCCATGTCTACTTATGATAAATGAACAATGTCTAATCCATGGGAATTATGCTTAGCACCGAGTGGACAAGTGGAAATTACCCATGTCAACTATGTGCCACCATAGGATGATGGTCTTTGATAGACACTAGCTAGTGGATCCACGTAAGCTAAAAAGTTATGGTCTTACCTTGGCAAGTTGGGCAACCCTCTTTCGGTGTAGAGTAAACACCAGATGTCATGTTATAGCTCACATGGTCTATGTCGATTAAGGCTCACTTCCCACAAATAATGAACTAATGTGCTTTTAAGATATCTCTCAAGTGAAGTAAAGATATTTAGCTTGCTTTGACCATGGTTTATGATTTGTGTTGCTAACCCTTTTCTTCATGTTTTAGCTTGGTCATTGCATGTTTATGAAAATGTCTCATTTTAGCATGTTTATATGATTTGGTCCATGTGCTATCATACTTAGAACATTCCCCGTACTAACGCATACTTTTTGCCTACATTGTCTAATAATGTAGGGCTTGGCGATTCTCCATCTATTCGTGCCTAGAGCATAGTAGAAGGATTATTGAAGACTTGGTGAGTCCTCATCAATTTTAGGACATAGCCTTGTTGATCTTACTTTTATGTTCTTTCATTTTTGCATTGTATTGGGTTACATCCCAAACTTTATTTCTCATTCTTATGTTAGATTGGATTTGAGACATGAGATGTAGACTTCCGCTATTTTTTAAAAAACTTTGATATGACATTGTCTTTTGAACTCATAAATCTCTATGATCTTGTATGTATGTATGGTAAGTGGCTTGTATGAGGCCTTTCGGGGTCTTGTACGCCAAGTCACGTCTAGAGGGTACCTTGGGTCGTGACATAAATTATCACGCATTCAAAAAAGGATTACATATAAAAAAAGACCAGCTGCGGGATCGCAAACCGTTCTTTAATATACAAGATTGATGTTATTTGGTGAGAACCTGTCATGAATGAAATGACAATGTACAAACAATGAATGAATATTAAATACAATATACAATTAAGAACAAAATATACAAGGTACAATGTATGACATAATAAAAGAATAATCTCCTCAATTTGAAAAAATGAACTCATAATGGTTGGAACCTCTATATCCTCAGTGGAGTCGTCATTCTGTTGAAATCCTCTAAAGACGCAACGTCGCGGTGACTCATAAAAAATAAATATCTAATTCAATTTTAAAGAATAAATGAATTTTTAAAGAGAGTCGCTACCTAATTTTTAGGAAAACTAGGAAATCAATTAATAAAAATGTCTACGAAACCAATAGATTCTAGGTAAGGGTTCAAGTGATTTTGAAGAAAAGGTATAAGGCATCCTTCAAAATCTATAATTGTGAGTCCCGACTGAATTCATTTTTTCAAATTGAGGAGAGAAAATATAATGTATAAATTATAATAAACATGTGATATACACAATGAATAAAATAAAATAATAATATAAGAAATGACCTAAAGTTTGCCTAACATCAATAAGACATACAATAATGAATCAAAAAATTTTGTTCGAACTTTAGTCGAATGGCTTCCTTGGAAAGCAACTCTGGATACCTGTAAAGACACTTAGTAAAAGTGTTACTATTAAAAAAATGTGAATAAAAATAAATAAATCAAATAATAACCTAAAAATAAAAATCCGTCTTATGAATGAAAGGCCTTGAAAATCGATTGTAATTTCTTCATCAGCTAATTTTAACATACAATATATAATGTATAATACAACTTAAACTAAATTTCCATCTTTTAAAATGGAACGGCCTCTAAAACTGACAAAAAGATTTTTTTATCGGTCAATTAAATATCTTCAAACTTAAAAATCATGTAAAGCTGATAGAAAGACGATATAATGTAAAATACAACCTCAAAAACAAAGTAATAATAATTGATAACAAATAACTGCTTGGAAATTCTTAGCAAATTATCTATAATTAATTCCAATAAATAAAAATATAAAAAAAAACAGCTAGCCAAACATTAATGATAACAGAACAGTAACAAAATGGAAGTAAACACCTAATAAACAATTATGGAAAAAAATGAATTTCAACAAAAAGGGTAACATAATGCAATAAAAAAAAACTTGACAAAAATGTAACAGATTAAGCAAACAAAATACAAAACAATAACAACGATCAAAAATAAGAATAAAACGCACATAAGTATTAGGCCAAATTTAATTAAATTAAAGAAATAGATCTGGGTTTTTACCATTGTTGCAAATGGAGTTTACGGTTGCAGTTTTGGTTGTTGTTGGTCGGAGCTCTGGAGCTACTGGTCTCGTGACGTGGGTGGCTTTGGGTTGGGGTTTTTTTCCACATTGGAGAGGGATTTGGTGCCTATTTGGAGTTGCTTCACCGACCACGGAACTCGCGAGCTTAGGTTCGCCTGGGATGGAGCCAACTACTGCTGTTGTTGGATGTTGTGGGTTTGGCATGAGGAGGTGGTTGTTTAAGGGTTGTGTGCGTTTGGAGAGAGCTGCTGGTAGCAGCAGTGAAGAAGAAAATAGTTGGGTCTGGTGAAGTGTGAGTTTTGGGTCTGGTGGAGTGTCGGTTTTGTGTCTGGTGATGTTGGGTCTCACTTCTGGTGGTTGTTTGGCTGTGTCAGTGAAATAGTAACGGAGTTTCTCCGGGAAAGAAGGGTAAAAGGAATTTGGATGGTGATGGTGCTTGCCGGAAACAGTAAGGGGATTGACAATAATGATGAGACAGGAGGCGTAGCCATGGCATCGTGGTGGTGGTGGTTAAGTTCGTTGGTCGGAGCTCCGGCGGCTTACTGAAAAAATGATGAACAGTAAAAAACTTTTTAGACTAAAAAAAATCTGAAAAAAATTATACCCATTATCTAAAATCTTATCCACCACCCTCTAACTTAATAACCAAGCTGTGCCAGTGAAATAGTAACAGAGTTTCACCGGGAAAGAAGGGTAAAAGGAATTTGGATGGTGATGGTTGCTTGCCGGAAACAAAAAGGGGATTAACAGTGATGGTGAGACAGGAGGAGTAGCCATGGCATCGTCGTCGTGGTGGTTGTTAAGTTCGTTGGTCGGAGCTCTGGCGGCTTACTCAAAAAATGATGAACAGTAAAAAAACTTTTTAGACTAAAAAATATCTGCAAAAAATTATATCCATTATCTAAAATCTTATCCACCACCCTCTAACTTAATAACCAAGCAATTGCTTAAATAGAAAATTGAAAACGATCTTAGTACAATACCATGACCTTAAAATCGTGGGCCAAAACCACTGGCTAATAAAATATTTGTGTATGCAATTCTTATCCGGATTTGAATGTATTTCTAGACTATGCAAAAATATCGAATTGAATATTAACAAATGTAATGAATAAAATGAATATTAAAAAATGTAACGAATATAACCAATGGCATGTAAAAAATGCAATTTAAAAAACCTAATGATTTAATCAAACTGAAAAATATTTGAACATATTCAACTGATTGTGACAAAAATAATGTAATTAAAATTAATCGATAAAAATCCTAATATTTTGATAAATAAAGATAATTATCAAAAAATTACATTAAAATTGCAAAATATGTCCTTTGAACTAATTAATGAATAAAATACTTTAAAATATTAACTTTGAACAATATCAGACAAAAAATTGGTGTCAACAAATGGCTCCTTTGTTTGATTAGGATCGATGAAAGAGATCCTGGTCAAACCAAGTTGATGAACCCAAATTTGGTTTGATAAACTTTGAACAAAATATTATGAGACGTTAATAGAGCTATTGAACAAATACTCTACGTCTGTCAACGGGGCTGAAAATAATAAACAAAAGACAAGTATTAATCATAAACTAAAAACAATTCACATGCCTTCGATGTTACATCCAAAACTGCACAATGATGATAGTGTACCTCTTTGGAAGGAAGACGGTGTGAATAACATGTCACTTTGAATGAGGTGATGGTTTAGCTTGTCTCTTGAAAGGCAGACGACCCAACTTGAACTTAACATGCCACTTAGAGGGAAGTGACAACCCAATGTGTCTCTTTAAAGGCGGACAACCCAACTTAAACATAGCATGTCACTTTGAGGGAGGTGACAACTCAACGTGTCTCTTTAAAGGTGTAACACCCCGGATTCGAAAAGAACGAAATTTCCAAATTTTGAAAACTTTGGTGACCTACTACTTGACCTACTAACCGTTGGTTGACTTACCAACAGTAGGTCAAGAGGGGGGAGCCGTAGGTGAGTCCGCCTAGGGGAAGAAATTGAAGAAAAAAAATGATTTTGGATCACCTACTACATGACCTACGGTCAGTAGGTGGACCTACCAATCGTAGGTCAAGTAGTAGGTGGGGTCGTTAGTTGAATTTTGGGGTTATTTTTTGAAGAACCATAAGGCTCCAACCAGAATGACCTACGATTTGTCACCTACAAGCAGTAGGTTGACCTACCAACCGTAGGTCATGAAGTAAGTAGGGCAGCCGGCCAATTTTAAAAAGGGACCTTTTGGTCTTTTCACCCAATAACTTATTTATCAACCAAGGTCGGTTTATAACTACTCCTAACACTGTATAAGCCTTTTCAATCCAAAAAATTACCCTTCCAAATCACTTCACAAGTTATCCAAACTCTCCTCTCTCAAATATTTCTCTCTCTAGAAGTTAGAAGAAGAAGAAGAAGAGGGCAAGCTAGGGTTCAAGAAATCAAGTTTTTCTTCATCAATTGCTTAAGGAAATTGAACACTAAGGTATGATAGTCTTCATCTATGGAGCTCTTTCCTCCATAGAGTTCCAAAATTTTCTATTTTACAAGTTAGAAATCCTCCATTGGAGTTAGGGTTTTCTTATATGTCATGGGTTCTTTTCAACGTTGATTTAATTGATTGTTTTAACTATGAAGCATGATTTGAGTTGAAATTTATGAATTAAGATGAATTCCCATGAACCCATGTGATTTCCCCAAATTTCAAAATTTATGAATTTGCTAATGGGTTGAATTGTGAAGAAAATGATTTTTATGAAGTTTATATGAACCCGTGCATGATATACGATTTCTAAAATTTATGATTTCATGATGAATTATGAATGATCAAAGATGGATTTTATGAAGGTATGCATGTGAAATGATGAAAATTGTGATGATGTATGAATTGCTTTGAGATTGAAGCATAATTGATGATGTTGTTGAGTTGTGAATGGTTTTCTCACATATTACTCAATCTATGAATGTGAAAGGGTTTCTCACATAAAGTATTCATAACTTGTTGAAAGGTTTTCTCAACTAAAGTTGAATCAAAGGTTTAAGGAGCTATTCTAAATGATGTAAGTTTGGATTGGTAACTCTAGTTGTACCTTTCCATGGATAATAAGGTGAATAAGAACTTTGACTAATTCCGTGGGATTTATGCTTAGCACCGAGAGGACATTGAGATGGAAGCTCTCCCGTGGTAGAGACCGTGTTTCTAGTGGAAGCTCTCCCGTAGTAGAGGCCAGGTTTCCAAAAGCAATCTCTTGTCCCATAAACTATGTGCCACCATAGGATGATGGTCTATGATAGACACCAGCTAGTTGATCCACGTAAGCTATATGTTAATTAAGGGTCCTACCTTGGCAAGTAGGATGTCCCTATCGGTGTGGGGTTAGACACCGAATTCCATGTTGATAGCTCACATGGTCTTACATGTCGGTTAAGGCTACTTTCCACAAACAATGAACTAAAGTGCTTTTAAGATATTTCACAAGTGATGTAAAGATGTTTAGCTTGCTTTGACCATGGTTTAAGATTTATGTTTCTAACCCCTTTTTTTCATGTTTTAGCTTGGTCATTGCATGTTATAAAAATGTCCCCTTTTTGCATGTTTAAATGATTTTGTGCATTGCTATCATACTTGGTACTTGATTGTACTAACGCATACTCTTGCCTACATTGATTTATTAATGTAGGGCATGACGAATCTTCTCCATCTATTCGTGGCTAGAGCCTAGTTAAAGGATTCTTGAAGATTGGTGAGTCCTCATGCTTCAAGGACCGAGACTCTTTCACTTCTTTTATGTCTTTCTATTCTAGACTTTTGTATGTGATGTGTGGGTTACGTCCCCATCACTCTATGATGTAATTGATGGCTTGAGACTATGTAGATTTCTGCTTCATTTTATAAAACTCTTATGACTTGAACTTGTTTTTTTATATACTCTTGGTTTCCATTATCTTGTCTATGCATGCTAAGTGGCTTGTATGAGACCTTTCGGGGTCTTCTACACCATATCACGTCTAGGGGGTACCTTGGGTCGTGACAAAAGGTAGATGACCCAAACTTGAACATAACATGTCACTTTGAGGGAGGTCTTTAAAGGCGGACGACCCAATCTTGAACTTAACATGTCACTTAGATGGGGGTGACAACCCAACGTACCATTTTAAAGGCAAACGACCCAACTTAAACTTTAACGTGTCACTTAGAGGGAAGTGACAACCCAACGTTTCTCTGTAAAGGCGAATGACCCAACTTGAACTTTAACGTGTCACTTAGAGGGATGTGACAACCCAACGTGTCTCTTTAAAGATGGACGACCTAACTTAACTTAACATGTCACTTTGAATGAGGTAACAACCCAACGTGTTTCTTTCAAGGAGGACAATTCAACTTGAACTTAACATGTCACTTTGAACGAGGTGATAACCCAATGTGTCTCTTTAAAAGCGGACGATCCAATCTTAAACTTAATATGAATGGTATACCACAAAATCCAATAACAATGTTAGTAACAAATGCAACATAAGTTATTTAAACTTGAACTTATATAAACGGTGAACAAAGTGACGAACCAATGCAACATTTTGAACATAGTAACATCCTGAATTTTTTAAAGCAAAATGTCAATTTAAATGGAAAAACAAATAAAAAAGTATCATTTTGAACGTCATGACAAACCAATTTGACAAGTATCATATTATTTGACATAACAAATTAATTTATACTAGTACATTTTGAATGGTATGACGACCTAAATTTAAAATAATGTCATTTTGAAGGGTATGACGACCCAAAAATATAATTTCAACAATGAAATAGTCCACAAAGTTGGTCTGGACAAGGTATTGAAAAGTGGGTGTCAACCCATTTTTAATTTTTTGAATAATGGAACATGTTTTAACTTAACTAATGTTAACAATTAGTATTTTACAAATTTTCTCACAATTCTTTCTCTTTCAACGGAGATTGACTTCGAGGTAATTCATATAGATTCAAGTGGTACCTCAATTGTACTCAAGTACCGACAAGATTTGTTCATCTTGCTTCAAACAAAGGTTTTGAACTAGACCTAACCTCATGTTTCAAGTTCCCTCACCACAAAGAAAGTCCTAATTTGCACACATTTAATGTGTTTTGATTTGAGGACAATTAGCAAAATTCACTCACACTCAGAAAAATATTCAACGCATGCAATTGTGATACAATAGGCTTGGCCTTCATGTAAATCTCCACTAATGTGAGAACATTTGAAATGAAATCATGTAGGGCTTGTTACTGGCTTGTAATGTAGGCATGGAGACAGGTAGGATAGTCATTTGGGATAAAAGTAACTTAATCCTTTCTTGAGCAACACATTGAATTTGTGCTTTCAACATTTGTTACACTTTTAGCATCTAATCCTCTTTGTTGTCCCTTCTTTTTGTACTTTTTGACTTTTTTTGAAGTTTTTCTTGAGATTTTCCCCTTCTCATCATCTTTTGAACTTTCTCCTTTTTGTTTGAAGTAATCTTCTTCTTTTGTTGCAATTTTGCTTGCTTGAATTTGTGAGGAATTTTCAACTCCTTTTTTCTTTTAAAGTAATTTTTTTCTTGAATTCAGGGACTTTGCAACTTTTTTTTTGATAAATTTAAACTTTGAATCTTCTTTTGAAACTTGCACGTCTTCAGTGCTTTCAAGAAAGTCAGGCCAAAAAAGGGATAGTGCGTATAAGCACTCAGAAAGAGAATAGGATAAAATGTGGTTATCCAAAGAAAAAGGCCTTTAGGCTCAAAGTGGGAATATAGTAAGGATTAATGTCATTTGGTAGGCTTTGAAAGGCATAAATAGGTCAAAGAAGGCCTACAATCATTTCTCAAATCAAACGATACTCAGAATTTTGCCTCAATAACATTTAAGGCAAATTCTAGATCAACAACACAACACAATTTAATTTAATTCAAAACATACCACAGAATTCACATGAAACAATGAATATGATTTTGTTCTAATCTTGAATGTATGCAAGAGAGTATTTTCAGGTGTAACTAAAGCATGAATGAGAGATACCAAAAAAATCTATGATTTAACAAGAAGTCAATCTTCTCCATTATACCAACTATTTTTTCATATGCACACTCTAACTATGTTGGCACCAACCAAGTCAAAAAATAATTTCAAAAATATAAACGTTTTAAAAAGAATAAAAAAAAATATTGAATAAAGAATATGGAACCCTAGAAGGGCTACCTACGTATCTCATTGAGATGAGAATCAGGTTTACATAGTTCGTGCAGATATGGCATAAACCATATGTTTTGAACAACAAATGAATTTTTGAAAGAAAAAATAATGGAAATGAAAAACCAATGAGTTACATTAAAAGGCGGACAATCCAAATTTAACATAAAATATTTTTATTTATTCAAAGAACAAGTAACAAAAATAAAAAATCAACAAGCCATACTGATGGGCGGATCACCCAAATTTTAAAAATGTCAAACAAAATTCTTCCTTCTTAATGGAATGTAAGAAAAATAAAATCGAAGATATGTATATGCACTGAATATAACATCATGTATGAAAAATTAATGCAAAGGTATAAACCAACTCGGAGCGATGTCTCATAAATCTGGAGTCTAAGTACAATCTTGGTGAAATTTTTGAGGATTTTTCTTAAAAAGATTTGCCCCTGTTTCAACTTTAGCAACCTCCAATAATCAATATTGTAGCAACTGTCTCCCTTGTGAAACTTTTGGAGACCTCTTCAAAAAATATTTACCCCAGTTTTCATTTTGAAATAATAGAAAGCATTCGGGGAGTATGACCGAGCCGTTGTGGCACCTACGTATCTCATTGAGGTAGAAATAGGTTAAAACGTAGTTCCAACATATTGTTACTTGAATAGAGATTGGACTGAGACTATGAATGTTCTACTATCAGATAACTAAGAATGGGCTTTATTTGAGACTGCGCCTCAAGCGGACAACTTGAGTTGGAATTGTGACAACCATTGGATGCAGGACGAACCAATAAATTGTCACGCATTACAAAAAGGATTACATAAAAAAAAGACCGGCTACGAGATCGCAAACCATTCTTTAATATACATGATTTATGTCATTGGGCGGAAACCTGTCATGAATGCAATGACGAAGTACTAATAATGAATGAATAATAAATACAATATACAATAAAGAACACAATATACAAGGCACAATGTATAACATAATAAAAGAATAATCTCCTCAATTTAAAAAAAATGAACTCATAATGGTTAGAACCTCTATATCCTCAGTGAAGTCGCCATTTTGTTGACATCATCTAAAGATGCAACGTCGAGGTAACTCATAAAAAATAAATAACTAATTCAATTTTAAAGAATAAAAGAATTTTTAAAGAGAGTCGCCCCCTACTTTTTAGGATAAACTAGGAAATGAATTAATTAATTAATAAAAATGTCTACGAAATCAATAGATTTTAGGTAAGGGTTCACGTGATTCTGAAGGGAAGGTATTAGGCATCCTTCAAAATCCACAACTGTGGGTCCCGATTGAATTCATTTTTTCAAATCGAGGAGAGAAAATATAATGTATAAATTATAATAAACATGTGATATATACAATGAATAAAATAAAATAATAATATAAGAAACGACCTAAGGTTTGCCTAATGTCAATAATACATACAATAATGAATTTAAAAAATTATTCAAACATTAGTCGAATGGCTTCCTTGGAAAGCAACTCCGGATACCTGTAAAGATACTTAGTAAAAGTGTTGGTAATAAATAAATGTGAATAAAAATAAATAAATCAAATAATAATCTAAAAATAAAAGACTCGTCTTATGAATATGCAAGGCCTTGAAAATCGATGGTAATTACTTCATCGGCCAATTTTAACATACAATATATAATGTATAATACAAAATAAACTAAATTTCTTTTTAAAAAAAATGGAGAGACCTCTAAAACTGACGGAAAGATTTTTTCATTCACCAATTAAATATCTTCAAACATAAAAATTACGTGAAAGTGATAGAAAGATGATATAATGTAAATTACAACCTCAAAACAAAGTAATAACAATTGATAACAAATAACTGCTTGGAAATTCTTAGCAAACTATCTATAATTAATTCCAATAGATAAAATAGCTAGCCAAACATTAATGACAACAGAGCAGTAACAGAATGGAAGTAAACACTTGATAAACAATAATGGAAAAAAAAGGAATTTCAACCAAAAAGCTAACATAATGCAATAAACAAAACTTGACAAAAATGTGATAGATTAAGCAAACAAAATACAAAATAATAACAACGATCAAAAATAAGAATAAACCACACATAAGTATTAATCCAAATTTAATAAAATTAAAGGAATAGATCTGGGTTTTTACCATTGTTGCAAATGGAGTTTACGATTAGAGTTTTGGTTGCTGTTGGTCGGAGCTCCAGAGCTGCTGGTCTCGCGACATGGGTGGCTTTGGGTTGGGGTTTCTTGCTCGCTGGAGAAGGATTTGGTGCCTATTTGGAGTTGCTTCACCTATGACAGAACTCGCGAGCTCGGGTTCGCCTAAGATGGCGCTAACGGTTCTTGTTGTTGGATGTTGTGGGTCTGGCATGAAGCGGTGGTTGTTTGGGGGTTGTGTACCTTTGGAGAGAGCTATTGGTAGCAACAATGAAGAAGAAAATAGTTAGGGTCTAGTGGAGTGTGAGTTTTGGGTCTGGTGGAGTGTGGGTTTTGTGTCTGGTGGTGTTGGGTCTCATTTCTTGTGGCTGTTTAGTTGTGTCACTGAAATAGTAACGGAGTTTCACCGGAGAAGAAGGGTAAAAGGCGTTGGATGGTGATGGTTGCTGGCGGGAAACAGAAAGTGGATTAACAGTGATGGGTGAGAGAGGAGGAGAAGTCATGGCATCGTGGTGGTGGTGGTGGTTGGCTTCGTTAGTCGGAGCTCCGACGGCTTGCCAAAAAAATGATGAACAGTAAAGAACTTTTTTAGACTAAAAAAAGTCTTTAAAAAATTATACTCATTATCTAAAATTTTATGCACCACCCTCTAACTTAATAACCAAGTAATTGCTTAAATAGAAAATTGAAAACCACCTTAGTACAATACCATGACCTTAAAACTGTGGGCCAAAACCACTGGTTAATAAAATATTTGTGTATGCAAATCTTATTCCTATTTGAATGTATTTCTAGACTATGCAAAAATATCGAAATGAATATTAACAAATGAAATGAATAAAATGAATATTAAAAAATGTAACGAATCTAACTAATGGCATGTAAAAAATGTAATTTAACAAAAATAATAATTTAATTAAATTGAAAAAATATTTGAACATATTCAACTTATTGTGACAAAAATAATGTAATCAAAATTAACCGATAAAAATCCTAATATTTTGACAAATAAAGATAATTATCAACAAGCTGCATTAAAATTGCAAATCGTGTCTTTTGAACTAATTAATGAATAAAATACTTTAAAATATTAAATTTGAACAATATCAGACCAAAATTTGGTGTCAACAAAAGGATATGGTCGCAGAAAGATTTTTCTTTGGTACTTCTTCGTTAGAAAACTCCCAACTCTCAACTCCACTCATACTTCTTCCTTAAGGAACTCCACGTCAGGGTCTCACCCACTCCCTTTATCTTTCCATATACTCCCTTTGTTCCTATTTATATGTCACCATTTTAGATTTTACATCCCTTAAGAAATCATGTAAGTTTATCATTGTATCCTTATTTAGTATTGTCTTAAGTCAAGTTTTTAATAAATGACCAGAAATTAATTTATTTTGATTAATCAAATGACCAATGAACATGAATTAATCACTTAATTTTCTTATGTTGGTCAAATTTATACTTTCAAGGCTAATAACTCTCAAGGGTAAAATTGTAATGACCCAATTCGTCATTTTTGGAAAATTACCATTTTCCCATCCCGATTTTGACCTCAAGTTGATTCTAATTGAGTCTTGAAAGTTGGTTTCAAAATTTAAGCTTAAATTTGAGAATTCGTGTAAGTTTTGAGTTTTAAAGATTAAATTGCCTAAAAGTGATTTTCAGAGTCTTTTGGAGTTTCAAATATCGGAATAGAATTTCGTCGATTCAATTAGTTCTGAGATATGGAAATTGGTCTATGAGAGTTATTGGTTTCAGATTTGGATTATTTTTGAGGATTTAAGTTCATAAGTTGTGAAATTATGGAAATTTAGCCTTTGGATTGACTTTGGTCAACATTCAAGGTTTGAATGCTCATATCAGAATTTTGAGAGTTCCGTTGAATTCGGGGGATGATTTTAGGCTTAAGTGAGGTCTTGGTTGAATTTTTAGAGGTCCTAAGCTTGTTTTAACCTTTTAAAACGTTGTGTTAGTTTCTTGTAGTTTCCATGGATGTCGGGTCAAGAAGACCTTGAATTCATGTTTTGATAGTTCCATTGAGTTCGAACATCGAGTATAATTGATATGCATATCTATTTTGTGTGTACAGGGTTCTGCATGAATCCCGAGGGTCCTTTTGATGTGTGAGAGTTGGCTGATGTTTCTCGTGTTGCAGTCCTCGCATTTGCGGAGGGCCTTCGCTTTTGCAAAAGCGAGACTGGCCTTTTGGGTGGGGTTCGCTTAAGAGGACCAGGGCTCGCTTTAGCTATGGGCGCTTAAACGATGCCTCGTTCACAAAAGCCAAACACCCACTTTTTGCGGGGTATACTTAAGCGAATCGAAGGTTGATTTTGTGACATCAGAGGGGGGTTTTGACCTGCCATTTCCGGGGTTTAAGCCCAATTTTCCATTTTTGAGCTTAGGAAATCCTTCGAAGTGATTTTTGAAGAGATTTCTTGTGCTAAATCATTTGGGTAAGATTTTGTGACCCTAAAACTTCATTTTCCTTTAATTATTTATGGATTCTAACATCATTATTTGGGATTTGGATTTGGGAAATGGCAAGGTTTTGCAAGATCATGAGTTTTTATCCAAAATGGGAATTTTGAAGTGATTTTGATTCCTTTTTCAAAATGGTTTTCACCAATAAATTCCTAAAGCCTTGAGTAACATTTTCAAGTATTGGTTTTCTGATTCAAACCTCCTTTTTGGAATTGGGTTTTGAGTTGATTGACCTATTTTTCTAAGTAATTAATGTGGGTATTGTTGTTTCTGGAAAGTGATTATGAAGGTTTGGAAGTGATTCGGAAGGTTGAAACTTAAGCTTCAGATTGATTAATTGATTAATTAAGGCAAGTGATCTCCTAAACCTTGTATTCTAGTAGAATTCTTCGTTGTTGTGTGTTGGAGTAATGGGAATGAGGTGAAGGATTAATTGTCCACTTGATAAATCTTGATGAATAAAAAGGGGCTGAAATGAAAAGGCTATGTGTGAAGAATTTTCCATTTTCCATTTTTGAGCTTGGGAAACCCTTGGTGGGGATTTGTGAAGGATTTTTTTGTGCTAAATCATTTAGGTAAGCTTTTATGACCCTTAAACTCCTTTTCCCTTTGATCATTTATGTATTCTAACATCCAAATTTGGAATTTGATTTGGAAAATGGCAAGGTTTTGCAAGAACTTGATTTTTTAAATCTAAAATGTGATTTTGAAGTTGTTTTCAATCCTTTTTTGAATTGGTTTTCACTAATGAGTTCCTAAAAGCTTAAACATCATTTTCAAGTATTGATTTCCAGATTCAAACCTTCTTTTTGAAATTAAATTTTGAGATGATTGACCCATTTCTCTAGATTTTGATATAGATATTGTTGTTTCCGATGGATGATTGTGAATACTTAATTATTTTAGATTGTGTGGCTTTGGAAGTGAGTCAGAAAGGAAAAACTCAAGCTTCGGATTGATTGATTGATCTCTTGAAGGCAAGTGATCTTTTAAACTTTGCAATTTGGTTGAATTGTTTACTTCTCTTCATTGTCTATGTGTTGGGGAGTAATCGGGGAATGAGGTGAAGGGTAATTTGTTCCACTTGATTGGTATTAACCAACAAAGGGGGGAAATGAAAAGGCTTTTTGATGATGATAAAAAAATTGTGAATTGCCTTGTTGTGGTCCATATTTGATTGATTGGTGAATTGTTTGAAAGCATGAAAGTGGACTTGAATTGTATGAATTGTTGGCTCTCTGTGTGGTGTGATATTGCTTGTGTTCATTGATTGTTGAACACCATGATGAGACACTTGATATGGAAGCCGAAGGGAACTGGTTCTGGCTAGTGATATAAATGCTGAAGGAAAATGGTTTCGGCAAATGATATTTTGTGATAAAAGCCAAAGGGAAATGGTTCTGGCTAGTGATATAAATGTCGAAGGGAAATGTTCCAGTTTGTGATATTTTGTGATAAAATTCGAAGGAAAAAAGTTTCGGCTAGTGATATAAATGACAAAGGGAAATGGTTTCGGCAAGTGATTAATGTGAAAGCCGAAGGGAAATGGTTCCGGCTAGGGACATTGTGTCAAAGGGAAATGGTTCTGACAAATGTTGACCTTGTGATCAATCTACTTGACGCATATATTTAACTTATTTGTTGCATCTGATTGAGCTAATTTATGTGTTGGATTGTTTATTTGATATGTGAGTTGAATACTTTAATATTTGTGACTGAAATGCTTCATATTTGAGAGTAACGGATATGATACTTGTCGATTGTTGAAATGTAACTTTTTGGTCTATGGTTTTTGAGTCTTGAGACTTGTTTATTGTAGAACTGTTAGGTTGGGCTGATTTCTGTGCAGGTTGTAGTTTGTGGAGGTTTGGTTGGAATGGAAAGGAGTATTAATTTTAGCTAAGTTGCTTAGATTATTAGGTTGCTTGATGGGTACCATATTAGTGGTACTCACTCCTTACTTCTACACTTGTGTAGGTTCTGAGCCCGGACCCATGTGATCTCCTTCTTCTTCTTTTGACTTCGAGGCTTGTGGAATGACTTGAGAGGTAGTTGCTTGTCATCTCGGCAGACCCTCTTTTCCTTTATTTATGCTTTGTTCTATTTGAGAAGTAAAGACATTTGAGACTTGTATTTATCTTTCGAATTCTGTTTTTACTTAAGTGGCTTGTACACGTGACAACCATATTTTGGGGTGTTCCTTAGAATGAATAATTTTCTGCCTTTGTCTTGTTCTTGATTTATTTATTCCCATATTTCATTCATTTTCGTTGGGTTGAGGCTGACTTGTTTGGGTGGGAATAGACAAGTGCCATCAAATCCATTTTTTGGTCGTGACAAATGGTATCAGAGTCAAGTTCACAGGTCTCACATATGTACAAGCCAAGTCTAAGTAGAGTTGTTGACACCAAATTTTGATCTGATATTTTTCTAAGTTAATATTTTTAAAATATTTTATTTGTTAAATAATTCAAAATACATGTTTTGCAATTTTAATGCAATTTGTTGATAAATATCCTTATTTCTCAAAATATTAGGATTTTTATCGGTTAATTTTGATTACCTCATTTTTGTCACAACCGATTGAATATATTCAAACATTTGTTCAGTTTAATTAAATCATTATTCTTGTTAAATTGCAATTTTTACATGCCATTGGTTGCGTTCGTTACATTATTTTTAATATTAATTTTATTCGTTACATTTGTTAATATTCATTTTGATATTTTGCACAGTCTAAAAATTCATCCAAATATGGATAAGATTTCATACACAGATATTTTATTGGTTAGTAGTTTTGGCCACGGTTTTAAGATAATGGTATTGTACTATTGGTGGTTTTCAATTTTTTATTTAAGCAATAGCTTGGTCATTAAGTTAGGGGTGGTGAATAAGATTTTAGGGGTAATTTTCAAATTTTTAGTATTTAATAAATTCTTTTAGTGTTCATAATTTTCCGGTGAGAAGCTCACCGAAATTCCGCCGGGATCCGACGAGTCCACCACTCAAAAAACCCCATTGTTCCATTTTCTTTTCCCTTTTTTTCGGCAACTCAAACCCCACAAGACCTTAACCAATAGTTCTTCTTCTCCTTTCTTTGTTTTCACCAGTTAACAACAAACCAGACCCTCTGCCGCCGGAATCCGACGTCCACAACTCCGACCATCGGAGTACACCACCACAAACTTCCCAATTAACCCTCTTTCTCCTCCAACTATAGCAACGACCAAACCCAAACAACCCGCTATCTCCGGCGAACTTGAACAGCAAACAACAACCATCGCTCAACCTCAAACAGCCTCCAAATAGACCACCATATCTCCATCCAAAAATGACCAAGAAATAGACCACCATATCACCAAACCGAGACCCAAAACGACCAAAAATCTCCACCAAACCACCAGCCCCATTTTCGGTGAAATCAACCTCGCTGGAACCACCACAGCCCTCTCCCTTACCGGCAAGACCCCACTGAAATCAAAGACCCAAACGACCCCTCTTCCTTGTCCATTTTTTTTCCGGCCAGAACCACTGCCAAAACAGCTGACAAAACCCACCATTTTCGACCAGCCAAGACCACCAAAACAATGACCAACAACAGCCAAACGATCTCACGCCGGAGGACACCAATAACTCCATTTCTGGTGAGGTTTAAGTTTTAGCTTTTAAATCTAACTAAAATCGATGTTATTTTACTTTGTTTTGTTGTTCTTTTTGCCATATTCAGTTGTATTTTAAATGGTTTAAACTTTCCGTTTTAGATCTTGCCAGAGGGGTTCAAACTCCGGCCACCTCCATCTTTATATTTTCGCTCAATTTGATTTGCTTCTTATTGTTGGTTATTTTAAATTTTGGGAATGATTGTTTCCTCTTCTGGTGGGTTTTGTTTCACAGAGGCTTTAGTTCCTGTTTATTTTGCTATAGTTATATTATCGTGATTTACTTTAATTTACTTTGTATTTTGTGTTACTATTCTTCTAATTCTTGATTTAATTTATGATATAGGATTAACTGCCATGATGTTATCTTTATTAGTTCATTTTTTTTATAAATTTGAAGGTTGGTTTTGATTATTATTTTATATTGTTTATTACTTTGGATGTCTTAGCAATTCATTTGTTATTGTTATCTGTGCCATTGTTGAGAAATTTTCGTTGTTAGAATTTGTTATTGTTTGTGAAGTTTGGTCAATCACTCATCGGATCACTATTATTTTTTGTTTATTTAAGTGGTGTTATTGTTTTTCGTTGGCCAATGAAAAAATCTCTCCGTTGTTTTTCGAGGCCTCCCCATTGTAAAAAAATGGAAATTTAGTTTAAGTTTATATATTTGTATGTTAAAATTGGCCGATGAAGAAATTACCGTCGATTTTCAAGGCCTCCCATGTTAATAAGACGGATTTTTATTTTTAAGTTATTATTTGATTCATTTATTTTTATTCATATTAATTTATTACTAACACTTTTACTAAGTGTTTTTATAGGTACCCGGAGTTGCTTCCCATTGAAGCTATTCGAATGAAGTTCAAATTATATTCTTTATTCATTGTTTTGTATATATTGATGTTAGGCAAACTTAGGCCATTTTTTATATTATTATTTTATTTCATTATTTGTTATATTCATGTTTATTATACTTGTACATTGTTGTTATATCCTCCACAATTTGAAAAAGTGAATTCAGTCGGGACCCACAATTGTGGATTTCGAAAGATGTCTAATACCTTTCCTTCGGAATAAATTGAATCCTTACCTAGAATCTATTGGTTTTGTAGACATTATTTTTCTTTAATTAATTAATTGGTTTCCTAGTTTTCCTAAAATTAGGTGGCGACTCCCTTTAAACCCCTTTCCCCTTTAAATTTCCTTTACCGCTTAAATTCCTTTCCTTTTAAATTTCTTTTAAATTGAATTAAATTTATTATTATTTTTTGAGTCACCGCGACAATGCTCCTTCTTAGAGGATGTCAACAAGAGTCTCGAGGATAGGTACGGAGTCGTCTGTACTTATCTTCGAGAAGCTATGAAGACTGTTCGGAAATCTTCCTTTTGTTCATTCTTCCTTATCATTTGTGGTTGCTTTCGCTAGTGCTGAGATGCTGCGTGTTGTTTTGGCAAATGCATTGGACTAGAGCTTCTGTTTCCAGTGGTATAGGAGAGACAGTCCCTGTGGCAGTTACTGAGACCCCAGCTAGGAGTAGAGGTAGGGCAAGAGCAAGAGGCCGTGCTCGTGGAGTAGCATCAACTAGAGGTCATGCCTGTGGAGCAGCACCAGCCAGAGGATGAGGTAGAGAGGCTTCTCTTGAGCCACATGTTGAGGTTGCTGAGGACCAGGTTCCTTCAGAGTTTGGAGCTTCTTTGATTCAGGAGACTTTGTTAAGGATTCTTGGTGTGATGGAGAACTTTTCTCAGGGTGGTGCGACAGGTACACCACATGGTTCTCGGACTGGATTAGGACTGCACACTCCAGGTCAGCGGCAGACATCGGGTATTCAAGATCATGTGGGTCAGCCACTAGTGGTTCCAGCACCAGTTGTGGGTGTTCAGATTGCTCCTGATGTTATCCTGACGACAGCTGAGCAGCAGTGCTATGAGAGGTTTCAGAAGATGAAATCACCCCAGTTTTAGGGTGATAAGAGCGAGGATGCTTATGAGTTCTTGACTTTGTTCCATGAGATTCTTGAGGCAATGGGTATGGTAGATGCTTGAGGTGTTTGTTTTATTTCCCTTCACCTACTTGGGCTCGCCAGAGAATGGTGGAGAACTTTTGGGAGGTCCAGACCAGTTGGGTCTCCTCCGATTGAGTGGGATGTGTTCTCTAGTGCTTTCTAGGACTGCTTCATTTTGTGGAGTGTGAGGGGGAGAGTCGATTGAGGTTTGAGGACTTGAGATAGGGCAAATTTTCTGTGACTAGGTATGAGACCCATTTTTGTGAGCTTTCTAGACATGATATGACTATTGTTCCTAATGAGGCAGAAAGAGTTTGCAGGTTTGTGAGGGGGTTGTCTTTCTCTACCAAGTCGTATGTGTTCCGACCAGCCTGAGAGGGGGATTCTTTTCGGTCCATTGTGAGCACCACTAAGAAAGCGGAGTTGATGCTTTTAGAGGAGTTTTAAGGGCCCAAGAGGGCTAGTTCTTCTGGTCAGTTTTCTGGTGCCTCATCTGGAGGAAAGGGTTCACACCGAGGTAGTGGTTCATTTCAGTGATGTGGGTTGGTTCATGCATCTATGCCACCAGCTGAAAGTGGGAAGTCAGCGTAAGGATCTTATGGTTCTGGCCAAATTGGCCACGGTAGCTCATCTAGTTCATAACAGCAGTTATTCGTGCCGAGGTCTTGCTATGGTTGTACGGATCCAGGTCATATGATTCGGCAGTGCCCTCTACAGACTCACTGAGGACCCCAGCGTACTTATTCAGCTGCTCCATCTAGAGATTTAGCGCCTCCAGCCAAGGGTCAAGACAGAGGTCAGTTGGACAGAGGTGGCAGAACTTCTGGTAGGGGTGCTACAGCTCCGTAGAGTGGGGGTAGAGGTTCTACTTATACGGCAGGTGGCCGAGAAGGCCAGTCATATGCTTTTCTAGGGAGATCTGAAGCTGAGACTTGTGATGTTGTGATCACAAGTATTGTCCCAGTTTTCTATCGACCTGTGTCTGTATTGTTTAATCCAGGGTCTACTTTCTCATATGTGTCTACCTATTTTGCTGTTGGGTTTGATATGATGTTTGAGTGCATGCCTGTGCCTATTCATGTTTCTGTAACACCTCAAATTTGAAAGGAAGGAAAATGTAATTTTTCAGATCTGGTGCCAGTACTAACGAAAGCTACCGACGGATCGTAGGTGGACTTACGGGCCGTAGGTGGGAACCGTAGATGGAAAGTTAAATAACTTCAAAATGTTAAGTTTCAGAACCCTTTTTACGGCTCAATAACATGGTCTATCATTGCTTCTACGGGTCATAGATAGGTCTCGTAGGGGAGCCCAAGACTTAGTAAAATTTTGAGGGTCAAGGTTGAAACCTACGGTTGGTATGTACAGTTCGTAAGTGGACAAACGGATCGGACATAGCAACCGTCGTTGGGGGTCAAAAAATGTAGCCTCATAACCCCATCGACGATTGGATAGTATGGTTCGTAGTTGGACCTACGGACCATAAGTCCAACCATTGGTGGAGGTCTGACAGTTATTTTAGGGCCTTTTTGGTCTTTTTGCTAATTGATTTATGCCTAAACTAGGTCGGTTAAGTCCTAATCATAGACCATATATAAGCCTTCTAAGCCTAAAATCTACCTATTCTAAGTCACTCTTCAAATTCCCCAAAATCCCTCCAAAGTTTTTCCCCAAATATTTCTCTCTCTAAAGCTTGGAGAAGAAGACTAGGAATTCAAGTCAAGCCTCTAAATCCTCCATTGATTGTGGGATTTGAACTCAAAGGTATTATGGTTTTCACCTATGGGGTCCTTTTCTTTAGAGGGCTCCTAAATTCACCAATTTTCACAAGTTAAAATCTCCAATTGAAATTAGGGTTTTCTTTTATCTTATGGGTTCTTGCCAATTATGATCTAATTGATTGGTTTATGTCTTTTTATGCATGAATTGAGATTATTGAATGATTTTAAGATGAAATTATATGAACCCATGCATGATTTATGATTTCTAAGCTATGATACCATGATGAAGTTATGAATGATCAAAGGATGAATTTTATGAAGATATGCATGTTTCTTACAAAATTGATGATGATTTAAGGTTGCTTTGAGAGTGAAGCATCATTGTTGTTGTTTTTGTAAAAGGATTTTCTCACATGAAGGATTCATAGGGTTGAAAGGTTTTCTCAACTAAACTTCGAATCAAGAACTAGGAGCTATTCTAATGAACTCTAGCTTGGATTGGCTATTTGATGTGCCTTCCATGGATGATAAGACATGCGGCGATTACCCATGTCCCCTAATAATAAGACAAGAGGCGATTATCCATGCTCCTAATGATAAGACAAGTTAAGAATTATGATTAATCCGTGGGAATAATGCTTAGTACTGAGTGGACAAGTGGCGATTACCCGTGTCCCATAAACTATGTGCCACCATAGGTTTGTATTTGAAAGACATTAGCTAGTGGATCCACTTAAGCTAGAAGTTTATGGTTCTTACCTTGGCAAGTCAGAACATCTCTTTTCGGTGTGGGATAGATACCTGATTCCATGTTATAGCTCACATGGTATATGTCGGTTAAGGTTCACTTCCCACAATAATGAACTAAGGTTACTTTTAGAAGTATCTGAAATGTGTTTTAAATGATGTTTAGCTTGCTTTGACCATGATCATGCTTATGTTTTCTACAAAGTTATTTTATGAATTAGTTTTGCCATTGCATGTTAATTAAGTCCCCTTTTTGCATGATTTCATAATTTCTATTAATTGTTATCATACTTGGTACATTTCATGTACTAACACATACTTTTGCCTACATTATTTCACTAATATAGGATTTGACGCTTCTATTTTGCATACTCGTGGGTAATGATCCCATAGTGAGCTTTGAAGATTGGTGAGTCCTCATGTTACGAGGATCGGGGCTTCTTTTATTATTTTCATGTATTTTCCTTTTGGATTTTGTATGTGATGTATGGGTTATGTCCCAATCACCTTTCTTATCATGTACTAGATGGCTTTGAGACTGTGTTAGACTTCCACTACTTTTGTCAACTCTTTATGATATGAAAATGTCTTTGAACTTTTTAACTCTATTATCTTGTATGATGTATGCTAAGTGTCTTGTATAGGACCTCTCGGGGTCTTATGTGCCATGTCATGTCTAGGGGGTACATTAGTTCATGACAGTCTTGGTATTGAGAGAACAAAGTTTAGAAAGGTCCTAGGAAGTCTCATAAGCCACCTCGAGTAGAGTCTTGTTCATGAGTGTGAAGTGCACCGCACTTATGAATGAGAGGCTATAAGATGTTTAGGAAATTCCACTTCTTTTATCATTCTAAAGTCATGCGATAGAGTTTAACTCTATATGTCTCTCTCCTAATCCCTATTCGATGATTTTTAGGAGATGGCCCCTCGAAGAGCATATGTTAGAAGGAATGCGGGAGAGAATGTGGAACGAGAAGCTCCTCAAGTTCCGAT
Source organism: Solanum appendiculatum (assembly GCA_018342035.1). NCBI lineage: Eukaryota > Viridiplantae > Streptophyta > Magnoliopsida > Solanales > Solanaceae > Solanum > Solanum appendiculatum. The sequence continues at coordinate 1,266,657 of JAGDQO010000682.1, read as the reverse complement.
CGACCCTTTGGGCGAGCAAGTGACTAATATGGAGTTTAGGGCTTCTTTTCAAGTGTTGTCCCAAGCCATGATGGCTCAAGACAATAGGGAGGTTGTGGCCCCCGTGAACCCAAATATGGGTACTGCGACATCTAGAGTGAGGGACTTCACTAGAATGAATCCTCTGGAGTTTCATGGTTCCAATGTTGAGAAAGATCCTCAAGAGTTCATTGATGAGCTGTAAAAGGTGCTAATGATCATAGGTGTGACACCGGTGGAAAAGGCGTAATTGGCCGCTTATCAACTTAAGGGTGTGGCTCAAGTGTGGTTTGAATAATGGAAGAGTGAGAGAGCAGTTGATGCAGGTCCTCTTGATTAGGAAAAGTTTAAGGTTTCTTTCCTTGATAGCTTCTTTCCCCTTGAGATGAGGGAGGCAAATGTGCTTGAGTTCATTAAGTTTCGTCAAGGAAACATTAGTGTGAACAAGTATGCTTTGAAATTCACACAATTATCTAGGTATGCTCCTACTATGATTACTGATCCTAGGGCAAGGATGAGTAAGTTTGTTTCGGGTGTGTCTGGAATGGTGGACAAAGAATGTCGTACCGCTATGCTTATCCATGATATGGACATTTCTCGTCTAATGCTTCATGCTCAACAAATCGAAGAGGAGACACTAAAGGAGAAGTTTAGGGAGACAAAGAGGGTTAGGACCGGTGATAGTGACTTTTCACACTCAAGATCGATGGGTATGGTCGTTCTAATATCCGATAAGGATTCTCCGGTCAAGGTTCTTTCAATGCTCCGGCTCTTAAATTCAACAAGGAAAGGGTGTCTAACCCTAAGCCTCAAGGAGGGAATAGTAGTGGGTCTTCATTTTCTACTTCTTCTAAATGTGGAAAAAAACATAAGGGTAAATGCCTAGTCGGTTCCAATGCATGTTTTGGTTGTGGCAAGATGAGTCATAAGATAAGGGATTGTCCCTCCATTGCTAAGAATGAAGGACATAACTGTATACGGGCTCAACCTTATTTTTCTTAGGTTCTAGTGGGAGCCAGATGCTAAACAGATTCTATGTACTTCAAACCCGTCATGAGCAAAAGAGTTCTCCCAATGTGGCTACCGGTATGTTAAAAGTCTTTAATCTCGATGTTCATGCTTTGTTTGATCTCGGTGCTACCTTATCTTTTGTGACGCCATATGTGGCTATGAGGTTTGATGTTCTTTCCGATGTGTTGATAGACCCTTTTTCCATCTCTACTCCTGTAGGTGAATCTATAGTGGCTAAGAGAGTCTACAGAAATTGTCTCGTCTCCTTATCCCATAGAGTCACTTATGTTGATCTTGTAAAGCTTGATATGCTAGATTTTGATATTATTCTATGGATAGATTGGTTGCATTCGTGTTATGATTCTATGGATTGTAGAACTCGAGTGGTCAAGTTTCAATTTCCGAACGAACTCGTTCTAGAGTGGAAAGGGGGAAATTATATGCCTAAGAGTCGGTTTGTTTCTTGTCTTAAAGCTAGAAAGATGATTTCTATGGGTTGCATATACCATCTTGTACAAGTTAGGGATATGGATTCTGAAACCCCTATCTTTTAGTCGGTCACCATTGTTAATGAGTTTTCTGAAGTGTTTCCCGATGATTTACCTAATGTTCCTCCCGAAAGGGAAATAGACTTCGGCATTGACCTTCTGTCAGATATGTAACCTATCTTTATCCCTCCTTACCGAATTACTCCGGCAGAACTTAAAAAAATAAAAGAGCAATTTATAGATTTATTGGATAAGGGTTTCTTCATCCGATCGAGTATCTCTCCATGGGGTGCTCCAGTTTTGTTTGATTGAAAGAAAGATGGTTCACTTCGTATGTGTATTGAATACTGTCAATTGAATAAAGTTACTATTAAGAATAAGTATCCTCTTACAAGAATAGATGATTTGTTTGATCAACTTCAAGGAGCGAGTTACTTCTCCAAGATTGACCTCCGGTCGGATTATCACCAATTGAGAATGAAGGAAGATGACATTCCAAAGATGGCCTTTCAGACTAGGTATGGTCACTATGAGTACTTGGTAATATCGTTTGGCTTGAAAAATGCTCCGGCTATATTTATGGATTTGATGAATAAGGTGTTTAGACAAAACCTAGATATATTCGTGATTGTGTTCATTGATGATATTTTGATTTACTCAAGGAGTGAGAATGAGCATACCAATCATTTGAGGATTGTGTTGCAAGTCCTCAAGGACCAACAACTCTTTGAAAAGTTTAGTAAATGTGAGTTTTTGTTGAGATTCGTGACTTTTCTTGGTCACATTTTTTCCGGTAAGGTTATTGAGGTAGATCCTAAGAAGACGGACGTGGTTAAGAGGTTGCCTAGACCTGTATCCCCTTCAGATATTCAAAGTTTCTTCGATTTCCTCTCCATTGAAGGCTTTGACCCAAAAGAAGGTTAAGTTTGTATGGTCTGAAGCATGTGTAAAGAGTTTCCAAGAATTTAAAGATAGGCTTACCTCCGCTCTGGTGTTGACTTTACCGGAAGGGTTCGATGGGTTTGTGGTTTATTGTACACTTCAAGGATTGGGCTAGGATGTGTTCTTCTACAAAATGGGAAAGTTATTGCTTATGCTTCACGACATCTTAAGATCCATGAAAGTAACTATCCCACCCATGATTTAGAACTAGTGGCAGTTGTATTTGCTTTGAAGATTTGGAGGCATTACTTATATGGTGTTCATGTTGACGTTTTCACCGACCACAAGAGTTTTCAATATGTGTTCAAGCAAAAGGATCTAAACCTTCACCAAAGGAGGTGGCTTGAGTTGCTAAAGGATTAGGAGATGAGTGTCCTTTATCACCCAGGTAAGGCAAATGTGGTGGCGGATGCCCTTAGTCAGCTATCCATGGGTAGTGTTGCTCATGTTGAGGATGATAAGAAGGAGTTGATTCGAGATGTGCATAGGTTGGCCAGATTGGGTTTTAGGTTGGCTGACTCTACTAAAGGTGGTATTATGGTTCATAATGGGTCTGAATCATCTTTTATGTCAGATATAAAGGCAAATCAAGGTCATGACCCGATCTTGATAGAATTGAAAGAAGCGGTGCTTAAAAAGTCTATTGAGGCTTTCTCCCAAGGGGGAGATGGTGTACTTCGCTATCAAGGTCGTTTATGTGTTCCCAACGTTGATAATTTAAGGGAACAGATTTTATCGAAAGCCTATAGTTCTCGATATTCCATTCACTCGGGAGTCACCAAGATGTACCGTGACTTGCAGGAGGTCTATTTGTTGAATGGGATGAATAAGGATATTACAGAATTTGTGTCTAAGTGTTCCAATTTTCAACAATTGAAATTAAGCATCAAAGGCTAGGAGGGTTGTCCCAAGACAATAGTATTCCTACTTGGAAGTGGAAAGATCTGAATATGGACTTTATTGTTGGTTTACCCCACACTCGACGACAACATGACTCAATTTGTGTTATTATGGATCGAATGACAAAATCTGCTCATTTCATTCCCATCAAGATTTCATACTTGGTGGAATACTATGCTAAGTTGTACCTAAGGGAGATGGTTAGGTTGCATGGAGTGCCCCTATCCATTATATCCGATCGTGGTACCCAATTCACTTCTCAGTTTTGGAAATCTTTCCAAAAGAGCCTTGGTACTCGTGTTAAGCTTAGCATGGCCTTTCATCCACAAACCGATGGACAAGCGGAGCGTACTATCTAAACTTTGAAAGATATGTTGAGGGTCTGTGTGATTGACTTCAAGGGTAATTGGGATGATTATTTATCTTTGATTGAATTTGCTTATAATAATAACTACCACTCGAGTTGTGGTATGGCTTCATTTGAGGCTTTATATGGTAGGAGATGTAGATCTCCTATATGTTGGTTTGAAGTTGGTGAAGTTTCTTTCATAGGTCCCGAGTTGGTACATGAGGCTATGAAGATAGTCCGGCTTATTAGAGAAAGGTTGAAAATGGCTCAAAGTCGACAAAAGTCCTATGATGATGTTAGAAGAAGAGATCTAGAATTTGATGTTAATGATTGGGTTTATTTGAAAATTTCACCTATGAAGGGTGTAATGAGGTTTGGAAAGAAAGGGAAGCTTAGTCCCCATTATGTGGGCCCATATCAGATTTTGAGGCATATTGGTAAAGTTGCTTATGAACTTGATTTGCCTAGTGATTTGACATCGATTCATCCAGTTTTCCATGTCTCCTTGTTGAAGAAATGTGTTGGTGATCCGACGTCTATAGTACCATTAGAGAATCTTGGTATAAAAGAGAGTCTTTCTTATGAAAAAGTTTCGATTGAGATACTGGACCGGCAATTTAAGGGGTTAAGGAATAAGGAAGTTGCATTCGTAAAGGTTCTTTTGAGGAATACATTAGTTGAGGGTGCTATGTGGGAAGCCGAGGCCGATATTATGTCCCATTATCCTCATCTCTTTTCCTCCGTCCCTACTCTAGCTTGAGGTATTTAGTTCCTCATGGTTCACTCTTTTGGTCTCATGTGTCTTAGATATTCCCATGATTCCTCTTTTATGCATGTTCATGAAAAACTTAATTTTTGAGAAAATGAGTTAATTTGATTGATTTCTTCATGTTATGTGCATTTGAGTATGAGTTGCATATAGTTCTTATGGAATGATGCTTTGAACATACTTTAGCTTGGAGTTGATGTTTCCTCCTTGTATATGTGCATTTATGTGATTTCATTCATGTTGGGTTGTTAGATTTAGTTTTTACACTCCATATGATGTCGTGAGTTTCATTCGAGGATGAATGTTCCCAAGGGTGAGATATTGTAACACCTCAAATTTGAAAGAAAGGAAAATGCAGGTTTTTAGAACTAGTGCCAGTACTGACGGAAGACACCGATAGATCGTAGGTTGACTTACAGGTCGTAGGTGGGAACTGTAGATGGCAAGTTAAATAATTTCAAAATTTCAAGTTTCAGAACTGATCTGAGGCCAAAAATATATTTTCTTATCATTAATTGCCTCATATTTATTATTTATATTTGTCTTTTTTGAGCAGGAATTTTATGGATTGTGCTAAATAGTGTATTTTATTTGTAGGATTAAATTGGTACAAAGTTGAAGAAGTTTGGAGCTAAAATGAATTAATTATGAAAGATTGAAGAAGGAAAATCAAGCAGGCAGCTTAATGGATTAAATTGAATATTATATTAATATTTATATATATGGAAAAGTTGGGCGAGGAAAGCAAATTGAGGCGGTTGGGCAGTGTTCACGGGGACGTAGGAATCCAATTCTGTTTTGGTTTTGGGTTCCTAATTTGTTTTGGACTCAGTTATTTTATTCAGGGTTTTCTACATCTATAAATAATCCATAGAAATAATTATTGGAGATACGAGGGAAAAAAAAGGAGAGACTTTTGAAGGAAGACACTTTGTAAGGAAAAATTGTCAATACCTTTTAGGGTTCTTTTCTTTTTCTTTTTCTTAGGTATTAGTAGCTAAAGACCCTTGTTCTGGGGCTGCGGCTATGGGTAATTGTTGAATATTGATTGTTTTGAATTAATGTTGGTTATCGTTTAAATTACTTTTGTATTCTTGTTTTAGTATTTCATGCTTGATCACCATAGAAATAAATTTATTGTCTATTCTTGGACTCGAGAGACAAAGAGGTAGATAGACCAAAGAATGCAAAGAGCTTGTTCTAACTTTGTTTACATTCGTGTTTAGGAGTGACGCCCGGACGAACACCTCGCTTGGTTACGAAACAGGATGAAATATAAATGCTCGCCAATTAGGACTGCCTATCCCCGCTCAACGATGTAGTTAGACAGCTAGTTGGAGTAGGCGATTAGAGGTCGAGAGATCATGATCATAAAATCAACCCTGTAAATCAGTAATTTGATAACCGTATTTAATTCATTACATGAGATGCGATACATGAAACCCTATGCATGCTGCAGCCCTGGAATTGTCTCAATCACTGTAAGTTAATCTTAGTATTTAATTCTTGTATTCTTTTATTTCTTTTGACATTCTTAAATAAATAATTAGACTAGTATAATTTAGTAAATAGTTAATTGAAAAGTCTCTGTGAGTTCGATATTTCGGTTCTTAAAGAGCCACTTATTACTTCTGCGACCACGTACACTTGCGTGTGCAATTGGAGGCAACAAGTTTTTGGCGCCGCTGCCGGGGACTTAGAAATTAACTATTCTTCTAGGTTATACTTCTTATTTTTATTTATTTAAAATTTTCTTTTTTTTTGTTTTATTAATTAGTTTTTTTTTCGAACAATAATTTTTTTCCCTTTGAATAATTTGGTACTCTTATTGATATGACTAATTGGGATAAATCGTGGTTGGGTGAGAAGTATCCTTGTAATTATTGTAATGGACCGCATTTGGATATCGAATGTCCTATTTGTCATATATGTGGTGGTCAATTTGGTCATTGGAATGGTTGTCCTAGCTCTTATCCCCCTCCCCCCTATTATGATTCTTCTGTTATCTGTAATGTTGACAGGGGTGATGAAGTGGGGAATGCCCAAAGAGGTGGAGGTACGCAGAATTATGGGAACACGCATAACTCAAGTTGGAGGAACCACCCTAACTTCTCATGGGGTGGAAATCAGAATCAACACCAAAATAAGGCTCAAGGGCAGAACCAATACAGACCACAAGGTAATGGACAACAATTTCAACAGCCAAATAATCAAGGTGCGAAGCAAGGGGGCATGACTAAGGAGGAGTTGTTTCAAAAGCTAAGTACATAAATCAACAACAAGTTAGGAGAAGAGTTGAGAAACACCCAATTAGCGCTGAAAAATCTGGAAAGGCAGTTCACACAATTGGCTAATGCAGTCAATGTGCGTCCTCCTGGAGATCTTCCGGGTGACACGGATCCTAACCCAAGGCAACCGAATGCGGTGAGCACAAGGAGTGGATTACAACTGGAAGAATTAGCTCCAAAGAAGAGAAGTTCTGAGGCGGTGAGAGAAGAAAAGAAACCCGAAGAAGTGGTTTAAGATGCGAATGTTGAGAGGATTGTTCCTCAATTAAAACCACCCCCCTTCGTTTCCTCAAAAGTCCAAAAAGCAGAACGAGGACGCATGCTTCGGTAAGTTTTTGTCTCTCCTTAAACAAGTTCACATTAATCTCCCTTTGGTTGATATTTTGCAGGGAATTCCCAAGTACGCCAAGTATGTGAAGGAGATAGTGGAGCAAAAAGAGGAATTCCAACCATTCAACTATACCTTATTCCTTAATGTCAATGTTGAGAAAGAGTACAAAAGTGAGAATGTTGTAAATAATGTTGCTTTGGAGTTGAGGCACCTTGGATCTCATTCAAAACACTTGACTATAGATGAAGAACAAGGCCCCGACAGCCTAAAGTTTTTTAATCCACATAGACAAAACGACATTCCTCACTTAAGGGCCAAGAAGTGCAAGATGCGACATTTATTATTTGGTTCTGTTATCTTTATACCACCGCCCCTAGAGAGGAGCAGAAAAATTGATGCGAAGTTAGGGGTACAATTCATCAGTTCAAAGTGGAAAGAAAAGTAGTGAATTTACTTGTGTCGTGCCACGACATTAAATTAGGCGCTTATTGGGAGGCAACCCAATTGGTAGTGTAGCTTCTTATTATTATTCTTTTTAGTGTCATTTTTTTCTTTTGGTCTAGTTTTTACAGGTTTTGGAGAAGTCTGAGTACCCAAAAATTTGGAGCTAAGGAGCACATTTGAGCTTAAGTGTGTGGTGCGTACGACCCTTGATGGAAAAAGAAAACATGCTACTAGCTAGGCCTAGAGGCCTCAGGGAGTTTTCCTAACCCTTGTTTTAAACTTTATTTGATGCTTTGGGGACATAGCATCTTTTTAAGTGTGGGGTGGAGGAATGAATTCCTAGTTTTTACTGTTTTATCGAGTCTTTTTGTATTTTTAGGTGGGTTCCTCGGCTTTTGTTTTCGGTACTTTTCCTGAGGATAGTCCCTTTGAACCGATAGGGAGTAAATTTTTTATTTTATTTTATTTTATTTTTAGAGAAAAGAAAAGACCCTTTTGAGTTGTGTGATACTTGTTATTTAGGCCTAATTTTGAATAATACTTTCTTGTGAATGCTTGATTGCTAATGAAATTGCAGACTCTTTGACACCGAGGTTCATGGTTGCGACTTTGTATATAACTTATTTTATTTTGTAGTTTGTTATGACCCTGTCTCTCTTAGAAGTGGAATTGATCCATCTTGATTGATACTTGTGCCATGCGTGGTGAGAATTTGTTTATTCCATGTTTTGCATCTTAATCTAGAACTTGCCCTGCATGTTATTGAAGCGAAATAAAAAGTGTTGCTCAGTTTAGGAGATGATAATAGGCTTTTTTTTATTTGTCTTGTAAATTTTAGCCTCTTCAGATATTATATCACTAGTTAGCCCTTTTGAGCCTGTAGCCTTTTGTTGGTAGCCATATTTTTCCCTTAACTATTTTGTTGAATCCCTAGTTTTTGCACCTTGCTTCCTTGAGCACTGTAGCATAGACTGATTATAATTGTTATATCTGGAAAAAGAAAAGGGATGGTTGAATGAAAAAGAAATCAATGATAGCTACAAAGTGATGAAAAAAAGCCCTCTTCGAAAGAATGTGACATGAAAAAGAAAAGAAAAGAAAAAAAATTCTTTGAGAAAAAAATATATTACTGTGAAAGAAAAAAAAATGATTGAAGCATTCTTGAGATGATGAGAATTACTTGTGAAATAATTGTTGAAGAGGACTGAAAATAAAGAGAAGAAAATAATGGGTGATGAAGTCTAAAAATGCAAAGTTCTTAGGGAAGTGTAAGTCACTATTATATAGTTTTCCTACCCGTCCCCTAGCCTACATTACAACCCTTAAAAGTCCTATTTGATTTTATTCGAGCATGCTTAATTAGTGAAGATGGACATAATGGGCAAGCATATGGTTCTTTGAGCATACATGTGAATTTTATTTGTGAGTGTGAGAGTTGTTCTTTGACGCTAAGTTCTTAATTTATATTCAATCTTTTGAATTGAGTGTGTGGACTATTTCTTCTTGTGAGGGCACTTGTTTCATGATAGATAGGTGATGTTACTAACTTTCTTTGATGAGAGTAGGTGAGCAAGCTTAAATTTGATGAGTTCAATGTCTTTCCTTGAGGTTAGGAGGTTAAAGGTTTGTTGTTTATTTGGATGTCTTGCATAATGAGCGGGAATTATACTTGATGTTTTCAAATTTCAATATGGCCTAATTGTTTGTATCAACCAAAGTGATGGCTTCCTAGTATGATTTTTGAGATGAGCTTTAATGTTTGCTCGAGGACGAACAAAAGTTTAAGTGTGGGGTGTTGATCTGAGGCCAAAAATATATTTTCTTATCATTAATTGCCTCATATTTATTATTTATATTTGTCTTTTTTGAGCAGGAATTTTATGGATTGTGCTAAATAGTGTATTTTATTTGTAGGATTAAATTGGTACAAAGTTGAAGAAGTTTGGAGCTAAAATGAATTAATTATGAAAGATTGAAGAAGGAAAATCAAGCAGGCAGCTTAATGGATTAAATCGAATATTATATTAATATTTATATATATGGAAATGTTGGGTGAGGAAAGCAAATTGAAGCGGTTGGGCAGTGTTCACGCGGACGTAGGAATCCAATTCCGTTTTGGTTTTGGGTTCCTAATTTGTTTTGGACTCAGTTATTTTATTCAGGGTTTTCTACATCTATAAATAATCCATAGAAATAATTATTGGAGATACGAGGGAAAAAAAAGGAGAGACTTTTGAAGGAAGACACTTTGTAAGGAAACATTGTCAATACTTTTTAGGGTTCTTTTCTTCTTCTTTTTCTTAGGTATTAGTAGATAAAGACCCTTGTTCTGGGGCTGCGGCTATGGGTAATTGTTGAACATCGATTGTTTTGAATTAATGTTGGTTATCGTTTAAATTACTTTTGTATTCTTGTTTTAGTATTTCATGCTTGATCACCATAGAAATAAATTTATTGTCTATTCTTGGACTCGAGAGATAAAGAGGTAGATAGACCAAAGAATGCAAAGAGCTTGTTCTAACTTTGTTTAGATTCGTGTTTAGGAGTGACGCCCGGACGAACACCTCGCTTGGTTACGAAACAGGATGAAATATAAATGCTCGCCAATTAGGACTGCCTATCCCCGCTCAACGATGTAGTTAGACAGCTAGTTGGAGTAGGCGATTAGAGGTCGAGAGATCATGATCATAAAATCAACCCTGTAAATCAGTAATTTGATAACCGTATTTAATTCATTACATGAGATGCGATACATGAAACCCTATGCATGCTGCAGCCCTGAAATTGTCTCAGTCACTGTAAGTTAATCTTAGTATTTAATTCTTGTATTCTTTTATTTCTTTTGACATTCTTAAATAAATAATTAGACTAGTATAATTTAGTAAATAGTTAATTGACAAGTCTCTGTGGGTTCGATATTCTGGTTCTTAAAGAGCCACTTATTACTTCTGCGACCACGTACACTTGCGTGTGCAATTGGAAGCAACAAGAACCCTTTTTGCGGCTCAACAGGACGGTCCGTCAATGCTTCTACGGGTCGTAGATGTAATACCCCGGATTCAAAAAGGGTGGAAAATTTCTGATTTTCTAATTAGTCCCAGTAACGACGGAGGACACCTACGGACCGTAGGTAGACTTACGACCCGTAGGTGGAAAGCCCAAGTTTTCAAAATGTCAAGCTTCAGGACGACAACGACACATTGTCAGGACGGGCCGCCGTTCAATGTACGAACCGTAGATGGGATCCATCGTTGCAGGGTCCAATTTGGTAGTCACTGAATCTACCTACGGAAGGACAGGACGAGTCGTAGATCTACCTACGGACCGTAGGTAGGGGCCCAACAGTTATATTAAAAGGGGTCGCTTGGTCTTTTCACTCAATGATTTATTTACTTACTTAAGTCGGTTCCCTCCAACTCCTAACACTATATAAGCCCTTTTAATCCTAAAATCTACCTTTTCCAATCACTTTACAAGATTTTCCCAAATTCTCCTCTCTCAAATATTTCTTTCTCTAGAAGTTAGAAGAAGAAGAAGAAGGTGTTAAGCTAGGGTTCAAGATCAAGCTTTGAATTCACCCAATTACTCAAGGGCATTTGAACCCAAGGTATGATAGTGTTCATCCATGGAGCCCTTTCCTCCATGGAATCCCTAAAATATCAAATTTTCAACTTAGAAGTTCTCAATTAAATTAGGGGTTTCTTCCATGTCATGGATTCCTTGCAATGTTGATTTAATTGATTGATTTATGTACTTTGAAGTATAAATTGAGTTGAATTTCATGAATTTAGATGAATTCCTTGCAATGTTGATTTAATTTAGATTGATTTATGGCTAATACTAGACCCTATATAAGCCTTCTAAGCCTAAAATCTACCTATTCTAAGTCACTCTTCAAATTCCTCAAAATCTCTAAAGTTTTCCCCCAAATATTTCTCTCTGTAAAGCTTGGACAAGACTAGGGATTCAAGTCAAGCATCCAAATCCTCCATTGATTATGGGCTTTGAACTCCAAGTTATGATGGCTTTCACCTATGGGGTCCTTTCCTCCATAGGGTTTCTAAATTCTCTAATTTTCACAAGTTAGAATCTCCAATTGAAATTAGGGTTTTCTTCTATCTTATGGGTTCTTGCCAATTATGATCTAATTGATTGGTTTATGTCTTTTTATGCATGAATTGAGATAAGTGAATGATTTTAAGATGAATTATATGAACACATGCATGATTTATGATTTCTAAGCTATGATGCCATGATGAAGTTAAGAATGATCAAAGGATTCATTTTATGAAGATATGCATGTTTCTTATGAAATTGATGATGATTTAATGTTCCTTTGAGAGTGAAGCATCATTGTTGTTTTTGTTGTGAAAGGATTTTCTCATCCATTCGAGGACATAGCCTAGTTGTTATTTCTTTTATGTTCTTTCATATTGGCATTGTATTGGGTTACGCCCCAAACTTTATATCACATTCCTATGATAGATTGGCTTTGAGATATGAGATGAAGACTTCCACTATTTTCTTAAAAGCTTTGATATGACATTGTCTTTTGAACTCTTAATTCTCTATGATCTTGTATGCATGTATGCTAAGTGGCTTGTATGAGGCCTTTCGGGATCTTGTACGCCATGTCACGTCTAGGGGTACCTTTGATCGTGACAAACTTTGTATCACAGTCAAGTTTTAGAAAGATCCTAGGATGTCTCATAAGCCGCGTCAAGTAGAGTCTTGTTCATGAGTGTGAAGCGCGCCACATTTATGAATGAGGGATATAAGACGTTTAAGAAACTTCACTTCTTTTATTACTCTTAAGTCGTGCCATAGAATTTAAATCTATATGTCTCTCTCTCCTAACCCCTATCCTATGCGTTTCAGGATATGGCTACCTGAAGAGCTTATACTAGAAGAAATGCAAGAGAGAATATGGAACAACAAGCTCCTCTTCAAGCTCCACAAGTTCCGGCCGACCCTTTGGCCGAACAAGTAACTAATGTGGAGTTTAGGGCTGCTTTTCAAGTGTTGGCTCAATCCATGACAGCTCAAGCCAATAGAGAGGTTGTGGCTCCCGTGAACCCAAATGTGGGAACGGTGGCATCAAGGGTGAGGGATTTCACAATAATAAACCCTCTGGAATTTCATGGTTCTAAGGTGGAGGAAGATCCTCAAGAGTTCATTGATGAAGTGTACAAGATGCTAATGATCATGGGTGTGACGCTGAAGGAAAAGACGGAGTTAGCCACTTATCAACTTAAGGGTGTTGCTCAAGTTTGGTTCAACCAATGGAAGAGTGAGAAGGCGGATGATGCGGGTCCTCTTGATTAGGAGAAATTCAAGGTTGCTTTCCTTGATAGGTTCTTTCCCCTTGAGATGAGGGAGGCAAGGGTGCTTGAGTTTATCAACCTTCGTCAAGGAAACATGAATGTGAAAGAGTATGCTTTGAAGTTCAAACAATTGTCTCGATATGCTCCTTCTATGATTGCCGATCCTAGGGCAAGAATGAGTAAGTTTGTTTCGGGAGTGTCCAAAATGGTGGTCAAGGAATGTCGTACCGCTATGCTCCTCCATGATATGGATATTTCTCGTCTTATGGTTCATGCTCAACAAATAGAAGAGGAAAAGCTTAAGGAAAGGTGTAGAGAGGCAAAGAGGGCTAAGACCGGTGATGGTAATTTCTCACATTCAAGGTCCGATGGACATGGTCGTTCTAGGTTTGAACAAAGGTTCTCCAGTCAAGGTTCCTCAAATGCTCCCCCTAAGTCCAAAAAGGATAGGGAACCCTAAGCCTCAAGGAGGGAATGGTGGTGGTTTTTCATCGACTACTTGTGCTAAGTGTGGGAAGAAGCATGAGGGTAAATGTCTAGCCGATTATAATGCATGCTTTGGTTGAGGCAAGATGGATCACAAGACAATGGATTGTCCCTTAGTGGCTAAAAATGAAGGGGATAACCGTCGATGAAATCAACCTCAAAATCCATCGAGTTCTAGTGGAAATCAGAAGCAAAACCGATTCTATGCACTTCAATCTCGTCAAGAGCAAGAGGATTCTCCCGATGTGGTTACTGGTATGCTGAAAGTCTTTCACTTTAATGTTTATGCTTTGCTTGATCCCGATGCTACTATGTCTTTTGTAACGCCTTATGTGGCTATGAGGTTTGATGTTGTTCCGAATGTATTATTAGATCCTTTTCATGTCTTTACTCCGATTGGTGAATCCATTGTGGCTAAGAGAGTCTATAGAAATTGCCCCGTCTCTTTATCTCATAGAGTCACTCATGTTGATCTTGTAGAGCTAGATATGTTAGATTTTGATGTCATTCTTGGGATGGATTGGTTGCATTCTTGTTATGCTTCTATTGATTGTAGGACCCGAATGGTCAAGTTTCAATTCCCACATGAGCCAATCCTAGAATGGAAAGGGGGAAATTCTATGCCTAAAGGTCAATTTTTGTCATGTCTTAAAGCTAGGAAGATGATTTCTAAGTGTTGCATATACCATCTTGTTAGGGTAAGGGATATGAATTCTGAAACTCCTACTCTTGAGTCGGTCCCTGTTGTCAATGAGTTTCCAGAAGTGTTTTCTGATAATTTACCCGGTATTCCTCCAGAAAGGGAAATAGACTTCGGTATTGACCTTCTTTCGGATACGCAAACTATCTCTATTCCTCCATATAGAATGGCTCCGGCGGAACTTAAGGAACTAAAGGAGCAATTGAAAGACTTTTTGGATAAGGGCTTCATTCGACCAAGTATTTCTCCATGGGGTGCTCCGATCTTGTTTGTAAGGAAGAAGGATGGTTCACTTTGTATGTGCATAGACTACCGCCAATTGAACAAGGTTACTATTAAGAATAAGTATTCTCTTCCAAGAATAGATGACTTGTTTGATCAACTTCAAGGGGCTAGTTACTTCTCTAAGATAATCCTTCGTTCAGGTTATCACCAATTGAGGGTGAACGAAGATGATATTCTGAAAATGGCTTTCCGGACTAGATATCGCCATTATGAATTCCTAGTGATGTCGTTTGGGTTAACAAATGCTCCGGCCGTGTTTATGGATTTGATGAATAGGGTGTTTAGACAATATCTTGATATGTTTGTGATTGTGTTCATAGATGATATTTGGATTTACTCAAGGAGTGAAGGTGAACAGGCCGATCATTTGAGGATTGTATTGCAAGTTCTCAAGGACCAACAACTCTTTGCAAAGTTTAGTAAATGTGAGTTTTGGCTAAAGTCTGTGGCTTTTCTTGGTCACATTGTCTCTGATAAGGATATTGAGGTAGATCCTAAGAAGACAGATGTGATTAGAAATTGGCCTAGACCTCTATCACCTTCAGATATTCGTAGTTTCTTAGGTTTAGCCGGTTATTATAGGAGGTTTGTTGAAGGGTTTTCTTCGATTGATTCCCCATTGACGGCTTTAACTCAAAAGAAGGTTAAGTTCACTTAGTCCGAAGCATGTGAGAAGAGTTTCCAAGAATTGAAAGATAGACTCACCTCGGCTCTGATATTGACCATTCCGAAAGGGTTCGATGGTTTTGTGGTTTATTGTGATGCCTCGAGAATTGGGCTAGGATGTGCTCTTATGCAAAATGGGAAAGGTATTGCTTATGCTTCAAGGCAACTCAAGATTCATGAAAAGAACTATCCCACTCATGACATAGAGTTAGCGGCGGTTGCGTTTTCTTTAACGATTTGGAGGCATTATTTGTATGGTGTACATGTTGACATTTTTACCGACCATAAGAGTTTTCAATATGTGTTCAAACAAAAAGATCTAAATCTTCGCCAAAGGAGGTGGCTTGAATTGTTAAAAGACTATGACATGAGTGTCCTCTATCACCCCGGTAAGGCTAATGTGGTAGTGGATGCTCTTAGTCGGTTATCTATGGGTAGTGTTGCTCATGTTGAGGATGGTAAAAAAGAGTTGGTTCGTGATGTTCATAGATTGACTCGATTGGGTGTTCGGTTGGTTGATTCCACTCAAGGTGGTGTTATGGTTCACAATGGCTCCGAATCGTCCTTTGTGCATGATGTGAAGGCTAAAAGAGATCTTGATCCTAATTTTCTTGAGTTGAAGGAAGCGGTGCTCAAAATGTCCATTGAAGCTTTCTCCCAAGGAGGAGATGGTGTGCTTCGATATCAAGGTCATTTGTGTGTTCCCGATGTAGATGGCTTAAGAGGACATATTTTATCGGAAGCCCGTAGTTCTCGATATTCCATTTACCCGAGAGCTACCAAGATGTACCGTGATTTGTGGGAGAGCTATTGGTGGAATGGGATGAAAAAGGATATTGCAGAATTTGTGGCTAAGTGTCCTAATTATCAACAAGTGAAGGTTGAGCATTAAAAGCCGAGAGATTTGTCCCAAGATATTAGTATTCCGACTTGGAAGTGGGAAGATTTGAATATGGACTTTAATGTTAGTTTACCACGTACCCGGCGACAATACGATTCGATTTGGGTTATTGTGGATCGTATGATGAAATCAGCCCATTTTGTTCCCGTCAAAGTTTCCTATTTGACGGAGGATTATGATAAGTTGTACTTGAAGGAAATGGTTAGGTTTCATGGAGTGCCTTTATCCATTATCTTTGATCGTGGTGCACAATTTACCTCAGAATTTTGGAAATAGTTCCAAAAGGGTCTTGGTACTCGTGTCAAGCTAAGTACTGCCTTTCATCCTCAAATCGATGGGCAAGCGGAGAGTACTATCCAAACTTTGGAAGACATGTTGAGAACTTGTGTAATTGATTTCAAGGATAATTGGGATGATCATTTGCCTTTGATTGAGTTTGCTTATAATAATAGCTACCATTCTAGTACTGGTATGACTCCATTTGAAGCTCTCTATGGTAAGAGGTGTAGATCTCCTATAGGTTGGTTTGAAGTTGGTGAAGTTGCTTTGATAGGTCCCGAGTTAGTACATGAGGCTATGGAGAAAGTTTGACTTATTAGAGAAAGGTTGAAAATGGCTCAAAGTCGACAAAAGTCCTATGCTAATGTTAGAAGGAGAGATTTAGAATTTGATGTTGATAATTGGGTTTACTTGATAATTTCACCCATGAAGGGTGTAATGAAATTTGGGAAGAAAGGGAAGCTAAGTCCCCGTTATGTAGGCCCATATAAAATTTTGAAATGTATTGGTAAGGTTGCTTATGAACTTGATTTGCCTAATGAGTTTGCATCGGTGCATCCGATTTTCCATGTCTCATTGTTGAAGAAATGTGTTGGTGATCCGACGTCTATAGTGCCATTGGAGAATCTTGGAATAAAGGATAGTCTTTCTTATGAAGAAGTTCTGGTTGAGATTTTAGACCGGCAAGTCTGAAAGTTAAGAAATAAAGAAGTTGCTTTCGTGAAAGTTCTTTGGAGGAATCAATTAGTTGAGGGTGCTACTTGGGAGGCCGAGGCCGATATGATGTCCCAATATCCTCATATCTTTCCATCCGATCCTACTCTAGCATGAGGTATCTAGTTCCTCATGGTTCATTCTTTTGGATTCATGTGTCTTAGTTATTCCATGATTCCTTGATTATGGATGTTCACGAAGAGTCTAAATTTTGAGAAAATGAGCTAACTTGATTGATTTATCTATGATTATGTGCATTGAGTATGAGTTGCATAAAGTCTTCACGAAATGATGTGTTGAACATGCTTTAGCTTGGAGTTGATGTTTTGCTCCTCGGATATGTGCATTATGTGATTGAATTCGAGGTTGGGTTGTTTTTTACCCTCCATATGATGTCTTGATTCTCATTCGAGGATGAATGTTCCCAAGGGGGAGATAATGTAATACCCCAGATTCAAAAAGGGTGGAAATTTTCTAATTTTCTGGGTTCGTGCTAGTAACGACGAAGGCCACCTACGAACCGTGGGGTTGACTTACGACCCATAGGTGGGAACCGTAGGTAGTAAGGCAGAGTTTTAAAAATGTCAAGCTTCAGGACCCCAACGATGGATTGCCAGAACGGGTCGTCGTTCAATGTACGAAGCGTAGATGGGACCCGTCGTTAAAGGGTCCAATTTGGTAGTCTGTGAATCTACCTATTGAAGGATAGGACGGGTCGTAGGTCTACCTACGGACCGTAGGTCCAACCGTAAGTAGGGGCCCAATAGTTATTTTAAAAGGGGTCGCTTGGTCTTTTCACCCAATGATTTATTTACTTACATAAGTCAGTTCCCTTCAACTCCTAACACTATATAAGCCCTTCTAATCCTAAACTCTACCTTTTCCAATCACTTTACAAGATTTCCATAAATTCTCCTCTCTCAAATATTTCTCTCTCTAGAAGTTAGAAGAAGAAGAAAAAGGTGTTAAGCTAGGGTTCAAGATCAAGCTTTGAATTCACCCAATTGCTCAAGGGCTTTGAACCTAAGGTATGATATTGTTCATCCATAGAGCCCTTTCCTCCATGGAATCCCTAGATCTCAAATTTTCAACTTAGATGTTCTCAATTGAATTAGGGGTTTCTTCCATGTCATGGGTTCCTTGTAATGTTGATTTAATTGATTGATTTATGGATTTTGAAGTATAAATTGAGTTGAATTTCTTGAATTTAGATGAATCCCCATGAGCCCATACCTTTTCCCCAATTTCGAAATTGTGAATGTGTTGATGGGTTGAATTGTGAAGACATGAATTTCGTGAAGTCTATGTGAACCTATGTATGGACTATGATTCTTAAGCTATAAATTTCATGATGAGATTATGAATGACAAAAGGGTGATTTTTATGGAAGTAAGCATGTTCAATCAAAATCTATCATTTTCTTCTATTATGTGGGTCCCTTCCATTATGGACAAATTGCCTTGTTTATGGTTTTCTAAGCATGAGTTTGCATTGAATTGCATGATTTAAGAGGAATTCTCATGAACCCATATGAACTCTATGATTTGTAAGTTATGAGCATGGTGAACTATGTAAAGATGAAGTTTATGAAGTCATGCATGTCTCTTATGAAGCTAATGATGAAATAAGGGTGCTTTGAAATTGAAGTACCAAAGTTATGATATGTTGATGTGGTTGTTGAGTTGTGAAAGAAATTCTCATATATTACTCAACCTATGAATGTGAAAGGTTTTCTCACATGTAATGATTCATAACTTGTTGAAAGGTGTTCTCAACTAAAATTGAATCAATGATTAAGGAGCTATTCTAATGAAGGGGCAAGAGACGATCAGCCATGTTCCCTATTGTAGACAAGAGGCGACTACCCATGTCTACTTATGATAATTAAACTATGTCTAATCCGTGGGAATTATGCTTAGCACCGAGAGGATAAGTGGTGATTATCCACTTCCCATAAGCTATCTGCCACCATAGGATAATGGTCTAGATAGACACTAGCTATTGGATCCACGTAAGCTATATGATAAGTAAAGGGTCCTACCTTGGCAAGTAGGATGGCCCTATCGGTGTGGGGTTATACACCAGATTTCATGTTGATGGCTCACATAGTCTTATATGTCGGTTAAGGCTACTTCCCACAACAATGAACTAAAGTGTTTTTATGATGTTCCTAGAGTAAAGTAAAGATGTTTAGCATGCTTTGACCAAGGTTTATGTTTCATGCTTCTTAACCTTTATCATATTTTAGCTTGGTCATTGCATGTCATAAAAATGTCCCGTTTTAGCATGTTTTAATGGATTTTGTGCATTGCTATCATACTTGGTACATGATTGTACTAACGCATACTCTTGCCTACATTGACTTTTAAATGTAGGAACCGGCAATTCTCCATCTATTCGTGGCTAGAGCTTAGTAGAAGGATTGTTGAAGACTTGGTGAGTCCACATCCATTCGATGACATAGACTAGTCGTTATTTCTTTTATGTTCTTTCATATTGGCATTGTATTGGGTTACGTCCCAAACTTTATTTCTCATTCCTATGATAGATTGGCTTTGAGACATGAGATGAAGACTTCTGCTATTTTCTTAAAAGCTTTGATATGACATTGTCATTTGAACTCTTAATTTTCTATGATCTTGTATGTATGTATGCTAAGTGGCTTGTATGAGGCCTTTCAGGGACTTGTATGCCATGTCATGTCTAGGGGGTAACTTGGGTCATGACAGCAGATAGATCTCGTAGGTGAGCCCCAGACTTAGTGAAATTTTGAGGGTCAAGGTTGAAATCTATGGTTGGTATGTATGGTCCATAAGTGGACCAATGGATCGTACATAGCAACTTTCATTGGGGATCAAAAAATTTAGCCTCAGAACCCATCAACAATTGGATAGGATGGTCCGTAGTTGGACCTACAGACCGTAAGTCCAACCGTTGGTGAAGGTTCGACAGTTATTTTAATGGCTTTTTGGTCTTTTTCCTAATTGATTTATACCTAAACTAGGTCGATTTAGTCCTAATCCTTGACCCTATATAAGCCTTCTAAGCCTAAAATCTACCTATTCTAAGTCACTCTTCAAATTACCTAAAATCTCTCAAAAGTTTTTCCCGTAATATTTCTCTCTCTAAAGCTTGGACAAGACTAGGGATTCAAGTCAAGCATCCAAATCCTCCATTGATTGTGGGCTTTGGACTCCAAGTTATGATGGCTTTCACCTATGGGTCCTTTCCTCCATAGGGTTTCTAAATTCTCCAATTTTCACAAGTTCGAATCTCCAATTGAAATTAGGGTTTTCTTCTATCTTATGGGTTCTTTCAAATTATGATCTAATTGATTGGTTTATGTCTTTTTATGCATGAATTGAGATAATTGAATGATTTTAAGATGAAATTATATGACACATGCATGATTTATTATTTCTAAGCTATGATGCCATGATGAAGTTATGAATGATCAAAGGATGAATTTTATGAAGATATGCATGTTTCTTATGAAATTGATGATGATTTAATGTTCCTTTGAGTGTGAAGCATCATTGTTGTTTCTGTTGTGAAAGGATTTTCTCACATAAAGGATTCATAGGATTGAATGGTTTTCTCAACTAAACTTCGAATCAAGAACTAGGAGCTATTCTAATGAACTCTAGCTTGGATTGGCTATTTAATGTTCCCTTCCATGGATGATAAGACAAGCGGCGACTACCCATGTCCCTTTATAATAATACAAGAGGCGACTACCCATATCTCCTAATGATAAGACAAGTTAGGAATTATGATTAATTCGTGGGAATTATGCTTAGCACCGAGTGGCTAAGTGGCGATAACCCGTGTCCCATGAACTGTGTGCCACCATAGGTTTGTCTAGATAGACATTAGCTAGTGGATCCACTTAAGCTAGAAGTTTCTGGTTCTTACCTAGGCAAGAAAGGACATCTCTTTTCGGTTTAGGATAGACGATGGATTCCATGTTATAGCTCACATGGTCCATGTTGGTTAAGGCTCACTTCCCATAATAATGAACTAAGGTTACTTCTAGAAGTATCTCAAATGTGTTTTAAATGATGTTTACCTTGCCTTGACCATGATCATGCTTATGTTTCTACCAAGTTATTTTCTGAATTAGCTTGGCCATTGCATGTTAATTAAAGTCCCGTTTTTGTATGATTTCATAATTTCTATCAATTGCGATCATACTTGGTACATTCCATGTACTAACGCATACTCTTGCCTATATTGTTTCACTAGTGTAGGATCTTATGCTTCTATTCCGCATATTCGTGGCTAGTGATCCCATAGTGAGCTTTGAAGATTGGTGAGTCCTCGTGTTCCGAGGACCGAGGCTTCTTTTATTGCTTTCATATCTTTTCCTTTCGGATTTTGTATGTGATGTATGGGTTACATCCCAATCACCTTTTTATCATGTACTAGATGGCTTTGAGACTGTGTTAGACTTTCACTACTTTTGTCAACTCTTTATGATATGAAAATGTCTTTGAACTCTTAAACTCTATTATGTTGAATGATGTATGCTAAGTGACTTGTATAGGGCCTCTCGTGGTCTTATGTGCCATGTCACGTCTAGGGGGTACTTTAGGTCGTGACAATTTCTACACCAGTGGGTGAATCCTTAGTGGAGGATCGATTGTATCAATCCTGTCTTGTTTCTTTGGCTGGGTATGATATTTGGGTAGACTTGATCATTTTGGGGATGGTAGACTTTGATATTATTTTGTGTATGGACTGTCTCTCTCCGCATCATGCTATTTTGGATTGTTTTGCTGAGACTGTGACCTTAGCGATGCTAGATGTCCCAAGAGTTGAGTGGATGGGTGATAGTGGTTTTTAACCTAGAAAAGTTATCTCCTTCATTCGAGCTTACAGATTAGTTGATAGAGGGTGTTTGTCCTATTTGGCTTTCATTCGGGATACTAGTGTTGAGCCACCTCCCATGGATTTTGTGCCCGTGGTTAGAGAGTTTTCAGATGTGTTCCCTACTGATCTTCCAAGTTCTTCTCCGAATAGGGATATTGGTTTTGCGATTGACTTAGAGTTGGGAAACAAGCCCATCTCTATTCCTCCTTACCGTATGGCTCTAGCTGAGTTGAAAGAACTAAAGGATCAGTTATAGGATTTATTGAGTAAGGGAATCATTCACCCTAGTGTTTCTCCGTGGGGTGCTCCTGTGTTGTTCATGAGTAATAAGGATAGATTCGTGAGGATATGTATTGATTATCGACAGTTGAAAAAGGTAACAGTAAAGAACAAGTATCCGCTTCCTCGTATGGATGATTTGTTTGATTTGCTTTAGGGTGCATCACCACTTTCTAAAATTGATTTGAGGTCTGGCTATCATCAGCTAAAGATTAGGGTTTCGGATATCCCTAAGACAGATTTCAGGACTTGTTATGGGCACTATGAGTTTCTTGTGATGTCTTTCGGTTTGACTAATGCCCCTGCAGCGTTCTTGGAGTTGATGAACTGGGTGTTTCAACCTTATTTGGACTCTTTTGTTATAGTCTTCATTGATGAAATCTTGGTGTACTCCAAGACTGGGAGGATCATGATCGGCATTTGAGGATTGTGCTCCAGAGATTGAGGGAAGAAAAGCTTTATGCCAAGTTCTCAAAGTGTGGAGTTTTGGCTTGATTCAGTTGCATTTCTAGAACACGTGGTGTCCAAGGAGGTTATTAGGGTGGATCCAGTCAAGATTTAGGCAGTTAGAGATTGCACAAGGCCTACTTCAGTCACTGCTTGTAGGCTACTACCGATGATTTGTTCAAAGCTTCTCCACTATTACATTTCCTTTGACCAGATTGACTCGACAGATTGTGAGTTTCCAGTGGTGAGGAGAGCTTTCAAAAGCTCAAGACCTTCTTGACTTCAACTTCTATTTTTACTTTACTTGAGGAGGGTGTAGACTTCACCGTTTATTGTGGTGCTTTTGGAGTTGGGTTATGAGGTGTTCTGATGTACAAAGGTAAGGTGATTGCCTATGCTTCAAGACAGTTAAAAACCCATGAGAAGAACTACCCGACCCATGATCTTGAGTTGGCAGATAGAGTGGTTTTGATTAAGCTATTGCAACATTATCTGTATGTGGTGCATTATAAGTTCTTCACAGACCATCGGAGTCTTCAGTACATCTTCAGTCAGAGGGATCTGAACTTGAGGCAACGTAGAACGCCTGGAATACTGAAGGACTATGACTTCACTATCTTATATCACCCAGGAAAGGCCAAGTGGTAGCTGATGCCTTGAGTAGGAAAACTTCGAGTAAGGGGAGTCTTGCATCTATCAATGTTGAGGAGAGACCATTGGCTAAAGATGTTCGGAGGTTAGCCAACAGTCTTGTCTGATTGCAGATTTCTAAGGAGACAGGTGGTGTGATTGCTTTCATTAAGTCTTGTTCTTCCTTAGTTGAGTATATTCAAGAGCACCAATTTGATGATGAGAAGTTGTGTCTCATTAGAGACAAAGTGTTGAGAAGGGAAGCCAAGGAGGCTATCCTTGATTCTGATGGTGTATTTAGGATTGGAGGCAAGATTTCTGTGCCCAAGACGAGCGAGTTGATTAGATTGATTCTTGAGGAGTCCCATTGTTCTCGATATTCTATTTATCCGGGAGCGGCAAAGATGTATCATGACCTGAGCTAGCATTATTGGTGGTGTGTCCTGAAGAGAGATATTGCTGACTTATTTTCTTGATGTTTGACATGCCAACAGGTCAAGTGTGAGAACTAGCGGCCCAGAGGTTTAGCTCTGAGGATGTCTATTCCTACTTGGAAGTGGGAACAAATCACTATGAATTTTGTTGTGGGTTTGCCTACCACCGTGGGTGGTTATGACTCCATTTGGGTGGTTGTTGATAGGTTGACCAAGTCTGCCCACTTCGTCCCGATTCGGGTGAAGTATACAGTAAAGAAGTTAGCCAAGTTCTATATGAGTTAGACTATGCGATTGCATGGAGTTCCGGTTTCCATTGACTCTGATCGAGGTTCCTTGTTCACTTCCCATTTCCGAAAGGCTTTCCAGCATAATTTGGGTACTCGGCCAGATATGAGTACAACTTTTCACCCTCAGACAGATGGCCAATCCGAGCGAACGATTCAGGTGTTGGAGGATATGTTATGTGCATATGTGATCGATTTTGGTGCTAGATAGGATCGGCATTTGCCCTTAGCAGATTTTGACTACAACAACATTTATCATTCAAGTATTCATATGGCTCCTTTTGAGGAATTGTATGGCAGACGGTGTAGATCTCCAATTTGTTGGTTTGATTCAGCCAAGATGGATTCACTAGATACAAACTTGCTTAGAGATGCTATGGAGCAAGTCCGAATTATTCAGGATAGACTGTTGACAGCCCAGAGTGAACAGAAGAGCTATGCAGACCAGAGAGTTTGAGCCCTTGTGTCCATGGAGGGTGATCATGTTTCGCTCTGATTGTCGCCCATGAAGGGTGTAATAAGGTTCGGAAAGAAGGGCAAGCTTAGCCCTAGATTCATTGGACCTTTTGAGATTTTGACCCAAGTGAGAGAGGTGGCCTATAAGTTAGCCTTGCCACCTATCTTGTCAGTTGTTCATCCTATTTTTTATGTCTTCATGCTTCGAAAGTACATGTCGGATAAGTCCCATGTACTTTCCCTTGATTCACTCTAGTTGGCTCTAGACTTATCTTTTGAGGAGGAGCCTATAGCCATCTTAGATAGGCAGGTCTGAAAGCTTAGGACCAAGGAGATTGCTTTAGTGAAGGTGCAATGGAAGGACCGTTCAGTTTGTGAAGTGACTTGGGAGACAGAGTCAGATATGCATGCCAGATATCCTCATTTCTTCGAGGCTTCAAGTGCTTTCTTGTGCTCTATGTTCGAGGACGGACATGGTTTTTAGTGGTGGATAATGTAATGACCCGGTTGGTCTTTTTTGGTATTTTTGTAAAATTTATTGTTTTGCGTCTCCCGATATTGAATCGAGTTATTATTAATTGAGTTTTGGAAGTTGATTCCAAGCCTTGTGTAAAAGGTTGAGAATTTGGTAAATTTTGAGTTTGAAAGGCTTAAGTTACCTAAAAGTGATTTTTGGTGTCATTTGGTTTTTGGATGCTCGGATCGAAATTCTGAGAGTTCCGTTGGATCTGGGGTATAATTTTAGGCCTATGAGTGTTCTTGGTTGATTTTTGATAGGTCCCGAGCTTGTCTTGTCCTTTTTGGGCATTTGTTAGTTTTTTGTGGTTTTCATGGATGTCGGGTCAAGAAGACCTCGGATTAATGTTTTGACAGTTCCATTGTGTCTGAAACATCGAATATAATTGATTTGCATATATGGTTTGTGTGTACGGGATTTTGAATGAATCACAAGGGTCCTTTTAATGTTTGTGTGTAAGCTGGTTTTTCTGATGCTGGTGTACTTCACTTTCACGAAGGGTGCCTCGCGATAGCGATATTCGCGAAAGCGAGATCCTGATCACAAAAGCGAAAGGCCTCAGTCAGGTGGGGTTCGCTTAAGCGAACAATGGGTTGTGATTACGATGTTCGCGAAAGCAAACCCTGGTTCGCAAAAGCAAAGACCCCAATTTTTGCAGGATTCGTTTTTACGAACGGGATGTCACTTTTGCAACATTAGAGAGGGTTTGACCTGCCATTTTCGGGGTTTTATCCCCATTTTCCAATTTTGAGCTTGGGAAAACCTTGGTCGCGATTTGTAAAGGATTTTATTGTGCTAAATCATTTGGGTAAGATTTTATGACCCTAAAACTCCTTTTCCCTTTAATCATTTAAGAATTCTAACATCCAAATTTGGAATTTGATTTGGAAAATGGCAAGGTTTTGCAATAACTTGAGGTTTGATCTAAAATGTGGTTTTGAAGTGGTTTTCAATCTTTTTTGCTTTGGTTTTCTGTAATGAGTTCCTAAAGCCTTAAACATCATTTTCAAATATTGATTTTCGGATTCAAACCTTCTTTTTGAAATTGGGTTATGAGATGATTAACCCATTTCTCTATATATTGATGTGGGTGTTGTTGTTTTCGATGGGTGATTGTGAATACTTAATTATTTTAGATTGTGTGGCTTTGGAAGTGAGTCGGAAAGGAAAAACTCAACCTTCGGATTGATTGATGATCTGTTTAAGGCAAGTGATCTCTTAAACTTTGCAATTTGGTTGAATTATTTACTTCTTTTTATTATATATGTGTTGGGGAGTAATCAGGAATTAGGTGAAGGGTTTTTTGTTCCACTTGATTGATGTTAACCAACAAAAAGGGGGAAAATGAAAAGGTTTCTTGATGATAATGATAAATTGTGAATTACCTTGTGGTGGTCCCTATTTGATTGATTGGTGAATTGCTTGAAAGCATTAAAGTGGACTTGGATTGTATGAATTGTTGCCTCTCCGTGTGGTGTGATATTACTTGTGTGCATTGATTGTTGAAAACCACGATGGGACACTTGATATGGAAGCCGAAGGTAAATGGTCCAGGCTAGTGATATAAATATCGAAGGAAAATGGTTTCGGCAAGTGATATTTTGTGATAAAAGCCAAAGGGAAATAGTTTCGGCTATTGATATAAATGCAGAAGGAAAATGGTTTCAGCCAGTGATATTTCGTGATAAAAGCCGAAGGGAAATGGTTCCTTCTATTGATATAAATGCCGAAGGAAAATGATTCCGGCAAGTGATTAATGTGAAAACCAAAGGGAAATGGTTCCGACTAGGAACATTGTGCCGAAGGGAAATGGTTTCGGCAAATGTTGACCCTGTGATCAATCTTCTTGATGCGTATATTTGACTTATTTGAAGCATGTGATTGAGCTAATTGATGTGTTGGATTGGTTATTTTGATAGGTAAGTAGAATACTTTCATATTTGTGATTGAAATGCTTTATACTTGAGAGTAACGGATATGATACTTGTTGGTTGTTAAAATGTGGATTTTTAGTCTATGATATTTGAGCCTTGAGACTTGTTTATTGTAGAACTCTTAGGTTGGCTGATTTCTCTGTCGGTTGTAGTTTGTGGAGGTTCGGTTGGGATGGAAAGGAGTATTTATTTTAGCTAGGTTGCCTCGTTTATTAGGTTGCTTGCTGGGTACCGTATTGGTGGTACTCACTCCTTGCTTCTACACTTGTGTAGGTTCTGATTCCGGACCCGTGTGATCTCTTTCTTCTTCTTTTTACTTCGAAACTCGTGAAAGGACTTGAGAGGTACCTGCTTGTCATCTCGACGAACCCTTTTTTCCTTTATTTATGCTTTGCTCTATTTGACAAGTAAAGACATTTGGAACTTGTATTTATCTTTCGAATTCTATTTTTACTTTAATGGCTTGTACACGTGATAACCAGATTTTGGGGTGTTGTTTAGAATGAATAAGTTTTCTGCCTTTGTCTTGTTCTTAATTTATTTATCTTCGGTTTTCTTTCATTTTCATTGGGTTGAGGCTGACGTGCCTGGATGAGAATAGACAAGTATCATCACGTCCATTTTTGGGTCATGACAGAAATGGCAAGGTTTTGCAAGAACATGAGTTTTTATCCAAAATGGGAATTTTGAAGTGATTTTAATTCCTTTTTCGGAATGATTTTTACCAATGAATTCCTAAATCCTTGAGTAACATTTTAAAGTATTGGTTTTCGGATTCAAACCTCCTTTTTGAAATTGGGTTTTGAGTTGATTGTCCCATTTTTCTAAGTAATTGATGTGGGTATTGTTGTTTCTAGAAAGTGATTGTGAATACTTGATTTATATAAATTGTGTGGCTTTGAAAGTGATTCAAAAGGGGAAAACTCAAGCTTCATATTGATTAAGGCAAGTGGTTGTCAAGACCCAAAGTACCCCCTAGACGTGACATGGTGTACAAGATCCTGAAAGGCCTCATACAAGCCACTTAGCATACATACATACAAGATCATAGAGATTTAAGAGTTCAAAAGACCATTTAATATCAAAGCTTCTAAGAAAAATAGCGGAAGTCTACATCAAATGTCTCAAAGCCAATCTAACATAAGAATGAGAAATAACATTTGGGACGTAACCCAATACAATGTCAAAGCAAAGGAACATAAAAGTAAGGACAACAAGGCTATGTCCTCGAATGTATGTGGACTCACCAAGTCTTCCAAAAACCTTCTACTAAGCTCTAGCCACGAATACGATTTTACCCTTAATGAAGGTTCTATATATAGTTTTCTATACCTAAATCACTTCATTCTATCTCATTCCCTAAATTCACCTCTCAAATATTTCTCTCTCTAAAAGAAATCCTCTCTAGTTCAAGGAAAAAGAAGAAGCTAAGTCCTCCATTGAAGGTCACCCAATCTCCTCCAATTTCTAAGTGGACTTTGCTAAGGTATGATGGTATTGACAAATGGAGTTGCTTCCTCCATTGGGCCCTCCCTTTTCTTCATGAAATTCAAGGTTCAATTCCCTTCAAGTAGGCTAAGGTTTGATCTATTTTATGGGTTCTTCTAGTATGAGTTCAAATACTGATTTAATGCTTTGCAGTGCACGATCTAGCGTGGGTAAAGTAATTTAGTGCACCATCTAGCATGAATTACATGTCTAATTGTGATTATTGCATGAACCCCCATGATCCCAAGTAAATTCTCCCCAATTTGATAATCAATGCCTTGATTGTTGGGTTGAGATAAGAATTGATGAAATTGAGGGATCATCTATGAAATTGAGCATGAATTGGGGTGAAGTGCATGAATTTAGCATGTTCAAGTAAAAAGCATGATTTTCCTCTTTTATGTGGGTTACTTCAAGTATGACTAAATTGCCTTGATTATGACTTTTAAGAGCTAGCTTGCACTGAATTGCATGGTTTAAAATAAAGGCAATATGAACCCATTAGCTATGAGGAAAAAGCATGATAGAATCATGAAGAAAGAGGCTTATAGAATCAATCATGTTTTATATGAAATCTATGATATGTTGATGTTGAGTCTTGAAAGAGTTTTCTCATATAATGCTCAAACTAAGCTTATGAAGCGTTTTCTCACATGTAAAGGATTCATAACTTGTTAAAAGGTTTGCTTAACTAAAATTGAATCAAGAGCTTAAAGAAGCTATTCTAGGGGTGTAAGCTTGGACAAATCCATGAAAGAAGAAACACCCAAACAAGTAAGCTTGGACTAGTCCATGTATGTGAAGTCATGTTTAGCTTGGATTAGCAACCCCAGTTGTGACTTTCCATGGATATCAATACTTATGATTGTATAGTGGGAATTATGCATAGAACTGAGTGGACGGGTGACAAGTCCCCATATGTCCTATACCTATGTGCCCCCATAGGTGGTCTTAACAAGCCCATATCAGCTTAGCTAGTGGATCCACGTAGGCTATGGTTCAGGATTCTACCTTGGCAAGTAGAGTAGCCCTTTTTCGGTGTAGGGCAGACATCGGATTCCATGTTGAGTTATTCCATGGTCTACAGATTGGTTTGAGGCTTTTTCCACACTTCAGCTTGCACAATGGTGCATGGGTTACTGAAAGTAAAGTAAAGAAAAAAAGAGTAAAAGAAAGATGATTTAGCTTGCTTTGGCCATGGTTTATGCTTTATGCTATTTACTTATATGCCTTATCAGGTTTAGCTTGGCCATTTGCATGTCATGTTTATATCTCAGTTTCTTGCATGTTTTAT
This sequence comes from Solanum appendiculatum, assembly GCA_018342035.1. Classification (NCBI taxonomy): domain Eukaryota; kingdom Viridiplantae; phylum Streptophyta; class Magnoliopsida; order Solanales; family Solanaceae; genus Solanum; species Solanum appendiculatum. The sequence goes on along the minus strand of JAGDQO010000682.1, from coordinate 1,237,124 downwards.
GAGTTTATGTGCATTGTTATCATGATTAGTACTTTATTGTGCTAACGCATACTGTTGCATGCTTCAACTTCTTTGGTGTAAGACGTGGCAGTTCTCCTACTCGTGGCTAGAGCATTGACTTAGAGTTGAGAAGAAGACTTGGTGAGTCCTCATCCATCCGAGCACATAGCCTTGTTGGATTTTACTTTGATGTCTTTCCTTATGTTAGATATTGTATTGGGCTGCGTCCCTATCACTTTTATTAGTATTCTATGATATTAGAAGGATTTGAGACATGAGTTGTAGACTTCCGCTATTTTGAGTAAAGCTTTGATTAAAAATGCTCTTTTGAACTATTATTTCTCTATTATCTTGTTTGTTCTGTACGCTAAGGGCTTGTATGAAACCTCTCGGGGTCTTGTACGCCGTGTTACATCTAGGGGCTACCCTGGGTCGTGACATATATAATATATTGAAATAATTGAAATATTGAAAGTTTCTCATATATAATATTTAGGACTATTTAGAGGAGATTTGAGTTGGTCGGTATTGAAAAAACTTCAACTCGTTAGGAAGATGCATTGCAATGTATAAATATTATATACAACGGTTTATGTGATTAAATATACATATATGATATATAGTTATACATCATACATATATAAGGTTATGCACTATTTGTATCGATACGTAACATATACATAGTATCATTTTAATTAATAAGAATTTTAGCCAATGATACATTTACTTGAGAAGTTGTAGTACAAATTGTCCTAAAATTTGAAGTATTACAAGTATTTCTTCATAGCAATTGTAATAATTGATTTCTTCTATTGTAATATGTTAAGCCCGTCTATTTTTACCCTGCAAGAAGCACTATATATTGTGCAAAAGGAAAGAAGATACATATATACATTTCTCCAATTATTATTTTTAAAATTTTCCACTAGGTGATCATTTATCTGCTTCAAAGTTCAATTAATTTGGATTCGCGCCAAGTAGGACTCATTCGGACTGTAGCGCTTCTTACCAAGAATTTTTTCATACGTTCGTCCAATCTATCTAACTTCTTACCCTAATCAAGTCAATGATCTTTTTTAAGCTCTAGCACCAATTAACATTATTAATAAAGTTCTAAAAAGACATTGAAACCATATAACTTTGTTTAAAAAAAACTTCATAATATATGTTTCTCTCTTGTTTTTTAAGTTTTATAATTTTTAATAATCTATTAAAGGAAGATTCCTTAATACCTAAATTATTTTTGTTGTTTTATGAGTAACTTCAAAGAAAATCTATGTTAAGAGGTTTTTCAGTATTTAAACTATGGTAATTTGTAACGACCCTCTGAGTCATTTCTATGTTAATGCCTTTTTTCGTCATTTAGAGCATTCCTATAGCAACTCCAAGTCATTTATCACTTGTTGAGATTTACAGTTCGATTACTTGGTTGTTTGTTTGGTTTTATGTGAATTTATGTGTTTTGGAGCTTTTGGACCATGAACAATTGATTTTGATGAAAAGTTCGGGAAGACAAACTCATAATCTAATTCCAACAGTTTCATTAGCTCTGAAAGGGTCATTTTAGGCTAGTGACATGGTCAGGTCGGATACTGAAGCTTTGAATGTGAGTTTGTGCCAATAGGCGTTTTAGCTATAAAGCTTTGGCCTAACTTCAACTTTGGTCAACATTCATGGTAAACATGCCCAGATGAAAATTCTGTCAACGTGGTTAGCTCTGGAGTGTCAAGTTTGGTATAGAATGACCGATCATGCAGATCCCGAGGCTTTCAAGCTAATTTCAAATACCCTTGTGGATTTTAGCTGAAATTGGAGTTTGAGTTTAAAACCCACTTTTGTAATTAAGACCTCATAGGGAAGTTTCAATTCTCCATTGAGTCTAAAATATCGAATTTTATAAGGTAGAATATCTCATTTGCGTGCATGGGATTCCAAATGAATTTTGAACACTCTGTCGGAGGTTTTGATATTTCCAAAACCAGTTGATGCACATTAGGTGGTGCAGGCCATATTTGGTCTCCATGTTCACGGGGCCCATACCACATTTACAATGGGTTGGGCCCTCTTCCTTTCACATTCGCAGGGACTCAACCGCGTTCTTGGGCCCAAACTTCCCTAGCCTTTGTATTCATGGGCTCTTCACCATATTTGCAAAGGGTTATGTCTTGACCCTCCGCGCCGTGTTCATGAAGAGCAAATTGGTCTGGTCTTTTAAATAAGACCAAACCCTGACCAACTTTATTGTGAAAGTTCAAAATTTGATATCTTCTCTAATATAGCTCCATTGTGGGTGATTTGAAGTCTAGTGTGTTCATGGAGCTTGAGGATACGTGGGTGTGTGATTGAGATGTGTCATGGACGCATTGTTGGATCTAAATTAACTTGTTTACAGGATGCCTAAGCTTAGTTAATTGTTTCTTTAGTTTAAATTCATTTCACATTGTTCGTATGACCTACTTCAAGTCCTGAATTGTGGTCCATATAGAGACAGAAGTTTAGGGGTACTGTTTGGTTCATCTCTATTTTAAGTAAATTTAGTGTCTAAACAATCGTATTAAAGTTGTGATTCTATTTTTGATATTGTGGCAGCATTCGGAGGTCGTACAAAATGGAAAAGCTCTGAAAACATGATAAGTAGCACGCAATTAGCCTAAAGGTAGGCTGCGGCTTCCCATTACTAAGATTGAGCTTGAATACATGAAAGCATGCTGATTTGTGTGAATTGGGGCCAGGTTCCTAGTTGATCATGCTACTTTACTTAGAAATCATGTGCTAGGCTTATTTTAGAGTTTTCTGGACTAAAAGCATGCTAGTTGGGTTATTTAATCATTCTTACCTTGTGGTTGGCCTTCTGTGTTGTTGTGGTTGAATTGTATGAGCATGTTTGGCCTCAGTCTAGGCTTAAACTAGTGCTTGTCATAGACTTGTGATATTTGTAGCCTTTAGGCCTTATTTCCACTCCAATGTCGATTAAGATTGTTTAGCTCAGTGTAGACTGTTATAGCATACTTAAGTCTTATAGAATGAGCCTTAGTTTAGGCATAGACTTAACTTTGATGACCTTCTATCAACTCTCCCTCTTTCTACGGCCCCGTATGTTACATTTGAGATTTCAAGCTTTACCACTGAATTAGGACTAGAGTTGCTTCGAGCTTGGAGTGTTGTACTCACGATTTGGGAGTGGACGTCATTCCACGATGGTTCTTTGATAAGTATTGACATGAGATCCCTTGGCAGCCCTTTCTAGTTGCAGATTAAAGGTCTGGTCATCCTGCTCACTATCCTCTACGGAGCTGAGTCCTACTAGTCAAAGATTAAAGGTCTGGTCATGATACTTTATATCCTCTATGGAGTCGATACACATTGGCTACGACCAACGTTCATCTCCCTTAGCTTTTGGCAGATTCTATTGGTTACTTGGAGGTTATTCCGGATTAAAGGTCTGGTCTATGCCTTCTTCAAATCGGAACTCACCGTATTTCATTATTAGTAGATTTAGCTATTTTGTGTACCTTTCAGACTTATGGGGGTCTATACCTTTTGGGCTTATGGAGGTTTAGTTAGGTTTAGTTTAGTTGTATTTTGTTATTTTCTATTTCAGTATACTCATGTACATTTATTTTAAATTCTGCTTTGAACTCTGTTTGTGTCAAGATTGTATCCTTTCATATTGCTTATAATTTTCTTGCTCAGTCAGCCTATGATGCCTATTGGGTACCTGTTATTTTGGTACTAATACTACACTCCATATGTTTCGTGATGCATATCCGAGTATAAGTTACAATCATTGATTACTCAATTATATTACAGCTTGGATTGGAGGCAAGGTTAAGCACTTAGCGTTCTGGACTTACCAACCTGCATCTATATATTGTTAGGTAGTGTTTTACTTTTTGAATCAAGCTTTGTATTTGGGTCTACTTTTGGGACTTGTACTCTTTTGTTTAGATAGCTATTTACTTGTGACTTCCAAGTTTGGGGGGGGGGGAAACTATTGTATATAAATATTTATGTTTGCTTCCACTTATAGTATGTTTCTATTATTAAATTACGACTTCTACATTGTGTCTACCCTTATATCCATTGCTTATTGTCCTTGGTTACAAGTTGGCTTACCTACTGGTGGGTTATAGTAAGTATCATCATGACATGAGAAATCGGGTCTTGACAAGTTGATATAAGAGCCCCAGGTTTGCCAATTTCACTTGTACAAGGCTAATACCTAATAGAGTCCTACGAATCAGTGAAGAGATGTTTATATCATATATTTGGGAGACTACAGGGTGTCATTAGGAGTGTTCTCTCTTTTGTAACATTTTTGCACAACCTGTGTTTATTGGTTACATGCAATCTCACTTGTTTCACTTTTTTACAAGATGGCTTGTATGCATTATCTAGCGACTAGGGGTAGGGGTCGACCTCCCAAGATGATTAGGGCTGCAGCACCAATCCAAGAGAGCGAGAGGGATTCGGAGCCTGTAGCTGACCCTCCAGCAGCTCATGTTCCTTTTTAGCCGGTTAGGTCGGGGCAATCCTAGCCGCCACCCAAACTAGCGATGGCTCTCGAGCTTCAGGGAGCCATCACTCAGCTATTGAACATACTTGGTAGTATGCAGCAGGCCCCAGCAGCAGCTACATTTTCACCAGCTCTAGCTCCGAAGGGTCAGCCTATAGTAGAGGCACCTCAGGTTCAGGTACCACCTGGGGTGCCTATAGTAGAGGCACCTCAGGTTCAGGTACCACCTGGGGTACCTAACCCATGATTCCAGTCAGAGCTATGCTGCTAGAGGAACAAAAGATGCTCGGAGTGTTTCTTAAACTTACACCTCTGAGGTTTTCTGGGTTGTGGGAGAGGATGCCCACAAGTTCCTCAATACTTGCGATGAGCGGCTATACATTTTGTGTTATATGGAGTCGAGAGGAGCTGGCTTTACTCCTTATCAGTTAGATGGTCCAGTCAGACAGTGGTGCCATTCTTATGTTAAGACTAGGACATCTAGGTCTCCACCGGTGTCTTGGTCTGAGTTTTTTTAGGCCGTCTTGGCAACGTTCATCTCCCATAGCGTTAAAAATCAACTCCGGAACCAGTTCTCCAGGTTGGGTAGGGCTCCTTGACTGTATCTGAGTATGAAGCAAGATTCCACCAGCTCTCTTGCCCTGCTACTATGATCCTACATACTAAAGAGGAGAGAGTTCAGTGTTTTTTCTGTGGGTTAAGACTTCAGCTGTAGATTGGGACACAAGTTATGGTCTCCACAGGCTGTTCTTTTCTTGACATGGTTGACCATGTCCATACTTTTGAGTAGCTCTATCATGAGGCCCATGGGGGTAGCGATAAGAGAGATAGGCATAAGGGCAACCACAATGTGTCCTATGATAGGTCTCGATAGAGGTTTCAATAGGGTTAGTCTAGCTACCTTATTCATGCCTTACTTCAGGCTTTAGAGGGTGATATAGTACGAGTAAGGTCGGCTCGAGTTAGAGTTGAGATGTTTCTCAGTCATGTTCTTCAAGCCGTGGTGGCCATTTCTTTGCGGGGCGATCGTCACAAGGTTGTTATGAATGTGGGGAGCTTGATTATTGGTTCGAAGAGTGCCATTTGTATAGGTATTTTCTTCAAACTCCATAGGCAGCTCTACTAGCTCCAAAAGCAGCTCTACTATCTCTGTTAGTAGCACCTCTGGTTAGAGGTCCAGGATAGAGTCAGCACTGTCGTGGTGTCCACCAGGGTGTTCAGGGTGATACTCGGTGAGGTAGGTTAATTGGTAGGTTAGATAGCTAGGGTAGAAGTGGATAGGCTCACTTCTATGTAGCTCTAGAAAGGGCAGAGTCAACATTCACGGTACACATGCCCAGATGAGAATTTCATTAGTGCGGTTAGCTCTAGAATGTCGAGTTTGGTGTAAAATAACCATTCGTGCAGATCCCAAGGATCCTAGACTAATTCTGAGGCCTCTTGTGGATTTTTTCTAAAAATAAAGTTTTGGTATGGGACCCACTTTTCTCAAGAAAACCTTATATGAAGTTTCGACTACCCCATTGTGTCAAGAATATCGAATTTGATAATATTGCATATCTCGTTTGAATGCAGGAGGTTCGTAATGAATTTCGAACACCCCGTCGGAGGTTCTAATGTTGCCAAAACCATCTGATGTGCATCAACAAGTGCTGGCCAAATTTGGCCTCCATGTTTGCGGGCCTGTGCTGCGTTCGCGATGGGTTGGGGCCCCTTCCCTCCACGTTCGCGGGCACCTGGCCGCATTTGTAGGTCCCAATTTCCCTAGACTTTGCATTTGCGGGGCCTTAGTTTCATTCACAAAGGGTTATCTCTTTGCCCTACACATTCCCAAAGAGAAAATTGGTGTGTTCTTTTAAATTAAATCAGACCCCAACCAACTTTTATTGTGAAAGTTCAAAATTTGATTTCCCCTCTGATATAGCTCCGTTTTGGGTGATTTGAAGTCTGATATGTTCATGGAGCTTCAGGCAACGTGGGTGTGTGATCAGAGAGTGTCAAGGAAGTGTTGTTAGAGGTAACTTCATTTGTTTCTAGGCTACCTGAGCTTAGTTAATTGTTCTGTAAGTATGAATTTATTGCATGTTGCTTGTGTGACCTAGTTTGAGCCCCGAATTGTGTTCCATTTTGGGACACATGTTCGGGGTACTGTTTAGGACCTTTTGATGGAGTCTTTTATGTAATTCCCTATGTCGTTCCCATGATTCCCATTTTGACTCCAAGATTGATCCGTCTCTTTTTTAAGTGATTTTAGTGTCTAAACGACCGTATTAACTTTGTAATTTTATTTTTTATGGAGTGGCAGCATTCGGAGGTCGTACCAAGAGGGAAAGCTCTAGAAACATAATACAAAGTGTGCACAGTAAGCCAAAAGGTAGGCTACGACTTCCCATTTCATAGATTGAGATTGAATATGTGAAAGCATGTTGATTTGTATTAATTGGGGGCGGGTACCTAGTTTATAATGCTACTTTACTTAGAAACCATGTGTTAGGCTTAATTTGGAGTTTTCAGGATGAGAAGCATGCTAGTTGGGTTATTTGATCATTCTTACCTTGTGGTTGGCCTTTTTTCTTATTGTTGTTGAATTGTATGAGCATGTTTGGCCTTGTTCAAGGCTTAGACTAGTGATTGACATAGACTTGCGATATTTGGGGCCTTTAGGCCTTATTTTTACTCCGACATTGATTCGGACGGTTTACCTTCTTGTAGACTGGTGTAGTAGACTTTATCCGAATAGAAAGAGCCTTAGTTTAGGTGTTGACTCAACTTTAATATACTTCTATCCACTCTCTCTCTTTCTACAACCCCTTATGTTATATTCGAGATTTTGGTCTTCGCTTGGTGACTTAGGACTGGAGTTGGTTTGAGCTTGAAGTGTTATACTAATGATTTTGGAATGGACATCATTTCACGATGGTTCTTTAATAATGATTGACTTGAGATCCTTTGGAAGCCCTTTTTAATCGTAGATTAAAGGTCTAGTCATACTGCTCACTATCCTCTATGGAGTAGAGTCCTACTAGTCGCAAATGAAAGTTTTAGCAATGATACTCTATATCCTCTACGGGGTCGATACATATTGGTATGACGTATGGCCCCTTTGAAGACCATCCACGGTTCGAGGTCCGGACTCTGCACTCCTTAGCTTTGGGCGGATTCTATTGGTTACTTGGAGGTTATTCACGGTTAGAGGTCAGGTCTACGCCTTCTCTGGATCTAGACTCACCATGTTTTATTCTTAGTAGATTTACCTATTCTATGTACCAATTAGGCTTATAGGGGTCCATTCGGGTTTTACGTAAACTTGAGCATGAGTGTACCTTCTGGGCTTATAGTGGTTCAGTTAGGTTTAGTTTAGTTGCACTTAGCTCTTTTCTATTTTATTATACTCGTGTGCATTTCTTTATAATTCTGCTTTGACATATGATTGTGTCTAGATTCTATAATTTAATATTGGTTTTACTTTTCCTTCTCATTCGGTCTATGATGCCTACTGGGTACCTATTTTTTAGTACTCATACTACACTCTACACCTGTTTAGTAAATCTGGTCCAAGCACTAGTTACCATCGTTGATTACTCGAGCCTCTTGCAGTTGGATTGTCAGTGAGGGTTAGCACTTAGCGTCCTAGACTTATCTGCCTCTATCTGTATTTTGTTAGCTAGTCTTTTGCTTTTTGAGACAAGCTTTGTATTTGGGTCCACTTTTTGGACTTTTACTCTTTTGTTTAGACAGCTCTGTACTTGTGACTTCCATGTTCTGTGAGGGATCTATTGCCTATATATCTTTTGGTTTGGTTCCACTTATTGGTTGTTTCTATTATTAAATTACTACTTCCGCATTATTTCTATCCTTATATCCATTGCTTGCTGTTCCCGGTTATGGGTTGGCTTACCTACTGGTGGATTATAGTAGGTGCCATCATGACTCGAGAAATCAGGTTGTGACTCAATTAATTAAGAAAACCTATCAAGTCTATTGGATATGCTTTAAAAAGAACTCAAAACTATTGAAAGAATGAACTTAAATACTTCTTTTTGAGATATCAAATTCATCTTTCCACCATTTTAATGAATGCTTTTTAAAAAAAAAAATTTAGTATAACTAGCTTTAATTTCTTTCTAACATAATTTATAAATCAATATGAACCAAACAACAACTCTTCAAAAAGAAAGAACAGAAGATAAAACTTCAAAAATTAAAATAGGATTTAGCTAACCAGACAGTCTTAATTCTAAAATATGCAAAGCACAACAATTGGAAATGTTACTAATGTTATAAAATTATTCAATAGCCCAACAATTCTCTCTACGGATCTCCTCCTCTTTCTCTAGAGTAAAATCTTTCTTGATATCAAGTACTTCACATATTTCCTCTGGGTTTTCCTATGACCTTATCAACAAATTCTTAGATTGTTACTTCCATATAAAATCCTTATCGTTAAGATATTTAGCACCTAAACAAACATCATATAGAACTGAGTGATTTACCTTCAAGAATTCATTGTAAAACTCTTTAACTGATCTTCTGAAACACCTTCCTCCGAGTGTTTCCTCCAATATTCAATGACTTTGATCATTGTCTTTCCTTCAACATTAGATAGGGGAATGATGTTATAAGAACAATCCACATCTTGTATTATGTTCTTGATGACTTGTTAGTCTTAATAGTTCAAATTCCAAGCAATTGTTAGTCTTAATAGGTATGACCTTTTCTGAAGACATGATGAAGAAAATGGAAAGAGCTATGAATGAATGATTTCAATACATGAAGCAAGCTTGGTCTTTTTTAGTGCATTAGGTTTTTTGTTATTTTCCAAAGTTTTTGTAGGAATGTGGAAAGCAAAATATTACATTGACCAAAAGTTATTATTTTTCTTTTTTTGAAGTTTATTAAATTTTCTTTACAAAATCTACATAAATGTAATAACCTGGTAGGTGATGTTTAGAAATTTAGATAAAATTACCATTTTATTCCTTCTGATAGTTCTCCTGATTCATTTCTGATCAGTTTGTGAAGTTTGTTTTGAGATTTATTGAAAAGTTATGATTTTTGGATATTTTGAGTTCGAGAGGTTGAAAGTTGTTTAAAATTAATTTTGGTAAAAATTGGAGTTTTGAGTCTCAGAATTAGATTTTGTCAATTCCATCAGCTTTAGAATGTTAATTTTTGATTAAAAGTTATTGTGTGGGTTTGAGGCTGTGAGTTGGGAGTTTATTAAATTTTAATCCATTAGTTGACTTTGGTCAACATTCAAAGTTTGGATACTCAGATTAGAATTTTGACGGTTTCATTGGATTCAGGTGATGATTTTAGGCCTGGGTGAGGTTTTGGTTTATTTTTTTTGAGGTTCTGAGGGTAGTTTGGTCTTTTTGAGCATAAATTTAGTTTATTATGACCTTCAAAGGTCTTAGGTCAAGGAGACCTCAAATTTGTATTTTGATGGTTCCATTGAGACCAGACCATCGAGTTTAATTGGGTAGCATATTTGGTTTGTGTGTGCACTGTTCTGAACGAATACCGAGGATCCTTTTGATGGTTTTATGTTTGATTGGTGTTGCTGTTCTTGGGATGAGGTGTCCTTCATGTTTTTGGAGCCCTATCAGAATTCGTGAAGGGTAAGGAAGCCTAGCCTCCGCATTTGGGTGGCCCTGGCTATGATCATGGGAGGTAGGTAAGGGACCTTTGCATTTGAGGCACTTGCGCATGTTCGCGATGGATTAAGTTAGCAGACCTCCGCGTTTACAGGGCTGGAGACCACGATTGTAAGGCAGTCAAAGTTTGATCATCGCATTGGTGGGACTCACCCCGCATTCATGATGAGAAAAGACTTAACACTTAATGTATATTTCCAAAATCAATGTTCTTCCCTATTTTTCATAATTTTTAGTTTTAGTGAACCTTGGAGGCGATTTCAAAGAGAAATTTTGATATAAACCATTTGGTTAAATGAGTTTTACCTTAATTCTTCATTTCCCATTAACGTTTTTTGATTTTAAACATCAAATTCAGGATTTTTAATGTCAAAGTTTGAAAGATTTTGAAGAACTTCAAGTTTAGAAAAATGGTGATTGTGTGTTTGATTCAATTCCATTTTCGAAATCGTTTCACTGGTGACTTTTACAGTCTTTGGATAACGTGTTCATGTATAAATTTCTAGATTTAACCCTTCTTTTAAGAATTGGGTATTTGGGTTGATTTGACCTCGTTTTCTAAAATCATTGATATGGCTGCTATTAGTTTCAAAATATTATTGTGAATACTTTCTTGAATAGACTTTTTTGATTTGGAGACCCAACAGAAGGGGAAAGCTCAAGTACCAGAGTGAGTATTTGTTTTATCGAGGCAAGTGGACTTTTTGACTTTTCGTTGAGTTTATTGAACCTTGTATGCCATTTTATGATTGCGTGTAATGGGAATTGGTGAAGGGACTCGTATAAGAATTGTGTATTGTTATTTGATGATTTGAGCTTGCTAAAATCTTGAATAAAATGAGAATCATGTTGATTTATGTGACTATATTATATTGTGGGCAATTGGCCAAATGATATGATTCACTTGATGATATGCCTTTATGAACTGTTGTTGGAATATTAGTGTTGAATTATCATCCTCATATTTGATCATTGTACATATATGTTTGCATTAATATTTAACCACTGTTGTGATAACATTGGTGAGGATGAGAGGAATTAGAGAATGGGCCACACGTCTGTGGTGGATTCATTGAGTAGAGATAGGGAACATACCACACATCTATGGAGGATTAATTTAAATGAAACACGGACCAGGACACATGCCCGTGGAAGAAGCTTGGACTAAAGACTAACCTATGGGTCCCGAGCTGGGACACAGTGAATGTGTATTGTTAGGACAGACATGCATGACTCTATTTATGTGTGAGACTTGTGAGGTAGTTGTTTGACATATCAGTGGACCCTCTTACTCCTATTTATGATCTTGTTCTATTCTAGAAATTATGTCATTTGACACTTTTATTTTCTTTCAAATCTGTTGTAATACATGAAACGATTATATACCTAACAACCAGGTTTTGGAGGTATTATTGTGTTTGATTAAGTTATATGCATTTATATTTCTTTTAAATTTCATTTCCACTTCATTTTTCGTATTTATCTAATTATTTGGATTATAGGCTGATCTATCTTAGTGGGATAAGACAAGCACTATCACATCTATTTTTAGGTCATGAAAAATGGTATCAGAACCCAGGTTTATAGGTCTCACGTGTATACACCCCAAGTCTAAGAAGGGTCTCAAGGATCGGTATGGAGAAATATGTGCTTATCTTTGAGAGGCTATGAAGATGGTTAGAAAACTTCCTTTTTTCATTACTTCTTATCGTGTGTGGTTACCTTTACTAGTATTGAGTTGTGTCGTGTTCTCTTGATAGATGACGAGGACTAGAGCTACTGTTGTTGGTAGAGGTGGGGAGGCAGTCCCCGAGCCAGTTGTTGAGATTGTGTCTAGTAGAAGGGTTAGAGCCTGAGCTAGAGGTCTTTCCCATGGAGCAACACCAAGCAGAGGTTGTGGCCGTGGGATGGCACCAATGAGAGGCCATGCTACAGAGGTCTCTGTAGAGCCATAGATTGATTTTAGAGAGGACCAAGTTCTTCTATAGTACGTAGCTGCACCTTTACTTCAGGATACCTTATTGAGGTTGTTGGATGTGCTCGAGAGCTTTACTCAGGGTGGTGGTGCGATAGAAACACCACACGGGCTCTCGGACTAGGGTGAGGGCTCAAAACCTATAGGAGTTGTAGGTTTTAATTTTTTAGGATCTAATGGGCTAGCCACCAGTGGGTCCCGTGGTTGAGGGTGATCTTGCACCTACTGTTACGGTCCAAGATGCACCTTTGATTGTTTTAACTGAGGATTAGTAGCGCATGTACAAGAGATTCAAGCAGATGGATCCACCCTAGTTTTAGGGTTAAAAGAGCGAGGATGCGCATGAGTTCTTGATCACTTGTAAAGAGCTATTGGAGACTGTTGGGTTGTGTGAGTCACATGGAGTTCGGTATACTACCCTCTAGTTACATAGACTAGAAAGAGAGTGGTAGAGGGTTTACTCGGGTTCTTTGCTGATTAGATCTTCGCTAGTGACATGGGAGACATTTACGAATGCTTTTTATGACCGCTTCATCCCTTGGGGCTCTGGAGAGGAGAGTCGTCTGAGGTTTGAGAATCTAAAGCAGGATAGCCTCACAGTTACATAGTATAAGGCTCATTTTTATCACCTGTCTAGGACTTCTTTGGACATTATTCTTGACGAGACTAAGAGCATCTGCAGATCCATAAGGAGTTGACTTTCTCTATCTGATCAGTAGTGTTTAGGGCATCTCATGAGGGGGCTTCCTTCCAGTCCATAGTGAGCATCGTCAAGGAGGCAGAACTGATGGAGAAAGAGGAGTTTGGGGACCCTAAGAGGGCCCGTGCATTCGATCAATTTTCTAGTACGTCATCTTTAGGCATGGGATCTTATAGAAAGAGTTGCTCCTTCCAGCATCGGGGACTAGTTCATGCATCTATGGCAACATTCGAGAGTGGTTAGATACCTCGTGGATATTATAGTGCAGGTCACACAGTTCACACCAGTGGCCTATGGGTCGAGGTAGTTATCGTTGTTCATCCAGTTCATCACATCAGCCTTTATATCAGAGACATTTTTATACTTGTGGGGAACCAGACCATCTTTCATAGTAGTTCTCTATTCTTGGTTAGGGATGATCCCAGCCTAGTTCTTTAAGACAAATTAGATCAACGACATCTCAGTCTAGAGGTCGAGGTAGAGCTCTGAATAATAGAGATGGATGTACTCCTGGTGGGGGTTCTAGTAGTGGTGCTACATATTGCAGAGTGGGGAAAGAGGTACAACCCAGGTTGGAGGTAGCAAAGGAGGTCAGTTTTATGCATTCCCGGGGAGGGTAAAGGTTGAGGCTTTTGATGCAGTTATTATAGGTATCGTCCTAGTCTGCCATCGATTTATGTCTATATTGTTTGATCTAGGATCTACTTTCTCTTATATGTTTGCGTACTTTGCTAATGGGTTTGATATGATGTGTGATCACATGTTTCTGCCTGTATGTATTTCTACACTCGTGGGTGAGCCCTTGGTGGTGGATCTAGTGGATCAATCCTATCTTGTTTCTTTCGTGGGGTACGACACTTGGGTAGACTTTATTATTCTAGGGATGGTAGATTTTGAGGTTATCTTGGGTGTGGATAGGATCTCTTCTTATTGTGCTATTTTTTATTATAATGCTAAGATTGTGAGCTTAGTGATGCTTGGTGTTCTGAGGGTTGAGTTGAAGGGTGATAGTGGTTCTTACTATAGCAAGGTTATTTCCTTCATCCATGCTGAGAGATTGGTAGATAGAGAGTGTTTGTCCTACTTAGCCTTTATCTTGGATAGTAGTTTTCAGATATGTTCCCTACTAACCTTCGAGGTGTTCCTCTTGATAGGGATATTGATTTTTCTTTTGACTTGAAGCCGGGCACTAAGACCATTTTTCTTCTTCCCTATCGTATGGCTCTAGCAAAGTTGAAGGATCAGTTGTAGGATTTGTTGAGTAAAGGGTTCATTCGCCCTAGTGCGTCACCTTGGTGGTGCTTCGATCTTGTTTTTGACGAAGAAAGATGGGTCTATGACGATGTGTATTTACTACAGACAATTGACTATGGAGACAGTGAAGAAAAAGTATCACCTCCCGCATATTGATCATTTGTTTGATCAGCTTCAGGAACCATCATTGTTCTCTAAGATTGATTAGAGGTCTGGATACCATCAATTTAGGATTAAGACTTTAGATATCACTAAGAAAGCTTTTCAAACTCGGTATGGCCAATCTGAATTTCTCGTGATGTCCTTTGGGTTGACTAACACCCCTGTAGCATTTATGGAGTTGATGAACGGGGTGTTTCAACCATACTTAGATGTATTTGTGATTGTCTTCATCGATGAAATTATGGTGTACTCCAGGATTGAAGATGACCATGTTCGACACTTGAGGATAGTGTGTTAGAGGTTGAAGGAAGAAAAGTTGTGTGAAAAATTCTCAATGTGTGAGTTCTAGCGTAATTCTATGGCATTCTTGGGACACGTGGTGTCAAAAAAGAGGCATTAGAGTGGATTTTTCAAGATTGAGGCAGTTAGAGGCTCGACGATACCTACTCACCTACCGAGATCCACAGTTTTATGGGATTGGTAAACTATTACAAATGGTTTGTTCAAAGTTGCTATGTTATTGCAACCCCATTAAACAGATTGACTCGATAGAGTGTGGGTTTTCAGTGGTCTAATGAGTGTGAGGAGAGCTTCCAAAAGCTCAAGACTTTGTTTACTTTGGCTCCTGTGTTGATCTGTTGACTTCGGCTCTTGTGTTGATCCTTCCTGAGGAGGATGTGGACTTTACTGTATATTGTGATCCTTCAGGAGTTGGATTAGGTAGTTTCTTTACGCAAAAGTGGAAGATGATTGCTTATTCTTCTAGGAAGTTAAGACCCATGAGAAGAGCTACCCTACTCATGACTTCGAGTTAGAGGCCATGGTCTTTGTTCTTATGTTATGGCATCACTATTTGTACGGGGTGCATTGTGAGGTCTTCCGCAATCATAGAAGTCTTCGATACATCTTCAGTCAGAGAGATCTAAACATGACGTATCGTAGGTGGCTCGGATTGCTCAAGGACTACGACATAAAAATCTTATATCACCAAGGGAAGGCCAATGTGGTGGCTGATGCTTTGAGTAGGAAGACTTCTAGCATGGGGAGTCTTGTCATGCTCAATATTGAGGAGAGCCCATTTACTAGATATGTTTAGAGATTAGCTAACAATCTTCTTATGTTGCAAATTTTAGAGGAGAGTGGTGGTGTGATTTCCTTTGTTGAGGCCCGATCTTCTTTTGTTGAGAGGTCCGTGTGCAACATTTGATGATGAGAAGTTATGTCTTATTCAATACAAGGCATTGAGTGGTAAAGCCAAGAAGGCTGTGACTGATTCTTATTGAGTGTTAAGGATCAAAGGTAGTATTTGTGTGCCCAAGGTGTGTGAGTTGGTTAGATGGATTCTGGATGAGGCTCATTGTTCTATATACTCTATTCATACGGGAATGGCCAATATTTATCACGATCTAAGTAAGCATTAATAGTGGTGTGGTATGAAGACATATATTTCTAAGTTTGTGTTTAGGTGTTTCAGTTGCAAACAGGTCAAGTGTGAGCATTCGTAGCCTGAAGGTGTGTCTTAGAGTATGCCCATTCGTACTTGGATGTGGAAACGTATCACCATGGATTTCATTGTGCGTTGGCCTACTATCATGGGTGGTTATGAATCTATTTGGTTGGTTGTTGAAAAATTGACCAAGTCCGCTCATTTCATCCAAATTCAGGTGAAGTACATGATGGGGAGGTTAGCTCGACTCTACATTAGTCAGATAGTTTGGCAACATGGGGTGCCTGTGTCCATTGTCTTTGATCAAGGTTCATTGTTCACGTCTAACTTTTGGAGGGCCTTATAGCATGGTTTGGGAACTCGATTAGACATGAGTATAGTTTTTCACCCTCTGATGGACGAACAGTCTGAGGGGACAATTCAGGTGTTGGAGGACATACTTCGAGTTTGTGTGATTGACTTTGGTGCACATTGGGATCAGCACTTGCCCTTAGCAGAGTTTGCCTACAACAATAGTTATCACTCTAGTATTTAGATGGCCCATTTGAGGCATTGTATTGTAGGCGGTGTAGATCTCTGATCGGTTGGTTTGATAAAGTTGAGATAGACTCATTAGAATAGACTTGCGTATAGATTCCATGGAGCAGGCCCATCTGATTTATGGTAGATAGTTGACATCCAAGAGTCGATAGAAGAGTTATGTAGATAGGAGGGTTTGAGATCTGGAGTTTATGAAGGGCAATCATGTTTGGCTCAGAGTGTCACCCATGAAGGGTGTGATGAGGTTCGGGAAGGAGGGCATGCTTAGCCCTTGTTTCATTGGACCTTTTGAGATTTTAGGGCAAGTTGGAGAGGTTGCCTATAAGTTTCATTGACATCTATCTTGTCAGTGGTGTATCATGTGTTCCATGTCTCCATTCTTCAGAAATATGTGTCGGATGAGTCCCATATGCTTCATCTCCATTTAATGTTGTTTGGTCTAGACTTGTCATTTGAGTAGGAGCCTATTGCTTTCTTTGAAAGGCAGGTTCAAAAACTTAGAACAAAGGAGATTGCTTTAGTATAGGTGCAGTGGAAGCACCGTTCAGTTGAAGAGGCGACATTTGAGATGTTGTCCGTCATACGTGCCAGATACCCTCAGATTTTCGAGGCTTCAGGTACTTTAATTTACTTTATGATCGAAGAAGAACATGTTTTTAGTGGTGAATAATGTAATGACCCGAAAGGTCATTTTTAAAAATCTTCATTCAACTATAATTTTATCCATCTCGATAGTTGTCCCAAGTCATTTCTGATCAGTATGTGAAGTTTGTTTGAAATTTGATTGAAAAGTTGTGATTTTTTGGAACTTTAGAGTTCAAAAGTTTTACAGTTGTTTAAAAGTGGCTTTTGGTAACAATCAGTGTTTCGAGTCTCAAAATGAGATTCTATCAGTTCCATTAGCTTCGAAATTTGAAGATTTTGTCTAGTAGAGTCGTTGGTTTCAAATTCAGAGTTGTTTTCTGTTTTCAAGGCATTGAGTTGGGATTTTATAAAATTTAGTCCTTGATTTCACTTTGGTCAACATTCGGAGTTCGAATGTTCAGTTCAGAATTATGATCGTTCCATTAGATTCAGGGGATGATTTTAGGCCTAGGTGAGGTCTTGGTTGATTATTTTTTGAGTTCTGAGGGTAGTTTGGTTTTTTTGAGCATTAATTTAGTTTATTTTGATTTTCATTGGTTTCAGATCAAGGAGACCTCATATTTGGTTTGTGTATATTGGGTTCGAAAGAATCCTGAGGGTCCTTTCGATGATTTTATATTTGATTAGTGTTGTTGTTCTAGGGTTGAGGCATCCTTCTTCACATTTGCGAAGCCCTGTCCCCATTTGCAAGGGTAAGGAAGCCTAGCCTCTACATTTGCGTGGCCTTGGCTGCGATTGTGGGATTCTGGTCAGGGAACCTTCATGTTCCCTTTATACTTGCCTGTGTTCGCAAAGGGTTGAGCTAGTAGACCTCTATTATAGGCGCTCGAAACTGCGATTACAGGGTGGTCAAAGTTTGACCACTGCATTCGTGAGACTCAGCCCGCCTTCCCCATTGTTTACCATTTTGAGTTTTGGGGAACCCTTGGAAGCAATTTCAAAGAGAGAATTCGAGATAAACCATTTGGGTAAGTTTTTTTTTTTACCTTAATTCTTTATTTCCCATTAACTCCTTTTGATTTTAAACATCAAATTTAGGATTTTGAATGTCAAAGTTTGAAAGGTTTTCAAGAACTTCAAGTTTTACAAAAATGGTGATTGTGGGTTGGATTCAACTCTATTTTCAAAATGATTTTCATTGGTGACTTCCATATTCTTTGGTTAATGTAGTCATGTATAAATTTCAAAATTTAACCCTAATTTTTGAAATTGGCTTTTTTGGTTGATTTGACCCTATTTTCCAAAATCATTAATATGGGTTTTGGTAGTTTCGAAATCTTATTATGAATACTTATTTGAATAGATTTTATTTATTTGGAGACCTAACAAAAGGGGAAAGCTCAAGTACCAGAGTGATTATTTGTATTATTGAGGCAAGTGAACTTCTTGACTTTTTGTTGAGTTTATTGAACCTTGTATGGCATTGTTTGAGTGAGAGTAATGGGAATTGGTGAAGGGACTCATATAAGAATTGTGTATTATTATCTGATGATTTGATATTTCTAAACAACTTTGGTTATAGGAAGAATCTTGTGGATATGTGTGACTTGATTATATTGTCGGCAATTGGCCGAATGAGATTATTCACTAGATGATATGCCTTGATAGACTATTGTAGGAATATTGGTGTTGAATTATCATCCTCATATTTGATCATTGCACATTTATGTTTGCATTGATGTTGTACCACTACTGTGATAACATTGGTGAGGACGAGAGGAAATAGGGAATGACCACAAGTCTGTGGCAGATTCATTAAAATGAAATAGGGATCGGGCCACACGCCTATGGTAGATGCATGGACAAAAGAGTGTCAAATGGGTCCCACGCTGAAAGACAGTGGGTGTTTATTGTTAGGAAAAACATCCATCACTCTATTTGACATTGAACATCATTGCATTGCAATTGATTTGATTATGATCATTGATAGATTGTTGAGAATATTGAATTGTGGAATACTGTGAAGATTTGACTATTCGTGTTAAGATGCAATTTGAAGGGTTCTTTATGTGCTTTGTTGTATAGAATGAGAACTGTTTATGTTGGGCTGACTAAGTAATGTAGGTTGTAGTTGTGGCGGTTAGGATGGAGTGGTTGGAGTACTTGTGTTCAATAACGCATTATTTAGAGTCAATTTTGTTCTTGCTGAGTACCTTGTGTTTGGTACTCACTCCCTTGCTTCTACACTTGTGTAGGTTACGAGCCAAGATCTTCGTGATTACTCCTTCTTCTCTTCTTGTCTGATGCTTTCTGTGGAGACTTGTTAGCTAGTTGCTTGTCATCTCTCTTACTCTTATTTATGATCTCTTTCCATTCTAGAAATAATGTCATTTGAGACTTGTAGTTTCTTTCAAAGGTATTTTAATACATTAGAGGTTTGTACATGTGACAACCCAGTTTGGGGGTATTTTTCAGTTTGATTAAGTTATCCGCATTTATGTTTCTCTGAGATTTCATTTCAACTTTTTATTTTGATTATCAGCTGACTTGTTTTGGTGGGGTAAGACAAGTGTCATCCCGTCGGTTTTTGGGTCGTGACATAAACATTCTCAGATTTTTAGGATAAGGAATATGATTAAAAATTACTAGGAAAGTTCTGAACTCATTGTTCCTTTAATCAGCTACTAGAAGACCAATCGTTTCTGATAGATATTAAAATCATTGTGTTTGACTACATTTCCAACAGCAGTCATCGAAAAACTAAAATTATTCGTTAATCTAGTACTCCCCCGTCCCTCTGTTCCATATAGTTCTCCATATTATTGAAAATAGTTTTCTTAATTTTTATTAATGTAAATTAATTATATTTTCCCCATTTTACTCTTACGATTAATTCTTTTTGGAAGTGTAAACAAGTTTATGAAGTTTCAAGCAAGTTTCATAAAGAGTAAATTAGTAAAATTAACTTTCTTATTTATGATATTTTTAAAAGGCATGTAGAGAGAAAAGTGTAACAACTAATATGAGACAGAGGAAGTAAGTACGCTCGTCATATTACTTTATTTGTATATTAATTGTCCTCCCAATGTGAATGATCTAAGTGGAATGGCTTTTGTAGATCTTATAATTTAGAGGTGAAACTTAAAAGTAATATACTATTATCTTTCAGCAAAAAAATTGTATTTCTATTCAAATTTTAATAGTCTAATTTGAATTACATGTTATTACTAGTCATTAAAAATTGGAATAAGGGAAAAGGGCGTAATTTAACACTCAACATTGTCATTTAGAGTTGATATACTCCTTGTTATGAAAGTAGCTCATATATACCACTATTGTTACACAAATGGCTCACATATACCTTTTTTCTCTAATGGAGCTGAAAATTCAATTTTTATTAATTTTTTATTTTAAAAAATAATCCATGTGGACTATATTTGATCCTTCTCACACATTATTTTTTCAACGGCTAATTTGAATTTATTATTTTGATGGTAAAATTTATTTACTTTACACTTATTTTCCTGTAAAATTTATTAAGGATGCCCCAATTTTGTTTTTTTATAGATATAAAAATTAAATTACAATATAGCCGCGAAAAAATTATTTTAAAATTTTTTTCTCTGTTTTAATTTACACTTTTTCTTTTAATTTCTCTTCTTTATTCTAAAGAATGAAAAAAAATGAATAATAATAAGCAAAGAAGTCAAAAAATAATTTATGTCTGAAAAAGATCAAATACATGATTTCTTAAAAAATTTAAAAACAAAAAAATAATTTAAAATAGATTTTGTCACTTGTGTAATGGTAGGAATATATGTGAGTCACTTTTGTAACGACGAATATATTAGATCTAAATGACAAAGTTGAGGGATATATCAGCCTTTTTCCCTTGGAATAATTAAACATAATGACCATTTGGACAAATGTTCAAATAAAAAATAACCCAATTATCAGTTATTTACCAAGAACCTCTATTTTGTCATTAAGTAATCAATAGAATGACCATTTGATCATTGACTAATTATGTCTATGTCTACTCAGATCTTCTCCAGGCACTAGGGTAATTTCAAATCATAAAATTTGACATCGCCGAAAATGTAATATATCTAAAGAATAGAAATATTGAAAGGAGCTCATAATATCAAAATTTTAGGGTTGTTTAGTGGAGATTTGAATTGGATGTCCATTGAAATGTGTCATTAAAAAGTTTCGAACCTCAAATTTTAAAAATTGATCTGCCACAACTACACATTTATCATTTCTAGTGAATATATAATATATTAAAAAAGAATCAAAATAAAGTTACGCATATCTATAATTTAGGATTATTTAGAGAAGATTTGAGTTTGTCGGTATTGGAAAAAAATTCAACTCATGAGGAAGATGTGTTGTAATGTATAAATATTATATACAGTATATGTGATTATACATAAATATCTGATATATAATTGTACATCGTACATATATATATATATATATATATATGGTTATGCACTACTATGTAATGACCTTTGAGGTCATTACAATATTTTTGCATGCCTTGACTGTTTTGTCCTTTCCCATAGCTTCTTTATAGCTTTTGTGTGGTACTGGGTTGGGTGACATGCTTCTCAAGGTGGTTGAGTGAGTTTTGAGTGGTTTTAGCCATTTTGGAGGCTTAAGGTATGAAAGAGTTGACTTTAGTGAACATCCAGGGATTCAGATGTTGGATCGAAATTCTATCAGTTTCGTCAGCTTCGAAAGGGTCATTTTTTTCAAATGTGATGACCGGTTTAGGTTTTGAGGATTTTGTTTGGAGTTTGTGCGATTAGGCATTTTAACTTTTGAATTTTTCCCAAACCTTTCGTTCGATTCTCGAGGTAATTGGGATGACTTTGTGGCATTTAGTACTTTTTGTAGCTTTTATTTGTAGGTGTTGACTTTGGTCAAAATTTGGATGAGACGAGCTCCATTGGATTTTTCATCAAATCCATTGAGCCCAAAATGTTGTTTCTAACTAGGTAGCAAAGGTCGTTTGCGGTTATGGGGTTTCGAACGAATTTTGAACCCCCGGCGAAGAATTTGGTATCATTGTGAAATTGATGATGTGATGCAGCACTATTCATTCCTTCACGATCACAGGCCCTTGACTGTAGTCACGGAGACCAGGTAACTAGACCTCTACTTTCGCATTGCTCGGGCCGTGTTCGTGGAGGGTCGCCTCCCTTTGCATTCGTGTTCGTGGGCCTTTCACCGCGTTCATGAAGGTCTGGCTTGCCTACACTCCCCATTCATGGGCCTCGCACCATGTTCATGGAGGTCAACTTGGATTACCTCTGCGTTCACGTGTGGTCTATGCGTTCGTGAAGGCCATTTAACTAGCACTTCAGTCTTATTAAAAGATCGTTGGTAGCATGCATTTTTCCCATTTCTAAGTCATTATTTTTGCGATTTTTTGAGCAATTGTTGTCGGTTTTGGGCGATTCTTGTTGGAGTAAATCAGGAAATTTCATGGACAAGTTCCAGGTTAGTTGAATACTCCATTTTCCTGGGTAATTCTTGTAAATTTCCCTCTTTTCCACTGTTATGATTACTTTTGATCTAAACTAATGGTGGGACTGTTTTGTCTTGATGGTAGCTCAGATTGTGCCCACTTTTAGGGCAAAAATTAGGGCACAACTTCCTTGAGCAGTTTTTACCCTTGTTACAAAGTCTATTTTTTACTCCATGCATGGGTCCCACATTTTGTGCTTTTGGGTTTCTTTCTAATTTTGATTTCCCTTATTAATATTGGTATCACTGTGTTTATTTTTTTTGTTCCTGTGGTGTTATTGATAGCTTGGCATCACTCTGAGGCTCTCCTAAAGGGAAAATCACCCGAGTAAAGGTTTGACTGCGGTTTTGGACTTGAGGTAGGTTACAGTTTCTCTTTCCTTAGACATGGCTCATTTAGATTAATTGTATTTCGAGTTTTATTGTATGATTAGGTTTGAATTTAGGATTAGTTAGGCTTTTTGATCCTTAGTCGACTTATGACCATTATTGAGTTGTTGAGTATAGTTTTAGGTGGAAAAGCCTTAGTTTAGGTTGATCCTTATTGTTTGAATCATATAGTATACTTAGAAATAGCTTCTAGGTGGCGTGAAACTTAGGTTGCCACTTGTTTACTAGGTTGACTTTCTTAGTTGTTTGTGTAGTAATTTTAAGTTTATGATCATGTTGATAGTTAACTATTGGGCCTGAGGCCATGAGCTTCTACTGGCAGAAGCTCCAGGTTTGTATGCTTGGAGTTTGATGCGTGTTTACCCGGTTTTGTGTATGTTATGGTTTGACTTGTGATGCTGACTGGATTGTATTTGTGTGAAAACATGACCATGGCATAATTGCATTTGTTTTATGATGGAAAAAGGTTTTGAGATACTTTTGAGTTCACCATACTTTGTACTGATTTTTAGACTCCTTGGGAGCCACATTACTTATTTTAACTGATGGAAACTTGGTTTTTAGGAAAATGTTTCACTTTCGCCTTATAAGGCATATGTTAGTGAACTATGGCATCCCAGAGACTGAATTTCAGGTTTTACTTCTCCGATAAGTTGAGGATGGGTACTATAATTGTCTCGAGGGTCCAAGGGATAGCCAACGAGACAACTCTGGATCCTTTTGCATTCATCTTGCATTGGCAACATCTGTATTGCATCTCACTGTGTGATTTATTGTTATTGTTGTTTGGATGGTATGGTAGATTTGTTATTGCTTCACTTGTTGTAGTCTTGGTTACTTTTAGCTTTATATAAGACTTCTTCTAGTATCATCATGTTATTCTTTTAATATTTGATCTTTCTAAGCTCGGTTGGCCTCTAATGCCTATTGAGTATCCCGTGTTTTGGTACTCATACTATGCTTCTGCATCTTTTTCTGATGTAGCTCCCAAATGAGCCACCCTCATTGAGAATTAGATCTACCTTGGTAATCACAGACTTAGATCATGGTGAGCTCCTGACATTCAGAGACTTGCTTCTTTATTTTTCTCTTTTGTACTGACTTATGTTTTGTATTTTGCTTAGTCAGTTCTCTTGTACATTTTGCTTTTTTGTACTTAGTAGCTCCTATATGGGTGACATCAGGTCCAGCTTAGGTCTTTTATTAGTTTGTCTTCTTTGTCACTTTTGGGCCTCTTTTTTACAGTTTGTATCATATCACAAATTTATGATTTGGTCCAGTTCCTTTATCCTATTTTTATTTCCGCTCTTTCTTGTTATTATTATTAAAACTATTATCTTCTTCATCTTTTGATTTTGGGTTTAAGCTTACCTACTTGAGGATTAAAGTAGGCGCTATCATGGCTCGATTTTGTGTCGGCACAACGTGGAATCAAAGCTTTAGGTTCAGTAGTCTCACCAATAAAAAAGCTTAGGAATACTTCATTGTTTCTTTGTTCTTATCGTGCGTTGATGTTTGTAACAATATCTAAAGTCCCTTTCTTTCACTCTTTCGCAGATGGCTAGGATAAGGTCGTCTGTGAAGGGGCAAGAGCCTCCTCTACCTCCAGATAAAGCCCAGATAGGAATAGAGGTTGAGGCCGACCAAGAGGTCGAGAGAGAGCATAGGTTGTGGCACCCGCTTAAGATCAGAAGCGGGCACCACCTCCAGAGCCCGAGATAGAGGTTGAGCATGTTCAACATTAGTCTGATTATGTGGGGCCCACAAGTATTCTTGGCCATGCTAATGCTACATTATACTCTGGCCAAGATCCTTAGCTTCATAGAGGGCATCTCACATAAAAAGAACTTTGCCTAGTACTTCAACTAGACCCCAGATTAGAGATAAGGCATAGACTACAACCCAGGAAGGGGTACAGGGTGTTCAGACCCTATAGGCACATCATGCTACTACGGCTCATCGTTTAATGGTTCAACCGATTCTGAGTTTTGCCCCTCTTATAGAACCTAAGCCAGCTATGTCTTTTGAGGAATAGAAGATGGTGTGTTGTTTCATTAGATTGGGTCCTCCTAGGTTCACAAGTGTTGCGGGCAAGGATGCCCATAAATTTCTGGTCAATTTTCAAGAGAGCGTGCATAATCTCGGGTTAGTGGACTCCTACAAGATTGATTATACTACTTTCCTACTTGATGGGGCAGCGAAGCAGTGGTGGAGGTCTTACCTTGAGTGCGAACCAGCCGAGTCACCTTTGATTACTTCAACTCATTTCTCTCAGGCTTTCATGGAGAAGTTTTTACCTCGTAACTGGAGGGAAAGGTTACGAAATAAGTTTACCGACTTGACTTAGAGATCACTGTCACTTGTAGAGTATGAGATGTGGTCCCATAAATTTCCTAGATATGCAGCTATGCTTATGGAGATAAGCATGAGAAGGTGCATAGATTTGTTAAAGGGCTCTCATTTCCACTTTGGTTGGTTACAGAGCAGATGGTGTTGTCGGGCTATTATTTTCTACAGGTAATCGATCATGCACACACCATTGAAGAGATCCATCATGAGGCGTATGGAGGCATTAACAAGAGGCCCAGTCGTCAGGGTGGTTTCAGCGGTCTCACTCCCGTGGTATAGGGTTTTCGAGCAATGTTTACCCATAGCAGTTTCAGCTTGTTAGGCTGGTTTAGGCAGCTATTCAGCTTATAGATGGTGACACTACTATGGGTGCTAGTGGTCAGTTGGTTCAGACTTCTCGAGGTTCACATTCGGGGTATTCAAGTCATGGTGACCGTTCAGGTTCAGCCAAATCGTCTTAGTGAGTCAGTTTGGGTACGGGTTGTTATGAGTGTTGTGAGTTTGGCTAGTTTTCTCGAGATTATTGTAGGGGTGGACCTTTGTGACAGCAGGGTCAGTAGTGTTAGCAAGATCAGTAGGCTTAGGCCCCCAGGGCTCTGGTGCAGCAAACTAAGGGATGTACATAAGGTACTTGAGGTAGTCCTCAGGCAGGCAGGTTAGGTGGTGTAGGTGGACGTGGCTATAAATATTCTTTTCTTGGGAGGACAAAGGCAGAGTCATCGGATATTGTTATCACATGTACGATCTTCATTTCCCATGAGCTTGCACATACTTTGTTTGTTCTGGGGTCTACATTATCTTATGTGTCTACTTATTATTCTATGCGATTAAAGTTATATTGTGAGCTGATGTCTGTACCTATGCATGTAGCTACATCTGTAGGTGATTCTTTAGTAGTGGATCAGGTGTATAGATCTTGTGTGGTGACCATCTTGGCGTATAATATTTGGGTAGACCTGATGGTGTATGGTATTGTGGATTTTTATTTAATTATAGGCATGGATTGGTTGTCTCCCAAACATGCGATCTTGGATTGCTTCTCAAAGACTATTGCTTTATGTATGCTTGGTATTCCTCCTTTTGTGTTGACTGGTACTGATATTCATATGCCGAGAGGTGCGATCTCTTTGTTAACAGCAAGACGGTTTTTAGGGAAGGGGTGTTTATCTTATGTTGCTTATGTTCATGATACTAGTCCTGACACTTCTCCTCTTGAGTCAGTTCCTGTGGTTAGAGAGTTTGGTGATGTATTTCCTACCAATCTACCTTTTATTCCTCCTTATCGTGATATCAATATTTGTATTAATGTTGAGCTGGGCACGTAAGCTCTTTCAATCTCGCCGTTATTGATGGCTCCAACAAAGTTAAGAGAGCTTAAGGAGTAGCTCCAGGACCTCTTGGGCAAGGGGTTCATTAGACCGAGTGTATCTCCTTGGGGTGCTCCTATTATGTTCATGAAGAAGGATGTTACCTTGGGTATGTACTATGTACCATGGATTTACGGTACTTGTAATGCCTTAAACTTGAGATTTTTCATGTCTTTTCAGCAGATTTTAGTAGTGTTGATTGTGTTTTTTCTTTATTTTGCAGGAAAATAGGTTCTGGCAGCTTGGGTAGATAATACAATGTTAGTAGCTAGTTTTTTGCTATCTACAAGCCAACCTACGTTCCTTAGTCATTTCCATGAGCCGTAGGTGAAATTTGTAGGTGAGAGCCTATGCTATTTCTATTTGAGTCTCATTTACGAGCCAATCTACGAGCCGTAGAAGGCCGGTCATAAATACTGATCAGAGAATTGAAGTATTGGACTCAAATGTTGATTGGATAGGACGGACTATACACTAGTCTATAGACTATAGGTCCCTTCCACAGAAGAGATCCTGAAGACTGACTGAAGATTGCTTTCCATGAGTGGACTCCACAAATCGTAGACAGACCTATGGAGCGTATGTTGTGGGTCATAGAATGCTGTCGAATCCTACTTTTCCTTAATTTGTTTTGTTTAAGATTAGATGTCCATAAATAATCTTCCTAGGTTTTATTTATTGTATTATGTTCGTTTTGGTTTGAGAATTAATTTGTGAATACTTTTACATTAATTCTTGAATATATTTGTTTTGAATTACATCTTTGTTCTTCAATTACTACTTTGCAACTTCAATCAAGATTTCAGAATTCAAACATTCAATTTATAAGTTCATGATTTAATTTAACCAAATTAATATGAATTGTGATCAACCAAGGATGAGTAACTAATTCCACAACTAGAATTGTTGGAACCATGAAGAATTAACAACGTGGACCTAATAACTAGTAATTCTTGAATAGTGTTCATGCATATATTATTTTTCTCTTTGCTTTGATTACTTTTTAACGATGTGCATTGTTAGAACACACCATATTTCTACTAGCCAAACCAAGTGGGAAACGAATGGGAAAAGCGATTATACAACGGAGATTTGAGGCTACCAACCCTCCTCTAATAGCTTGAACGGACCAAGAGATAGCTAATTTGGGGTCAAGGGTAAAGGCTAGTAAAGCATACACCCATAGAAGGACCAAGTTGTCTGGTGAAATTCACTTATTTAGGGGACCAATCACTTAGATGATATCTAACATACCGATTTTGCATGCTAGACAAGGTTACTACTATGAAGTTTATTTAGTTAAGGATTCTTGGAGAACACAAATACCCTAGTTTTATTTTCTATTTATTCTTGCATACATAAATATTGCTTACCTTGATACTTGTTACTTACAATCATTAAATAAATATTTTGTTATACAAACTCCCCCCCCCTTTTATGGAAATAACCCGACTAAAAGAACAAGTAATAACAATTAAGCTATGTTTTAACCTCATTCCTTGTGGAATCAACCCTAACCATTGCTAGGTTCTTTATTTGGACAACGACCTCTTTATATTTCTTTTGAAGGTGTAATTTGGACATATAAAATTTTTGCATCATTGTCAAGGAAGAAGCATAGAACTATCGGACCATGGCGGGACTGTGCAGGGAAATAAGGCTTTTGGATTAGATTAATTGTGTTATTTTACTATTAGTCATTATTTTCTCATATACATTTTTCTTCTTGTTTTTGTTCACATAAGTGGAGTTCTTGTGCATGCAAAATATGTGGGGTCAAGGCATTCCCCTAATTACGTTTAATCTTGAGATTCAAAGAACCCTTAGGCGTATGGCCAACATTGGACGCGTTAAAAATCTAGAAGAAGACGAAGAAAAAGTCATAATGGAACATGAGAATGATCACAAAGATCTACACCAAGGTGAAGAGGAGACACCAGGAAACATCTGAAACAACCAACCCATAGTGAGAGATCAACCTCCACTTAGACAGAGACCACAAGTTGGTGAGCGAAATAACTACAGGGTTCATCATAATGTTATTGGGGCAATGGGTTCCATCTTGTTACCTCCATTGCCAGTGGGATCAAAGTTCATTTTCTCTAGCACCTTAATGCAAATTATCACTACTAGAGGATTGTTCGTTTGCATACCATCGAAAGACCAATATGCCCATCTTAGAAAAACAATGTTAGTGTTTGCCAGAGCATTGTGGGTAGGCCAGACTTAGAATTAGATGTCATTGGATTTCATGTGTTCCCATTATGAGTAACTGGTGAAACAACTTTGTGGCTAGTTGAGCTTCCATATAACTCAATCAGAACATGGGTGCAGTTGTACCAAGCGTTTATAGAAAATCAAAAACATGGAGAGTCGTTAAGAGCTACATGGGAAAGATTTATAGGTTATCTAAGAAGTGTACTAAACCAAAGAATAGATGACGATTCACTTCTTGAGATCTTCTATAGAGCATTGGATGACAATGGAAAAGTAGTGGCGGATACTATCACTAGAGGAGCATTCATGGAAAGCGCATGTGATGAGGCTGTTGAGAAACTTGATAGGATTGTCAAAACCAATAAAGCATGGTACACAAGATATTTAGAAACCCCAAGGAGAACCATATTTAGAAACCCCAAGGAGCACCTTTACAGTTAAGACAAATCAAACTCAATGCTATCAAATGAGGATATGCGTCGAGAGATGGAAGAATTAAGAACAGAGGTTGGGTTGGTGTTCAAACAATTACAGAAAGGTGTAGAAAAAGTCAATGAAGTCGACTACCAAAGTACAACACCACCACTTGATTATTATGGATATAAATGATCAGACGGGGGTTTTCATAACCAACACCCAAGCCTCCAATCAGGATATTTGGCGCCAAGGTCAAGGGAATCAAGGTCGGAACTACAATCGAGAGAATAATTTCAATTAAGAAGGACACTACATCATTAACAAAAACTACAATTGAGATGGAAACTACAATCGTGAAAACAACTACAATCGGAATGAATAAATTGAGCGAAATTGGGGCCAAGACAGGGAATTTACTATGCAAGGAGAGACAACAAAAGTGCTATGTTCCGCCAGGCAATCTAGACAAAGGATCAGGGTTTGTAAGGCTTGAAGACATGATGACTAAAATAATAAAAAAGTTTGACTCTTTCGATGATAATATCATAGATAAATGAAATGATCTATTAGGCATGAATCATAATGTAGAGTAGCATGCGACATCCATCAAATAGATCGAGCAATAATTGGGTCAAATTTTTTCCTCTTTGAATGCACGCCAAAAAGGAACACTTTTGAGCAACAATGTCCAGAATCTGAAGAATGATGAGCATTGCATGGCAGTCACAACACGAGGTAGAAAGAAGACCATAGACCCTCCTATGCAAATAGAAGTGGAAAGCTCAAAGGAACTTGAAACTGCTGAAATTGAAGATGTGGGGGAACCAAAGATTAAATCGGGGAGGAAGAAGAAGCCACTCAAAAGGTATTCCCCATGGCTAGACCTCCTCCTTTTCTAAAAAAAATTAATCTAGAAAACCGAGGAAGGTAAATATCATATGTTTATCTCAATTTTAAAGCAACTCTCAATCAACATCCCTTTAATTGAAGCATTAGAACAGATGTCAGGCTATGCAAAGATCATGAAGGATCTAGTGACTTAAAAGAGGGCCGCAAGTTTCAAAGGGATGAAAAATTGCAACATTATAGTGCAATTTCCACCAGATCATTAATGTAAAAGAAGGAGGATCCCAGAGCATTCACAATCCCATTACAATTGGTGCGTTACATTTTGCTATATCCCTATGCGACTTGAGTGCTAACATATATTTGATGCCTCTATCAATGTTAAGAAACTTAGGCTTAGGAGCCCCCAAATTGACTGCAATGAGGCTACTTATGGCAGATATATCGCACCATCAAGAAACCAATTGGTATCCTTCATGATGTTCTGGTTATGGTTGAAGCTTTCATATTCCCTATGGACATTGTGATTCTTGACTTCAAGGTTGATTATAAAGTGCCCATCATCATAGGGAGACCATTCCCTACAATCAGGCATGCATTAATTGATATGGAGAAAGGGCAGATGAAGTTCAAATTGAATAATAAAGAGGTAACTTTCAACATCTATCAGTCAGTAAAGCATCAACGTTATCTCAAAGTGGTGTCCGTCATGAACTTTTCTATTGAAGAGCAACCTAAAGTGCCTATTAAAGAAAGATACCATTCCAATAGTATTGGACATGATACAAAAGATTGTATCAATTTGAAGCATAAGATCCAGGATCTGATTGATTAGAAGGTTGTTACTCTCAAGACTATCGCTCCCAGTGTCAATAGTAACCACTTGCCGAATCATAAAGGGGTCACTATCAATATGATCGATACTGAAGAGGACTGGTGTGTGACTATGGCAATAGTCCCAGCCAATCTCGACAACCTAGAGAAAGATGCAGCTTCAATAAGTGTGAATGAAAAATAGGAATTTGTGATTATGACACCCCAAGAAGTTGTCGCTTTGGTTCCAAGATAAATTCCTACTCAGGAGACGTTTGTGATTGAACCCATCTCACTTGTGGTATGTGTTTTTGGGCCACAACAATACCTTGCCAATCATCATTGTTGCCAATCTAACCGAAAGGCAGGTAGAGGCTTTAATATCTGTGTTAAAGTGCATCAAGATAGAAATTGTTTTGACCATTGCTGACATCATATGTGATAATGCTCAAATCGCCCTCCAGAGCCAATTAAAAGAGTGAATGATCATAGTTAGTAAAAACCCAACAAAGATTCGGGGTCAAATCCCACAGAGAATGGTGCATCGTAGAGAATTCCTTATCAAGAAATTTGGATTTTAAATTAGCTCAATTGTAATAGTAAGAACAATTGGGTGGATGGAACCACCAACTCAATATGAAGCTTTGGCTATCAATTATCGCAAATAAACTAAAAATTAGATGAAATCAAGAGTTAACAAGCAATCTAGGGGTGCGGGAATTGGAAGCCAACCTCACATAGGGGTAATTTTGCTACTCTGTTGTGATGAACATTCATGATTAGGCTAAGTCATCTTCATTGACGCTAATCATCTCTCGATCTCAAAGCGTCTATGTATAGAATCTCCTTTTGGTCTCATCTATATGTCAATCCTAAAAAACCCAATACCTTACTCTATTCTCTCTTTCAAAAATAGGGAAAATAGATCTGATCCGTAACCTCTCTTTCAAGCAAGCTACATACATTAAACCTGAATTGCTAGTATTGAACTAATTACCCACTCCAATTAATCTCTCTCAAGTATCAACCGGAGATCGGATGTAGGAATTAAGTTTGCAACCTTAACCTATTAGTTAACCACATGGTAATTACACCAAATTCATGCATAAACAACAGCAAAACAGAGCATAACACAATACCCACTACATTAAATTAACACACAACCCCATTAGAGCACCACTAGATCTTGGGGTTTCAGCCACCCATCACAAAAAGTAAAGAAACTATACCTTTCATGAAAGTAGCCATGGGTAATGAAATTAAGTAATTACAAGCAAATCCTCTTTAAATTCAACTTTAATTTGTCAACTTTAAGCACAAAGTTGTAAAACCCCAAACTCTAGAAAAGTGTTCTTCAAAGGTAAAGTGTTTTCTAAACTCTGTTTGTGTGTCCTTTTTAAAATTCCTTCTAAAAATACTCTCTTTAAAATTACATTCTTTGGGCTATTTATACTTTTCTAAAATTTGGCCCAAAACCCCATCGTCTGGCAGCTTCAGCGACATTACTCGGGCTGGCCAAACCTATTTGGTGGATCACCCTTTGCTCCTTAGCTCGCCTTGTGATGATCTTGGCTTCATGTGTTTGAACCTCAGTTGGCGAATTCAATTGAGTCTTTCTTTCATGTTCGGCGCATCACTGAATACCACCTTAGTTTGCCTTTTGAGCATTAAATATTTACCTTGCACACTGTCACTTTAGGCGATGTTCATCAGGACCGTCATTATAACTTGGCGCATCGCCTTTTCTACTGGAGTTTGCCGACCTTCTTTGGTAGAAACAAGTGCTTTGCACTGTTAATTTGGGTGAGGTCATGCTCAGTAGGTGATTCGCCCTTCATGTTAGGAGATCAACAATGTTCACTTTGCACTTCTTTTCGTATTTTTTGCCCTTTTTCAAACATCAGTCCTTGCCTTGTCTAATTACCTTCATAGATGCAAATCATCAACATTCCATTAGAAAAGGGCAAAATTAGGCATTGAGGACACTAATTATTGAGCTAAATGAACCTTAAATGAGTGCAATTCTACCACTCATCAACATGCATCCATCTTGGCATATGTTCTCATAAAATTCAATTCATGCATGATTCTAAACCTAGTAGTAAGCACCAGAGAAGACTTAATCCACCTATGCAAGAGGCTGTAAAGAAAGAGATTATCAAGCAGTTAGATGCGGGAGTGGTTTATTCAATTGTTGAAAGTAAATGGGTTAGCAATGTTCAATGTGTGCCTAAGAAGGGAGGAATCACCGTGGTTCCTAATCCAAAAAATGAGCTCATACATATTTGGTCGGTCACTGGTTGGAGAGTATGCATGGACTATCGCAATTTGAATACATGGACAGAGATATATCAGTTCCCAATGTCGTTCATGGATCAGATGTTAGATCATTTTGCTGGTAAAGGATGGTACTATTTTCTTGATTAATATGTAGGCTTCAATCAAACCTCTATTGCCCGTGAAGACCAAGAGTAGACAACTTTCACCAGCCTATATGGGACATTTTCTTTCAAGAGGATCCCATTCAGATTGTTTAATGCACCGGTGACTTTTCAACATTGCATGATGTCCATATTCTCAAACATGGTGGAAGACACTATCGAAGTTTTCATGGATGACTTTTCTGTAGTAGATGACTTATTTTATAATTGCTTGTCTCATCTAGGTGATGTACTGAAGATGTGTGAAGAATGTAATCTAATGCTAAATTAGGAGAAGTGTCACTTCATGGTGAAAGAAGGCATAGTTCTTGGCCATCGAATCTCCAACCAAGGCATTGAAGTAGATCGAGCTAAAATTGAGTTAATTGAAAAATTAGCCCCACCTATCTCTGTGAATGATATTAAAAGCTTTATAGGACATGCGGTCTTTTATCACAGATTTATCAAATATTTTTCCAACATAGCGCACCCATTATGCAAGTTACTCGAGAAGGAGTTTAAATTAGAGTTTGATGAAGCCTGTCTGAAGGTGTTTGAAGGATTGAAAGAGAAGCTGATTTCTGCACCCATATTTATTTCACTGAATTGGAGACAACCATTCGAAGTTATTGGTGATGCAAGTGGAGTGGCGCTAGGCATTGTGTTAGGGCAAAGGCGTGAGAAGATTCTTCATCCCATATACTCTTCTAGAAAAGCTGTAAATGTTGCTCAAAGATACTACACAGTGACCGAACAAGAATTGATTGTTGTAGTCTTCAAATCTGAAAAGTTCAGATCCTACTTGCTTGGCAGCAAAGTCATTGTGCACACTGATCATGCAGCATTTAGTTACGTTATTGCGAAGAAGGATGCAAAGACAAGATTGATTCGTTGGGTCCTATTTCTTCAAGAGTTTGATTTTGAAGTTAGAGACGAAAAATGGACAGAAAATCAAGTTGCTGATCACTTGTCCAGATTAGAAGAAGAAGCAACGTTGAAGTTTACAGATGGGGTGGAAATAGATGATACATTTTCAGATGAGCAAAGTTTGGCAGCTTCACAAGATCTAATTCCATGGTTTGTAGATTTTGCCAATTACTTGGTAAGTGATGTGGTGCCTTGAGATTTTTCTTTTCACCAATGTAGAAGTTTATGTCTGAACTGAAGTAGTTCTTTTTGGAAGAGCCATACTTGTTTCATTTTTGTGCTGATGGGATTATTTGTCGATGTATACCTGAGGACGAGATGATGAGTATATTAGAGGCATGTTATTTGTCGCTTGTTGGAGGTCATCATAGTGGTATTTGAATTGTCTAAAAAATTGTGTAATGCGAGTACTATTAGCCTACTATTAACCAAGATTCTCTTAATTTCGCCAAGTCGTGTGATCGTTGTCAGAGAAAAGGAGGTATTTCGAGGAAACATGAACTCCCACTCACCCCTATTCTTGTTATTGAATTATTTAATGGTTGGGGCCTTGACCTTATGCGTCCCTTTGTGAGTTTGAATGGGATGAATTAAATACTTGTTGCAGTTGACTATGCGTCTAAATGGGTGGAAGCCGTAGCGCTTTCTAATAATGAATGTGAGGGTGTCACCGCGTTCCCCAAACAAAATATCTTCTCTAGATTTGGTACACCATGGGCTAATAAGCGATGGAGGTTCCCACCTTTGCAATAAGTTTTTTAAAGCATTGCTGGAGAAATATAGTGTTCGGCATAGGATAGAAACTCCTTATCATCCGTAGTCTAGTAGGAAAGTTGAAGTTTCAAACGAGAGATCAAGCAAACCCCTCGAAAAGACTGTGAATGCGAACAAAACTGATTTGTTGAGAAAGCTTGATGATGCTTTATGGGAATATTGAACTGCATCAAGACTTCCATAGGTATGTCTCCTTAACAGCTTATATTTGGGATGTATTTCCATCTGCATGTATAGCTAAAGCACAAAGTCATGTGGGCACTCAAGAAGCTTAATCTAGGTTATGGTGTTGCATCAAATCAGAACTTGAATGAGATAAATGAACTTGATGAGTTTAACCTAAAAGAATATGAAATTTCAGCCTTTTTCAAAGGGAGAATGAAGAAGTTTCACGACCAAGAGATTGAAAAGTGAGAATTTGCACCTGGAGATTTGGCCATGCTCTTCAAGTCAAGGTTGCACTTATTTCCCGACAAACTCAAATCAAAATGGCTAGGACCATTCTGAGTAGTTCAAGTATTTTTGTTCAGGGTGGTTGAATTAGAAAACAATGATGGAATGAGGTTCAAGTTGAATGGACAAAGGATAAAACTTTACATGGAAAATGTGGAAGAAGTCAAGGTGGTGGAAGTATGGGCTCTTGGTGAAGTTTGAGTAAGCAAAGAGCTTGCATCGTGCCGCGATATTTAATCAAGTGCTTCTGAGGAGGAGACCCAAGATGTTTTGTTTTGTTTCTTTAGTATTTTTTTTCTCTTTCTAGCTTTAGTTTTAGACTAGTATAGGCTAAATTAGGGTCCGTGTCAAAATAGAGTCAAGAAAAAGAAAAAGTACGCCTAATAATTGTTACACGTGCAGGGATCAAAAAGAAAACTTTGGAAAAATTAAGTGCAGAGGTTTCTAAAGATGGGTTCTACGGATCATAGAACACTTTACAGAGAGTAGACACTGCTCATAAAATCATGGATAAATAATTTCATAAAAGACTTGTTCTGCGGGCCCCACCTATGAGTCGCATTTCATTCGATAAACCGTAGATTGTGCCCGTAGAAATCTAAGTCACATTACAGCTGCAACTTTAAGTCTATAAGTGCATAATATGAATTGTACACAATCTTATGGTCCGTAGTCCATGCTCGTAGACCCAGGTAAGAATCCATAAATTTCTCCAGTCTTTAAACCGTCACAAACCCTCACAAAATCCCCATAAAGCTCACCACTCTATCATCACAATCTCCATTTCCATCTCCAAAAATGCCTATCACCACGAAATTTAGCCAAAGGTGCTGCCAAAGGGACCAAATTCATTTGAAATGTGGGTTCCACGATTCTTGTTTTAACTCAAAAATTTGTTCATCTCTGTTTTAAGTGAATTCAGTGTCTAAACAACTGTAGTAATGTTGTGATTCTATTTTTTATAGTATGGCAGAATTCAGAGGTCATACAGAAAAGAAAAGCTCCAGAAACATGATTCGCAACAAGCACAGTTGGCCTAAAGGTAGGCTACGGCTTCCCATTCCATAGATTGAACATGAATTCCTAAAAGCATGTTGATTTTTTTTAATTAGGGGTGGGTACCTGTTGATCATGCTACTTTACTTAGAAACCATGTGTTAGGCTTTTTAGAGCTTTCGGGACTAAAAGCATGCTAGTTGGGTTATTTGATCATTCTTACACCGTGGTTGGCCTTGTGTTGTTGTGGTTGAATTTAATGAGCATGTTTGGCCTTAGTCTAGGCTTAGACTAGTTCTTGTCATAGACCTGCGATATTTGGAGTCTTTACGCGTTATTTCCACTCTAACATCGATTTGGAAGGTTTAATTCCTTGTAGACTAGTGTAGCTGACTTGAGTCTAATAGAATGAGTTTTAGCTTAAGCATTGACTCAGCTTTGATGACCTTCTATCTATTCTACCTCTTTCTACGACCCCGTATGTTACATTCAAGATTTTGGGCTACACTAGGTGATTTGGGACTAGAGTTGGTTCGAGCTTGGAGTGTTGTACTCGCGATTTTGGAGTGGACGTCACTCCACGATGGTTCTTTGATAATGATTGACATGAGATCCTTTAGCAGCCCTTTTTAGTCACAGATTAAAATTCTGGTCATGCTACTTACTATCCTCTATGGAGTTGATTCCTACTAGTTGCAGATTAAAGGTCTGGTCATTATACTCTATATCCTCTACGGAGTCAATACACATTGGATACAACCTATGGCCTTTTTGGAGACAATCCATGGTTTGAAGTTTGGGCTCTGCATTGCTTTGGGTGAATTTTACTAGTAACTTGGAGGTTCTTCTCGATTAGAGGTTCGGTCTACGCCTTCTATGGATCTAGACTAACTTTATTTCATTCTTAGTAGATTTAGCTATTTTTTTGTACCTGTTGGACTTATTGAGGTCCGTTCAATTTTTTCTTAAACTTGTGCACAAGTGTACCTTTTTGGCTTATGGGGCTCTAGATAGGTTTAGTTTAGTTGTACTTAGTTCTTTTCTATTTTTGTATACTCGTGTACATTTCTTTTAAATTCTACTTTGATCTCTCTTTGTGTCTAGATTTTATCATTTAATGTTGCTTTTACTTTTCATGCTCAGTTTTGCCTATGATGCCTATTGGATACGTGTTATTGTTTTACTCATACTACACTCTCCATCGATTTTGTGATGCAGGTCCGAGCACCAGTTACCATCATTGAGTGCTCGAGAGCATTGCATCTTAGATTGGAGGCAAGAGTGAGCACTTGGTGTCTTCGACTTACCTGCCTCTATCTATATTTTTTTAGCTAGTGTTTTGCTTTTTGAAACAAGCTTTGTATTTGGGTCAACTTTTGGGACTTGTACTCTTTTGTTTAGATAGATTTTTACTTTTGACTTCCAAGTTTAGGGAGGGATTTATTGTTTGTATATCTTTTGGTTTGCTTCGAAATATTATATGTTCTATTATTAAATTATTGCTTCTGCATTGTTTCTACCCTTATATCCATTACTTGTTGTTCTAGGTTATGGGTTGGATTACCTACTGGTGGGTTATAGAAGGTGTAATCATGACTCGAGAAATTGAGTCGTGACAAGTTGGTATTAGAGCTCTAGGCTCACCAATCCTACTTGTACAAAGATAAAACCTAGTAGAATCCTAAGGATCAGTGTAGAGACGTCCATATCCTATCTTTGGGAGACTATAGGTTGTCATGACGAAAGTTCTCTTTTTTTGTATCGCTATCATGTGGCGTGTTTTTATTGGTTTCATGAAATGTTACTTGTTTCACTCTTTTGCAAGTTAGTTTGTATGTGCCGTCTGGCGACTAGGGGTAGGCGTCGACCTCCCAAGTTGGCTAGGGCTGCAGCACCAACTAAAGAAAGAGAGAGGGATTTGGCGCCTGCACGGGACCCTTCAACAGCTCATGTTCCTATTCAGCCAGTTGGGTCCGGGCCAGCCTAGTTGCCACCCGAACTAACTGTGGCTCCCGAGTTTTAGGTAGCTATCATTCAGCTATTTACCATACTTGGGGATATGCTCCCAGCCCCAGCAGCAGCTACTATAGCAACAAAATAGCCCCATAGGGTCAGCCTTCAGTAGAGGCACCTCAGGTCCAAATACCACCTGGGGGTGCCCAGCCCGTGATTGTGGCCGGAGCTATGCCGATAGAGGAGCAAAAGATTCTCGGAATGTTTCTTAGACTTACACCTCTAAGGTTTTCTGGGTTGTGGGAGAGGACGCCCATAAGTTTCTCTATACTTGCCATGAATGGCTATACACTTTGTGTTTGAGGGCGTCGAGAGGAGCCAACTTCACTACATTTTAGTTAGACAGGTGAGCCAGATAGTGGTGGCATTCTTTTATAGAGACTAGGCCATATGTGTCTCCTCTGGTGTCATGGTCTGACTTTTTTGGGGCCTTCTTCTCAAGGTTCATCCCCAGTAGCGTCAGAGATCATTTTCGAGATCAATTCTCCAAGTTGGAGCAGGGCTTCATGACCATGTCTGAGTATGAGGCAAGATTGCACCCGTTTTCTTGCCATGCTACTATGATCCTACCTACTAAGGAGGGGAGAGTTCAGTGTTTTTTCTGTGTGTTGAGACTTCAGCTGTAGATTGAGACACATATTATGGTCTCCACGGGCTATTTTTTTCTAGATGTGGTTCACCATGTCCGTACTATTGAACATTTCTATCGTGAGGTCCATAGGGGCAGCAAGAGGGATAGTCATGAGGGCAGCTAAAATGGGTCCCATTTGAGGACCAGAGACTCCTATGATAGGTTTTGATAGAGGTTTCAGCAGGGTTAGTCCAGCCAACCTATTCATGCCTTACTTCAGGCTTCAGAGGGTGACCAGTATTGTAAGAGAGAGGTCAGGTCGAGTTAGAGTCAAGATGGGTCTCCGTCTAGTGTTTCAGATCTTGGTGGCCGTTTCATTGCATCCCGATCATCACAAGGTTGTTATAATTCTAGGGAGCTTGATCAGTGGTCAAAAAAGTGCCCTTTGTGTAAGTTGATTCCTCCAGATCCATAGGCTGCTCTACCAGCTCCATAGGCAGCTATACCACACTACTACAAAAGGGCCTCTTAGCGGTAATAAATTATGGCTTTAGCAGCAATAACATTTGCTGGGATACCCTGTACCGGCCAATGATCTTAAGGTGGCAATGTTGGGGTCTGCAAAGGCTTTCTCGGCCAATTTGAGAAATACTAGTAAAGGGCAACATGAATTTTTACTACAAACCATTACCTTTTACGGCAATTGGTTGTGGCAATTATGTTGGCTGCTACAGGTAATTCATATATTCTAGCTATTATCTTTTAGTATCAATTGTTTTAGGTGATAAATTGAAATAAAGAGCCGGTAAAAGGTAGTACTTTTAATGTCAATTGTTTGTGGAAATTATGTTGGCTGCTAAAGGTAATTCATATTGGCTAACTAGGGTCGATTAGCGTCCATTGATTTAGTTGATAAATCTAAATAAATAGCAGCTAAAAGGTAGTAGTTTTAATGGCAATTATTTGCGGGAGTTATGTTTGCAACTAAAGGTAATTCATATTAGCTAGCTGTGGTCCTTTAGTCTCTATAGTTTTAGTTGATAAATGCAAATAAATAGTTGCTAAAATGTAGTAGTTTTAACGGCAATTTTACTATGGTGAGTAATGGCTACAATATTCATTCTAAAAATGTCTTAGTTTGCCCCTTTAGCGTTAATTTTATGACCAAAAAATTCAATTGAATTGCCGTTAAATATCATAACATTTAACGGTAATTGTTTTGCCGCCATTAATAATAACTACTATATTTATCGAGAAAATGTATATATAGAAATCCAACAAACATGTTGGTAAAATAGAGTCGCATAGTAACATCAAAATTTGGCTAATGCTAAAAACATATATATTACTATTAATCTATAAAATAGAATATATCTCTTTAAATCTAGACAATGAAAAGGAAGAACTAATCCAGAATATGAATGTCACAACTTATAAAAATAAACTTGTATTATTCGAACTAATTTTTATCCTATTGAGTAATATCTTCAAATAAGTTTTGTTACTCTTCTTCGAATAATGTATTTGAAATAACCCACATATGAAATTTGCGAACTTCAGATTGTATGACCAGAAATAAAAAAGAAATGTGTCAAAAGATGAAATGCAAAGTATAAAAATATTGCAAGTTGTGTGACTAATCTAAAAAATTACAAGCAAGAAGCATCCGAATAAAACCCAAGTGTGAATTTCTCTTGATTCCTAGTCAAAACTACTTTGGTATTACAATTTACAAGCATGCAACATCAAGTCTGTTCATAGCAATAGCTATTTACCATAACAACGATACAAATATAAGACTAACCAAAGTAGCAACACATCATCTTCATTTCTTGGAGATATTATTGGAAGATTACTGTTGGTCTGTGTTCAAAGAAAGAGCATTTCCAGAAGGAGATGTGCCAAAGAAATTGGTACCAATTGGTAAAAAAATTGTGCACATGTGTATTAGTTTTCCTTTAGCCGCTAACTTTCTAGGAGGAATGTCGCTTCTTATGAAAAAATCCAATAAGTTGTCATTAGTTTTGAGAAATGGTCTCTGGACTTAACATGGATGAAAATTTTGTCTTGCAAGTGCTGAAGCTGAGTTTTGATCATTTCCCATCAACATCTGTTAAGAAGTGTTTAGCTTATCATTTAATTTTTAGTCGAGATCATTACATTGAAAATGATGAACTAGTATAGTTATGGATGGCAAAAGGATTTCTCCAACCGAGCCAAGGAGATCATTTGAAAATGGAAAGCTTGGGAAATGAGCTTTTCAACATCTTGTTGCAAAATTTCCTATTGCAGGATGTGATAAAAGATGACTAAGGGAATCATTGCCTTCCATTTGGTTCATTAAAAGTTCTTGGAATTTACAGCAACTTCAAATTGAGGTATGATGTAAACACTCCAACTAATTTATGGTAATTTTTTCTGGTTCTTTATCTACAGTTGTCTTACGCCTCTTTCCTTTCATTCGACCTATGATCTTTCCCTGGCAACAAACATATGCCACCACTGTTGAAGCCAAAAATACAGAAAGAAGAAAGGTTCATCATCGAACAAAGCTAGCAAGGTGGAAATATCAGTACTTCTAACAAGTCGGAAAGGGTGGGTGTAGCTAGCTAGTTGCTGCTCGGCAATTTATATAATTTAGTTTTTCCTTACTGAAATAGAGACACAAGTTTATGACATATTTTTAGAGTACTATAGTCTATTCTTGTAGAAAAACTACTACTACTACGAATTGAGAGTTCAATCGGCGGACATATTTATAAGCAAATAGAGACATGGAACACTAGTAACGAAATCAACCATCGTTAGAGCTCTTGCTCGAGATTTAGTCGATGTAAATGGACAACAACTAATTGAATATCTATACATGTGAACTATACTCACATCCAAAATAATTGAGTTCACGTGCTCTACTGATTATCTTTTGTCTCTTTGAATTCTACCGCTCAACACAATATGTACTATATTTGGAAATCTATTCATCAAAACAATGTAATATCATTTACTAAATTAAGGAAGTAAGACGTACAACATAAGCAGTTTGATTCATCAATCTAAAAACTTTATGAAGCAGGAAAACTCAAACAATAGTGTGAAATAACAAAGATGAGTAGTACCGTGAGGTAGAGTAATTTCAGCATTACTAGATATCCTTGATCATTGTGGTACTCATTCTTTATCACTATTATGGTTGGGAACCTGTAAGTATTAAGACGTTAGTTAACAACACTTTTGTAGGATTAAAATTTCATTAAAAATGTCTAAGACATGTAAAACTTAGTTACCTGTTCATTTGAGGTGTCATTGATATCTTGAAGATGAGATTCATTAGGAGCATACTTTTGCATGAATTGTCTCATTTGGAGTAATTCTGATTGCAGCTTCTTGTGATTTAGTTTCATCAAATCCATATCTTCATTTTGTTTTTTCTTTAGCTCAGTTATTTCTTGTTCTAACCTTAGTACAACCTCATTAGATTAATCTTCTACAACAATATTTCCTACAGAAGATTTACCACCCCATAGAGCTGAAGGAGTTGGACCAAGTCCTAAACCACGAACAAACCCACATTTCTCAATTCCCAACACTTGAGGATACACATCACCTTCCCAAGCAACATTGTGAGGAGGTTGGTCAGTAGATCTTTCATTATTGCTCATCCTTTCATTTATCATGTCCTGACCATAGAATACACAATAAATCCAATTTGAAATTAGCTTATTCACCTATAATGTTTATTTTTAATTATTTCCCGATTTAAAAATTAAAGTAAAAAAGAAATATTACTATTGCCTTGGCAGAATCATCATCCAGTGATCTACCATCCATATGTTTTTTATGAGTTAATAAGAAAATTTCTGCTCGTGTAGGCACTATCCCATTTTCAGCCTAACGAATAGAATTGATGTTAGATATGCGTGAAAAAAAAGGTTTGAAAATACTATAGTTTCATAGGTTTACCTTCCCATGAATTGATGTAGCAATAATTTTAGATCCTCCTGCGTGAGTGATCTTTTGATTGATTCTATTGTTTCTATTTGCTTGGGTAAGCCTCTGTCGTTGAAATATTTAAATAACATCTTTTAAATTTTTAAAAAAATTTGCATACCTAAATTCAAAACATAGTAAAAATAATAAAGTAGGTGTGTTTTCAAGACCTGTTTATACCTTCGCTTTATCAGAAAGCTAATAAGAGACTAGACCATTCCATTGATCTCTCAGTATGCGACTTGGTCTATTTTTCAGCAAAGCGTCTTTAGCCTTATATTTGGACATATACTCACCTTTAATTTCACACTTGTAGTGTTTCTATTTTTTTCCTAGTGTCTTTAAGACAAACACTTCTCCACATTTTGGAAAAGAAAACTTCATCTACAAAATAAAAGTCAATATATAAAAGATAATATCATGTACAAATTGAGCTTGTTCACATAATAATAATACTAACTCATACCCTTACA
The DNA here is from genome assembly GCA_018342035.1 of Solanum appendiculatum. Lineage (NCBI taxonomy): Eukaryota > Viridiplantae > Streptophyta > Magnoliopsida > Solanales > Solanaceae > Solanum > Solanum appendiculatum. Next base: position 1,193,740 of record JAGDQO010000682.1, on the reverse strand, counting down.
AAATCCACCAATTTCTTCTTTCGCTCGTTGTTAAAATTTCTCCAATCATCTACATGTAGAAGTGTTAATTCTGGAGTTCTCGCAATAATTCCTAGAAAGCTATCAAGCTTTCGGCCCTCTTTCCTAACAGACTAGTTATGGCTATTAAACGGCACATCAATTGTCTTTCTCGGAGGAAGTTTCTAAACATCTTTTAGTAAAGTAAGACAACGAGGCTTTCTTGTCGTTATGTTACCTAGAATGAAAAAAGATTTAAAAGTCATCAAATGGAAAAACACATGTGGTTAAACACCTAAAAGATGCTCTAAAATCGTAAACTCAGGTCATTTAGCACTCCTCTATGTAATATGTCTTTGTTTATATAGAGTTGTGTGTGTGATTTAGAATCCATATTACATATGCACTAAATTGTAGTAAATATTCATAGTTTCCTAAATGTATGCTGGTCCTATTTTGTTGTCGAAACTCTCCATTAACTCTCTGATGTGGAAGCTAATGAATGTTAAATGGAGTCAGAACAATAACTAGAGTTTCACAGTTGTATATTCACTCACTATACTTCATGCTTTCTCTCTAAAAGAAAAATGAAAATACAATACAACCACACACACCTAGCAGAAAGCAAAAAAGAAAAAAGATAAAAAGAAGAGAGTAGCTCACATCTCTTGATTGTTTAGTTTCTTCCTTCCAATCTTCACATAATTCTTCTTTTGTCTTAGGATGACTTAAGTTCATTTTCTTTAACCATGTCCTTAGAAAATTCTGTTATCATCTATTGATTTGCTTTACTGTTCATCCTACTAATACTAGCAGTTAAAAAGCTAATGTTCTCTGCATAGTAGCCTTCACTTAAGGGGGTCAACCATAATGGGAACTGGTAGAGTCCTATTTCAGATTAGTTCATATTGTAACTTATCCTTCCATTTTTGTTCTAATTGTAAAGTAGAAGAGATTTTCTGGCATCTCAGGCCACTTCGAGTCTACTGGGCGATGAGCTATAATATCATGCTTGTTTTGGTGGTTACTACTATTTTTCATCTTTTCTTTTCTAGATACAATCTGGATTTTAGTATGAAAATGGATGATATAGTTATATTGGTTAGCCTTCCCTTGTATGTCTTTCTTGTCATTATTTTTATAAAAGGATCATCCAAAACTTGTACTTCTAGCCAATGAGAAGTTGGTGGAACCACTAGGCTAGAAAGTGATGAGTTGATTCTGATGGATTCTAAGGTGAGTGAATCCGGTACAACTTCACTATTCTCTAGAGTTGTTTGGATTTGGATTAATCAATTGCTTAGTAAAGGATACCAATGCCCTTTAAGATTACAGATATACCCTTTTTCCCACTTTTTATGTAATCTGTCTAGGTTTATCTCTAGCCACGTGTGTGATTGTGAATACTCCTTGTTTTCTCTCCCTAAAAATGAGAAGATAATACAATCACACAAACCTAGCAGAAAGTAAAATAGAAAAGATAAAAGAAGAGACCATACGGTCGATGTTCTCCACACAATAACAAAACATGTATATGGTCGAACAGTTTATGCCTATATGATGTAGTAGCTAGCGACTAATAACTGGGGTCAGAATAATATTTTGAGTTCCCAGTTGTTTATTTCACAATCAAATTAACAGATACTTTTGTCATATAGTCCTTGTTTTCTATCCTAAAAACGAGCAAAAAATAAAAGTACACACGCCTAACAGAAATCAACATAGAAAAGATAAAAGAAGAGAACACACAGTCGATGTTCTCGACATAATAACAAAATGTGTATCTAGTAGAACAGTTGACGCCTATGTGATGTAGGATCTAGCGAATATTAAATGGAGTCAGAACAATATTTTGAGTTCCAAGATATTTATTTCAAAATCAAGTTAATTGATACTTTTCACATATACCCTCTATTTTCTGTCCAAATTTTCTTTTGTGTCCTTTCTTTTTATATGCCTATCTGTTTTGACTCAGGAATTTCAAGAAAGGTATCATCCCCGAGGGGCTTCTGCAAGCAGTGCAATTCAATCTCTTAGCTGAGTAATTCCTAGTATTCCAATGAATGATATGGGAAAATTTCCGATGATCATCAGATCATGCATGTGTCACTTGAACAGGTTTGTGAATGCTACCTCCTCAACGCCTCAAGAAAATGAAAATTTCCCTGTCTCTTCGGATTTTCTTATTTCATTACTACTACATTTTTCACCATCATTTGTATTTCATAGCTAATCCTACAAGATTTCTCAATGATATCTTTTTCCATTGCCAGATTGTCTAATATGTGATGGAGGAGTCCTCAAACGAGCAGGTAATAAAACTAAGCACACCTAGCAGAAAGCAAAATAGAAAAGATAAAAGAAGTGAACACACACTCAATGTTCTTGACACAATAACTAAACTTGTATCTAGTCGAACAATTGACGCCTATGTGATATAGTATATAGCGACTATTAAACTGAGTCAGAACAATATTTTGAGTTCCTAGATGTTTATTTCACAATTAAGTTAACTGATACTTTTCTCATATACTGCATGTTTTCTCCCCTCAATTGAGCAGATAATAAAACCACACACACCTAGTAGAAAGCAAAATTGAAAAGATAAAAGAAGAGAACACACAGTGAATGTTCTCGACACAATATCAAAAATAGAAATTGAGCTAGTTCCTTAAGTTGTGATCTATTTCCTTAAGTAATGTAGTCATTAGGGAAAAACCATAAGAAACTGAAAGAAAAGGATAAAGCTATCAGTGAATGTGAATCAAAGCACACTGCTCTAAATACAAATCATATTTAGATCACTACTTTTCTACGAGCAAGAATAAGATGTGTTCTCATCCAACAATCGAGGCTTATGTGATGTAGCAGCTATCGACTATTAAATGGAGATCCATATAATTCACATTCAAACAATATTTCAAGTTCCACAACTTTATATTTCACATTCAAATTAACTAATACTCACTCATATACTTCATATTTTCTCTCCAAAAAAAGAGCAGATCGAATGCAACCATAAACACCTAGAAACTACAATCTTAAAAAAATACACAGAACAAATAGTGTTACCTGATTCATCATTAGGTTGAACCTCAGTGCCTTCAGCAGAATTGTTCAATTCATTAGATTCACCATCATGTGCTTGGTCTACATAGTTGTTCTAATTATCTATCAATTGCTCGAGATAAGGTTGGGCTTTAGAGTTATCTTAACCATCACTCAGCTGCTCAATATAATGTCGCAAAGCTTCATCATGTTGTTCAAACAATCTGTTGCGACCTCTAGTTTGCATAGTTCCTTCTCTTAAGTGAAGCCCCTATCTAGAAGCATTAAGTTCAGATTAACTCAAATATATATAACAGGTCACATGAAAAATAGGAGGAAGCTTCATCACCTCAAGCTGTGAAAAACACATAATAGTTATTTGTGCACACGAACAAAGCTTGGCGACAAAAATAATTCTAATTATAAGAGAAGATGGTATACCAGGGAAAACAGTTATCCAGTGATAAGAAAACCGTATCATATCACAATCCGTAAGCTACAAATAACAAAATATAAGCAAAGGCAAGCACAAAGAATGCACATAAATGATAAAAAAATCAACCAATTCAGACATGGAAAATCCAAAGTTGACTAACATGAATCTTCTATAAAATGACTTAAATCGAAAGCAAAAAAGATATTTTATTTAAATTTCTCATCAAACAAATCCATAGAAGTTCATCAATAACACTTGTAAAAATATATTTTATAATTATCACCTATCTTATCTTATTAAGAATCGCTTTCATTCTCAATGTTATTTCCTCCCTCAACATTAGCTTTACCATCATTTGTAGAAGCTTGAGAATGTAAGTCTATTTAAATTACTATCCTATCGACGCCACATCTTGACCAATCATCACGCTCATACTCCGGAACACAAGTAGTCTCTAAGAGAGTCAAGTCAGAGACATCACTTTGCATTGATGATTTAGATTGCACACTATTTTATTCTCCCATATAAAAAACGTCTCGAGGTTTAATTAACCTAGGGAAAAACCATTCATGATCTACAAGATTTTGAAGAAATATTACTTATTGAGCATGTTCTGCAAAAATAAAAGGCTCATGACATTCTCGATTGCCAGCATCTTCCATGTGAAATTCAGAAGTGTGAAATCCAATTCATCATCCTTAACCCCTCTACCTTTGGTTACATCAACCCAATCACACTTAAATAAGACAACCTTAAATTCTTTGTAGTAGTTTAACTCCACAATCTCATTAAATCTACCATAATATATGATATTTGCTGACTTTGGAGCATTATCACTTGTACTTGGTAACTTTCGGTCTTTGAAACAACCATAACACCACTATTTTATGTCTCCTTGAACTCTTCACTTTGTTTAGTTTTGAATTGTTGATTAATTGCCTCACTTACTGCAGTAATTAGCCAATAGATGTTGTTGCTTTTTCTCCAGTGTTTTTAGCCATCTTCAGCATTTTAAGTTAGTTGCTGTTTTTTAGGAGTTAAGTTGCTAATTTTAAGAGTTTTTTTATCATGCAATCATGTGCAAAGTAGTTACTTAAATATAGCCTTTAGTTATTGCATTTTTTATGTATTTAAACACCATTTCAGTTCAATTAAAGATCAACTTTTCCACCAGAAAATATTTTCTTCTCTTCTTCCTGCCTCTATTTCTGTTTGTAGAGTTAAAGTTCAGTCGAAGAACTCCAACAAAAGTGGTATCAGAGCTTTATTCTTGAGGGACCTGTAATTGAGGGAAACTCATTTTCCTTATTCCTTTTTTCCTGATATGGAGTCAGAAACTCCTTTCAGTGCACTAGCTCCACTTGTCTTCAAAGGTGAAGGCTATCATGTCTGGGCAGCAAGAATGGAGCCACATATGGAATCAAATGATCTGTGGGAAGCTGTTAAGGAGGACTACGAAGTTCCTCCCTTGCCTACAAATCCAACCATGGCGCAGATAAGGAATCACAAGGAGAAGAAAACAAGAAAATCAAAGGTTAGAGCGATGTTATTTGCTGCAGTCTCATCTAAAATCTTTGTCATAATTATGACAATGAAATCAACATATGAGGTCTGGAATTTTCTAAAGAAAGAATATGAAAGAGATGAACGGATAAAAGGAATGTGTATTATCAACCTCATAAGAGAATTTGAACTTCAGTAGATGAAGGATTCAGAGACAATCAAATAGTATTCTGATAGATTACTCAACATTGCCAACAATGTAAGATTACTTGGCTCTGAATTTCCTGATTCTAGATTGGTTCAAAAAATTCTTGTAATAGTCCCTGAAAGGTTTGAAGCAACTATTTCCTCATTGGAAAATTCTATGGATTTGTCAACAATTAGTTTGGTAGAACTATTGAATTCTTTGCAGGCACAAGAATGGAGAAGACTTATGAGGTCAGAAGGGTCTGTTGAGGGTGCACTACCTACAAAAGTTCAATCAAACCAGGGAGACAAAGGAAAGAAGAAGTGGAATAGAAGGAAAACTCAAGTTCTCATTCTCCTTGGGTCAATAGGGGAACAAAACATGATTTTCCTCCTTGCAAGCATTGTGGAAATAAGGGTCATCCACCATTCAAATGCTGGAGAAGGCCAGACCAACAGTGTGAGAAATGTCAAAAGATGGGACATCGTCAAAAGATTTGTAAAATCAACACTCAACAAAATCATGCTGCACAGGTAGCTAATCAGGAAGATGAGGAGCAGCTCTTTGTAGCAACCTGTTTTGCAACTAGCAGCTCAAGTGACAAGTGGCTTATAGACAATGGTTGTACAAACCACATGACATTTGATTGTGATCTTTTCAAGGAGTAGGATACTTCAGTAATTTCCAAAGTACAAGTTGGCAACGGAGAGTATATCTGCCGAAGGCAAAGGTATTATGGAAATTAAGATCGCTTCAGGTACAAAACTAATCAAAGACGTGTAGTTTGCACCTAATATAAGCCATAGTCTGTTAAGTGTTGGCCAGATGCTTGAGAATGGTTTCAAACTTCTCTTTGAAATAAATTATTGTCAAATCAAGGATGAATATGGCAAAAATTTATTCAAAGTAATGATGAAGGGAAAGAAATTTACACTGGATCCTTTAGTGCATGAGCAAAAAGCTTATTCTGTAACTAAGATCAATGCAGAAGTTTGGCACAAAAGGCTTGGACATTTCAATCATGATGTTGTAATAAACCTACAGAAGAAAGATCTAGCTTGAGGGCTGCCTAACCTTGAAGCTGAAATACCAGATTGCAAAACTTGTCGATTTGGCCAGCAAACAAGGCTTCCTTTCAACAAAGTAACTTGGAGAGCTAACGAAAAACTAAAGTTAACCCATATAGATCTAGCTGGTCCTCAAAGAACTCTGTCACTCAAAGGGAGTAAGTATTAAATAGGTTTCATTGATCACTGTACGAGAATGTGTTGGATTTACTTTCTCAGGTTCAAGCCAGAGGTTGTCGATGTCTTATGGAAATTCCAGCAGTGGATCGAAAATCAAAGTGGATGTAAGATTCAATCATTAAGGTCAGATAATGGCAAGGAGTACACATCTGATCAGTTCAATATATTTTGTGAAGAAGCTGGGATTGAACATCAACTCACTGCTCCATATACTCCACAACAAAATGGAGTTAGTGAGGGAAAGAACCGTACCATAATGGAGATGGCTAGATGTTTGTTGTACGACAAGTATTTGCCAAAAGAGTACTGGGCTGAAGCTGCACATACTTCAGTCTTTCTACTCAACATGCTTCCAACAAAAGCATTAGAAGGAAAGATGCCATTTGAAGTCTAGTATGGTTATAAACCTTTTTTGAAAAATCTCAAAGTGTTTGGATGCTTGTGCTTTACTTATGTGCCACATGCTAAAAGAGATAAGTTGGATAAAAAGGCAGAAGCTGAAATATTTGTTGGTTACAACGCTGTTTCTAAGGCTTACAGGGTTTACCAACCTCATACAAGGAAAATCCTAATAAGTAGAGATGTACATTTCATGGAAGATGAACAACGGAATTGGAAAGAAGCAGAACCAACATTCATTCCAGATCAAAGTATAATGCTCCAGCTGAAAGAAGATGAATTGGTGGATGATATCTCAGTACGAGGCACACGATCTCTTTCTGATATCTATCAGAGATGCAATATGGTTGTTCTTGAGCCAACAATTTTTTGGGAAGTAGAGAAAGATCCAAAATGGAGAGCTACAATGAAGGAGGAACTCACCATGATTGAGAAGATTTAGACATGGAAACTTGTGAAAAGACCTGAAGACCGGAAAATCATAGGAGTGAAGTGGATTTTCAGAACCAAGTTGAATGCAAATGGCTCTATCAATAAGCACAAAGCCAGATTAGTTTTAAAGGGGTATGCTGAAATTTTTGGTATTGATTTTTCTGATACATTATCTCCTATTGCTAGATTAGAAACCATCAGATTATTGTTGGCTATAGCTGCACAAAATGGTTAGAAAGTGTTTCAGTTGGACGCTAAATCTACATTCTTGAATGGCTCTCTTGAGGAGGAAATTTATGTTGAGCAACCTGAAGGATTTATAGTCAAAGGGCATGAAGATGAAGTGTATCAGCTCAAAAAACTTTGTATGGACTAAAGCAGGCACCCAGAGCTTGGTATAGTAGGATTGATGAACATTTTGTTCAACTGGGCTTTAGAAAATGTCTTAGTCAAGCTACTCTCTACATTAAAGGTGATGAAATTAATTTTATTGTTATTTTAGTGTTTGTAGATGATCTACTGGTTACTGGAAGTAATAATGAACTTGTCAAGAAATTTAAAGAAGATATACAACATACTTTTGAGATGACACATTTGCGAGAAATGGTGTATTTTCTGGGAATAAAAATCAAGCAAGAGCAAAATGAAGTGTTCATCTGTCAAAAGAAGCATGCAAAAGACATTTTTAAAAAGTTCAGAATGGAAAATTGCAAAGAGACAACTACCCCAATGTGTCAGAAGGAGAAGTTGAGTAAGAATGATGAAGCTGAAAAACTGGATGAGACTCTTTATAAGAGTTTGGTTGGGTGTCTCATGTATCTTACAACAACTAGACCCGACATTTTATATGATGTAAGTCTTCTATCTATATTCAGTAATTGTGCAATTGACACTCATTTTAGAGAAACTAAAAGAGTGATAAGATATGTTAAGGGAACATTGAATTTTGGAATCAAGTTCTATGCGAATAAGAAGAATGTGTTGCAGGTGTATTCTGAAAGTGATTGGGGTGGCTCTTCCGATTACATGAAAAGTACCTCTGGTTATTGTTTTAATCTTGGTTCAGGAGTATTTTCTTGGAGTTCTAAGAAGCAAGAGATTGTTGCACAATCAACGGCTGAAGCTGAATTCATAGCAACAACAGTTGCTGCAAGTCAAGCCTTATGGCTTAGAAAAGTGCTACTTGATATGAATTTTCAGCAAGAAAACTGCACAGAAGTGTTCGTGGATAATCAAGCAGTTATTCGAGGAGCACATTCGAATTTCTCAGAGAAAGACTTGGAATTTGTAGCAACTGAATCAAGGAGGAGTGTTGATTAATTGCCTCAGTTACTGCAGTAATTAGCCAATAGAAGTTGCTGCTTTTTCTCCAATTTTTTTAGCCATCTTCAGCATTTTAAGTTAGTTGCTATTTTAAGAGTTTGTTCATCATGCAATCATGTGCAAAGTAGTTGCTTAAATATAGGCTTTAGTTATTGCATTTTTTTTGTATTTAAACACCATTTCAGTTCAATTAAAGATCAGCTTTTCCACCAGAAAATATGTTCTTCTCTTCTTCTTGACTTTATTTCTGTTTATAGAGTTGAAGAACTCCAACAGGAATCGATACCCATTATTTACATTGAATGCTTTGAATTTTTTTTCAATAAAAAACGGCCCTTGTGTGAGGACTTTAACATCCTTTACGATGTTAGATGTAGCCTCTAGCTCATTTACATAACAAAATTGAAAGATACAATTATAAATACAACTAGTTTTTCGACACGTACGTTGCACGTGTAAATATGCATTGTCATGTATTAGTTGTGTAAAATAATTTCAACATAATCAAAACATTTTTTTGACTAAATATTTATATATAAAAAAAAGAAGTACATGTTTTTGTGATAGATTCATATGATGTATCGTATAATGACTTGATTTTCAAGGTCATAATTATTGTAACATGAGAATCTTCAAAGATGAAGAATAATTTTTTTATCAAATGCATATTATTTTTACTTATTTTGCTTTTATGAGTACAAAAATGTAATAAAACATATCTTATCTAATATTTTTTTAATAAATGATCTCCATGGTGTGTCTTCCTATCGAAAGAATTAATTCACACCTATCACAAATCAGCATACAAAAAATCTAGAGAGAAATTAAATTAAAAGTAATTCATTCTTTCCCTGTCATAATTTATGTGAACCTTTTTAACTTTTTTGAAAATTAATTTGACTATTTTTTGAAGAAAATTTGTATTAGATTAACTCAATATTTTCACCTTAAATTTAGATATCGAAAGCCATAGAAAAAAATCATAAATTACAATTTTCGCATGCATATATGTTTAAAAATATACTATAGAATATATATCAAATTAGAATAGTTTAAATCTTGAAGAACTAAAACCCCATATAAGTTGAGAAGATGATTTCCTTGACCTCACCATCTTTAACCTTGTCCATGACCTTAGACCTTACTCTCTCTCTCTCTCTCTATCTATATATATATATATATACTCATTGTACAATAATTCTAGTCACTTTTTCTAAAATACACATTTATAATAAAATTTAAGTATTTTCCTTTTCAATTTAAAATCTCCGCCTTTTATTTAAGAAAAAAACTAAAAATGACAATAACAATTGGTGAAATGAATGTTCTACGAACATATAATGTTGTGAGCTCTACTATAACTAATTTTCACATATAATAAATATTGTGTCAAATGTATGTCTAATAGTCCTTCCATTTCAAAAAGAATGATCTAGTTTGACTTGACATGGAGTTTAAAAAAATATAGAAGATTTTTCAATCTTGCTGTCCTAGATTAAAGTTATGTCAAATGTATGAAATGTTAGAATATGCACAGCGGAAGCATTATACAAGATCACAAAAATACATAATAGCATAATAATGTAAACTGAATTAATCGTGAAACTCTAACCTTTTTAATCTTTCACACAACTCGTTCAGGAACTGGGACTCTAAGATTGCAGCCTTCTACTAATTCCTGACTAACTCTCTCAATCAAGTCTTGTGTGGGCAAGAATATTTTCAGAAAAAGAATCATATTTCCTTGAAAACCACCACCCCTATTTATACTTTTCAGCAAAGGGGAAAAGTTTGAAAGGTGATATGTTTCTGGTCATAATTAATAGCCATTAACAGTCATTAAATACCATTAAGGGTATTTAGACACTGTTAAATGTATCAAATAATCATAATCAATAGTTATCAACAATCACTAAATATCATTAAAGGTATTTAGTCTGTCATCAAGCACCAAGGCTATTCAAAATCCATTGAACATCATCAATTGTCATTAATAGCCATTAAACACTAACAGTCCTTTTCTTTTCTGAACTCGATCAATTAATCAGGCATAGAAGGGACCGCAAATTTATTAGCAGAGGCTTCCAATTATAATATTTAATTTGTAAAAGCATGAATTAACCATATCATAATAAATTACAGATTGTACAACTAAAAATCTGTAATTGTACTCCTCTATTCAATTTCAAATTTTTTACCATTACAACTTATTTAACTCCCCGTGTTAGAATTACCGACATCAATCAATTAAATCAAACTTCTGAAAAATTTAATCCATTGATTAATTTAATCATTTATCTCTATGCTTAAATTAATTCACATGACGGATATATATATAATCCACCTGCAGCGTTTTCACGTGACAACTTATAAGCAACCATAAAGGGGTGTCTTCTTTCTCATATCCGAGACATGGTTCTATCAACTAATTATTATTTCACGAATGTAATTTGTCACTATCCAATCCATGATGAATATTTTGACTCATCATGGAGTCTCACCTTTTAATAGATTAAAATAACAAAAAAAACTACACAGATCATAATAATTATATCAAGATTAAGAGTATAAGCACATGTAATAGACTAGAGATATGGTTTATTAAAATTCAGAACCCAAATGAATATCTCAATTTGGTCCGTTCAATACATACAAAATGTACTAACACAAGAAGTTAGAATTTTACCATTCGCATAATTAAGATTGAATTATATTTAATCGTGTGCTACAATCATCCAGATGTTTATCCAACTTCACCTTTAATTGTGAGCACTTAATTTATAACTTATAAGAATCGACAATTTTAATCTTTCGCGTATGAGGTAAAAACCTCCATACACAAAAATCTTCTACTATATAAGTAATAGACACACATATAAACATAATGATCTATTCAAATAAAGACTTTATTATAATAATTAACATAAAAGACAAAGTCTTTACAAAGGATTAAAATCAATACTATAAATCAACCATATGGTTAATAGTATATCCCAACAATCTCCCACATAGACTTATAACCATGCATGTACAATTTTAGCACCCATTTCTTCCACATGCTTATCAAAAGACTTCTGAGGTAAGCATTTCGTAAATGGATCCGCCATATTGTTCTTCGATTTAATCTTCAAAACTCTTACATCACCCCTTTGAGTTATATCACGAATCAAGTGTTATTTCCTCTCAATGTGCTTACTCTTCTTATGGCTTCGTGGTTCTTTTGAGTTGGTATAATGACCCTCCAGGTCATTTCTGTGTTAATTCCTTCTTTCTGTCGTTTAGAGCGTACATGTAGCAACCCCAAGTCATTTATGACTTGCTGTCACTGACTGTTCGGTCACCTGGTCGTTCACTTGGGTTTTATGCCTATTTTTCTATTCTGGAGCTTTTGAACCTTGAAAAGTTGCTCTCGGTCATACTTCAGGTAAACAACCTCAGATGAGAACTATGACGGTTCCATTAGCTCCGGAGCGGTCAAATTAGGCTAGGAGCATGGTTTGCCCAAGTCCCGAGGCTTTCGGTGTGATTTTGGGGCCAGTTAACTCTTTAGTCTTTGAAATTTAGTTTAAGGTTGACTTTGGTCAACATTCTTTGAAAACGTGCTCGAATGGAAATTTTTATAGAGCGGTTAGTTTCGGAATACTGAGTTTCGTCAAGAACGTCCCTTCGAGAATTACCGGGATCTTTCGATCTGATTTTGAGACCTCTGGTAGAAGTTGCCCAAAATGGCTAATTGGGTGTGGAACCCACTTTTTTTCGAAACAACCTCGTATGGAAATTTTGATTGCGTCATTGAGTCCGGAATGTCAAATTAGAGGGGGTAGCATATTTTGTTTGCGTGCACGGGGTTCCGAACGAATCCCGAGTACCCCGTCAGAGATTTTGAATTGTCCAAAACTTAGCAGGTGCAGCTGTCAAAATTACAGACTCATTTACTCTCCGCGTTTGCGGGATAGGCTCTGCGCTCGCGTGCTAGAGGCCGCGTTCTCGGAGGTCTGTGAGTCTGGGTGTATCCCTATTCTCCGCGTTCGCGGAGCTCTTGGTTATTGTGCTCCGCATTCGCAGAGGTCTATTTTGTGAGAGGTTTCTTGTGCTCCGCATACGCAGAGGGTTATCTGCGTTCACGAAGGTCTGTTGGGTGAGGGAAGAAGTTGTTCTCCGCGTTCGCGGAGCACTGGGTGGCTCACCTCTGCGTTCGCGGAGAAGAGGGGCCTGGCAGTGTCTATTTAATGAGGTCAAAGCTCCCATTTTGGAAAGCTTCGAACCTTCATAAAAATCTCCTCGGTGGTCGGTTTTCGGTGATTCAAAGTCCCAGGCAATCAAATTCTTGTTGGCTTCGTGGGTTTTAGGTTGGTTCGTGTTGGGTGGTCCTCGAATTCCATGAATTCAAGTGGTAAGTTGGTTTTTAGCCTATATTTCTTAAGTTTTGTGATTTGTTGTTGTGGGCTGTTAGGAGCGGATCCGACCCCTAATAGGCGATCCATTTTGGGATTCGTGTTGGGAAGAATTTCAGACCTTTTCACGAAGTCAATTCTGGAGAATCCAGAGTGGGTCCTATCTTGACTGATTTGACTCCAAAATTGGTTTGTCTCTGAATTTGTTGATTTTAGTGTCTGAACGACTGTATTGACGCTGTGATTCTATTTTTGATAGCTAAGAAGCAGTTTGAGGCCGTTCGGAAGGGAAAATCTTCGGTTGAGTGACTTAGAGCGCTTGTAATCAGCTTTTTGGTAGGTTACGGCTTCCCTTCTTTCAAGATTGAGCTTGAATGTGTAAATGATGGTCGATATGTGTGAATCTGGGGTGGCTAGCTAATATTGTTTCCCTGCTTATCCGATTTCCTATTTTTTAGTTGACTGTTGAACTGTTTTGGGCTAGTATCATGCTGTAGATTGGGTTGTTGACTTGGATTGTTGGTATTTGTGTTGGGGACTATCTGTTGGATGGTTATCTGTTGATGCATGAATGGGTCAAGGTCTTTGGATTCTGTGTTGGGTTGATTTTTGTGATTTCGGACTTAGAATAGGGTAAGGTAGTATTGCCTTAGTTCTATGCACCTACTGACTTGAATATGTATCCGACGGTGATTCGGATGAACTAGATCCTTGTAGACTGGTATAGCAGACTTGGGTCTAATAGTATGAGCCTTAGTTTAGGCGATTTCGTTGCTTTCGAACTTTCCGATTCTTTCCCCTCTATTTCTGCGATGGTGAGTTGCTGTCGGAAGATCCTGTGTTTGCATCGAATGACGGCTGGGTTGTGCTACGCTTGGAGCCTTCGGTTGATATCCTTGTGGGGCGGCGGCCGTTGATATTTAGTCTTGCGTTGTATTGTTCGTGGTGGCTTTTTCTGGTTTAAGGTTCTTAGCTCCAGTACGAGACTGATGTTACGCAGTTCCCATCCGATATTTTCGGCGCTAGGCTGTCGAGGGTAGGCTACCAGCTCCAGTCCATAGCTGACGTTATATGATTGCAACCCGTTATTCCCAATGTGAGTTCGTGGAGCGTAGGCTACTACTCCCAGCCTGCAGTGGACATTACTCGGTTGGAACCGATATTTCCAGTGCTAGACTATTAAGCGTATACTGATTGTTCCAGCTCGAGGCTGACAATTTCGGTTTGAGTCCAGTATTTCCAGCTCGTGACTGATGATTGGGTGAGGCCCATATATTATTCCAGCTCAAGGCTGTCATTTCCGATTAAAGTCTGATATTTCCAGCTCGTGATTGATGACTGGGCAGGGCCCAGATATTGTTCCTGCTCGAGGCTGACGTTTCTGGTTAGAGTCTCGTATTTCCAGCTCGTGACTGATGATTGGTCGGGGCCCAGATATTGTTCCAGCTTGAGGGTGACGTTTATGGTTAGAGTCTAGTATTTCAGCTCGTGACTGATGCTTGGGCGAGACCAAGATATTGTTCTAGCTTGAGGCTAACGTTTTCGGTTAGAGTCCGGTGTTTCCAACACTTGATTGATGATTGGGCAGGGCCCATATATTGTTCCAGCTCTAGGCTGATGTTTCTGGTTAGAGTATGATATTTCTATCTCATGACTGATGATTGGGCGGTGCCCAGATATTGTTCCAGCTCGAGGCTGACATTTTCCGTTAGAGTTCGGTATTTTCAGCTTGTGGCTGATGATTGGGGGGGGCCCAGATATTGTTCCAACTCAAGGTTGGCATTTTCGGTTAGAGTTTGATATTTCCAGCTCGTGACTGATTATTGGGCAGGGCCCTGATATTGTTCCAGCTAGAGGTTGACATATCCAGTTAGAGTCCGATATTTCCAACTCGTGACTGATGATTTGGCGGGGCCCAGATATTGTTCCAGCTCGAGACTGACATTACCCGATTAGAGTCCGGTGTTTCCAGCACATTACTGATGATTGGGTGAGGCCCAGATATTGTTCCAGCTCGAGGCTCACATTTCCGGTTAGAGTCCGATATTTCCAGCTCGTGACTGATGATTGGGAGGTGCCTAGATATTGTTCCAGCTAGAGGCTAACATTTTCGATTAGTGTTCGGTATTTTCAGCTCGTGATTGATGATTGGGCGGGGCCCAGATAATGTTCCATCTCGAGGCTGGCATTTTTTATTAGAATCTGGTATTTCCAGCTCGTGACTGATTATTGGGCGGGGTCCAAATATTGTTCTAGCTCAAGGTTGACGTTTCCAATTAGAGTCAGATATTTCCAGCTCGTGACTGATGATTGGGCGGGGCGCACATATTTTCCAGCTCGAGAGTGACATTACCCGGTTAGAGTCTAGTATTTCAAGTTTGTGACTGATGATTGGGCGGGGTCAATGTAATATATTGTTGGGTCTGGGACCCATAGGTGTTACAGCTTCTGGTGATGGATCTTCTTTCGTTCTGTAGGATAGCTCTTCTGTGTACCTGTTGGGCTTATGGGGGTCCGTTCGGGTTTTATTTAAACTTGCGCACGAGTGTGCCCAGCGGGTCTTATGGGGGGCTCAGCTGGCTTTAGCGTAGCTATCCTCGGTTTACATTCCGCTTTCTCTGTTTCCGTTCTTTTGACCTCTGTTGTTGTTGATTCTATCTTGTCTACCTGTTTTTATCTTTCTTGCTCAGTCGGCCTATGATGCCTACTGGGTACCTGTTGTTTTGGTACTCATGCTAAACTCTGCATCAATTTTCGTGATGCCGATCCGAGCACAAGCTATCAGCATTGAGATCGGGCTTGGAGCTATCTTTTCAAGAGACTAGGGTGAGCACATGGTGTTCTAGGATTACTTTTCTTTTTCTGTATATATATTTTGGCTTGTCTTTTGTTTTCGAGACAGTTGTTTCAGTGGTCCACTTTTGGGACTTGTACTCTTGTTAGTAGTTCTATACATGTGACTTCCAGATTTTGGTAGGTGTCTTGTATATATCATTTTTGTTTGATTTCGCTTCAGCCTTCTTTTATGTGTTCTTGTTGTATGCTTCTGCTTGGTTTGGACTAGTTCCCACTCTTAGTCTTATTACTATTAAGTTCCGGGATAGAGTTTGGTTTGCCTATCGATGGGTTGTAGGCGCCATCATGACTTGAGAAATCGGGTCGTGACAAATTGGTATCAGAGCCTAGGTTCATTAGTCTCACTTGTACAGAACTAACATCTAGTAGAGTCTTGAGGATCAGCGTGGAGACGTCCGTGGCTTATCTTTGGGAGGCTAAAGGATATCCTTAGGATGTTTTCTTACTTTGTATTCTTTTCGTGCATGGCTGTCCAGTTAGTTTCTTGAAATCTCACTTGTTCCACTCTCTTACAAGGATGGATCGCTCCCGTAGTAGAGGTCAACCCCGAGGTCGAAAGGGTGCTGCGACACTAGTCCGCTATAGAGAGAGAACTCCGGAGCTGGAGCCAGAGCCTCAGGTAGATCAGCTTCCTCCTCAGCCTGTGGGGCCGGGACCAGCCCAGCCACCTCCCGTACCAGCTATCGCTCCTCATCTTCAGGGCATGCTTGCTCAGATCTTAGCTGCTATCAGGGGTGTGCAGCCGCAGCTACGTCGCGAGGTCAAAGAGGGCAGCGGCAAGAGGGTCAGATAGGATGGTAGAGCTAGTGGGCCCCGTTCCAGGCTAAGAGTTACTCGGGGCCAGTTTCACCAGGGGTTCCAGCCAGGTCAGCACAGTTACCCCTTTTAGGCAGCCTTGCAGATATAAGAGGGTGACCAGTACCGCCAGGGAGCATACAGTACCGGTCCAAGTTAGGGCTGAGGTGGGTTTCAGTCAGGAGCATCAGGTCGAGGTTGCCGACCTCTAGTGGTTAGAAGGCCTTATCAGGGTTGTTTCACTGGTGGGGAGCTTTGTCACTGGGCCAGGGAGTGCCCTTCTTCTAGATAAGCTTTACTAGCCCCTCAGGCAGTGAGATCGGTTTCGGCAGTAGCAGCTCCAGCTAACGGTAGGAGGACAGCAAAAGTGTTCTGGGGGAGTTCCTCAGGGAGGTAGGTCAGGTAGTGGAGTGGCTGCTCGGGTAGAGGCGCCCAGGGCCAATTTTATGCAGCTCCAGCCAGAGAAGAGGCAGAGGCGTCTGATGATGTGATTACAAGTATGGTTCTTTTATGCGAGCAGTCCGCTTCATCCTTCTTTGATCCAGTTGTACCTATTCATATGTGTCGGATAATTGTGTGCCTCGATTGGGATTGAGTCCTGAGCCCTTATCCGTTCCCTTGCGTGTTTCAACCCAGTAGGGGATTCTTTAGTAGTGGATCGGGTGTGTAGATCTTATTCGGTGACCATTCGGAGGCAGGACACTCTGGTCGATCTTATTGTGCTTTGTATGGTAGACCATGATTTGATTTTGGGTTCCTTCGTCATAGCATTTATTGATGACACCTTGGTATGCTCGCAGGGCCATCATGGCCATGAGCACCATTTGAGGATAGTGCTCCAGTCTTTGAGAGGTCATCGGTTTTATGCCAAGTTCTCAATGTGTGAATTTTGGCTTGAGTCTGTAGCATTCTTGGGGCTCGTAGTGTCCAAGGATGGCATTATGGTGGATCCGGCGAAAGTTGAGGCTATTCGTAGTTGGGCTAGGCCCACTTCTGTGACTGAGTTTCAGAGTTTCGTCGGATTGGCAGGGTACTGCAGACGCTTTGTTGAGGGTTTCTCCACTTTAGCGGTGCCTTTGACTTGGTTGAATCGCTAAGATGTTCCCTTTGTGTGGTCGGAGGAGTGTGAGCGGAGCTTTCTGAGGCTCAAGGAGTTGCTTACCACCGCTCCTCAATTGACTCTTCCAGTTGAGGGCGAGGGCTTCACGGTCTATTGTGACACATCCGGCATTGGTTTGGGTTGTGTTCTGATGCAGCAAGGCCGAGTTATTTCTTATGCGTCGAGGCAGCTTAAGCTGCATGAGCGCAACTACCCCACTCATGACTTTGAGTTGGCGACGGTAGTTTTCGCGCTTAAGATATGGAGGCATTACTTATATGGAGTTCATTATGAGATATACACTGATCACAAGAGCCTTCAGTACATCATGACTCAGAGGGATCTTAATTTGAGGCAGCGTCGATGGATTGAGCTCTTAAAGGACTATGATCTCTCTATTCTCTAGCATCCGGGCAAGGCAAATGTAGTAGCGGATGCATTGAGTCGAAAGGCAGTGAGTATGGGTAGTCTAGCCTTCCTTTCTTTTTTGGAGCGACCCTTGGCGTTTGACATTCAGTCCTTAGCCAATCAGATGATCAGACTTGATGTTTCAGATTCTAGCAGGGTATTAGCATATGTTGGGGTTCAGTCATCTCTGCTTGATCAGATCTGTAGTAGTCAGTTTGAGGATGAGTCTTTGGTAGCACTCAGAGATAGTGTTTTGGCAGGTGATGTTGGTCAGGCTTTCTTAGATTCAGATAGGGTTTTGAAGTTTGCTGGCCGATTGTGTGTTCCTAGAGTTGGTGAGTTGATCCAGCTGATCCTTAGCGAGGCCCATGATTCCAGATATTCTATTCATCCGAGCAGAGCTAAGATGTATCGTGATTTGAGGCAGCATTACTGGTGGAGCTGTATGAGGAGGGACATCTCAGACTATGTGTCCCGTTGTTTGTGCTGCTAACAGGTGAAGGCTGAGCATATGAGGCCTGGTGGAGAGTTGCAGACATTACCCATTCTTGAGTGGAAGTGGGAGCGTTTCACCATGGATTTCAATGTTGGGTTGCCACGGACTCCTAGGGGTGTTGACAGTATCTGGGTCATCTTGGATCGATTGACCAAGTCATCACACTTTATCCCTGTTCATACATCCTACCATGTTGAGAGGTTAGCCCGTATCTACATCCGGGAGGTAGTCCGTCTTCATGGTGTGCCTGTTTCTATCATCTCAGACCGGGGCCCACGGTTCACTTCCAGCTTTTGGAGAGCATTTCAGGAGGAGTTGGGCACCTGTGTGGATCTTGGCACATCATTTCACCCACAGACTGATGGCCAGTCAGAGCGCACTATTCAGGTTCTTGATGATCTGTTGCGGGCCTGTGTTATAGACTTTGGGGGTCAGTGGGACCACTTCTTGCCCTTGAGCTACAATTCTAGCATTCAGATGGCCCCGTTTGAGGCCCTATATGGTAGCCGTTGTCGCACTCCAGTCGGTTGGTTTGAGTCTATGGAGCCTAGGCCGCATGGCACAGATCTGTTTCAGGAGTCTTTTGAGCATGTGAGGTTGATTCAGGATAGGCTCAGGACAGTTGAGAGTAGACAATAGAATTATGCAGACCGCAGGCATCGACCGTTGAGTTTTGCCATGGGTGACAAAGTATTCATCAGAGTATTGCCCATGAAGGGCATGATGAGATTTGGGAAGCGGGGTAAGCTTAGCCCCAGGTATATCGGACTTTTAAGATTTTGAGGGCAGTTGGTGAGGTGGCTTATGAGTTAGCTTTACCTCCAGTATTCTCAGCGGTTCATCCAGTATTCCATGTTTCGATGCTGCGTCGATATGTTCCAGATGAGTCTCATGTGCTCCAGTATGATGTTTTTGAGTTGGATGATTGCTTGACCTATACTGAGGAACCAGTTGCTATTTTGGCCAGAGATGTGAGGCAACTGAGGTCGAGAGTTATATATGTTGTTAAGGTCCGTTGGAGGCATTGTCCATTTGAGGAGGCTACCTGGGGGATCGAGCGGGAGATGCGAGAGCAGTTCCCCAGCTTTTTTAAGCCATCAGGTACATCTTGTTCCTTACTTTTGTAGACGAAAGTCATTTTAGTAGTGGATATTGTAATGACACTCTAGGTCATTTCTGTGTTAATGCCTTTTTCTGTCGTTTAGAGTGTTAATGTAGCGACCCCAAGTCATTTATGACTTGCTGGCACTAACTGTTCGGTCGCCTGGTCGTTCGTTTGGGTTTAATGCCTATTTTTCTATTTTGGAGCTTTTGAACCTTGAAAAGTTGATTTCGGTCATAACTTAAGGTAAACGACCTTAGATGAGAATTCTGACGGTTTCATCAGCTCTAGAACGGTAAAATTTTGCTAGGAGCATGGTTTGCCCAAGTCCAGGGGTTTCCGGTGTGATTTTGGGGGCAGTTAGCTCTTTAGTGTTTGAAATTTGGTTTAAGGTTAACTTCGGTCAACATTCTTGGAAAACGCACTCGGGTGGAAATTGCGACAGTACGGTTGGTTCTGGAATGCTGAGTTTGGTCTAGAACGACTGTTCAAGAATTACCGGGAACTTCCGACCTGATTTTGAGACCTCCGGTAGAAGTTGGCTAAAATGACTCATTGGGTGTGGGACCATTTTTTTGTCGAAACGACCTCATATAGAAATTTCGACTGCCCAATTTAGTCAGGAATGTCGAATTCGAGGGGTAAGCATATTTCATTTGCATGCACGGGGTTCCGAACGAATCCCGAGTACCCCGTCGGACTTTTGGAATTGTCCAAAACTTAGCTGGTGCAGCTATCAAAACTGTAGACTCATTTACTCTCCACGTTCGTGAGATAGGCTCTGTGTTCGCAAAAGTGTGGGAGAAACTACTCCATGTTCACGGGCCACAGGCCGCGTTCGCGGAGTTCTGTGAGTCTGGGTGTATCCCTGTTCTCCGCATTCGCGGAGGTATGGGTCCTTGAGCTCCAAGTTCGCGGAGGCCTATTTGGTGAGAGGTTTCTAGTACTCCACGTTCACGGGCCTGGGGCCACGTTCACGAAGCACTGGCTGGCTCAACTTCGCGTTCGTGGAGCGTTGATCGTGTTCGCAGAGAAGAGGGGCCTGGCAGTGTCTATTTAATGAGGTCCAAGCTCCCATTTTAGAGAGCTTCAAACCTTCATAAAAATCTCCTCTGTGGTTGGTTTTCAGCGATTCGAAGTCCCAGGCGCTCGGATTCTCATTGGCTTCGTGAGTTTTAGGTTGGTTTGCGTTGGGTGGTCCTCGAATTCCATGAATTCGAGTGGTAAGTTGGATTTTGGCCTATTTTTTTAAAGTTTTGTGATTAGTTGTTGTGGGCTGTTAGGAGCGGATCCGACCCCTAATGGGTGATCCATTTTGGGATTCATGTTTGGGGAAGGATTTGGGACCTTTTCACAGAGTCATTTCCGGAGATTCCGAAGCGGGTCCCATATTGCCCGATTTGACTATAAAATTGGTCCGTCGCAGAATTTGTTGATTTTAGTGTCTAAACGACCGTATTGATGCTGTGTTTCTATTTTTGATAGCGTGGCAGCAGTCTAAGGCCATTCTCGGAAGGGAAAATCTTCTGTGGAGTGACTTGGAGCGCTTGTGATCGACTTTTTGGCAGGTTACGGCTTTCCTTCTTTCTAGATTATACTTGAATGTATAAATGATGGTCGATATGTGTGAATCTGGGGTTGCTAGCTAGTATTGTTTCCCTGCTTATCCTATTTCCTATTTTATAGTTGACTGTTGGACTGTTCTGGCTAGTATCATGCAGTAGATTGGGTTGTTGACTCTGATTGTTCGTATTTGTGTTGGGGACTATCTGTTGGGTGGTTATCTGTTTATGCATGAGTGGATCCGGGTCTTTGGATTCTGTGCTGGGTTGATTTTTTTTATTTCGGACTGAGAATAGGTTAAGGTAGTATTGCCTTAGTCCTATGCACCTGTTGACTTGAGTATGTATCCGACGGCGATTCGAATGGACTAGATACTTGCAGACTGGTATAGCAGACTAGGGTCTGATAGTATGAGCCTTAGTTTAGGCGATTTCTTGGCTTTCGGACCTTCCGATTCTTCTTCCTCTATTTCTGTGATGGTGGGATGCTGCTGGAAGAAGTTGTATTTGCGTAAAATGACGGCTAGGTTGTGCTAGGCTGGGAGCCTTCAGTTTATATCCTTGTGGGGCGGCGGCCCATGATGTTTAGTCTTGCGTTGTATTGTTCGTGGTGGCTTTTTCTGGGTTGAGGTTGTTAGCTCCAATACGAGACTGACGTTACGCGGTTCACATCCGGTATTTTTGGCGCTAGGCTGTCTTGGGTAGGCTACTAGCACCGTTTCATAGCTGACGTTATATGATTGCAGCCTGTTATTCCCAGTACGAGTCCGTGGAGCGTAGGCTAAAAGTCCCAGCCCACAGTTGATGTTACTCAGTTGGAACCGATATTTCTAGTGCTAGACTATTGAGCGTAGACTTATTTTTCCAGTTCAAGGCTGACGTTTCCAGTTAGAGTCCGATATTTCCAGCTTGTGACTGATGATTGGGCGAGGCCGAGATATTATTCCAGTTTGAGGCTAACGTTTCCTGTTAGAATCCGGTATTTCCAACTCGTGACTGATGATTGGGTGGGGCCCAGATATTGTTCCAGCTCGAGGCTGATGTTTCCAGTTAGAGTCCGATATTTCCAGCTCGTGACTGATGATTGGTCGGGGCCCAGATATTGTTCCAACTCGAGGCTGACATTCTCAGTTAGAGTTCGTTATTTCTAGCTTGTGACTGATGATTGGACGGGGCCCAGATATTGTTCCAGCTCGAGGATGACGTTTTCGGTTAGAGTCTTGTATATCCAGCTCGTGATTGATGATTGGGCGAGACCCTAATATTGTTCCAGCTCGAGGCTAACATTTTCGATTAGAGTTCGATATTTCCAGCTTGTGACTGATGATTGGGCGAGGCCCAGATATTGTTCCAACTCGAGGCTGACGTTTCCCGTTAGAGTCCGGTATTTCCAGCTCGTGACTGATGAATGGGCGAGGCCCAGATATTGTTCCAGCTCGAGACTAACGTCATGCGGTTAGAGTCCGATATTTCCAGTTCATGACTGATGATTGGGCGGGGCCCAAGTATTATATTGTTTGGTCCGGGACCATAGGTGTTACGGCTTCTAGTGATGGATCTCTTTTCGTTATGTAGTATAGCTCTTACATGTACATGTCGGGCTTATGGGGGTCCATTCGGGTTTTATTTAAACCTGCGCACGAGTGTGCCCTGCGGGTCTTGTGGGGGCCTCAGCTGGGTTTAGCATAGCTATCCTCGGTTTACATTCCCCTTTCTCAGTTTCTGTTTTGTTAACCTCTGTTGTTTTTTATTCTATCTTGTCTGCCTGATTTTACCGTTCTTGCTCAGTCGGCCTATGATGCCTATTGGGTACCTATTATTTTGGTACTCATGGTACACTCTGCTTCTATTTTTATGATGCAGATCTGAGCACCAGTTATAAGCGGTGAGATCGGGCCTGTAGCTGTCTTTTCAGGACACTAGGGTGAGCACATAGTGTTCTGGGATTACCTGTCTCCTTCTGTATATATATTTTGTCTTGTCTTTTGTTTTCAAGACAGTTGTTTCGGTGGTCCACTTTTGGGACTTGTACTCTTGTTAGTAGTTATGTACATGTGACTTCCAGAATTTGGGAGGTGTCTTGTATATATCAGTTTGGTTTGATTCCGCTTCAACCTTCTTTTATGTATTCTTGTTGTATGCTTTCGCTTGGTTTGGACTAGTTTCCACTCTTAGTCCCATTACTGTTAAGTTCTGGGATGGTGTTTGGTTTGCCTACCAGTGGGTTGTAGGCGCCATCATGACTTGAGAAATTGGGTCGTGATAGTTGGCAACTGCACCGCTATTATCACAATAGAGTGTGATTGGTGCTTCAATAGAAGGAACACTCCAATCTCTTTTTGAAAATTTCTGAGCCAAACAACCTCTTTAGCCGCCTCAGAAGCAGCTACATATTCAGCTTCCATGGTGGAATCAGCAACACACAATTACTTGATGCTCCTCCAAACTATGGCCCCACCTCCCAGAGTAAATACATATCCTGAGGTCGATTTTCTAGAATCTCTATCTGACTGGAAATCTGAATCTGTATATCCAATAGGTATAAGATAGCCAAGGTGGAAAACAAGCATATAATCCCTAGTCCTTCTCAGGTACTATATAATATGCTTGACTGCAGTCCAATGTTCTTGCCAAGGGTTAGACTGAAATCTGCTAACCATGCCTACAACAAAGCAGATAACCGGTCTAGTGCATAACATAGCATACATAAGACTCCCTACAGCAGAAGTGTAAGGGATCGCCTTCATCCTCTCTATCTCATCGGTCATTTTGGGCGACTGATCCTTTGATAAAGTAATTCCATGTCTAAAAGGAAGAAATTCCTTTTTGGAAATTTGCATGCTAAACCTCGCAGGAATAGTATCAATATAAAGTGTTTGAGACAAGACTAATATCCTTTGTCTGCAATCTCGCATAAGCTTAATCCCGAGGATATGAGCCACTTCTCCCAAGTTTTTCATATCAAAACGTGACGACAACCACTCCTTACCAAAATTCAACATGCTCACATTATTTCCTATGAGCAAGATGTCATCTACGTACATAATAAAAATGCTACTTTGTCTCCCTCCCATTTCTTGTAGATGAATGATTCATTTTCAAGCTGATCAAAACCAAAAGTTTTAATCGAATTGTCAAAACAAATATTCCATGCCCGAGATGCCTGTTTCAATCCATAAATATATCTCTTAAGTTTACAAAACATGTGTTCATTGCCACTTTCAATGAAACCTTCTGGTTGTGCCATATAAATACACTCATCAAGACTTCCATTTAGAAAAGTTGTCTTGACATCCATTTGCCAAATCTCATAATTGTAATGAGCAGCAATAGATAAGAGGATCCTAATGGATTTAAGAATGTCTACCGGTGAAAAGGCTTCCTCATAATCAATTCCTTCTTTTTGAGTAAACCCTTTTGCAACAAGACGAGCCTTAAAAGTTTTCACTTTTCCATCCACACCTCTCTTTTTTTTGTAGATCCACTTAAAACCAATAGGTTTAACTCCTATAGGTGGTTCTACAAGATCCCAGACTTGGTTTGAGTGCATAGACTCAATTTCAGATTTCATAGCAACAACCCACATTTTAGCATCTCTATCATGTAGTGCTTCGACGTAATTTAACGGTTCTATATTAGCCTCTTCAGGGATTCTATCATATGATTCTCCCAAGCGCGTAAATTGTTCTTGTTTTCTAATAATTCTCCCACTACGACGACTAGCAACTACAGGATTCGCTACATCTTGAAATAAATTATGAACATCCTGAACTACTTCCTCAACAATTGCAGGTTGCGTAACATTAGTCCCACTACTTTGTGGTAGCAAGATGTCTTGAGTCTACTCTTGAGAAACTTCTGAAGGAACATCTTGCCTATCGACATTTCTCCCACTACGTGGATGCAATGGTACGTCAACGACTGCTTTAGGAAGTTGTGTTGATGTTTCATTAGTAGTTATTCCTTTGCTTAGTTCCTGTAACACAAGCTTACTTCTAGGAACGTGGCTAATTAAATAGTCCTGTTCTAGAAACTTGGCATTTGTTGAAACTATTACCTTTTGTTCCTTACGACAATAAAATAAACCTCCTCTAGTTCCTTTTGGATATGCAATGAAAATGCACACTTTTGTCCTTGATTCCAACTTATTTATTTTCCCTTTTAGTACATGTGCTGGACATCCCCAAACTCGAATATGCGGTAGACTAGGCTTGTGCCCATTCCACAATTCAGATGGAGTTAAAGGAACATATTTGGAAGGAACCAAATTCAGAATGTAATTTGCAGTTTCTAAGGCATATCCCCAAAAGCTAAAAGACAAATTTGAATAACTTAACATTGATCTAACCATTTTCAAAAGAGTTCTATTTCTTCGCTCTGCCACACCATTTTGTTATGGTGCTCCTAGAGCAGAATATTGAGGTGTAATGCCCGATTCTGATTAGTACTTGATGAATTCCACAGAAAGGTATTCACTGCTATGATCAGATCGTAATGTTTGGATATGTTTACCATGATGCTTTTCCATTTCTATCTTAGATTTTTTGAATTTTTCAAAGCATTCAGATTTATGGCGCAACAAATAAATGTATCCATATTTGGAGTAATCATCTGTGAAAGTAACAAAATACTAAAAAACCCCTCTTGCTCGTATATTCATAGGACCACACAAATCAGAATGAATTAATTCTTACTTATTACTGGTGCTATTTCCTTTGGAAGGGAAAGGTCTCTTTGTCATTTTACCTTCTAAGTAAGATTCACAAGTTGGTAGTGCCTCCACTTTCAATGAACTCAAATGTCTATCAGAAACCAACCTTGAAATCCTATTTATATTAATATGACATAGACGTAAGTGCCATAAATAAGTTTGACTCAATTCAGAAATACGTTTTCTTTTATGAGAAATATCAATAGTATTTAATTCGGTGTGTTGTAGCATGTCATGGGAGACTTCAAATACAAATAGATGATGTATTTTAGGAGCACTATGGATGAATTGCTTATTGTACTTAATAACAACACAATTATTTGCAAATAAAACTTCATAACCAGCATCCATTATTTTTGAAACTGAAAGCAAATTCCTTCTTATCGAAGGTACATAAAGAACATCTTTTAAAAACATAATTCTAGAACTACTAAAAAAAAAGAAATATTTCCTATTGCTAGGACTAGTGCTGGTTCCCCATTAACCAGAAAAAATGCAAACTTCATCCTTAGTTAGCCATCGCGTTTCCTGAAACCCCTGCAAAGAAGTGCAGACATGGTCAGTGGCTCCCGAATCTACAGCCCATAATTGGGTAGAAATAGCCGCTAAACAAGTTTCAACGATATTTAAACAAGAATTACCTTTGTTCTTTATTTTGGCTTGATAGTCAGGGCATTGCCTCTTGTAGTGACCAGGCTGCTTGCAGTGGAAGCACTTGCCCTTTGGCTTAGCCACACCACCTTTAGCACCTCCCGGTGTCATAACCTTGCAGGGCTTCTTCTTCTTCTTTTGGACTTTCGCCAGCTTAGATGAAGAAGTAGTAGGTGTGTCCACCATGTATGCTACAGAATTAGGAGTTTGTTGCTTGATAATAGATTATGCCGCTGTTAGTTCATTCAACAATTTCATAAGAGACAAATACTTCTTGTTCATGTTATAATTCAAGCGAAACTGTTGAAAACTATCCGGCAGAGTCTGTAGGATCATCTCCACCTGAGATTCCTTATCAATGGTAGCACCAAGTATCTCCAGCTCATTTAGATAATTCATCATGTTCAGCACATGTTCCCTAACAAGTGATCCTTCAACCATTTTAGTGGTCAAGAGAGCCTTCATGGCAGTCTGCTTGGCAGAACGATTCTGCTCTCCAAACATCTCTTTAAGAGATTCGAGCATATCGTAAGTACATGTCATGGACTGATGTTGATGCTGCAAGACATTCCATATTGAGGCAAGAATTAAGCACCTTGACATCTCATTAGCCTTGACCCATTTATCATAGGCCTTGATCTCCTCATCAGTAGCATCTGCTGGTTTAATGGTGCATTCTTCAACCAAAACATATTTGAAACCCTCAGATGTTAGAACAATATCAAGGTTTCGTTTCCAGTCCACATAGTTTGGGCCTTTCAGTTTGTTTTGGTTCAAGATAGAGGACAGAGGATTGAAGTGAGACATAGTTAATCTGAGAGATATTTAAAACAGATCATTAGAAACATATGCTTTTTTTAAAAAAAAAACAACAAGACACATATAATCATGCTAATGAACAGTTAGAATCGATAGGGAAACTTAACTATTCAAGCATATATATGAGCAAGTACATATATAATAACACTTAAACAAGACAAGTCCAACTCAGTTAGAGAGTAATCTGTGAAGTTTAGTCAGTTATATATATTGTCTCTTGTTTGTTGATTCAACATGCAACTTAGTTGGAAAATTAAAACAAGTCATCAAATCAAAAGACAAACATAACAGTATCAAAATATAAAAGTTTATTCGATGGGGAAGAAGACCTATGCCAACATATAAACTCATATATTAGCTGTAAAATTATTTATAAGAGGTAGGGATGAACCCTTACAACTCTGGAATATTAAAAACATTTTTTTAAACAACAAAAATTGTTCATCAAAAAAGCATGATATATACAAATTTAATCAAACATGTATCGAAACCATGGACTCTTATTACATTATCAATTATATGTAAGAAGACTAGTGATACCAATTGTTAGAATATGCACAGCGGAAGCATTATACAAGATCAAGAACATACATAATAGCATAATAATGTAAACTGAATTAATCGTGAAACTCTAACCTTTTGAAGCTTTCACACAACTCTTTCAAGAACTGAAACTCCAAGATTGCAGTCTTCTACTAATTCCGGACTAACTCTCTAAATCAAGTCTTGTGTGGGCAAGTATATTTTCAGAAAAGAATCATCTTTCCTTGAAAACCACCACCCCAATTTATACTTTTCAGCAAAGGGGAAAGGTTTGAAAGATGAAATGTTTCTGGTCATTATTAGTAGACATTAACAGTCATTAAATACCATTAAGGGTATTTAGACACTGTTAAAGGAATCCAATAATCATAATCAATAGGTATCAACAACCACTAAATACTATTAAAGGTATTTAGTCTGTCATAAAAACCCAAGGCTATTGAACATCCATTGAACATCATCAATTGTCATTAATAGCCATTAAACACTAATAGTCCTTTTCTTTTCCGAACTTGATCAATTAATCAGGCGTAGCAGGGACCGCAAATTTATTAGCAGAGGCTTCCAATTATAATATTTAATTCGTAAAAGCATGAATTAACCATATCATAATAAATCACGTATTATACCACTAAAATATGTAATTGTACTCCTCTATTTAATTTCAATTTTTTTACCATTACAACTTATTTAACTCCCCATGTTAGAATTACCGACACCAATCAATTAAATTAAACTTTTAAAAAATTTAATCCATTCATTAATTTAATCCTTTATCTCTATACTTAAATTAATTCACGTGACGGATATATACATAATCCACCTGCAAGGTTTTCACGTGACAACTTATCAGCAACCATAAAGGGGTGTCTTCTTTCTCATATCTGAGACATGGTTCTATCAACTAATTATTATTTCACGAATGTAATTTGTCATTATCCAATTCATTAGGAATATTTTGACTCATCATGGAGTCTCACCTTGTAATAGATTAAAATAACAAAATAAACTACACAGATCATAATAATTATATCAAGATTAAGAGTATAAGCACATGTAATAGACTAGCGATATCGTTTATTAAAATTCAGAACCTAAACGAATATCTCAATTTTGTTTGTTCAATACATACAAAATGTACTAGCACAAGAAGCTGAAATTTTACCATTCCCATAATTAAGATTGAATTATATTTAATCTTGTGCTACAATCATCAAGATGTTTGTCCAACTTCATCTTTGATTGTGAACACTTAATTTATAACTTATAAGAACCGATAATTTTAATCTTCCGCGTATGAGTTAAACAACTCCATACAGAAAAATCGTCTACTATATAAGTAATGGACACACATATAAACACAATGATCTATTCAAATAAAGACTTTATTATAAAACTAACATAAAATACAAAGTTTTTAAAAAGGATTAAAATCAATACTATAAATCAACCATATGGTTAATAGTATATCCCAATTTGAAAATTTCATTTAATCTGGTGGCCTTAAATCTATCACGTGGAAAGCTAAAATTAGAGTGTTTTCAAAAAATAAAAGGGGTTATTCTTTTTTGGAATAGACTAAAAAAATAAGTAGGTCATTATTTTTAAACGAAGAAAGTATTATCAAAGATTGGGCTGAAAAAAATAATTATGATAATAAAATATGAATGGAAGTATATATGGGTATCCAAACCAAATGAAGGATAATTTGATCTACATCTCCTATAGAGGAAAAATAAATGACATTTAGGATGTATTCGATATGAAGCACAATGTTTTTTTTATGAAAATAAGTGTATTTAATTTCTTACTTATTTTGTTGTGTTTGAAACGCAATTCAATCTATTATTCTAAGATATTTTTATATATCTATGAAAAGAATATGTGAGGTGGTTGTGGGGTTACAGGGAAGTGGGTTGGTGGGAAATTGGAATAGGACTATAGGGGTGGGTGAAGATAAGGTTTGTTGGAGGTGTGAGGAGGACACAATGAATTTGGAATGCTGCTTGTATAACTTGCTTTACTTACTTTAATTAGGCAAGTCATTTTCATTAAATGTAAGGAACTTTATCAAACAAACATGAAAAAATTCATAAAATATTTTTGAGAAAATATTTTCTTCTATACCAAACACACCTTTACTAATTAATGCAATCTCACTATCTATAACCATTTTGCATCACTTTTTTATCAAGCAAATGCATATAAAAAAAGTAAGTGATAATTAGTAATACAACATATAACCAATATTTATTAATGAAGTAGTTACTAAAATTTAGAGCCCTAACAATAACACATGATTCATATATATACAAATCCAGACCAAAGAAAATTCATGTGTATACAAATGACACAATTCCTTAAAACTTGTCAACTTTCTCTAACGCGCGCTTTCATTGCAATATGTTTGTGTTTTTTCTCTAATCCCTCAAATTACTTAAGATGCTTCGTTATAAACATCTTTAATTTATACTCATGACTCTTTTTTCCTATCACAGAGTATTGTATGTGTTTATGGAGAGTACTTTAGTAAGTGATCACTTTGAGTACAAAACAAAAAAATAATGTTAAATACAAAAAGCCAAACTATATAATTTCAATTTTTCAAGAGATAAAGTTTCGATGAGATTGAACATAAATAAAAATAGAATTACTATGGGAGACTTATCTAAAATATTTTAGATAAAAACATTCATTTCTTCAATAAAGCATACAACACAAGTAGTTTTCAGATTTTACATCATAATTCATTCAACAACCGTGGCCTTCAGGATTTAAAAATTTGTAAATGTTTGTATGATCTGATCCATTGGGACTCACGTGATTTAGTTTTCATTCCTCAAAATGGAGTTCAATGCTATTATGCTATTATTTTCTGTGTCTTTAGTAGGCCTACCGATAAGTGATTGATAGTTCATAAAGTTGCACAATTTGACTTTGTTCCATACTAAAAATGCAGAATTTGACCTAAAGGTTTCATGCCACTTCAATCTCTTCTTCATAATCAAACACTGTATATTTTTTCCACTGTGATCCATATCTTGCTCTACGCTTTACTCATATTTCAAAAAGTAGTTTAAAACTCAATTAACACTTCAAAAAGGATAAGTGTAGAGAGGAAATTAGTACGCATTTGGGTAAGTTAACAATTGAAAAAAGAAAAAGTGTAGAAAGTAGATTAGTACTTGGTTTGGAGTTTGTTTGTAGGCGTTTTATTTTTAATGTAGCCATTCATATGATGTAGCGTTTAATTTTTATGGTATAAGTATTGGCAAGAGGAACGTTACATTACGGGTCTCTTCCTTGTGTGGTACCTTAAATTTCGTTGAACTTCGAACTTATTCAACTATTGCAAATCATACTTGACATTTTTTAAGAGAAGAAGAGTAGAAAACTTAAAAACTTGTAGCGTAAAAATGAGAGGAAACCCCTCTATTTATAGCTAACAAATGGTAGTATGAATAGGTACTAATTGTGCCTTATCAGAAAAGTCACAACGCTTTGAAAAAGTCACGGCTCATCGGAAAAGTCACAACTCTTTGGAAAAGTCACAACCCTTCGAAAAAGTCGCAACTCATCGAAAAAGTCATAGCCCTTAGGAAAATTCACAACACTTTGGAAAAGTCACAACTCATCAGAGAAGCCACAACTCTTCGAAAAAAGTCACAACCTTTCGAAAAAGTCATAACTCATCGAAAAAGTCACAACCATTTGGAAAAGTCACAACTCATCGAAAAAGTCATAACCCTTCCATGTGAAAAGGTGTCTACTTTTAATATAATATAATTAAATGAATAAACTAATTAAATTGAGTGTTTTAGTTTGGGGTATTATAGTAATTTAACATTCAAGTTTGGGAGTTCATGCTTTTAAGGAAGTATAGATAGATAGATAGATAGAAAAATGCAGACAATCAAGTTGATGTTGATTCAAACGACACTTACGATGTAATCTCTTGATTTCAGCAATATGTTCACTATTCACATAACTCATATCTATCAATTTTGCTGTCAAATAAAAAAAAATATATATATATATATATATTGATACATAGATAGATATAAAACTTACTTTTTATAATTCTCAACCACCTTTGACTCACATTTGAATAAAACATGTATGTGTACTTGTAACCATGTTTTCTCATCCAACTTAAATACATCTATTCCACCATCTAACTCCCCAACAGTAGGAAAAATACACTCTTCTTTACTGGTGTCGTGCTCAATTTGATCATCACATTTTCTTGAACAATAAGACCTTGAATCTCCACCCTCCAAATATTGTGAGACTAATGTCAAACACTCATTTTCTATGTATGCTTCTGCTATTGAACCTTCTGGGCATGCACGATTACGAACAAATGATTTTAAAGTACCCAAATACCTATAGAATTAGGAAATATTATTAGTTTGATATTATAAGATTTAAGAACGAAAGAAATACAATAAACATTCAATGATACTCTTTGTAGCTCTCAACTGGATATATCCAATGATAATGTACTGGCTCTGCAAGTTTAGCCTCTGTTGCTAAGTGAGTAACAAAGCGTATCATAATAGTACAGAATCCGAGGAGGAAGATCTTCTCCATAGTAGACAATACTTTTGGAACTCTTTCTTCAAGAAACTTTAACTCATCCAGTTTTAAAACATGAAAGAATGTGCATAGTTCAATTAAAATGGAACTGATTCTTTTATCCGTTGATCTGAACAAGGCAATATGAAGAAATTCTTCCATTATAACATGACAATGATGAATTTTTAGTCCAGATATCTTTTGTTTGCGAATCCAACGTGCGATATTAGATGTATAGCCATGTGGAAACTTGACATTTTCCAGAACTTCATAAAACAACTCCTTTTCCTTCAAAATCATTGTGCAGTAAGTAGGAGGAAGATATATCCTCCGACTAGCTCGATATTGAGGCTATAAGCGTGGTCTTATTTTTATTTCCTTCAAATCCAATAGACCATGCAAGTTGTCTTTAGATTTTTTTATCAATACAGAATAGTGTATAAATTATGTTGTCACACACATTTTTTTCTATATGCATAACATTAAGATTATGGAGCACCAAGTTATACTCCCCATAAGGAAGATTAAAAAATGCCTCTCTTTTACCATATATTATTCATCAATCCGCTTACCCCTTCATTGACTTTCCAAGAGTAAACATTATATCTTTAACTTTATTCAACACTTGTGACCCAGATATTGTACAAGGTTCAAGTCTTGTTTCTTTAGTTCCATCAAATGATTTAGCATCATTCCGATATTTGTGGTCCAACCTAAAGAAACATCGATGACCCATGAAACAAAACATCTTACCATATTTGAGTCTTCTATAATGAGTATTTATGTTGCAAGAAGGACATTCAAACCAACCAGAAGTGCTCCATCCAGATTGAGTGTCATATGCTGAAAAATCATTTTATGTCCTCATGAGAGTTGATCGCATCTAAAATACCTCCTTAGTAGAGGTATCATATGTTTCTATCCCAAGATTCCATAATTCATTTAACTCTTCTATTAAAGACTGCAAAAAGACATCAATATTATTTTCTGGAGCTTTTGGTCCAGGCATCAACAAAGAAAGAATGAAGAACTCTTGCTTCAAGCACATCCATGGTGGAAGATTATATGGCATCAAAATCACTGGCCATGTACTATAAACCGTTTGCATTGTGCCAAATAGATTAAACCCATCGGAAGCTAATCCAAGGCGTACATTGCGAGAATCTTTGGAAAATTCTAGATACTTACTATCAAAACTTTTCCAAGCTCCAGAATCTGCTGGATGTCATACTACTCCATCTTTGTTATGCTCTTCATGATGCCATCTCATTGCTTTTGAAATTTTTGAAGAAATAAATAATCAATGCAACCTTGGTTTTAAAGGAAAATACTTTAGGACCTTGGCTAGAATTGTTTTTGCATTTTTTTTCATCTAGAAGCCCCCAAAAAGTTTGCATTCATTAACATCCTTACTGAAAAATTCTTTCCTAAAAAGAATACAATCATTAGGACAAGTGTGAATCTTTTCATACTTTAAGCCCAAGCCTTCAATTATTTTTTTGGTCCCATAGAAAGAAGAATGCAATTCATATCCTTAAGGTAGTGCATCCTTCAGTAGTCCAAGCAATGAATTAAAGGATTCATTTGACCATTTGAACATGCATTTTGTACGATAGATATGCAACAAAAAGGATAATTTTCTAAAGTTCTTTCATGGAGGATATAATTCTTTATTTGCCTCCTTCATGAATTGTTCAAACTTATCCATCTCTAGATGAGGTTGCATTCTAGATGGATGATCAATATTTTCTTGCAGGTTTGGCTCCATCTCACCTCTTTCATTGATGTCACTATCAATGAACTCTGTAAAGCCTCCAAAGGCATCATGTATCACCTCTCATTTCATCACCTATTACAGTTGCCTGCCTCTAATTATTTACTTCATTAGGGTCTGATGCCTTAAAAAACTCTCCATGACAAAAACCAGTTATCATATGATGGAATAATACCATTAACAACAAGATGATCATTAGTTGTAGCTCGATTTACTTGATGGATAAGTACACATTCGATACAAGGACATGAAATTTTCTCTCCTTCTTGCATTTAAAAAAATACATGGTTTAAAATATCTTTTACGCCATCCAAGTATTCTTTACTAAGTATGACAGTAGACATCCATCTTTTATTTCTAAAATTGTTCATGACGTTCAAGATATGATTTTATTTTCTACAATTACTGAAGGAGCTGAAAATACGTTAGTAAAAAAGAGAAAATTAATCAAAAATGTATTTCAGATAAAATATACATCCTATTAGTACGTAGGGTGCAATACAAGAGATGGCCGTTCATATGTTTGGTATCTTTCAATGAAGTCCTAAAGGGAATCAATGCCTCCAGTTATCAAGGAAAAAGAAAGATCTTTACGCACCCTATTTTTAGCAAATAATGTTTTTGGGAGCATGTTATCAAATTTTAAGTATTTGTGACTTTGTGTGTATTAAGTTTCCATGGTGTTTATATTGTTGAGGTACCCTCATCAATCATAAAGCTAATACATTTAAGATATCTTGACCTATTGGGCAGTACAAAATTTAACACAGAAAGAAGGAAGGATCATCATCGAACAAAGCTAGCTAGCTGTAAATATCGGTACTTCAAACAACTCGAAAAGGGTTGGTGTAGCTAACTAATTGACGGTTAGAAGTTTATATAATTTTGTTTTTCCATACTGGAACAAAGACACAAGTTTATGACATTTTTTGCTCAATGCTCATGGAGTATAGAGGTATGAAGGTGAAGCACTGGTTGGAGAGGTAAGGCTAACTCGTATTCACAATATTCTGCTTCTCCTTGCTTATAACACACACACACACATTCTTTTCCACTTTATGCTTTTAATTTTTGACTTCCAACATTGCAAGAATGGCTTCCCATGAGAAGAGCTACAGAGTTGGTCCTTTGTTTCATGATAGGTGTGGTTGATATCATGATTCAAAGTGTGGGCGGTCTCTATGCAAGTATAAACCCAACGAAGAGTTGGGGTCGATCCCACGAGGAACAATGTGTAGGGCGATTGAAGAAATAAAGAATTACTAGCTACTAGTTTGAATCCGAAATATAAAATATAATTATAATAAAGAGAAGCTTTCAAGTAACGAATTTAGGATAGGGGATAGAGGAGAACAAGGGACAAAGCTATATCGAACAAGATTACCAAAGGGATTTAGGAATGAGAAATCGATCAAAATCCATACGATCCATTGCACATTAGCATCATACAATCTCGTTTAATCATGGGTAAAATCATATATGCCTCGGAGACTAAATTATCTACCTAATTCTATCGAGCATAGACAAATATTTCTCAATTGGCTCTCACGAACCCAATCAAGTGGCAACATAAGCTATCCGATTCAAGGCAATGCAAGGATTCACTATTTCTAGCAAAATCCGACAATTGAGTTGCTAAACCTCAATTAATGCACCAATCAATCATACCCAACCTCAATTAACTCTCACAAGCTAAATCAAAGTAAATGGGCAAGTACAAGGAGTGATCAATTCCAATGGAAACAATTAAAGCATGAGACCAATTGGATAATCAAAAACCCATTTCATAAATGATAAACAATTCAACTAATGACAAAAGCACAAGATAGAAATCAAAAACCCAAATATTGATTATGTCTAACACAATATCCAAATCACTAATCAACAATTAACACCTAGAATTCAATAATACAAACCAAAGAGTTAAAGAAAGGTGAAAAATAAATACAACCCAAGCTCACAATCTTCACTCTAATGGTGTTATTTGAGGAATCTTGATCTCAAAGCTAA
Source organism: Solanum appendiculatum (assembly GCA_018342035.1). Taxonomy (NCBI): domain Eukaryota; kingdom Viridiplantae; phylum Streptophyta; class Magnoliopsida; order Solanales; family Solanaceae; genus Solanum; species Solanum appendiculatum. Next base: position 1,157,370 of record JAGDQO010000682.1, on the reverse strand, counting down.
ACCCAAGCCTCAATCCCCAAGTTCTTCTTCTCTATTCTCTCTTAATCTTCTACTTCTTGGTTATTTGATGATTGCTGTGAATCAGTGTATATGGTGAATTGGGGTCAAAATGTGAAGTTCCAAAATTGCCCAGACGCTAGTCACAAATCTTCTCTGCGTTCGCGGAGGTAGCTCCGCATTCGCGACACTCAGTGTAAATACTCTCCGCATTCGCGAAAAAAGCACTGCGTTCGCGGTACTCTAAGAAGTTGCACTCCACGTTCACGGATGCTATCCCGCGTTCATGGTTCAATACCGGCTAGAGCTCCACGTTCGCGGAGAGCTTTTCACTACTAGCTCCAAAATCCTTGTTTTTAGCTCTATTTTGCCCCAATTTTTATTCTTTTTCATCAAAGCTCCTTTTTCACCAACATGTACCTGAAACACAACATTCAAAGTAAACTTCGCCTCTTTCTCTACTTAAGTACCACAAAATCAACAAGAAAAGGACTCCAAATGAGTGAAAATCACCCGTTCATCACTTTTCTTGGTGGGATAAGACAAGTACCATCACGTTTGTTTTTGGATCATCAAAAATTGTATCAGAGCCCAAGTTTATAGGTCTCACATGTATACAAGCGAAGTGTTAGTAAGGTCTCCAGGATCGGTATGGAGACATATGTGTTTATCTTTGAGAGGCTATGGAGATTGCTAGGAAACTTCCTTTTTGTTCATTCCTTCTTATCATGCGTGGTTACCTTCATTAGTATTGAGTTGTGGCATGTTCATTTAATAGATGGTGAGGACTAGAGCTACTAGATTGATGTTAGAGAGGACCAGGTTCTTCTATAGTATGAAATTGCACCTTTTTTAAGGATACATTATTGAGGGTGTTGGCTGTGCTCAAGTGCTTTACGAAGGGTGGTGGTGCAACAAGCACACACAGGGCTCATAGACTAGGGTGAGGGCTCAAATCCTAGAGAAACAGAAGATTCTAGTTGTTTAGGATCTAGTGAGTTAGCCACCAGTGGGTCCCATGGTTAAGGGTGATCTTACACCGACATTTAGGGTTCACGGTGCACCTTTGGTTGTTTTGATTGCGGATGAGTAGTGCAGGTACAAGTGGTTTAGAAAGATGGATCCATCCTAGTTTTAGGGTGAAAAGAGCTAGGATGCTCATGAGTTCTTGACCACTTGTAGAGAGATATTGGAGATTGTTATGTTAGGTGAGTCGCATGGAATCCGGTATGCTACCCTCCAGTTACATCGACCCGAGAGAAAGTGGTGGAGGGTCTACTTAGGGTCTTTTCCAATTGGATCTTCACTAGTCATGGGGATATTTGCAGTGCTTTTTGTAATCGCTTCATCCCTTGGAGAGTGAGAGAGGAGAGTCGGCTGAGGTTTGAGAGTTTAGGGCAGGATAGCCTCATAGTTATAGGGTATGAGGATCATTTTTATTTGCTGTCTAAGCACACTTTGGCCATTATTCCTGATGAGATTAAGAGGATCTATAGATCCATGAGAGGGTTGACTTTTTCTATCCGATCAGTAGTTTTTAGGGCATCTTGTGAGGGGGCTTCCTTCTAGTCCATTGTAAGCATCAACAAGGAGGAAAAACTGATGGAGAAAGAGGATTTTAGGGACACTAAGAGGGTCTGTGCATCTAGTTAGTTTTCTAGTACCTCATTCTGAGGCAGGGGATCTTATAGAGGAAGTGGCTCCTTCCCGCATCGGGGATCAGTTCATGCATCTATGGAAACATTCAAGAGTGGTTTGGCACCTTGTGGATCCTACAGTACAGTTCAAGGTTCACACAGTTCAGAGCAGTGGCTTGTGGGTTGAGGTAGTTATGGTAGTTCATCAAGTTCATCACACCAACCTTCATATCAGAGACGTTACTATACTTGTGGACATCAAGACTATTTTTATAGTAGTGCTCTATTCATGGTCGAGGAGGATTCCATCCTAGTTCTTTAAAACAAATTAGATCACCGGCACCTCAGGCTAGAGGTTGAGGTAGAACTCCGACTAGTAGAGGAGGACATACTCCTGGTAGGGATTCTAGTAGTGGTGCTACAACACGGTAGAGTGGGGGAAGAGGTACCATCCAAGTTGTAGGTAGCAGAGGAGATCAATTTTATACATTCCCGGAAGGCCAGAGGTTGAGGCTTCTGATGTAGTTATTATAGGTATCATCCCAGTGTGTCATTGATTTGCATATGTATTGTTTGATCCAGGATTCACTTTCTTTTATGTGTCTACCTACAATGCTGCTTGGTTTGATATGATGTGTGATCGCATATCTATGCCTATCTGTGTTTCTACACCCATGGTTGAGTCCTTAGTGGGGGATTGAGTGCATCGATCATATCTTGTTTCTTTGGTGGGGTACGACACTTGATTATACTATGATGCTAAATTTTGATGTTATCTTGGGTATTGATGAGTGATAGATTTACACTCATTTGAGGCATATTTAGCTCAACAATTAGTGTCCTTAATGCCTAATTATGTCCTATTCTAATGATATTTTTATGATTTGTAGCTATGAGGGCTAAAGGACGAGGCAAGGAGGAATAATTGAAAGAATGGCCAAAAATATAAAAAGAAGTGTAAACTCCACATTTTTGATCGCCTAACAAGAAGGTCAAATCACACAATCGGAATGATCTCGCCCAAGTTGACAGTGCTCAGCACTTGAATTAATTGAGGCAGGTCCGCGAACTCAAAGAGGAACGGTGACAAGCTGAATGAGAAAAGCAAACATGCTGACCATCGCCGAAGGTGACATGACTTAAAGAAAAATTGAAAGATTAAATAGGTGAACAAAGGTGGTACTCGGTGATCCACCAAATATGAAAGGCAGACTCGAATGACCTCACTGACTGGGGTTCAAATACCTGAAACCTAAAGCAAAACAAAGGTGAGCTAAGGAGAAAATGGTGATCCGTCGAATGTGCTTGGTGAGCCCAACTAACGTCACCTAAATGGTTATGCATTGAGTTTTGGGCAAAATTTTGGGAAACTAGAAATAGCCCAAAGGAGAAAGAAAAAGGGAGTCTGAGAATAGTTAGAGAGTTTTGAATCTTTTAGAGAGAGAAACACTTTACTTTGTGAAGAACACTTTTAGTTTTTGGGGTTTTCAACTTTTCTCTTAAAATTGATAAATTGGAGTTGAATTCAAAGTGGGTATTGCTTGTAATTGCTTAATTTCATGTTACCCATTGCTGCTTTCATAAAAGGTATAATTTTACATTTGTGATGGGTAGCTAAAATCCCAAAGTCTAGGGGTACAATTATAGTGTTGGGTGTTGATTTTATGTAGTGGGTATTGTGTTATACTTTGATTCATTGTTGTTCATTCATAGATTTTGACTAATTAGCATGGGGTTAACTTATGAGTTAATGTTTCTAACTTAAGTTCTACTTTCGATCTCCGATTATTGCTAGAAAGAGATTGACTGGAATGGGTAATTAGTCTTATACTTGCAATTTAGGTTTAATATCTATAACTTGCTTGAAAATAAAGGTTATGGGTTGAATCTATTATCCCTATTTCTGCATCGAAAGAGAGAATAGTGTAAGGTATTGGGTTGTTCAAGGTATGTTCATATATGAGACCGAAAGGAGATTATATGAACTGATGCTATGAGATCGAAAAAAGATTAGTGTAATTGAAGATGACTCGGCCTATCCATGAATGTTCATCACTATAGAGAAACACAATTACCCTTATGCGACATCAATTTCAAATCTCACACCCCTAGAATAAATTTTACTTGATTAAATTTTTTAAATCTTAGTTTAATTATGACTTTTGAAACCAAAATTCTTTTTATAAATTTGGTGAAATTGTTCACCCATCGTTCTTATTGCTATAAATGAATTAATTTACAATCTAAATTTCTTGGTAGAATTCCTTTCCTTGTATCATTAACTATATGATTCGATCCCAACTCTTAGTTGGGTATTTATATTGACAATGATATCTTACTCTTTGGATTAGTTTTAGAGCGTAGTTTGAGCGTTATCAGGTATGGGTTGGATCTCTTCTTATTATGCTATTCTTGATTATAATGCTAAGACTGTGACCTTAGCGATGCTTAGTGTACCGAGGGTTGAGTAGAAGGGTGATACTGTTTTTTACCCTAGAAAGGTTATTTCCTTCATCTGTGCTCAAGATTGGTGGATAGAGGGTGTTTGTCCTACTTAGCCTTTATATGGGACACTAGTGTTGAGTCCCCTCCCATTGAGACCATTCTCATGGATCAGGAATTTTCAGATATGTTCCCTACTTACCTTCCAGGTGTTCCTCCTGATAGGTACATTGAATTTGCTTTTGACTTGGAGCCGGGCACCAAGCCTATTTCTATTCCTCCCTATCTTATGGTTCTAGTAGAGTTGAAGGATTAGTTGCATGATTTCTTGAGTGAGGGGTTCATTCGCCCTAGTATGTCACTTTGGGGTGATCCTGTCTTGTTCGTGATTAAGAAAGATGGGTCTTTAAGGATGTGTATTAGCTATACATTGTTGAATTCAGTGATAGTGAAGAACAAGTATCCCCTTCCACGTATTGATTACTTGTTTGATCAGCTTCAGGGAGCATCATTGTTCACTAAGATTGATTTGATGTCTGAGTACCATCAATTGAATAATAGGGCATCAGATGTCCCTAAGACAGCTTTTCAGACTTGGTATGACCATTATGAGTCCTCGTGATGTCCTTTGGGATTACTATCACCCATGCAGTATTCATGGAGTTTATTAACGGGGTGTTTCAACCATACTTGGATTCATTTTTTATTGTCTTCATCGATGATATTTTTGTGTACTCCAGGATTAAGGAGAACCATGTTCGACACTTGAGGATAGTGCTTCAGTGGTTGAGGGAAGAGAAATTGTATGCAAAGTTCTCAAAGTGTGAGTTCTGGCTTAATTCTATGGCTTTCTTGGGAGATGTGGTGTTCCAGGGGGTATTTGAGTGGTTCTACCCAAGATTGAGGTAGTTAGAGGCTTTACGTGACCTACTTCACCTACCGAGATCCGAAGTTTTGTGAGGCTGGTAGACTATTACAGACGGTTTGTGCAGAGTTTCTCTACTATTGCAACCTCATTGAATAGACTGACTCGACACAATGTGGGTTTCTAGAGGCCCAATGAGTGTGAGGAGAGCCTCAAAAAGCTCAAGACTTTGTTGACTTCAGCTTCTCTGTTGATCCTACTTGAAAAGGGTGTGGACTTTACTATATATTGTAATGCTTCAGGAGTTGGTTTGGGTGGTTTCTTGATGCAGAAGAGGAAGGTGATTGCTTATGCTTCTAGGTAGTTTAAGACCCATGAGAAGAACTACCCTATTCATGACTTGGAGTTTGTGGCCGTGGTATTTGTTCTTAAGTGGTGGCATCACTATGTGTATGGGGTGCATTGTGATTTCTTCACCGATCATTGAAGTCTTCATTACATCTTTAGTCAGAGATATATGAACTTGAGGCAGCGTAGGTTGCTCAAATTGTTAAAGGACTACAACATGGGAATCATATATCAACCAGGGAAGGCCAATGTGGTGGCCGATGCTTTGAGTAGGAAGACTACTAGCATAGGGAGTCTTGTCGCACTCAGTATTTACGAGAGACCATTGGCTAGAGATGTTCAGAGATTAGCAAACAATTTTGTTCAGTTACAGATTTTAGAGGAGAGTGGTGATGTGATTGCCTTTGTTGAGGCTTGATTTTCTTTTGTTGAGCATATTCGTGAGCGACATTTGATGATGAGAATTAATGTCTTATTCGAGACAAGGTGTTGAGGGGTGAAGCCAAAGAGGCTATGCTTTATTCTTATGGAGTGTTGAGGATCAGAGCTAGGATTTTTTATTCCAAAGTAGGCGAGTTGATTAGATTGATTCTTGAGTAGACTCATTGTTCTATATATTCTATTCATCCAGAAATTACCAAGATGTATCATGATCCGAGTAAGCTTTACTAGTGGTATGATATGAAGAGGGGTATTTCTAAGTTTTGTGTTTAGGTGTTTGACTTGCCAACAGGTCAAGTGTAAGCATCAGTGGCATGGAGGTGTGTCTTAGAGGATGCGCATTCCTACTTAGAAGTGGGAACGTATCACCATGAACTTCATTGTGGGTTTTCCTATCGTCGTGGATGGTTATGATTCTATATGACTGGTTGTTAACAAATTGACTAAGTTTGCTCATTTTATCCCAATTCAGGAGAAGTACATGGCAGAGAGGTTAGTTTGACTCTACATCAATCATCTAGTTTGGGTACATGGGGTGCTTATGTCCATTTTCTCTGATCAATGTTCATTTTTCACTTCTCACTTTTGGAGGGCCTTACAACATGGTTTGGGTACTTGATTAGACAAGAGTAATGTTTTTCATCCTCAGATAGATGGACGGTCTGAGCGGATTATTCAGGTGTTGGAGGATATGCTTCGAGTGCGTGTGATTGACTTTAACATTCATTGGGATCAACACCTTCCCTTAGCGGAGTTTGCCTACAATAATAGTTATCATTCTAGTATATAGATGGCCCTATCTAAGACATTGTATGGTAGGTAATGGAGATCTCCGATAAGTTGGTTTGATTAAGTTGAGATGGACCCATTAAATACAGACTTGCTTAGAGATTATATAGAGCAGGTCTGTATGATTCAGGGTAGACTATTGATGGCCAAGAGTCAATGAAGAGTTATGTAGATAGGAGGGTTTGAGCTCTAGAGTTTATTAAGGGAAATCATGTTCTGCTCAGAGTGTAACCTATGAAAGGTATGATGAGGTTCAGAAAGAAGGGCAAGCTTAGCCCTCAATTCATTGAACCTTTTGATATTTTTGGGCGAGTTGGAGAGGTGGCCTAGAAGGTGTCCTTTCCATCTAGCCTGTCTGCGGTTCATCCTGTGTTCCCTGTTTCCATGCTTTGGAAGTATGTGTCGGATGAGTCCTATGTGCTTCAACTCAATTAAGTGTTGTTTCGTCCTGACTTGTCATTTGAAGAGGAGCCTATAGCTATCTTTGATTGGTAGGTTTGAAAGCTTATAACAAAGGAAATTGCTTCAGTGAAGGTGCATTGGAAGCATCGTTCAATTGGACAGGCGACTTGGGAGATGGAGTCCGACTTACGTGTCATATACCCTCAGCTTTTTGAGTCTTCATGTACTTTCTTTTACTTTATGTTCAAAGCAGAACATAATTTTTAGTGGTGGATAATGTAATGACCTGAAAGGTCATTTTTAAAATTTTTCATAAAATTATCATTTTACCCCTCTCGATAGTTGTCCCGAGTCATTTCTGATCAGTTTGTTGAGTTGGTTTTGAAATTTAATTGAAAAGTTGTGATTTTTTCAATTTTTGACTTCAAAAAGCATAAAGTTATTTAAAAGTGGTTTTCAGTAACAATCAGTAATTCGAGTCTCAGAATGGGATTCAGTTAGTTCCATTAGGTTCCGAATATGAAATTTGGTCTAGTCGAGTTGTTGGTTTTGGATTCAGTGTAGTTATGTGGGTTTGAGGCTTTGAGTTGGGAGTTTATTAAATTTTAGTCCTTGAGTTGACTTTGGTCAACATTCGGAGTTCATATGCTCGGATCAAAATTTTTATTATTCCATTGGAATCAAGGGATGATTTTAGGTCTAGGTAAGGTCTTGATTGATTTTTCAGAGGTTTTGAAGGTAGAATGGTCTTTTTGAGTGTTAAGTTAGTTTATTATGACTTTCACTAGTTTTGGGTCAAGGATACCTCAAATTCGAGTTTCAATGGTTCCATCGAGTTTAGTTTGGTAGCATATTTGGTTTTTGTGTACGTGATTCCGAACGAATCCTAATGGTCCTTTGGATGATCTAATATTTGATTTGAGTGGTTGGTCTAGTGTTGAGGCACCCTTCTTCACATTTGTAGAGCCCTATCTAGCCTCTAAATTCGGGTGGCCTTGGACGTGATTGCGGGATGCTGGTCAGGGAACCTTCTTTTTCACGGCACTTGCCTGCATTCACAAAGGGTTGAGCTAGAAGACCTCCACATTCAAGGCGCTGGAAACCGCGATCTGAGGGTGGTCAAAGTTTGATTGCCACATTCGCGAGACTCAGCCCACTTTCGCTATGAGGATAGACCTGGTAGTTAATGAATTTTTCCAAAATCAGGGTTCTTCCCCATTTTTCACCATTTTGAGTTTTAGGGAACCCTTGGAAGCGATTTCAAAGAGAGATTTTGAGATAAACCATTTGGGTAAGTGATTTTGACCTTAATTCTTCTTTTCCCATTAATTTTTTTTACTTTAAACATCAAATATAGGATTTTGAATGTCATAGTTTAAAAGGTTTTAAAGAACTTCAAGATTTACAAAAATGGTGATTGTGGGCTGGATTTAACTCCATTTTCAAAATGGTTTTCACCGATGACTTCCAAATTCTTTGGGTGAACGGATTCATGTATAAATTTCCATATTCAAACCTCCTTTTTGAAATTGGATTTTTGGGTTGATTTGACCCTGTTTCCCAAAATCATTGATATGGTTGTTGTTAGTTTAAAAATCTTATTGTTAATACTTATTTGAATAGATTTTGTTGATTTGGAAACCTAACAGAAGGGAAAAGCTCAAGTACCAGAGTGATATTTGTTTTATCGAGGCAAGTGGACTTCTTGACTCTTTTTTTAAGTATAGAACCTTGTAGGGAATTTTATGATTTGTTGTAATGGGAATTGGTGAAGGGACTCGAATAAGAATTGTGTATTGTTATTTGATGATTTGATCTTTTAAGCAATTTGGGTTAAAACAAGAATCTTGTTGATTTGTGTGACTTTATTATATTGTGGGTGATTGGCCAAATAATATTAATCACTTGATGATATGACTTGATTGAGTGTTGTTGGAATAATTATGTTGAATTATCATCCTCATATTTGATCATTGCACATATCTGTTTGCATTGATATTGTATAACTATTGTGATAACATTGGTGAGAATGAGAGGAAATAGGGAATGGGCCACACGTCTTTGGCAGATTCATTGAAATAAAAAGAGGATCGGGCCACACACCTGTGGAAGATGCATGGACTAAAGAGTCCCCCATGGGTCCTGGGCAGAGAGACAATGGGTATGTATCGTAAAGACAAACATGCATCACTCTATTTGACATTTCTCATCATTGCATTGCACTAGATTTGATTATGATCATTGATAGATTGTTGATAATATTAAATTGTTTAATACTGTGATAATTTGACTATTCATGTTGAATGCAATTTGAAGGGTTCTTTATGTGCTTTGTCGTATAGAATGAGAACGTTTTAGGTTGGGCTGATTGAGTATTGCAAGTTGTAGTTTAGGAGGTTAGGATGGAGTGGTTAGAGCTCTTGTGTTCATTAATGCATTACTTAGAGTCAGTTATGTGCTTGTTGAGTACCTTGTGTTTGGTACTCACTCTCTTGCTTCTACACTTGTATTGCTTATGAGCCGAGATCTTCGTGATTACTCCTTCTTCTCTTCTTGTCTGAGGCTTTCTGTGGAGACTTGTGAGGTAGCTTCTTGTCATCTCAGCAGACCCTCTTACTCCTATTTATGATCTTATTCTATTCTAGAAGCAATGTCATTTTAGACATATATTTTTTTAAAATATATTTTAATACATTAGAGGTTTGTACGTGTCACAACCAGGTTTTGGGGTATTATTAAGTTTGATTAAGTTATCCGCATTTATGTTTCTTTGAGATTTCATTTTCACTTTATTTTCGCATTTATCTATTTATTTGGATTATAAGCTTATTTGTCTTAGTGGGATAAGACAAGTGCCATCATGTCCATTTTTGGGTCCTGACATAAACTTTCTCGGATTTTATGATAAGGAATATAATTAAAAATTACAAGAAAATTTTTGAACTTATTGTTCCTTTAATCATCTACTAGAAGAACAATCATTTCTGAAAGTTGTTAAAATCATTGTGTTCGACTACATTTCCAACAAAACTAATTGAAAAACTTATATCATTAATTAATCTAGTACTCCTCCAGACCCTTGGTTCCATATAGTTGCCCATATTATTAAAAATAGTTTCCTAAATTATTTATTAAGATAAATTAATTACATTTTCCCCATTTTACTCTTACGATTAATTCTTTTTGAAAGTGTAAACAAGTTTGCAAAGTTTCAAGCAAGTTTCTTAAAGGGTAAATTAGTAAAAATAACTTTCTTATTTATGATATTTTTAAAAGGCATGTAAAGAGAAAAGTGTAACAACTAATATGAGACAGAGGAAGTAAGCACGCTCGTCATATTATTTTATTTGTATCTTAATTGTCCACCCAATGTGAACAATCTAATTGGAAAGACTATTCTAGATCTTATAATTTAGAGGTGAAACTTAATAGTAATATACTATTATCTTTCAACAAAAAAAATTGTATTGCAATTCAAATTTCAATATTTTAATTTGAATTATATGTTATTTATTACTAATCATAGTAAATTGGAATAAGAGAAAGAGGCCTGATATATCCCTTAACTTTGTCATTTAGATCTGATATTCCCCTTGTTATGAAAGTGGCTCATATATTGCCCTATTATTACACAAATGGCTCACATATATCCTTTTCCTCTAACGGAAGTGAAAAAATAATTTTTTATTTAAAAAATAACCCATGTGAGGTATACTTGTTCCTTCTCACACGCTTTTTTTTTTACTTTTTTAATTAAACAGCTAATTTGAATTTATTATTTTGATGGTCAAATTTTTTTCACTTATTTTCTTGTAAAATTTACTATGGATGCCCCAATTTTTTTTACAGATATAAAAACTAAATTTCAATATAGCCGCAAAAAATTAGTTTTAAATTTTTTTCTCTTTTTTCATTCACGCTTTTTCTTTTTATTTCTCTTATTTTTACACTAAAGAGTGATAGAAAAAATGAAATAAGAATAAGAAATTTAAATAATAGTAATCAAGGAAGTCAAAAAATAATTTATGTGTGAAAAAAGATTAAAAATACATGATTTTTTAAAAAATTTAAGAATAAAAAAATAATTTAAAATTAATTTTATCACTTTTGTAATCGTAGGGGTATATGTGAGCCACTTTTATAACGGTAAGGGGTATATGTGAGCCAATTTTGTAATGGTATGTATATATATGAGCCACTTTTGTAACGAGGGATATATCAGCTCTAAATGATAAAGTTAAGGGGTGTATCAGGCCCTTTTTCTTTGAAATAATTGAATAGAATGACCATTTGGACAAATTTTCAAATAAAAATAACCCTATTATTAGTAAATTACCGAGAATATCTATTTGGTCATTAAGTAATCAATAGAATGACCATTTGATCATTAACTAATTATGTCTATGTCTTCTCAAATCTTCTCCAGGCACTTGTGTACGTTCAAATTATAAAATTCGACATCGCCACAAACGTGATATCTAAAGAATAGAAATATTGAAACGAGCTCATGATATCTAAAATTTAGGGTTGTTTAGTGGAGATTTGAATTTGATGTCCATTGAAATCTATCAATAAAACATTTCAAACCTCAAATTTTAAAATTTGATCTGCCGCAAATATGAATTGATCATTTTTAGTTAATATATAATATATTAAAAGAATCAAAATATTTAAAGTTGCTCATATCTATAATTTAGGTCTATTTTGAGGAGATTTGAGTTGGTCGGTATTGGAAAAAATTCAACTCATGAGGAAGATGTGTTGTAATGTATAAATATTAAATAACAGTGTATGTGATTATATATATATAGTTATACATCATACATATATATGGTTATGGACTATTTTGTAGTGACGCTCGAGGTCATTTCTGTGTTTTTGCATGCTTTGACTGCTTTGCCCCTTCCTGTAGCTTATTTATAGCTTTTGTGTAGTGTTGGGTTGGGTGGCATGCATCCCAAGGTGATCGGGTGAGTTTTGAGTGGTTTTAGCCATTTTGGAGGCTTAAGGTTTGAAAAACTTGGCATTAGTGAACATCTGGAGATTCTGATGTCGGATTGGAATTATGTCAGTTCCATCAGCGTTGAAGAGGTCATTTTGGTCTAATGTAATGATCGGTTCAGATTTTGAGCTTTTGTTTGGAGTTTGTATAATTAGGCATTTTAACTTTTGAGTTTTGTCCAAAGTTTGACCTTGTTCAACTTTCTTGGGAAATGCACTTGAAATGGAATTTTGCCAGTGCTGTTTGCTCTGAAATACCAAGTTTCATCTAGAATGACCTTCAGTTTGGTCCCCAAGTTAATTGGGATGACTTTGTAGTGTTTAGCATTTTGTGTATCTTTTCTTTGTAAGTGTTGACTTTGGTCAACATTTTGACAAGATGACCTCCACTGGTTGTTTTATCAAATCCGTTGAGTCTGGAATGTTTTTTTCAACTAGGTTATGATAATGCTCAAATCACTCTCCAAAACCAATTAAAAGAGTGAGTGATCATAGTCAATAAGAACCCAACAAAGAGTCGGGGTCGAGTCCCACACGGAATGGTGTATCGTGGAGAATTCCTTATCAAGAAATTTGGACTTTATATTAGCTCATTTGTAATAGTATGAACAATTGGGTGGATGATACCACCAACTTAATATAAAGCTTTGGTTATCAATTATCGCAATTGAACTAAAATATAGATGAAATCAAGAGTTAACAAGCAATAAAGGGGTGCAGGGATTGGAAATCGATATCACATAGAGGTAATTGTGCTGCTCTATAGTGATGAACATTCATGAATAGGCTAAGTCATCTTCATTGATGCTAATCATCTTTCGATGTCAAAACATCTATGCTTAGAATCTCCTTTCGATTTCATCTAATGCCAATCCTAAACAACCCAATACCTTATTCTACTCTCTCTTTCAAGAATAGGGCAAATAGATCCGACCCATAACCTCTCTTTCAAGCAAGTTATAGACATCAAACCTAAATTTCTAGTATTGAACTAATTGCCCACTCTAATCAATCTCTTTCGAGCATCAACCGGAGATCGAAAGTAGGAATTAAGTTTGCAACCTTAACCCTTAAGTTAACCCCATGGTAATTAGATGAAATTCATGTATAAACAGCAACAAAACAGAGCATAGCACAATACCAACTACATTAAATCAACACCCAACCCCATTTGAGCACCCCTAGATCTTGGAGTTTTAGCCACCCATCATAAAATGTAAAGAAATTATACCTTCCATGAAAGCAACCATGGGTAAATTGAAATCAAGTAATTAAGAGCAAACCCACTTGGGAATCAACTTCAATTTATCGAAATTCAACACCAAATTGTAAAACCCCAAAAACTAGAAAAGTGTTCTTCAAAGGTAAAGTTTTGTCAAACTCTCTAAACCTCTCAAAAGAGAACTTTCTGAACTATTTTTCAAACCTCTAAAAATTGTATCCTTTGGGCTATTTATACTTTCCCAAAATCCCCTTATAGACTGACTCGGCGACATTAGTCAGGCTCGCCAAACCTTCTCAATGAATCACCTTTCTTTTCTCATCTCGCCTTATGATGCTCTAGGTTTTAAGTGTTTGAACTCAGTTGGTGAACTCGATTGAGTCACGGTCGGTGAATCACCGAGTACCACCTCGGTTCACCTTTCAAGCATTACATCTTTGCTTTACACACTGTTACTTTTGGCGATGTGCATCAGGGTCGATGTTCTCATTCGGCGCATAGCCGTCATTACTGGAATCCACTGACCTTTTTTGATAGACACAAGTGTTATGCATTATCAATTTGGGCGAGGCCGTGCTCAGTTGGCGATCCGACCTTCATGTTGGCGATCAACAATGTTCACTTTGCACTTTTCTTTATATTTTTGTCATTTTTTTCAAACATCAGTTCTTGCCTTGGTCCAATTGCCTTCATAGCTGCAAAGCATCAACACTCTGTCAGAATAGGACAAAATTAGTCATTGAGAATACTAATTATTGAGCTAAATGAACTTTAAATGAGTGCAAACCTACAATTCATCATGTAGCATAGTTCATTTGTATTGATGGGGTTCCAAACAAATTTCAAACCCCAGCAGAAAATTTGGTATCCTTATGAAATCTCTGATGCGGTACAACACTGTTCTTTTCTTTCAGATCGTAGGCCCTTTGCCGCATTCATGGAGACCAGGTCCAAGATCTCCATGTTCGAGTGGCTCGAGCCATGTTCATAGAGGGTCACCTCCCTTTGCCTTCACGTTCTGGGCCTTTGGCCATGTTCGTGAAGGGCTGGCTTGCCTAGCATCCGTGTTCACGGGCCTTGCATTGTGTTCATGCAGGGTCAACTTGGCTGACCTCCGCATTCGCACGGGGGCCTCTGCATTAGCGTGGGGCCTCCACCTTCGCGAAGGCAAGTTAACTAGCACTTCAGATTTATTAACAATCATTAGTAGCATGCATTTCCCCATTTCTAAATTAGTATTTTTGTGATTTTCTGAGTAGTTATTGTTAGTTTTCAGTGATTCTTATTGGAGTGCATCGGGAAAGTTCATGGGTAAGTTCCGAGATGGTTAAATCCTCCATTTTCCTTGGTAATTCTCGTAAATTTCTCACTTTTCCACTGTTTTATTCCTTTTAAGCTAAACTAATGGTGGGACTGTTTTGGTTTGATGGTAGCTCAGCTTATGCCCATTTCCAGGGCACAACTCCCTTGAGCTATTTTGGCCCTTATTACAAAGTTGATTTTTTTACTTCATGGATGGGTCCCACGTTTTGTGTTGTGTTTTTTTTCTAATTTTCATTTCCCTTATCAATATTTGTATCGTTTTGTTTATTTTTTGTTCCCGTGGTATTGTTGATAGCTTGGCATCACTCTGAGGCTCTTCAGAAGTGAAAAGCACCTGAGTAAAGGTTCTAATGGGGTTTTTTCCTTGAGGTAAGTTACGATTTCCCTTTTCTTAGACTTACCAAATTTAGATTAATTATATTTTGAGAAGTATTGTATGATTAGGTTGGAATATAGGATTAGTTAGGCTTTTTGATTGTTAGTCCACTTATGGCAATTATTGGGCTTTTTAGTGTAGTTTTAGGTGGAAAAGCCTTAGTTTAGGTTGATCCTTATTGTCTGAATCGTATAGTATCCTTAGAAATGACTTCTAAGTGCATAAAACTTAGCCACATGTTTAATAGATTGAGTTGTTTGGTTGTTTGTGTAGTAATTTTGAGTTTATGATCTTGCTGATAATGAACTGTTAGGCCTGAGGCCGTGAGCTTAGACTAGTGGGAGTTCCAAGTTACTATGTTTGTGGTGTGATGGGTGTTTACTCGGTTGTGTGTGTTATATGGTTTGACATGTGATGCAGACTAGATTGTATTTGTGTGAAAGCATGATAATGGCATAATTGCATTTGTTATATGATGGAAAGAGCTTTTGAGACACTTTTGGGTACACCACACTTTCTACTGATTTTTTGTTCCTTGGGAGCCAAATTACTGATTTTAACAGATTTTACTGATGGAAACATGGCTTTAAGGAAAATGTTCTTTTTTTTGCATTATAAGGCATTTATTATTGAACTCTGGTAGCCCACAAAATGAATTTTGGGTTTTACTTTTTTGATAAGTTGAGGTAGGGCTCTACAGTTTCTTAGGGGTCCATGGACAGTCAGAGAGACAACTCCGAAACTTTTTGCATTCATCCTTCATTGGACACATGTGCATTGCTTCTCGTTGTGTGATTTACTTTATGTGTTTTTTTATGGTGTAGTAGATTTGTTGTTGCTTAACTTATTAGTAGTCTTGGTTACTTTTAGCCTTATATAAGACTTCTGCTAGTACAACCGTGTTGCTCTTTATATATTTAATCTTCTTGAGCTCAGTCGTTCTATGATGCCTATTGGGTATCCCATGTTTTGCTACTCATACTATGCTTCTGCATGTATTTCTAATTTAGCTCCCAGTATGAGCCACCCTCAGTGAGCCTTTGATCTACCTTGGCCGTTACAGACTTTGATCATTGTGAGCTCCTGATGTTCAGACACTTGCTGCTTTCTCCAATTTGTACTAACTTATGTTTTGTATTTTTGTTAGTCAGTTCTCTTGTACATTTATCTTTTCTGTACTTAGAATCTCCATTATGGGTGATACCAGGTTGGGGGTTAGGTTTTTTGTTGGTTTGTATTATTGGTTACTTTTGGGCCTCTTTTAGATATTTTGTATCCTATTACAGATTTTGATATGGCCCATTTCCTTTATCCTATTTCAATTTCCTCTCTTTCTTGTTACTATTATTTAAATTGTTATCTTCTGCATCTTTTGATTTTTGATTTAGGCTTGCCTACTCGAGGGTTGTAGTACGCACCATTATGACCTGATTTTTGGTCGTGATAGCATTATATCAGAGCTTTAGGTTCACTTCTCACCAACACAATAGCAAGTGCCTAGTAGCGTCTCATGGATCGGTATGATGACGTATGTATTTAATCTTCAAGAGGCTATAGGGAATTCTTTGGAAAACTTCATTGTTTCTTGTTTTTATCGTGCGTTGATGGTGCTAACATAATCTAAACTCCATTTGCCTCACTATTTCTTAGTTGGATAAGACAAGGTCGTTTGTGGGCAAGAGCCTCTTGCACATCCAAATAGAGCTCCAGATAGGGGTAGAGGTCGAGGCCAACACAAAGGTCAAGGGAGAGCAAGGGCTGCAATAGAAGCTTGAGATCAGGAGCGGGCACCACCACCAGAGAATGAGATAGATTTTGTGCATGTTCAACATCAACAGGATGGTGTGGGGCTAGCCCAACCTCCACCAAGATTCATGGTCATGTAGTGCTATAGGATACTTTGGCAAAGATCCTCAGCTTCATAGAGGGCATGTCATAGGCAGGGACTTTACCTAGCATTTCAGTTGGACCACATATTAGAGATAAGGCATAGACTTCAGCCACGTAGGGGCATAGGGTGTTAAGACCGCAAAGACTTTAGCCCAAGTAGGGGCATAGGGTGTTAAAACCCCACAAGTACATCATGTTGTTGCGGCTTCTTGTTTAGTGGTTCAACCGATTCCTACTTTTGCCCCGCCTATGGAACCTAGGCCAGCTATGTCTTTTGAGGGACATAAGAAGTTGGGTTGTTTCATCAGATTGGGTCATCCTTCACAGGTACTGCAGACGAGGATGCTCATGATTTTCTAGCTAGTTGTTAGGAGAGGTTGCATAACCTCGGGTAAGTGCAGTCCCACGGGATTGATTATACTACTTTCCAGCTTGATGGGTCAGCAAAGTAGTGGTGGAGATCTTACCTTGAATGCAAATTAAACCAGTCGAGTCACCTTTGATAACTTGGGCATAGTTCTCCGAGGCTTTCTTAGAGAAGTTTGTATCTCATAGCTTGAGGGAGTGGTTGTAAGATGAGTTTACCAACTTGACTTAGGTATCACTATTAGTTGCAGAGTATGAGACGTGGTTCCACGAGTTTGCTAGATATGCGGCAATGCTTATGGAGATAAAGCACGAGAGGGTGCATAGATCTGTCAAAGGGCTCTCATTTCCGCTTTGATTTACTATAGAGTAGATTGTGTCACTGAGCTGTTCTTTTCTGTAGGTAATTTACCATGCACGCACCATTAAGGGGATCCATCATGAGGCCTATGGAGGCAGCAACAAGAGGCCTCATCGTTAGGGTGGTTTCAGCGGGTCTCACTCCCGTGGTAGAGGGTTTCTGGGCAAAGGTTACCCATAACAGTTTTAGGCTGCTAGGCCGGTTCAAGAAGTTTTTTAGCTTATAGATTGTGGCACTACTATGGGTTCTAGGGGTTAGTTGGTTTACACTTCTAGAGGTTCACATTCAGGGTATTAAAGTCATAGCAGCTAGTCAGGTTCAGATGAGTCATCTCAGCGAGTCTGTTTTGGTAAGAGTTGATATAATTGTTGCGAGTTTGGCCAATTTCTAGAGATTGTTGTAGGGGTTGATCTTTCTGATAGTAGGGACAGTAGCACTAGAAAGGTCACCAATTTCAGGCCCTAGGGCTCTAGTGCAATTAACTAGGGGTGGTCCCAGGGTACTCGAGGTAGTCCTTAGGCAGGTAGGTCAGGTGGTCGAGGTGGACGCGGCCATATATATGCTTTTCTGGGGAAGCCAGAGGTGAAGTAATTGAATTTCTTTATCACATGTATGATCATCATCTCCCATCAGCCTGCATATGCTCTATTTTATACAGGGGTTATTCTTTAGTAGTGGATCAGGTGTGTAGATCTTTTGTGGTGACCATCTTGTGGGATGATACTTGGCTAGACCTGATGGTGTTAGGTATGGTAGATTTTGACTTGATTCTATGCATGGATTGGTTGTCTACCTATTATGTAGTCTTGGATTGCTTCTCCAAGACTGTTACTTTGTGTATGCTTGGTATTTCTCCTCTCGTGTGGACTGGTACTGATAGTCATATGTCGAGAGATGTGATCTCTTTTTCAATGGAGTGACGGTTGGTAGGGATGGGGTGTCTATCTTATCATGCTTATGTCCGTGATACTAGAGCTCACACTCATTCTCTTGAGTGAGTTCGTATGGTTAGAGAGTTTGCTAACGTGTTTCCTCCCAATCTACCTTGTCTTCCTCCTGAATGTGATATCAATATTGGGATTGAGGTTGACCCGAGCATGATATTTCAAAACTTACACCTCAATTAAGATGTATAAATGATCGATATCAATTTAAAGAACTCAACTAGAGTTGAGGTCGATCCCACAGGGAATTGCTTTAGAAATAATCCTACCAGTTCTTATATTCTGTTGCGGTTGATATTTCCAAAATGTGAATTGTATAAAGTGAATATTGGGTTGTTTTTGTGTTTAAATAACCAATTTTAGTAAAAATTGAATGTCAACAGTAACAGACGATAGTTCCACAATTTAATATTAAATTAGAGTAGACAAGGATTATGTTCCCCATAACCTTTAGACTACAACTTTAATCTTTACACAAATAATAGATTCTCGACAACTTCATACGTTCATAGCATGCTACGTACATCTAAACGATTTTTTGTCCTATCAGATGAATGTCACATTTCTCTTCTCAGTCTTAGAGTGTTTGGAAATTGACCCTTACTTACCTGATAAAGAGACTATCCTCTCTCGATCTCAAGTCTTTAAAACAAGTCGGTAGATTTCGTTCCTAGATTTTAATAATCATAACTTTTCTCTCGAACAAGTGATGAATATAGGCATAATATAATGTGTGCACTCATCAGAAAGCATTCAATATGAAAATAGAAATGGGGTATAAAGTCATCAATCAAAGGCTATTCATGTTAGATTCTGGCGTTGTATTTTAGTCATGGTTCCCACAATCTTAGTTGTGGTGTTTAGCCGCTCATATTCTCAATGAAACAAGAAGTAGACATTAATGAAAGAATAACAAAGTAGACTTACAATGAATGAAAACCAAAAGCTTCTTGATTATAAGCACAAAATCAGGATCAAAATTATTGATCAAAAGTACCAACCAAATGTATCAAAAAGGAAACTATCGTTTCTCCACAAAGAACGTGTCTTAGAGTATCGATGATCATATAAAAATAAAACCTAAGAAATTAAAATAGTCTTCGAAAAGAGTCCTACACGAAATAGGAGACATAACAGGCAACACAGCTCACGAGCAGGGTAAATAGTCCGTGAAGCTTTTCACGGCCCGTCAAAACCCCTCGTGAACCAACACTTAAACAAAAAGTTGTCAAATTCAACTGTAGCTTCTTCACGAGCCACTGCATGGCTCGTACATAATACCATGGGCTGTCTAGGGTCTTCTGTCATCATACTTGAACTTTCTTTCCTCAAGGTCATTTCCACGAGCCTCCTCATGCCCCGTACAAAGAACCATGGCTCGTATAGCCTGCCGTCAAGTCTCTCATGTCATTTTCAACTTTTTCCTTCTATCACTTGCTTTAAAGTATTTTTTTTCCTGCATATTAACAAAAGAGCCATCATATCCACATAAACATGCTCGATTTCTTGCACTAATCCTTTGTTTTGGGTGTCGAATGTGCTATAAGTTCACGGCACATCAACACCCTCAACTTAGAACCATTGCTTGTCCTCAAGCGATGGAAAAGTCCAACAATGATGCTCAAATATATAAGAAAAAAATATTAAAGATATGCAACAGCTCCTTTCAAAAAACTTACATTCAAAACCATCTAATTAACATGCAAGGATCTATGGGCGACATTCCATTACATATAGTCGATTATGCTTGTACCAGTAACAAATCCTTCAGTCAACTTAAAAAACTTGCAAATGCAAACATAGTGCCCTCACCACAAAGAAGTCCCTCACACATGATTTCAATTATGAATTTGGGACTGACAAATATGCTCACTCTCCAAAAGAACTTCTAACACTGTAAGTATTTCAACCATAAGCTTCCCCTTGTTTTCTATGCTTCAACTATCAAATAACCGGAATAGGATCACTATAGGACTTTATTTGCTTGTAATGTTGGCTCGGGTTAGGGAGTGGAACATTTGGGCATATGAGTGACTAGATTACCTTGGTTCCCCAAAGTTACCATTAGGTCACAACTCTTTCTTAAGTTGTTCCAACCTCTTTTCTTTAGCACATCCCGACACCCACATCATTTTTTATATTTTCTTTTCTTTTTCTCTTTCTTTTTTTCTTTTGTCTCTTTTTATTTTGTCTTTTCTTCTTTTTCTTTTTTTATAACCACAATATAGTTGAACCATTCCTCTTTTGCTTTGTGGTTTCGTGCCTTCGGAATGACCAAAGATTTGATCCTGCTAAGATCTTTCTTTTTCATTCGGGTCATGATCACCCTAAACTTAGATTTCTGCCTGGCTTGAGGCATCGTTTATTCGGAGAACCAAGGATACGATAACAACAGGGTGACAACAAAATTCAGATTCAAAGCTCAAACATGGTTCAAGGGTTAATGCTTTCATTTGGTAGTTGTTTTTTACTAAAGTGGACTATATACAAAGACGACATATGATCCTTTCCTATCCAGTTATTCAACAGTCTTAGCAAGACTACTTGGGCAAGTTCTAGCTTATACCTACAGAGTTAAACTTCACACAAACATTCACACTCACTCATGGCACATGCTTACTGTTTTTAGCATTTAGTCAACAAATTCTTGTCCTAATTAGCAATAATCAACACGTAAGTATATGTAATGTCGCACAAAGAGCCTAACATTCAACTATCAAATCATAGGATATTATTATTAGATTTTCATACAAAACTCAAGTTGCGCATACTTCAATACTTTCAACATATTTGTACACAAAAAAACTAAAAAACATTACCAGATTATCAAACTAATGAGCCAACCTCCATACACTATGACTACTAATGGTAGGTTGCTCAACCACCCCCCACCCCCCCAACAAAATAGACTTTTCCCTTAAAGTACAAGATACAGGGGCTATGGCGAGTGTTTATACCTATGAGGATGATGGCAGCACCCTCATCCACATGTGCTCTCTCAAGTATAGGTGTTGTCTCGGGTCAGCTACTATCAGGAATAAGTCTTTCACTGACTGCGGGAGAAGCAGGGCCACTACCGAAGGCTCCAGACCTCAGTGCATCACACTACTGCTCTAATTCTTCCTTTTCTATGGCATCTTTCCTGGATTCTCTCCTAGCTTTCTTCAGCCTCCTACATTCTTCCCATGGAGTTTCATCACGAATGGCAGAATCATGGTTCCTTTCTTTCCCTTTATCCTTTCATGTCTCGAGCCTAGCAAGGTCAACCCAAATGTCCCCAATTGCCTGAGTAACCGGAGGCATACTAAACAGATTCATCAGCAAAACTGGTTCAAGTGTGGGAGGCATTTCAACCGACTTGGCAGTCAGGTTTGCAATATCAGACCTCATAGCGGCCAGCTGGCCCTGCATATAAGAAGTGTCGGCAGGGCTCAAGGCATCTATTTAGATATTGAAATGTGCCTCTAAGCCATCAATCTGATTCTTCATCACAGAAATCTACTATTAGATTTCCTCGCGCAACCTTTGTTTTACACTTTGGACTTGATTCTGGATGACCTGGGGTAGTCTTTCAACTACTTGATCAAGTATAGCTCTGGTTTGTCGATTTTCCACCACAAGTCTATGAAAGAAAGCTATACGTAAAGAAACAAATGTACCTGCAGCAGACAAAGCTGGTGCTACTGAAGGCTGATCTCCCGGGGCTGCCTATGCTGACCTCTTACTATACTTACCATCCACTCCCTCATCTCGGGCTGGCTCAACCAGTACATATGGCAACAATGCTAGTAATGCTAAAGGGCTTACTCGTGTGCCGTATAGTGGGTTGGCCACATCCTTGATCTCAGAAACAGAAGTGAACTTAGTGGCCTCGATGTATCTATCCACCAACTTATTAGGTGGTATCTGGGCATGCTGGCACAATCTCCTGATCAGACAAGGAAAGGAAATATTTTCTTTTTTATTGAGGGCACGGTCCATCATTTGTATGGCAATTAGCTGACCCACATTCAGTCGGTAACCTGCCATGATATTAGCTATTAAGGAAGTTTGGGAGGGCAAGAGAGTGTTATCATTCCCTATCAGCCACAACTGTGCACGAACCAATGCCCCCTAAACTTAAGCTGGGAATGTGAAAGATGCCTTGGTGATGTGCAGCTTTGGATTAGCTACCCATAATGCTGCCTCACCGTTAGTTGCAATCAGTCCAGTAATCCATTTCATAATATGCTCATGAGAAACTGGGTCACCCATCTCCAACTCACTTGTCACCGAGTGGTGACAACCCTTTATATAAACCTACCGCAGTAGGTGCAGTGTACTCTGGACCATGAAGAAATCTGTTAATTGTTGTCTCAGAAATATCCACCTCGGTACCACGAATAAACACCTCATCTAGTCGTGGCTACTTCAATGCTGCTGCTTTCTTCCCTCTTTTAGATGTTTCAAAAGTTACTGAATTAAGTTGTGTAGTAGCATATACGGAATAGAACTCTTTGGTTAGATGCCTCCCAAACTGCCCTGGCTTTTTAGTCATCCACTCAAAGTGGTGCATCATGAAAAGGCCATAAATCTCTAGGAAAGCTTGCAAATCAGCGTCGATAATTCTATTCTCCGGTATTATGGGCCTCAGGCCTATACCACTGGATTTGGACATTATGCCTGAGTCAAAAATAGCCCTTGTCCTAGGAATTGCCCATGTGTTGTGGATAACCTCAATGAGCTTCCGTTGAACCACTGGGTCAGATTTCTTTTCTCGGACAAACAGCACAACAGACTCCTCACTTTCACTAGCATTGTTGTCCTCCTGACTATCCCTCTCTTCCTCCTCAGCCTCAACTGCAGGTGGGTCATTTGCAGAAGCATGGGATGCACCATCATTAGAACCATCTACATCCTCTTCAGACTGAGAAGGAGTCGGGTCATGATGCTCTGCTACTTTGGCTGTCCGAGATCGAGTTGCTCATGGTGAGTGCTCTTTAATATTAGTGTTGACTTGGAGTCTCGGACTACTTGGTGCATCACTATCGGAGCTAGGTTCCGGAGAGGCAGGGGGTGTGGTGTGTTTTTTGCTATTTTTCATCTTATCTTTTTAGCCATTGTACCTATGAGGTAGGGAGTTAGAATTCTTGAACAAAAATTGACTACACCAACGAGCACTCAGACTTCCCCTGTATACCTATATAAAGTGATGATTTTCCTTAAGAATGTCTTCACTCAATAAAAAAAGAATGAAATAATAAAAGAAAAACTTCTTTTTTGGTTTACTAAATTTTCATTTTTTTTAACGGAGGGCTATACGGTCTATGAAAGGTACCACGGCCTGTATAAACCCTTGTGAAGTGGATGCAGTAGTGAAGAAGTACACGGTCCGTGAAGCCTCTCGTGGACTTACACTTTGGTGTATTTTTGGTAGTCTTTAAATCTAACCCATACATGTAAACAATATCACGCATACAACATGAAATCTCTTATCTCTAAGCATCCCATGTACATGAATTCTCATTGTATTCAATACCCACCAACTATTCAATTAAGCTCAAGCCCCAATCATGCGATTAATCAAGTTTTAAACAAATCCATTAGCCAATACACTCAAGAAATTCAAAATACAGAAGCACTTATGAATTCATCAACAATTAACACTACCCCAATCATAATTTCACAATTGTAAGTGTAGATCAACACAAATTAGGGGACTTACTTTGGTTTTACACCACAATGCACAAGAGAGTGTGATTCTTGTTTGAAGATGGAGAATGCTTAGAATATGAGATTAATATTTTTGATTTCTTTGATTCCTTGTTATAAATGAATGAGAATGATTATTTGGTTGTGAAGAGATGTTATGAATTCAAAAGAAGTGCGGAAGAACGGGTCTCTTGGCGCTTTGGTGTCTTTTATTCAAAAAATAAGGTTTTGGGTCACGCTTGGTCGGGTCAGGTCGAGTTTATTGGAGCCGACATACCTTAAATGGGCTGTAAAGTGGCTCGTGAAGAGCATCACAGCCCATGTAGCTGGTCGTGACCCTGTACTTGGACAAACAAAAATTTAAAACTTACCTCAATGTTCACAGTAGGCTTAACGGTCCGTCAAAGCTTGAACATACCGTAAACCCTTCCATGAACATTCCCCCACTCAACCTGTGAGGCCACGACCCACTTGTAACACCTTTCACAGGCTGTTTAGTTCTTCACGACCCGTATGCCAGCCCGTGGTGACAACTTATAATCTCAAGTCCTTCCTGCATACCTTCAACACTCAGTGAACCTATATAAAAATTATAAAAATTTAACTACTTATTACAATTACATCTTAGGTTGCCTCCCAAGTAGTGCTCAATTTAATGTCGCGGAGCGATTCAGGTTACTTTATTACTTAGACTTCATCAAGTTTGCATTCCTCAACTATCTTTACTTTTTCTAGGATCCCTATGTACAACTTGACTCGCTGACCATTTGCCTTGAACATTTCACCCTTTTCATTCTCAAGTTCAATGGCTCCCGACTTAAATACTCATGTCACTTTGAATGGTCCCGACCATTTGGACATCAACTTTCCCGGAAACAGTCTCAGCCTTGAGTTAAACAACAGCACCAAGTCTCCAAGGCTTAAAGTCCTTTTCTCAATATGTTTGTACAATGCAGATCTCTCATAAGCTCTCAGCTAAAACTCATCCATCTCCTTTATCTGCTCTAATCTCATATTTGCTGCTTCACTCAAACTCAAGTGTAGCTTATTTAGCACCCACAACGCTTTGTGTTCTAACTCCACAGGCAAATGTCATGCCTTTCCAAACACTAAAGGGTCGTTTGGTAGGAAGTATGAGGATAAATAGTCCATGTATTATGTTTGGTATTATTTAATACTTTGTTTGGTAGGAATTTTGGGTCCATGTATAACCAATCCATGGATTAGTTATACACCCTACATGGTATTATATGATGTATTACTAATACCTCTCATTTGGTGGTATTAGTAATACATAGGATTTAATACCATGGGATTATCCATGTAAAGACAAAAATATCCCTCAAATCCTTTTAATCATTTTATGTATTTTCTTGATTTTATGTTTTATGTTTGTACTAGTAAATTTATTTAAATAAATTATCTTACAAATTTTACTATTTAGAGAGAGTTGTTTGTGCTAAATAAATTCAATACAAATCAATACAATATTTGAAATGTGAGTTACTTAACATTTACTAATTGAAAAGGCAATTATATATCACCACGTGACGTTTATGATCTTAATTGAATGTATTATTTGTTGACATATGTGATTTTCTGATTATTTGTATTTTGAACAACTTATAAAATTACATACATATAATTATTAAAACTACAACTTGCAATTTTTATGTGTAAATGTAGATGGTTTATTTGATTATACTATTGTTTACCATCTTTTTGGTTTTAAAAGTAGTTCGTCTATCTTTTTAAAATTGAATTGACGTTTTGTGAGTAATCAATTTATTAAGATAACAATTATTTTACCCTCAAATAATTCAAGTGAGAAAATAACAAATATGACAACAAAATTGTTCTTCTCCTAACTAGTTAGAAGGCCATAAAAATTAATATTGTTCGTCAATTATGTGCTTTGACCCGATTACATGAAATAAAAAATCTCATAAATAAATCAAGGGTATAATTGGAAAGAAACATTTTGTAGAGTTTTAATCCAGACACAAGGGTAGATGGGAAGCAATGAACCGAACACTTGATAAAAAAATAAACCATGCATTACTAATCCCTGCACTACTAATCCATACATTACTAATCCCTGCATTACTAATCCCTGCGTTATCAATCTTTGCACCAAACGACCCCTAACTGGTACGGTGACATACCAATAGGTGTTTTGAAAGCTATCTGGTATGCCCATAATGCATCATCTAACTTCCTTGCCCTGTTAGTCCTGTTGGCATTCACAGTCTTTGCCAATATAGACTTTATCTCCCGATTAGAAACTTCAACTTGTCCACTCATTTGTGGATGATATGGCATTGCTACTTTGTGTTGTTTCACCCCATATTTGGCAAGTAGATTGGTAAACACTTTATTACAGAAGTGCGAGCCCCCGTCACTAATAATCGCCCTAGGTATGCCAAACCTAGAGAAAATATTTCTCTTTAAGAATCCTGCAACACTCTTGCCATCATTCTCTACTAATGCAACAGCTTCTACCTACTTGGAGACATAATCAACTCCCACCATATGTATTTCTGCCCATACGAACACACAAATAGTCCCATGAAGTCGATGCCCCATACATCAAATAATTCAACCTCTAAGATAGGTGTCATAGGAAGACCATGATAATGAGATATAGCTCCTTGCCTTTGACAAATATCATAGCCTTTTACAAGATCAAATGCATTTTGATGAATTGTGGGCTAGTGGTAACCACTTTGAAATACATTGTGGGAAGTGCGAGCCTCACCATGGTGCCCACCAACTGGAGAGGAGTGACAAGCTTCAAGAATACTCAGCATTTCAGCCTCAGGTACAAACCATCTAATTATGTTGTCAGCACAAACCCTGTACAATTAAGGTTCATCCCAAAAGTATTTGCCCACATCATATAAGAACTTTTTCCTTGGTTGAAAGGTCAAGTCCTCAGGCATCAAGTCACTGACAAGATAATTAGTAAAATTAGCAAACCAAGGAATAAGATCAAGAGTCGCAGCTAATACCTGTTCATCTAGGAATGAATAATCAATGTCAAGCTCGGCTTACCCCTTCTTTTCTGCTTCAAACCTTGACAAGTGCTCTGCCACTTGGTTTTCACAACCTCTTTGGTCATTGACTTCAAAATAAAATTCATGTAGCAAGAGCACCCATCTTATCAATCTAGGCTTCACATTTTTCTTCGCCATCAGATATCACAATGCTGCATGGTTCATGTGCACTATTATTTTTTTGCCTAGCAGATACGCTCTGAACTTCTTAAATGCATACACAACTGCAAGTAATTCTTGCTCAATGATTGTGTAGTTCTTTTTAGCTCTATTTAATGCATTGCTTGCATAATATATTAGGTGAAAGATCTTGTTCCACTTCTAACCTAGCACAACCACAAAAGCAACACCATCTGCATCACACATTACCTCAAATGGCTGCGACCAATCTGGAGCAATGATAACTGGAGCTGAAATTAACTTCTCCTTGAGACATTCAAATGCTTTGGAGCATGCCTCGTCAAAGGTGAACATTATTTCTTTCTCCAACAACTTACACAAAGGGTGTGCAATCTTGGAGAAGTCTTTAATGAATCGCCGGTAGAATCCTGCATGTACCAAGAAACTACGAACTCCCTTCACAAAAATAGGTGGAGGTAGCTTCTCAATGACTTCAATCTTTGCCCTATCCAACTCCCAGTTCAGAACTAGGTTTGCCTCTTCACACCTCTCTAATATCCTGCTAAGATTTAACAAACAATCATCAAAAATATCTCCTACTATAGAAAAGTCATCCATGAATACCTCCAGAGTGTCTTCAACCATGTATGAGAAAATGGACATCATACATCATTGGACAAATGCAGGAGTATTACATAATCCAAATGGCATGCATTTGAATGCAAAGGCACCATATGGACATGTAAAAGTGGTTTTCTCCAAATCTTTAGGAGAAATTGAAATTTTGTTGAACTCGGAGTACCTATCCAAGAAACATTAACAGTCTTTCCCTGCAAGTCTATCCAACGTCTGATCCATGAAAGGCATCAGGAAATGGTCATTTAAGGTCTACTTGTTCAACTTCCTATAGTCCATGTATACTCGCCAACCTGTGACTAGCCTTTGTGGGATTAAATCATTCTTAGCATTCGCCACTACAATCATTCCAACCTTTTTGGGTACACACTGCACTGGCTCACCCAATGACTATCAGAAATGGGGTACACTACCCCTGCGTCTAACCATTTAATGATCTCCTTCTTTACAACTTCTTGCATCGGTGGATTCAACCTCCTTTGGTGCTCTATACTTGGGCTGCAATCCTCCTCTAGTTGAATTTTGTGAGTGCAAATCCCATGAGGTATCCCGATAATGTCAGTAATGGTCTAGCCAATTACTTTCTTGTACCTTTCCATCACTTTCACCAATGTTTGCACCTGTTCAACATTAAGATCTGCAGCCACAATAACAGTAAAGTGTTATTTGCACCTAAGAATAAAAACCTCAGATGACCGGGTAGTTGCTTAAATTCCACCATGGGTGGCTCTTCAATGGATGGTTTTGCTGGAGGGCTTGGCTTGTTCTTCAGATCTAGGTCTAACTTCTTAGGAGCATATGAATGTGATCCCATGCCCCATAGTGCATTTAGGGTCTGTACGTAGTGTATTCTGAAGACCTCATCGAAATTCATAATCATTGCGGCAAGTGTTTCTACAGTGAACCTTTCTTCTATAGATGCTTCAATGCCCCCTTCCTCCATTGTATTAATTATGGACACAACACTCATATCTTGTGGTTGCTTCATCGACTTGCACACTTTGAATTTAACTTTCTCATTATTCAGCCTGAACTTTAGCTCACCGCTCTCCACATCAACCAATCCTCTTCTAGTGGCAAAAAATGGCCTTTCCAATATTATGGGAACTTTCAAATCCAAATCGCAGTTCAAAATTACAAAGTCAACTAGAAGGTTGAAACTCTCTACTTTTACAAGTACATCATAGAGAATGCCGACTAGCCTATTTACTGACCTATCTGCCATCATCAGTCTCATAGCAATAGTCTCTGGAGTTCCTACACCCAGTTGCTTGTATATTGCTAGCGGTATGAGTTTGATACTCGCTCCCAAGTCACACAAAGCTTTTGCAAACTCAAATGCACCAATTGTGCAGGGTATGGTAAATGCACCTTGATCTCCCTTCTTTTGTACTAAGGACCTTGTAGCAATCGCAGTACAATGGTGAACATTATATGTAGGTTCAAAGCGTGCTGCTCTCTTCTTTCTCACTAAGTCTTTCATGAACTTAGCATAGCCTGACATCTGTTCTAGATCTTCTACCAACGGTATATTAACCAATAGCTGATGTAGCATGTATATAAACTTCAAGAATTTTCCATCTTCGGCTTTCTTCTTGAATCTTTGTGGGAGAGGAGGAGGTCTGGGAATCTGTTGTAAAGGTTGTGGTGCCTCTACTGTATACTCTTTAGCTTTGCTTACACTTTCACTTGCTATTCGTGATCTCTCAACCTCTTTTGTTCTGACTGAATCTTCTAAATCTTCTCTACTTGCCTCTTTTTCTAGATCTACTTCCATACTTGCTTTCTGCTCAGTATTCGTAGGCTCAGTTTCTAGCAGTGATTTACCATTTCTAGTGGTAATCGCCATGCAATGCCCCATCCTTCTTTGGATTCTAAATTGTGTCGCTAGGTAGCGTCCCACTTTTGCTTTAGTTAAAAGAGGCAGTGAGTTGCCCCAACTGTTGTTCGAACTACTTGATCAAGGTAGTGTGCGAGTCTACTAGCTGACTCATGCTGGGAGAAACATTATTCAATTCCTTTATTCCAACATCAATAACACCTTTGCTAACATGTCCTCCATCTTGGACCCACTAGATCCGCTACATGCTCGATCTCTATTTTGTGGAGGCATATGCACATCATTTCGATCATTTTTGTGCCCATCTCTACTTTGCCAATTATCTTGGTCTCTGTTTCCGAGTCTGTCATATTGACCACCCCACAGATAGTTGTTGACACCCAATTTAGACCCTCCACATTATAAAATAATCATCGAGCTTCTTTAATTTTTCAAATGATTTAAAATAATTATTTTTTATGAAATTCAAAATATTTTCAAGATATTTTTATTTAATTTTGTCAATTTTATAATTTTAAAATAATAAATATGTTTTAAATAATTAGTACATTTTATAAATTTTCAAAGAAATCATCTCAAAAGATTTTACATTTTTAATTAAATATTTTATTATTAATTTAGTTTAAGTTTAAATTATAGTTATAATTTTGAATTAATTAGTTTTATAATTAAGTTAATTATTTTATTTCGTTAAGATTTAGAAGCTTGTTAATTAATTAATATTGATTCATCTTATTTGAATTTTAGCCAAATTTGCAAAATTAAACTCAATTTGGCTAAGTTTTAAACTTAATGGCTTTAATTTCAATACATTTGGCGAAATCCTCAATTCAAAAACCTAGCCCTTTATTACAAATCTAACCCTTGTATCTTACATTTAACCTTTTCTTTCTAACCATTTGTGCTTTCTTTCTTGTACCAAACCGAACCAATTCCCATAAGCCCAATTCTTTCTCAGCTAACCCAGCCCAATTTGTTTTCTCCAGCATTACAATACAACAACGACAATACATACGCATACAACAATTCCAACAACCCATACGCGTATACCAACCGACCCCAATTCATCTTCTCCAAATGAACAAACCCAGAATCACAACCCCAAATTCGTTCAAGCCCAGTCATCGCGCGTGACTCTCCCCTTCTCCCTTATCCTCTCCGTACGAAGAACGTTGGAGAATAATCAGGTGTCTCAATCTCGTGTGCTCGATTGTCCTTGCTCCATGAAATCAATGGTTCAACTCGTTTTTCCGTTCAAATCCTTCAAGAATTCGAAAAGCATCTTGGTACTCAAGCGAATTCAATTTGTTGAATTCGAATTTCTCTACCCATTTCCCCCATTTTTCTACCCTAATCTCCTCCTATAAATGGCCCTCTTCATTCTTTGTTGAAGGAAAAAAGGAGAGAGATGGCAGAGGATACACGAAAAATACACAGAAAATAGACGCGAGATAGAAGCAAAATAGATAGTCGAAACTAGGCAAAAAAATCAGTTTTCTTAAACCAAAAAGAGGCTGGGAGTCTAGATTTTAGTCTCTTTCTCACTCTTGGAGCTTCCATCAGAGCTTTGTCGGAGTTCTCGGAGTTCATCTGCTTGTGGTAAGAAATCTTCAAGCCCATTTGTCTCGGTGTGCTGCTCCAAAACAGGTAACTTCTTCCTTTCCTTCTATTAGTTTAATCTCATGTCTCTAATTTGTTGGTGTTCTATGTTAGAGATGATAGTCATTGTTATTATGTCGTTATGAGTTTCTGATTTTTTTAAGCTTGTATTCCAGGCTACTGAGAATCATGATTTTAGTCGGACATTTTCTTATTTGAACCTATACACTGTTTGTCCTCATCCCTGATCAGCGTCTGGCTTAAATAAAAAATGTTGAAATGTGCTTAAGCTTTGCTTTACCTTTTGTTTCAGATCTTATTGATCCTTACTCGCTCATTTTTGTATTGGTTTAACATCCAAGACGATGTCTTGCTAGTTTAATCTTTGAATATAGTTCACAACTGATTCACTCTTTACTTCGTTGTGGTGTTTGAACTGGAGTCTAGTTCATCTTTCTGTTTGTTCTAGCTTGATTTCTTCACTGTCTGTTTTCAATTTCACAAATACAATATAAATGATACAACTTTAACCTGAGTTGCTTCTTGATCCTTGTCGTAATATTTTGTCAACATTAGTTTAATTTCACTATGTCATCTACTCGAGTTTCGCTTAATGTGGAGCAGCGATGTTATAGCTTTTTAATTTTAGTACATTGCAATAATGTGTCGGCTTCAATGGCTACTTGTTTGGTTTGGAATTTCGATTTTTAGCCAAGTTTGGAAGCTATAGTATTATTGTCTAAAAATTTTTCTTGCTTACCTGTTAAGCTACAAAGAATCTGAGTTGTTCTGATATTGAATCTGCCTGGAGAAAGCAAAGCGTGTTTATGTTGCTGATATTAGTTTTACGAGTTGGTTCTGTTAAGGAGTTCGATTCATTTCATTTTACTCTCTATTATTAAATACCATTCATGTGTAGATGAATCTACTGTCATCTATATTCTATTCGGTTTTGTAAGGATGTGTTGTAACTGATTGTCCGATGAGCTTAAAATAATGTGATTTGAGATCAATTTAAGAGTACATGTATACATGCTTCTCCATATGTAAAAATAAAGGGCAGTAGCATGTTATTCCCTGTGGTATGTCCTCTGGTGAATAAATTTGATTAATTCCTTAAGTGTAATTATCTTTTCTTAATAGCTTGTTATTAGCGGGTCCTTTAAGGAGTTAGGTGTTTTGATTTGATTTGTCCGTAGCTTGTCAAAGTTGATTGTATTTGTAATTTTCTATCTCTCGGTTGTTTAATTAAAGTTTATTTTAGTTAAAGCTTAATGTTTTTGTTATTAATGATTCTTAGATCATTCCTTCTTTTATATTGAATTACTCTGTTAACTCTCTTCCTTTCCTTTTGTTGCACGTGACATCATCCCAGTTCATTGTGGACTCTCCTTCTCCTTCGCATTTCGGGTCATTTGAACCCAAACCTTTCTCGAGTCTATCTCTTTGGAGTCCAAATTTGAAAATTGGAGGTCTATACATAGGCGTACAGGGCTGGAGCAGATCTTAACCTTAAAAAGGTCCAAATTTGGATTGTATACACCAGTATACACTAATATGCAGGATGAAATGTAGATAAATACAGGTTGAAGGCGGAGTTACAGGTTTTGGAAGCTGAAGTAGGCTGTATACAGCCCAATATACAGGAAAATAGGCCAAAATACGGCCCACATACAGTAATATACGCTCAGCGTATACACATGTTGCAGGGGCGAAAGATGGGCTTAAAGCCCCTATCCTTACTTTGTTCAGCAGGTCCATGAGAAGAGAAGAGGGCTGAGGCCCATTCTTCTGCCCAGTAGCTGTTTTGAAGTTAAATGGGTCAAAGCCCATTATTTTAACAATTCTTAGACTTAAGGACAGGTTGGGCCCGAAGTCCAAATTTGAATTATTTATTTCTGAGGAATTGACACATGCATACAATTACTACATACAATTAGCAAAATATAGCTCAATATTAATTAGCAATTAATAGTCCAAAAGAAAAATAGCACGTTTTAGCCTAAAAGAAGTATAACAGACTTTTTACAGTTTTTTTTTAACCATGTGTAACCAACCGGCATTAATTAAGGAGATGTGGGATTATTTTTTCTTCCTTGTTTTTAACTCCCGTAATTAAGGAAGCTAGCTTTTCTTTAAATTCTCAAACTCAACTTTATTATCAATCTATTTAAAAAAATATCGACTCAACTTTTTTTTAAAAAAAAATTCAACAAGTAACTCAACTTTAGTATCAGTCTATTTAAAAGAAATATTAATATAGTTTACAACAACACAAAGATATATTTAATTGTAATTTTATGAATTATTTTTTTACCAACCGACAGTAATTAGTCTATTAATAAAAACGTTTACCTACTTTTAAGAAATGAAAAAAATATTTATTAATTAACCCATTAAAAAAGGTTACATCAACTTTTAATGAAGGATTTTTTTTATCTTTAATTAACTTATTAAAGATCATGGCTACTTTTACGACAAGAAAATATATTATTAATGCTCAATTAACGTGTATTAATTATATCAGTCTATTTAAAAGAAATATTAACATAGTTTACAACAACACAAAGATATATTTAATTGTAATTTTATGAATTATTTTTTTACCAATCGACAGTAATTAGTCTATTAATAAAAACTTTTACCTACTTTTAAGAAATGAAAAAAATATTTATTAATTAACCCATTAAAAAAGGTTACATCAACTTTTAATGAAGGATTTTTTTTATCTTTAATTAACTTATTAAAGATCATGGCTACTTTTAAGACAAGAAAATATATTATTAATGCTCAATTAACGTGTATTAATTATCAGATAATTGACAATAATTAATCAAATAATAGAAAAGGCAATGATTTTTATTAGAAACTGTAATTATACATATATATATATATATATATATATATATATATATATATATAAATTATATATGGTTGTATACGTATGAATATTAACAATAATTATAGTTGCAATTACATAATGTATACATAAAAAAATTAATATACTTATGTATACACAAAAATTTATTCGTAAAAATTGACGTTTAAATTTTTGTTGATGTATACAGTAATTGTAGCATGTATACATGAACTATATAATGTATACATAAGAATATTACCAACAATTATAGGTATTACTATAATGAATACAAGAATGAAATTAATATGATACATGTATAAATAAAATTTTATTCATAAATTGTACATGTGATTTTGTTTATGTATACGGTAACTGCAGTATGTATACATTGGTTCGTATTAATCTTTGTATTCATTTGTTTGTATTCACCTAATAAATTTGTACACATTTATTTAAATTGACATTGGCATTCATGGGTATACATTGGTTTGTATTAATCAAAATCAACATTTCAATTTTATACGAGAATCTTATGAGAACCTTTCTTACCCATGAAATTTTAAAAAAAAATTCCAAATACTATAACCTGAATTTTTGTCAAAAAAAATTTAAAAAATTTAATTCCACAAATCACGAAATTTCAAAATTAATTGGGTAAGAAATGCTACATATATATATTAAAAGAAATTTCTGGGAGGACCAATGGATAAACAAACATACAGTTATATCTGATTTGCATAAACAGAGTAAATTAAAGAGAAGAAGAGAAGCCAATATACATATGAAAAGGATTTTAGAAAGAAAAAAGAAGAAGAATAACCTAAATTTTTGCAAAAACAAAATTGAGAAAACTTCAATTCAACAAATTATGAAATTCAACAATTTATTGGACAAGAACAAGATTATATATAAAAGATGATTTTTAGAAGTATCCATGAATATGAATAAACATATTGTTATATCTGTTTTTCATAAACAAAGTGAATTAAAGAGAAGAATAGAAAATTTGGGAGAGAAACAAATATATGTGTGAAAAGAATTCTAGAAAAAAAAAGGAGACAAAAAATAAAAGAACTCTGTTTTAAAACGGTTGACAAATAAAAAGGAGAGAGATAAAAAAGGAATAATAAAACAATAAATTTTTCCTTTTCAAGGAAAAAAAGTAGCAATCAAACGTGTTTAGAGAAAAAATAGCGAAACAAAAATACATTTTTCAAGAAAAAGAAAAATGACTATTGAATGCCAAATAAATAAAACAAAGTCCTTTTTTTGCTAAAAAATTAAAAATGGGCTATTTATTGTCAATTTAGTCTATAAGTTGTCATGCTATGCCATTTTCTCTTTATTTCTTTACTATTATTTATTTATTTGTATTAATTCTCTAACCCTTTGTTTTATCATGGTTTTTTATTTAATTATATTCCCAAAAGATAATCTCTTCTTTATTTTCATGTTTGGTCGAAATTTTTAAGTTTTACTTATTTATTTAATAATTTGCTTGTCAATACATAATAGTTTCTTAAAAAATGTTAAGTTCATTTTCTTTTAAGTAATATTTGAAAATGGTTTTTTATTTATAACTTATTAAATATTTTAAAAGTTGGTCAAACCTTTAGTCAAGTCGTAGGTCAACAGCGAGTTAGCGGACACTTCAAGTGCCTAATACCTTCTTGAAGTGTAAATTGAACCCCGAACCCCTTTGGTATTTTCAATTGATTTATTCTGTTTGAATCTCTTTGAAAAATTTTAAGTTTTTCTTGATATTTTCAAAAAATTAAGTGGCGACTCTTTCTTTAAAAATTGATTTTCTCTAAAAAGTTAAATTGATTTTTTTTTTGAAAACCTGAGTCTTTTATTTCTCTTTTTTAAAACATGAAAACAAGTTCCTACCTTGATTTTCAAAATTATAGCCTTGATTGCCCGAGTTATTATTCCGAAGACCCCTTGGTTGTTCCGATATTTGGCTTCCTCATCATAATCACAGTCATGATCTTCATACCTGCCTGGGGCACCAACCACATTTAGTTTTTTCGGCCTAGCTGCTAAGAGATGTCTTGTGAGCAAGTCCATCTGCGTTTTCATATGAGCCATGTCTTGGTCACGTTCTTCCTTTCTCTTTCCCTGTTCTGCTGATAACTCAAATGTGAAAACAAGATCTCCAATTTTTGCATCTCCGGTGTGACAAGCTCTATTATTCTTTGATACCTCATCCGTAATCTCAACAATTTCAGGGAAAGACATCCTCATGAACGATCCACCACACACTGCGTCAACCACTAGCTTAGTCATAAAATTTAATGACCTATAGAATGCCTATTTTAAGTGCCTCTCAGTGAGTTCGTTATTTGGGCACTTCTTTAGCTTCTGACTAAACCTCCACCATGTATCATGAAATGCTTCTCCTGGTAGTTGCTTGTGAGATCTTATCTCATCTTTCATTTGTAGCTCTTTCGCTTCTGGGAAAAATCTCTCCATAAAAGCTTCCTTCAGTTCTGCCCAAGCTCTAATTGAGTCATGTGGCAACTCATTCAGCCAATTTGTAGCTTCCCGATTAAATACAATGAGAATAATCTCAGTCTCATTGCAATTTGGCTAACCCTAGGAATCTCAGCCGATTTGTAAATACCAAAAAGTTCATCAAATGATGATGATCATCCTCACCAGCTGTACCTTTGAACAACCCCTTCAGGCTCAACAATTGGATCATGCTACTGGTGATGGTGAATTTTACTCCTTGTGGCAATGTTGGGAATACAATAGCCCCAGTAGCTCTGACTCTATCTAGTTCCAATTCATCATCTTCAACAGGCAAGTTTGCATGATGTTGACCTCGACATCTAGGAGCTAATGGTCGTTGGTAGGAGCTAACGATCATTGCTGAGGAGCTAACTCCTCTTCTTCTTCCTCATCATCTACCCTGTTCGGGTTGTTGACATTGATGTTGGCACCTCTAGCTAGGGTCATCTTGGCTTAGTCTCTGTCTGTTTGCTTCAAGCTCTTGTGCATTCACCATTCTTCTAATGGCTCGTCTTAGTTTAGGATCTTAAGGAATTAAAGGTCCTCCCTTGCTCCTTGTGTTTGGCATGCACTCTTTAAATCACAAGTATATAACAAAGACAAGAAACAAAACGTAAAATTAGGAAATACCACTACAACCGAAATAATTGCTAGTAGAATATTTCGAAACCGAATTCCCCAGCAGCGGTGCAAAAATTTGATACATCCAAACTTATACCTCAATTAAGAGGTATAGACGATCGATGTCAATTTAGATAACTCAATTAGAGTTAAGGTCGATCCCACAAGGAATTGTTGTAGAAATAATCTTACTAGTTCTTATATTCAGTTGCGGTTGATATTTTCAGAATGTGAATTGCATAAAGTGAATATTGGGTTGTTTTTGTGCTTAACTAAACAATTACAGTAAAAATTGAATGTCAACAGTAACAGATGATAGTTCTACAATTTAATATTAAATTACAGTAGACCAGGATTGTGTTCCCCATGACCTTAAGACTACAACTTGAATCTTTACACAAATAATAGTTTCTAGACAACTTCTTACGTTCATAGCAAGCTACATATCTCTAAATGATTTTCAGCCCTATCAGATGAATGTCTCTCTTCTCTTCTCAGTCTTAGAGTGTTTGGAAATTTACCCTTGCTTACTAGATAAAGAGACTATCCTCTCTCGAACTCAAGTCTTTAAAACAAGTCGGTAGATTTCGTTCCTAGATTTTCCTAATCATAACTTTTCTCTCGAACAAGTGATTAATATAGGCATAATCTAATGTGTGCACTCATTATAAAGCATTCAATATGAAAATAGAAACGAGGTATGAAGTCGTCAATCAAAGGCTAGTGTTAGATTCTACCGTTGTATTTAAGTTATCGTTCCCACAACCCTAGTTGTGGTGTTTAGAACTGATATTCTCAATGAAACAAGAAGTAGACATTAATGAAAGAATAACAAAATAGACTTACAATGAATGAAAACCAAAAGCTCCTTGATTAAAAGCACATAATCAAGATCAAAAGTATTGATCAAAAGTATCAACCAAATGTATCAAAAAGGAAACTATCGTTTCTCCACAAAGAACGTGTCTCAAGGTATCGATAATCATCTAAAAATAAACCCTAAAGAATTAAAATAGTTTTTGAAAAGAGTCCTACACGAAATAGGAGACATAATAGGTGACACAGTTCACGAGCAAGGTAAACGTTCCGTGAAGCTTTTCACGGCCCGTCAAAATCCCTCGTGAACCAACACTTAAACAAAAAGTTATCAACTTGAACTGCAGCTTCTTCACGAGCCATTATACGGCCCGTACAAAGCACCATGGGCAATCTAGGGTCTCGTGTCATCATACTTGAACTTTCTTTCCTCCAGGTCACTTCCACGAGCCTCCTCACGCCCCGTACAAAGCACCATGGCTCGTATAGCCTTCCGTCAAGTCTCTCTCACTTCATTTTCAACTTTTTCCTTCTATCACTTGCTTCAAAGTATTTTTTTCCTGCATTTTAACAAAAGAACAATCATATCCACATAAACATGCTCCATTTCTTGCACTAATTCTTTGTTTTGGACGTCGAATGTGCTATAAGTTTATGGCACATCAGGGCACGTAACAAGTTTTAATCCCGTTGTACCATATTGCTCCAGTTAAGTTGAGGGAGCTTAAGAAGCACTTCTAGGACCTCTTGGGAAAGGGGTTCATTAGACTAAGTGTATCTCCTTGTGGTGCTCCTATTCTGTTAATGAAGAAAAAGGATGGTATCTTGCATATGTATGATGTACCATGGATTTACGATACTTCTAATGCTTTAAACTTTGAGATTTTGTGTGTCTTTTGTTCTTTTGTTAGTTGAGTTGATTATTTTTTGTCTTTATTTTTCATGAAAATAGGTTCTGGCAGCTTGGGTAGATGATGCAATGTTAGCAGCTATTTTTGGCTATCTACAAGACAACCTACGAGCCGTGGTCCTTTCTATGAGCCGTAGGTGCAACTCGCACATGAGAATTATGCTATTTTGGGTTGAGCCTGAGTTACGAGTAAATATATGAGCTGTCGATGGCCGTTCATAGATACTGATAATAGAAGTGAAAAATTAGACTCAAACAATGATTGTTCAAGACTGACCGCACCTGGTCTAAGGACTGTAGGTCCAGTCCACAGAAGAGATCCTGCAGACTGACTCAAGATTGCTTTACATGAGTTGACTCCACAAACCGTAGACAGACCTACATGCCGTAGGTCATGGGTCATATAATGTTGTTGAATCCTACTCTTTCTTAATTTGTTTTATTTAGCATTAGATGTCTGTAAATAATCTTCCTAGGTTTTATTTATTGTATTATGTTCGTTTTGGTTTGAGAATTAATTTGTGAACTACTTTTACATTAATTCTTGAATCTGTTGGTTTTGAATTACATCTTTGACCTTCAATTACTACTTTGCAACTTCAATCAAGATTGCAGAATTCAACCATTCTACTTGTATGTTCATGATTTATTTTAACCAAACTAATATGAATTATGATCAACCAAGCATGAGTAACTAATTCCACAACCAGAATTGTGGGAACCATCGAGAATTAACAACATGGACCTAATAACAAGTAATTCTTGAATAGTGTTCATGCATGTAATGTCTTTCTCTTTGCTTTGATTGCTTTTTAACGGTGCGCAACATTAGAACTCGCCATATTCCTTATCACTGGATAAAGGGGGTAACGAATGGGAAAATGGATTACAGACGAAGATTTGAGGCTACCAACCCTCATCTAATAGCTTGAATGAACCAAGGGATAGCTAATCTAGGGTCAAGGGTAAGGGTTAGTAAAGCATACACACATCGATGGACCAAATTGTTGGGTGAAATTCACTTATTTAGTGGACCAATCACTTAGGTGATATCTAACTTACCGATCTTGCATGCTAAACACTAGACAAGGTTACGACTATGAGGTTTACTGAGTTAAGGATTCATGGGAAACACAAATACCCTAGTTTTGTCTTCTATAGATTCTTGCAAACATAAATCTTTCTTACCTTGATACTTGTTACTTACAATCATTAAATCCATATTTTTGTCATACAAACCCCCCACCCCTTTTTACGAAAAAACCCGACTAAAAGCGCAAGTAATAATAATTAAGTTAAGTTTGAACATCATTCCTTGTGGGATTGACCATAATCTTTGTTAGGTTCTTTATTTGGAAAATGACCGCTTTATACTTCTTTTGAAGGTGTAAATTGGGCGTATGAAATTTTGGCGTTGTTGCCCGGGAAGATGCATAAAACTCTCAGACCATGGAGGGACTCTGCAGGGGAATAAGGCTTTTGGATTGTATTAATTTTGTTATTTGACTATTAGTCATTATTTCCTCATTTACATTTTTCTTTTTGTTTTTGTTCACACAGGTTGAGTTCCTGTGTATGCCAAATACGCAGAGTCAAGGCATTCCCATAATTCCATTTAATCTCGAGATTCAAAGAACTCTTAGGCGTATGGCCAACATCGAACGTGTTCAAAATCTAGAAGGAGATGAAGAACAACTTAGAATGGGACATGAGAATGATCACAAAGATCTACACCAAGGTGAAGAAGTGACACAAGGAAACTTCCAAAACAACCAACCGATAGTGAGAGATTATCCTCCACCCAGACAGAGACCACAAGTTGGTGTGTGAAACAACTACATGTTTCATCATAATTCTATTGGGATGACATGTGCCATCATATTACATCCATTGCGAGCAGGATCAATGTTCGTTGTCTCTAGCAGCTTAATACAAATGCTCAATGCTAGCTAGAGGATTGTTCGCTAGCATACCATCTGAAGACCCATATGCCCATCTTAGAAAAGTTGTTAGTGTCTGTCAGAGCACTGTGGGTAGGCCTTACTAGGACTTATATGTCATTGGATTGCATGTGTTCTCATTATCACTAACTAGTGAAGTAACTTTGTCTCTAACTGAGCTTCTATATAACTCAATCAGAACATGGGCACAGTTGTACCAAGCGTTTATAGAAAAATACTTCTCATTATCAAA
Source organism: Solanum appendiculatum (assembly GCA_018342035.1). Classification (NCBI taxonomy): domain Eukaryota; kingdom Viridiplantae; phylum Streptophyta; class Magnoliopsida; order Solanales; family Solanaceae; genus Solanum; species Solanum appendiculatum. The sequence continues at coordinate 1,116,107 of JAGDQO010000682.1, read as the reverse complement.
GAGGTTGAAGCTGAAGGATAAAATCAACAACTTCCAACAAACAACTAGAGAGTCGATACGTGCTACATGGGAAAGATTTATAGATTATCTAAGAAGTGTACTAAACTATAGAATAGATGACGATTCACTTCTTGAGATCTTTTATAAAGCATTGGATGACAATGGAAAAGTAGTGGCGGATACTATCGTAGGAGGAGTATTCATGGAAAACACATTTGATGAGCCTGTGGAGAAACATGATAGGATTGCCAAAACCAATAAAGCATGGTGTACCAGAGATTCAGAAACCTCAAGGAGAACCTTTGCAATTAATACAAATAAAAACTCAATGCTATCGAATGAGGAAATGTGTCAAGAGGTGGTAGAATTAAGAATGGATGTTGGCTTGGTGTTAAAACATTTAGGGAAAGGTGTAGAAAAAGTTAATGCAATCAATTACCAAAGTAGAGCACCACCACATGATTATTATGGATATGAAGAGGATGCTTACTATGTGAATGATCAGACAGGGGTTTCTGGACAAACACGCAAGCCTCCAATAAGGATAATTGGCGCCAAGGTGAAGGTAATTAAGGTCAAAACTACAATCGAGAGAACAATTTCGATCGAGAAGGACACTACATCAGTGACAACAACTACAATCGGGATGGAAAATACAATCGTGATAAAAACTACAACCAGAATGGACACAATGACCAAAATCAGGGCCAAGACAGATAAGTGACTATACAAGGAGAGACAACAACATAACCGAAAAGGGTGGTGCTTATTTTCCACTAGGCAATCGAGATGGAGGATCAGGGTTTGTAGGGCTTAAAGATGTGATGACTAAAATAATAAAAAGGTTTGACTCTTTTGATGATGTTCTGGTTAAGGTTGAAGCTTTCATATTTCCTGCAGACTTCATGATTCTGGAATGTGACGTTGATTATGAAGTGCACATCATCTTAGGGAGACCATTCCATACAACTAGGTGTGCATATGGAGAAAGGGCAGATGAAGTTCAAATTGAATAATTAGGAGGTAACTTTCAACATCTGTCAGTCAATAAAGCATAAACCTGATCTCAAAGTGTTGTCCATCGTGAACTTGACTATTGAAGAGCAACCTGAAGTGCCAATTGAAAATATATTAGGTATTAAGGCACTAGCGACAGTGATCATGATATTCGATGGAGAAAACATTGAGGAGTATGACCAGATAGTTAATGCACTTGATGGGTTTGAGAAATTTAGTTATGCACCAAAGAAACTAGATTTGGATCTTAAGAATAGAGAGACCCCACCAAAAACCATCCGTTGATGAGCCTACGAAGATAGAATTCAAAGCTCTCCCATCTCACTTGCGGTATGTATTTCTCGGCCATAAGAATACCTTCATAGTCATCATTGTTGTAGATCTAATCGAAAGGAAAGTAGAGGCTTTAATATCTGTACTGAAGCGCTTTAATAGAGCAATTGGTTGGATCATTGCTTACATTGTCGGCATCCCTCCAGGCATATGTTCTCATAAAATTCAACTCATGCCTAATTCAAACTTAGTATTGAGCACTAGAGGAGACTTAATCCACTTATACAAGAGGTAGTGAAGAAATAGATTATCAAGTGGTTAGATTCTAGAGTGGTTTATCCGATTGCAAATTGTAAATGGATCATCCCTGTTCAATGTGTTCCTAAGAAGGGATGAATCACCTTGGTTCCTAATGCAAGGAATAAGCTCATACCTATGAGGCCGGTCACTGGTAGGAGAGTATGCATGGACTATCCCAAGTTGAATGCATAGACAGAGACATATTACTTCCCAATGTCATTCATGGATCAGATGTTAGATCGTCTTGCTAGTAAAGGATAATACTGTTTTCTTGATGGATATTTATGCTATAATCAGATGTCTATCACCTCGGAAGACCAAGAGAAGACAGTTTTCACCTGTGAATATGGGACGTTTGCTTTCAAGAGGATCCTATTCGGGTTGTGTAATGCACCCGTGACTTTTTTACATTGCATGATGTCCATATTCTCAGACATGGTGGAAGACACAATCGAAGTTTTCATGGATGACTTTTCTGTAGTAGGTGATCCATTTGATGATTGCTTTACTAAAAAGGTGTGAAGAATGTAATCACATGCTAAACTGGGAAAAGTGTCACTTCATGGTGAAAGAAGGCATAGTTCTTGGCCATCAGATCTCCAACAAAGGCAATGAAGTCGATCGAGCTAAAATTGAGGTGATTGAAAAATTGCCCCCACCTATTTTCGTGAAGGATATTAGAATCTTTATGGGACATGCTAGCTTTTATCACAGATTTATCAAATATTTTTCCAAGATAGCACACCTATTATGCAAGTTACTTAAGAAGGAAATGATGTTTGAGTTTGATTAAGCCTGTCTGAAGGCATTTGAAGGATTGAAAGAGAAGCTGATTTCTCCACCCATCATTATTTCAACAGATTGGAGACAACAGTTCAAAGTTATGTGTGATGTGAATGGAGTGGAGTTATGCATAGTGTTAGGGAAAAGACGTGATAAGATTCTTCATCCCATATACTATGCTAGCAAAGCCCTAAATGTTGCTCAAAGAAACTACACAGTGACTGAACAAGAATTGCTTATTATAGTCTTCACGTTTGAAAAGTTCAGATCTTACTTGCTTTGCGCTAAAGTCATTGTGCACATTGATCATGCAGCATTGAGTTACCTTATATCAAAGAAGGACGTTAAGCCAAGACTAATTCGTTGGGTGCTGTTTCTGCAAGAGTTTGTTTTTGAAGTTAGAGACCAAAAAGGGATTGAAAATCAAGTTGTTGATCACTTCTGCAAATTAGAAGAAGAAGCAATGTTAAAGTTGGCAGATGAGATTTAAATAGATGATACTTTTCCATATGATCAAGTTTTGGCTGCTTCAGAAGATTTGATTCCATCGTTCGCAGATTTTGCCAATTACTTTGTAAGTGATGTGGTGCCTTCAGATTTGTCTTTTCACCAACGTAGAAAGTTTATGTCTGATGTAAAGAAGTTATTTTGGAAAGAGTCATACTTGTTTCATGTTTTTGCTGATGGGATTATTCGTTGATATAAATCTGAGGTCGAGATAATGACCATATTAGAGGCATACCATTTGTCTCCTATTGGAGGTCATCATAGTGGTATTCGAACTGCCTACAAAATTTTGCAACGCGAGTACTATTAGCCTACTATTCACCAAGATGATCATGATTTCGCCAAGTCATGTGATCGTTGTCAAAGAGAATGAGGTATTTCAAGGAAACATGAACTCCCACTCACTCCTAGATAGGTGATTGAATTGTTTGATGTTTAGGGCCTTGACTTTATGCGTCCCTTTGTGAGTTCGATTGGGATGGAGTACATACGTGTTGCAGTTGACTATGTTTCTAAATGGATGGAAGCCGTAGAGCTTTCTAGTAATGAAGGTAAGGGTGTCACCACGTTTATCAAACAAAATATCTTTTCCAGCTTTGGTATTCTGCAGGCAATAATCAGTGATGGAGATTCTCACTTTTGTAATAAGTTGTTTAAAGTGTTTCTTGAGAAATATAGTGTTCGACAAAGCGTAGAAACTCCTTATCATCCACAGTCTACTGGGAAAGTTTATCTTTCAAATCGAGAGATCAAGAAAATCCTAGAAAAGACTTAGTGCAAACATAAATTATTGGTCAAGAAAGCTTGATGACACTTTATAAGCATATTGAACTACATTCAAGACTCCTATAGGTATGTCTCCTTACCAACTTATATTTTGAAAGTCCTGACATCTACCTATAGAGCTAGAGCACAAAGTCATGTGGGCACTCAAGAAGCTTAATCTAGATTAGGGTGATGCATCAAATCAGAGGTTGAATGATATAAATGAACATGATGAGTTTGTCCTAAAAGCATATGAAAGTTCAGCCTTGTACAAAGAGAAAATGATGAAGTATCACGACCAAAAGATTGAAAAGTAATGCACCCGGAGATTCGGTCCTTCTCTTTAACTCAAGGCACTTATTTCTTGGCAAACTCAAATCAAAATGGTTGGGACCATTCTGAGTAGTTCAAGTATTTTCATACAGAGTGGTTGAATTAGAAAATTATGATGGAACGAGGTTCAAGTTGAATGAGCAAAGGATAAAACTTTATATGGTAAATGTGGAAGAAGTCAGGGTGGTTGAAGTGTGGGCTCTTGGTGAAGACTGAGTAACCAAGGAGCTTGTGTTGTGCCGTGACGTTAAATCAAGCGTTGCATAGGATGCAACCTAAGGTTTTTAGTTTGGTTTCTTTAGTATTTTTCTCTTTTTAGCTTTAGTTTTAGGCTAGCATAGGCCAAATTAGGGTCCGTGTCAAAATAGAGTCCAGATAAAGAAAAGATAGGCCTTATAGTTGTTACACGTGCAGGGATCAAAAAGAAAAATCTAGAAATATTTGGGGCGTAGATTTCTACAGATGGGATTGGGTTCTACGGATCGTAAAACATTCTACAGACTGTAGACACTGCTCGTATAATCCAGGATAAATAATTTCATAAAAGACTTGTTTTATGGGTCCCACCTACAAGTCGTAGTTCATTCAATGGACCGTAGATGGTACCCATAGAAATCTAAATTCCATTACAGCTGCAACTTTAAGTATACAATTGAACCATAGACAATTCCATAGTTCGTAGTCCGTGCTCATAGACCCCAGGTATGTTTTCTAAAAATTTACTAAGTTACAAGTCGGCCTATGAAGCCCACCCATGGATCATACACGTAACTACGATCCATAGACGGGCTTTCATACAAGACCAGTAATTTTAAAAATAACCCTATCCGACCCGCAATCCCAATTGATTTAAAACCCAATTTTTTTAATTTTCCCCTAAATTAAATTCCCTCTTTCTTTCTCTCTCCCAACAGTTACAATCCATAAATTTCTCCATTCCTCAAACAGTCACAATCACTAAAAAAATCCCAATAAAGCTCACCACCCTATCATCACAATCTCCATTTTCATCTCCAAATATACCTACCACCATGAAATTTCACCAAAGGCACTGCCAAAAAAGATCAAATTCATTCGCGGATCAGTGAGAGCAAATTCAAGTCATTATCTCCTTAGATCCTACACTTTCACGACCTCCTCTTCATTCTTAAAAGGTATGGGTTTCAATTTTGCCCAACTCTTTGAAGAATCTAGTTGAGGAATTTGACTTAGGGTTAAATTAATCAAATTACATAATCTATGAAAACCCTAGAAATGATTATTGTTTGTAAAGTGTGTATATGAAAAATTATCTACATTCATGCATACATAGTTAGGTTTGGCTGTTAATGGTTTAAAAATGAGGCTTTCTGTCAGGACCCAATTTCTCGAGTCAAGAGGGTACCTACTATAACCCACCAGTAGATAAGCCAACCCGTAACCTAGAACATCATGTAATGGATATAAGGGTAGAAACAATGCGGAAGCAGTAAATTAACAGTAGAAATAGAACAAAATAGCGGAAGCAAGCCAAAAGATATATATACAATAGATCTATCTCAGAACCTCGAAGTCACAAGCAAAGGATTGTCTAACCAAAAAGAATGCAAGTCCCAAAATTGGACCTAAATACAAAGCTTGTCTCAAAAAGTGAAAGACTAGCTAACAAAATACAGATAGAGGAAGGTAAATCCAAACACCAAGTGGTCATCCTCGCCGTCGATCATAGATGCAACAGCCTCGAGTAATCGACGGCGGTAGTTGGTGCTCGAACCTACATCACAAAATAGATGTAGAGTATAGTATGAGTACCAAAATAATAGGTACTAAGTAAGCATCATAGGCCGACTAACAGGAAAATTAAAAACAATATGAAATGATAGAATCTATACACAAACAGAGGTCAAAGAAATATTTAAAAGAAATGCACAAGAGTGTACTAAAATAGAAAGAACTAAGTACAACTAAACTAAACCTAACTAGACCCCATAAACCTAGAAGGTACACTCATGCACAAGTTTAAGTAAAATCAAAACGGACATGCAGAAGCCCAATAGGTATACAAAATAGCTATATCTACTAAGAGTAGGATACGATGAGTCCATATCTGGAGAAGGCGTAGACCATACCTCTAACCACGAATAACCTCCTTGTAACCAATACTATCCGCTTAGCTAAGGAGTGTAGTGCCCGGACCTCTAACCGTAGATGGTCTCCGAAGAGGCCAAAGGTCATAGCCAATAAGAATGGACTCCATAGATGTTTTAATCTGCGATTGACACCCAACTTTGTCCCTCCACAATGTAGTTTAGTCATCGAGCTTCTTCAATTTCGAACGATTTGAAAATATTAGTTTTATAAAATTCCAAATATTTTTTTAGTTATTTTTTTCAGAAATTTTATCATTTTAAAAATAATATTATATGTTTTTATATAATTATGTATATAATTAGTACAATTATGAATATTCAAAAAATCATCTCAATTTTGTTTTACTTAAATATTTGGTTAATTAGATTAGTTAATCAATAGTTAGTATTTTTGAGTTAATTAGTTTATAATTAAGTTAATTGTTTTATTTTTTTAAGATTTAGAAGTTCGTTAATTAATTAATAGGCGAAATGATCTAATGGACCCTTCTACTTGTATGCGTTTGTATTCTGGACCCTTCTACTTGACTATTTGTCAACTGAACCCTTAAACTCAATGAAACTCTATGTTTTAAGTCCTTCTGACTGTTGATCAAGCTTATGTGGCAACTTAATTATTGAGTTGGCACAATTGCGTGATGTCACGCGTAGAAGGAGCGTGAAAGATCAAATTTTAGACTAAAAATAATTTTTTTTCTTTTTAAAAATAGAATTAAAAAATCACAAATAAGAAAAAAAAAATTTCACTTCTTTCTTCTTTTTCCACCCCACCCCTCCCCATTTCTTTTTTTCTTTCTACTCTCAAACCCCCATTTCTCTTATTTCTCCCCTTTCCAATTTCTTGTTTCTCTTTCTTTTTTCTTTTCACATTTTCTTCCTCCCAAAGTTAGAAACGAAATTGTATTGTTGTTGTAGATCTGTATTTTCTTTTTATTTTAGGGGTAATTTATAACCCATAAAGTGAAAAAGATTCAATAGTCTTGAAAGAAGAAAAGTGATTGTTGAATGTCTTTGTGAAATTAGGTGAAATGTGTTGTGTAAAATTGTGTACAGATATTAGATTATACTGATGTATTTTAATGGCTATTCGTTAACATCAATGAGGAAAAGAGATTTATGGTGGTTGAAGTGGTAGATGTAAATATTGGTAAAAGAAATACGATTAAAAGTTGTGAATGAAAGAAATTTCGAAAAAAAAAACGAATGATAATTGTTAGTTATTTAGGAAAGTAATGATACTAATGAGAATGGAAGGTTGTGGTGGTATCTCTAATGTAAAAAAAATGGAGAGAGGTGAAGGGATGAAGGAGGAATGAAGTGAAAAAGAAAGAAAAAATAGATTTTTTTTAAAAAAAAATCAGTGATGTGGATGATGATATGTCATTTTTGTTAAGCGTTTGAAGTTCACACACAGCGAAAGGAGTTTAAAATGCTTAGTTTCACTGAGTTTAATGGTTCAATTGACAAATGATCAAGTAGAATGGTCCAGAATACAAACGCATACAAGTACAAGGGTCTATCAGACCATTCTGCCTAATTAATATTTATTCATCTTATTTAATAATTAGCCGCATTCGCCAATTAAATTCGATTTATGCTAAATTCTTATGTCATTTGCCAAATTTGCAATCCATTTAGCCATTTTCACTCTACTATTTAATCCATTTTTTCAGCCAATGTTGAGCCCATATTACTATTTCAGCCCAACACCAACATTCAGCTCATCTTCTCTTACACCCAATTCAGCAACAAAGCACAATACATACAACATCGACACATACATATAGTAATACATACATTGACAAAAACCCGCATTCTCACGAGAACCCAGACATCGTCTTTGTCTTCTTCCCCATTCACCCTCGACAAACTAGTATTGTTTCAGTTCTAGCAATGCACTTGTCGTCTACCTTATCCATCCATTTATACGCAGAACATTCTCGAAGGCTGAAGGCGTTGCAATCTCCTTGATCGCTTGTCCTTAATCTCCAAATCAACGCTTATCCTTTCAATCCCTCAAGAAATTCATTGCCTCCAACCTATGTAAGTTTAAATACTTTAATACACATCAGGATCTTGAATACAATAATCTTCCATAGAGATCGTTAGGGGCACATACCTAATGCATAAGACATCATCACAGAGAGAAGCGGAAGCATTAGTCGTAAATTAGTTTCTACCTCCTTGATCTAGCCTTACGTTACCACAGCTGTAAGTAATGGAAATAATGTAGAGAGTATGTGGTAACCCTAATGGGTGGAGGAGGACCAAAATATAGAGGTTAAGACTTAATCAGGTACGTCCCTCAAGTAACTGATGTACAAACAAGATCTATTCTTCATTAAATGTTATTTATGATTTTACTTGGGTCACAAGTAAACTTGGGCCATAAGTAAGATATTATCCTTACATTCTTCCAGTTGGCCCAATGACCATATAACATTTATTTCATAAACATTAGTTGCACATACAATAAATCTTTTCTATAATGTCCTTTGTACATACCATAATATGACAAACTACTAATACAAGTTATGGCGGTTGTACATAATTTTATGCTACATACTTCCTTCCACATACTACTACCTTAGCAACTTATCATACAAGGTTAATAATCCATTAAACATATAACATTATGGTCCATAATGATGTCTCATAGAGACTTATCTTGTAATATCTCAAAACAATAATGTGTACGCCGTTGTGTGAAATAAGAGATTCAATAATGTATATCAGAAACACATATTTGAGCTCAGAGGGTCAAGACAACATAAATATATCAAATATAAGTAAAACCAAGACCCATTCTTTGAACATGTTCTTTAAATATCTTTGGTTGTAAGCTCTTTTTTAACAGATCTACAATCATAAGATCAGTTCTAATACTCTCAAGTAACACTCTCTGTTTCTGAACTTCTTTCTTGTCAGTAAAGTAATTTAATTCCATATGTTTGGCACCTTTAGTGTACTTATCGTTCTTGGAGAAGAATATTGTTGCAGTATTATCACAATAAATTTTCAGTGGCTTAGTAATAGTGTTGACAACCCCAAATCTTTAAATAAAGTTTCGTAGCCATAATGCATGAACTGTGGCTTCATAACATGTCACAAATTCCGCTTCCATTGTGGATGTAGCAATGACATATTGTTTAGCACTCTTTCACGATATTGCCCCTTTAGCTAATAGGAACAAGTAACAAAACATGAACTTTCTAGTATCAGCACATCCAGCAAAATGAGAGTATCCAGTAACTTCTAAGTGATTGGATCTCCTATATATGAGCATGTAATCCTTCATGCCTTTCAGGTACCTCAAGACTTTCTTTGTAGCTTTCCAGTGATCAATTTCAGGGTTACTTTGATATCTTCCTACTACTCCGACCGCAAAACTAATATCCAATCTTGTGCAAGTTTGAACATATATCAAACTTCCAACCATAGAAGAGTAAGAAATTGATTCCATTTCCTTTTGTTCTACATCATTATTTGGGCATTGCATGAGATTTAATTTGTCCTTCTTTTGAATAGGAGCAATTCCTGCTGAACAATTGTTCATGTTATATCTCTTTAGAACTCTTTTGATATAGCCTTTTTGAGACAGTCCCAATAATCCTTGTGATCTATCACAGAATATTTCTATCCCTATCACATATGATACATCACCAATATCTTTCATTTCAAAGTTCATAGAGAGAAAGTCTTTTTGTCTCACGCAATATGCGTAAATCACTAGCAGCAAGTAAAATGTCATCAACATACATGACTAAAAATATAAACTTACTCTCACTGATCTTTTGGTGTTGATAACACTCTACCACACCTCTTATGATTCGAAGTGTGGGCGGTCACTAACAAGTATAAACCCAACGAAGAGTTGGGGTCAATCCCACGAGGAACAATGTGCAAGGCAATGGAAGAAATAAAGAATTACTAGCTACTAATTTGAATCCAAAATATAAGATAGAATTATAAAAATAAGATTTCAAGTAACAAATTAGGATAGGGGATAGAGGAGAACAAGGAACAAAGCCTTTTCGCACAAGATTACCGAAGGGATTTGGAAATGGGAAATCAATTAAAACCCATACGATCCATTGCAAACTAGCTTCATACAATCTCAATTAATCATGGGTAAAATCATATATGCCTTGGACTCTAAATTACTCACCTATTTCTCTCAAGTATGGGCAAGTATTTCTCAATTAGCTCTTTCAAACCCAATCAAGTGCCAACACAAGCAATCCAATTAAAGGCAATGCAAGGATTTACTATTACTAGCTAAAATCCGACAAATGAGTAGTTACACCTCAAATTATGCACCAATCAACCTTTCCCAACCTCAATTAACTCTTACAATCTTAATCAAAGTAAATGGGTAAGTCCAAGGAGTGATGAATTCTAATGGAAAGCAATTAAAACATGAAATTGATTGGATAATCAAAAACCCATTTCATAAATCATAAGCATTGAACTAATTACAAAAACACAAGATAGAAATCAAAAACCCAAATATTGTTTATCACTAACACAATATCCAAATCACCAATCAACAGTTACACCTACAATTCAACAATACAAAGCAAGGAGTTGAAGAAAGGATGAAAAATAATCACAACCCAAGCTCACAATCTTCACTCTAATGGTGTTTGTTGAGGAATCTTGCTGTCAAAGCAATGCCCAAGCCTCAATCCCCAAGTTCTTCTCTCTATTCTCTGGTTTTCTGTATATGTCAGGTCTCTTCCTTCCCAATTGGCTGTGTTTCAGTGTATATGGTCAATTAGGGTCAAAATGTGAATTTCCAAAACTGCCCAAATGCTAGTCATGGTTTCTTCCCTGCGTTCGCGAAGGGATAGGTGCATTCTTGGAGGTTAGCAACCTTGTACTCCACGTTCGCGGAGGCTTCCCGCGTTTGCACTTCACAGTAGACTTACACTCCACGTTCACGGAGGATTTCCCGCGTTCGTAGAGAACACTTCACTGCCAGCTCCAATTTCTCTGTTTTCAGCTCCATTTTGCCCCAATTTCCATTCTTTTCCATCAAAACTCCTTTTTAACCAACATGTACCTGAAACAACCATATTCAAAGGAAAATTAGCCTATTTCTCTACTTAAATGCCACAAAATCATAAGAAAAGGACTCCAAAGAAGTGAAAATCACCAACTCATCAGGTGTATCCATCGATCAACGTAATTTCCTTAAATCCAAAAGATATTATGGTATCATTAAACTTTATATACCATTGTCGTGAGTTTTGTTTGAGTCCATATATTAACTTCTTTATCTTACACACCATTTAATATTTTCCTTGAATTTTGAAACCCTCTGGTTTGTCCATATAAACCTCCTCCTGGAGGTCTCCATTAAGAAAGACAGTTTTCACATCCATTTGGTGTAACTCTAAATCATAATGAGCTACCAAAGCCAAAACAATTCTTAATGAGTCTTTTTTGAGATCGATGAAGAGGTCTCTTTATAATCAATGCTTCATTTTTGAGTATAACCCTTTGCAACAAGTCTACTTTATATCGTTCAATATTACCATTTGAATCACATTTTTTCTTGAGCACCTATCTACACCTGATTTTTTAAGAACTTTCTGGCAATTAAACGAAGTCCTAAACTTTGTTGTAGTCAATGGATTTTAACTCTTCCTTCAAGGCATCAATCCATATATCAGACTTAGTGCTTTCTATGGCTTGAGAAAATAAAATTGGATTTTTACTAATCCCAATGTCAAAATCTGACTCTTGCAAATAAATCACATAATCATCTGAAATGGCTGATTGTCTTTCTCTTTGAGATTTTCTTAATGGCACTGTTTGTGGTTCATTTGCATCAGATACTTTTGACTTAGTTCCTTCTTGAAGTGTTTCACCCAAATGTTGTTCAAAATTATTAAAGTATTCTTCAACAAGTGGAAACACATTTGTTATTGGTGTCGAAGTAGGTACATTCATGGGCAATGGAATATTTTCCCTTACCTCATTAATTTCCACACTTTATTGTTCAACACTCTAACTTTACCATTCTCAATGAATCTTGCATTACCAATTTTTACAATTCTTGAACTATGATTTGGACGGTAAAACATATACCCTTTAGATTTCTCTGGATAACAAATAAGACGACCAATTACTGTTAAGAATCCAATATCTTTTCATGTGGATTATATACTCTAGCTTTTGCTAGACAACCCCACACATGCAGATGTCTTAATCTAGGTTTCCTTCCAGTCCATAGTTCAAAAGGGGTCTTTGGAACTGCCTTACTATGAATCATGTTTAATAAATATACAACGGTTTTAAAAGCATACATGCACAATAATTTGGGTAATGAAGAATTACTGATCATACTCCTAACTCTATCCATAGGTGTTCGATTACGCCTTTCTGCAACACCATTTCTTTGAGATGTTCCTGGCATAGTATAGTATGCATATATTCCATGTTTTTTGAGGAATTTTGCAAATGGACCTGGACATTGTCGTGATTCGTTATACTTTCCATAGTATTCACCACCTCTATCTGACCTAATGATTTTCACTTTCTAATCTAATTGTCTTTCAACCTCATTAATGTACACTTTGAGAGCGTCAGGTGCTTGAGATTTTTCTTTCAACAAATAGATAGATCCATAATGTGAAAAATTATCGATAACGATGATAAAATATTTTTCTCCACCAAAAGATGGAACATCAAAGGATCTGCAAATATCAGTGTGTATAATTTCAAGAAGGTGAGTGCTCCTTGTGGCACCTTTCTTAGAATGCTTGGTTTGCTTTCCTTTAATGCAATCCAAACATGTATTTAGATAAAAAAAATTCAGATTCGAAAGAATCTCAATCTTTACTAATCTTTTTAATCATTCTTTACATACATGACGCAAACATTTGCGTCACAAGTAAGCAAAACTTTCATTCAGTGAACTACTTTTATTTCCAACATTTGGATTAGTAGCAAGAAGGAATTCAAAACCAATATTATCAAGTTTAAATATATATAAACCATTAATAAGAACACCAGAACCCTAAAAACAATATTCTTATATAAATTGAAACATCCAAGTCCAAACTTAAAATCAAATCCAGAAATAGCAAGTCTTGAAAGAGAAATAAAATTCCTATAAATGGAGGGAATATAAAGAGTTTGTAATAGATCAAGATGATGTCCAGTCTCCAAGATTAGCCGATAAGTCCCTATGCCTTCAATTTGAGCCTTCGTACGATTTCCCATGAACAAAAATCCTTATTTGGATTTGTAGTTTGGATTGTAGTGAATCCCTACTATGTAGTGGATACATGAGTAGTTGCACAAGAATCAAGCAACCAAGTATTATTAGGAACTTCTTCTAAATTTGATTTGAAACATACAAAAGCACTAAATGTACCTTTCTTTTCAAACCAAGCTTTACGTTTTTAGCAATATTTCTAATAGTGTCCTTACTTTCTACAAAAAGGACACACATCAGCCTTGAGTTGCTCATGAGCATCATGTGGAACTTTAGCAGGTACTCTCTTATTCTTAAACTTTTTAGCCTTCACTTTATGTCCTTTACCAGCTCCTTGACCCATGAGGTTTATGGAATCACCTCCTAGTTTCTTAATTCTTGACTCTTCTTGAGTAAGAATACTGGAAAAATTCATTAACATCTCACTTATCTTTAATAGTATTATAGTTAATTTGGAATGGTCCATACTCAAGAGTCAATGAGGTCATAATAAACTGAACCAAGAAGGGGTCATCCACTTTCATCCCTAAGGTCTGAAGTCTTGCTGCAATGTTAGTTATCTCGATGATATTTTTTTGCATACTACATGACCCATTAAACTTCATGGTCTTGAGTTCATCCATTAGTGTACTAGCGAAAGACCTCTCAGCAGAATGAAAATGTTCTTCCATAAACTTCAGGCATTCCTGGCACTTTCTGTTTATTGAATAGTACTCTTAATGTTGTTAGCAACCATCATTGGCATGGACATAAGGCTCAATTTGATAGAGCACTCCCGTGATTTATGAAAAGACTTCTCATCCTCACTGTTCTTATTAGTAATGGCATCAGGTTTGTCATTTAGCAGAGCCAAGTCAAGATCCATCATACCTAAGTGGAACTGGACTTTTTCAAGCCATTCAAAGAAGTTCAATTAATTGAACACAGTAACAGACGAATCATACGAATGAAGAGAAATAATTGCAAAATAGATATACATACTCACAAATTAGAAAATAATGTGAATTCAGTAAAACGATAAAAGTATATTGTAATTCTCCTTTGGGTAGATACTACGATACACTATCATAATTTAAATGTCAGTTTTATCTTTATAAGGAAATTAAATATTTTTAATCAAACATATATGACATTTTTGGATATACAATATATGTTTGACTGAAAGTATTAATTTACCTCATAATGTTCACTATTCATAGAAAGATTGATTCATCTTTGGGTAAATTCTTAAGTTCTAGCAATAGTAAAAGTCAATTTATCTATTTATTTACAATATAGGAATTTCATTAACTTTCAGAGATAAATGACAATTTTATGAATGCATATTTTTCTTAACCATACTAGTTTTGGCACTTTTGTGACTAACAAACTATATGAATACAAATGCACACATAATATCATCAAATTTTATGCATGTGAATGATTTTAAACATTTTAGTTTGGCAACTTTGGTGACTAACAAACTATAGAAACATAATACATGCATCAAGTGATCCTGAATATTATGTGTGTAGATGTTAATTTCTCTAGTTTGGCCACTTTAGTGACTGACAAACTATATTGCACTAAGTGCACACATATTATTTATTGCTTAGTATAGCGACCACTTTAATTTATTGCGCAATCTAAAACAAAACATAATTATTACATGATGGAAAGATTAAGATTTTCAGAATTGGTACAAATTAAACTTTGCTAACAACACTTCATTAACTTAAGAGTCCAAAGACCTTAAATAGTCAAGAACAAAATTACGCTACTACAAAATGATTCAACGATATGTTTGAACCTAATTTGATTGAACAAAATTAAACTTACAAGAAATTGAAATCACAAAAGTTAATCCAATAAATAACACAAGAACTTGTACAATATTTAAATTTTAGGTAGTTGGTCCCAAACAGAAGTTCATGCCCAGAGAATCATTACAAAAATTCCTTAGGCTTTTAATTTTTTTTAATTTAACCAATTATCAATTGATTAAATAGCAAATCTACTGTATTTAATAGCTTAAGGAACCCTAAGGAAATATAATGAGCCATTCACCATAAACATTGAACAAGTAGTCAATTATACTAACCTAACAAATATATGCTTCGCAAAATGGATGTGTAACCGTGATGGGTCATATTAATATATACACGATGAAGAATGTTTTATATAAGAAGATTATCAGTCACACAATCCAGGCTCTGATGCCACATGTAAGTTTAAATACTTTAATACATATCTGGATCTTGAACATGATAATCTTACATATGGATTGAAGGAATTTTAAGGGCAAAACAACAAGAAGATGTGTACCTTAATACTTGCAGCAGAAATTGTTGATGTTGAATTTGCTTTCGAAATGAATTTCTCCAAATGTCTCTTTGAACCATTTGAAAACAAAGACTGTTCTTGTTCATAAACTAAGTGTCTTTGATTGTGTCGATTGAATATTTGCGAGAGGACAAAGTTTTGTTTCTCTATTTTGCTTTTGCTTTTCACGTTTGCACGTTGACACGTTTTCCTCTCCTTTCTCACTTTCTATGATTTTTCATTCTGAAAAGAAGAGATCTCCTTTTAAAAGGAGAAGTTAGAACAGTTACAACTTCATAACTGTTCCCCCTTCTTTTCAAAACATGATCTTATCAATTTATTTAATTCTTTTCTTAAGAAAGAAATTAGTTACAAAGGATCGGGTCGGGTCGGTCCATATGGGTGACCCATGACTCACCAAAAACTTACATCTCCCACTTTACACATGGTGGACTAGACTCAAGCCAATATGACATCAACTAGACACACAATTTATACAACAAATAGTTCGTGCGATCTGTGAGTATCAAGGCTTGTCTTCAAGTTTTTACAAGCCCTACATAGGAATCCAATCTCATGTGGAAAGAATTGACTACAAATTTGAGGACATTATTACTCACAATACCCCATATTCCATTCACTACTTCTGTAGTTACTTATTCGATCCCTCTTCCTCTTAAAGAGGTTAACTCGAGTTCATGTTTAACTTTGTACGCACAATTAACTCAATACCAATATGGTTAGTGCAATAGTTGGCTTGTGTATACAAGTTTATTATTCAATTAATCGTCTTTCCTTTCTACTCTAATCTATATGGTCCAATTCAACTGCTTTCCTAGACATGCACAGCATTGCCGAATCATTCATGGCTATTAGTAACATGCTAAAGTAGCAGCATCGATTGAAACTTCAAGAAACAGTGAAAGGTCAAAGGGTATTTCGTTGAAAAGTCATTTTAACTTTTCAGGATCTCACACAATAAAGAAGCAGGGAACCAATCCTTCATTGACCCATTGATCGCTTGACACACGTGGTATGAAACACATGCTACGTTGTTTTCACCTTATACTGGTGTATGTGTCTCATTCTTTCGATTATCCAACATCGTACAGAGTTTGGTCTAAACAACTCCGGATGTTTAACCCTAGTTTCTCTCTTTAGTGATCCTTAAACTAATATTTTTAGAGAAACACTTGTCTTGCTCATAAAACAAGTCATAATATAGTGGTGTAACTCATCTCTTCACATTCCTCGATGTAAGAGGTGATTTCTCATGTGAGAGAGCCAATCTCGTGACTTATCTGACACACTTTATTTCTTACAAAATATCAAATGCATACTACATATGAACATAAATTAAATAGTATTATATAGAAGAGAATATTATAACAACCAAGTTATTTTACAATACTAAAATATTATCAAATCCTATACAAACCTAGAGCCTTAACATGTTTTTCAAACAAGTCTATAGAGATGACCTTTGTAAAAGGATCAGCTATCATTTCACGTGTAGGAATGCATTGCAAAGTTAATTCTCCACTTTCCACTACCTTTCTCACAAAGTTATACTTGATGTCAATGTGTTTGGTCTTGCTGTGATACTTAGGATCCTTCGTGTATGCGATAGCTGCTTGTCTATCACAATATAGAATCTGTCACGACCCAAAAATGGACATGATGGAACTTGTCCCTTCCCACCAAGACAAGTCAGCCTCAACCAAATGATAACGACAGAAAAACAAAAATAAATAAAGAAAGAACAAGACAAAGGCGGAAAACATATTCATTCTAAACAACACCCCAAGACCTGGTTGTCACGTGTACAAGCAACTAAAGTAAATACAGAATTTGAAAGATAGATACAAGTCTCAATCTTTGTTTCTCAAATAGAACAAAGCTTAAAGAAATAGGAAAGAGAACGGTCACCGAAATGACAAGCAGCTACCTCTTCAAGTCCTTGACAAGCCTTAAAATCTGAAAAAGGAGAAAGACATCACACGGGTCCGTGCTCGGAACCTACACAAGTGTAGAATCAAGGAGTGAGTACCACTAACACGGTACCCAGCAAGAAGCCTAATAAACTAGGCAATCTAGCTAAATAGAATACTCATTTTCATCCCAACCGACCTTCACAAACTACAACCTGCATAGAAATCAGGCCAACCTAAATAATCTACAATAAACAGGTCTCAAAGGCTCAAGATCAAAATCAACAGTCACATTTCAACAATCCATAGACATCAAGTTATTTAC
Organism: Solanum appendiculatum; assembly: GCA_018342035.1. NCBI lineage: Eukaryota > Viridiplantae > Streptophyta > Magnoliopsida > Solanales > Solanaceae > Solanum > Solanum appendiculatum. Next base: position 1,098,215 of record JAGDQO010000682.1, on the reverse strand, counting down.
TCTCAAGCACTAGTCATTTCAATATCGATAAATAGCAACATGTTCAACTCATATACCAAGTAAACAAAAACAAACACAACAAATAGCTCAATCGAATATATCAAATAAATCAAATGTATGCATCAAATAGATTGATCAAAAAGTCAACATTGGCCAGAACTATTTCCCTTCCGCACAATGTCACTAGCCGTAACCATTTCCCTTCAACTTCCACATTATTTCACTTGCCGGAACCATTTCCCTTCGGCATTTACATCACTAGCCGGAACAATTTCCCTTCAGCTTTTATCACAACATATAACTTGCTGGAACCATTTCCCTTCGACATTTATATCACTAGCTGTTGCTTCCAATTGCACACGCAAGTGTACGTGGTCGCAGAAGTAATAAGTGGCTCTTTAAGAACCGGAATATCGAACCCACAGGGACTTGTCAATTAACTATTTACTAAATTATACTAGTCTAATTATTTATTTAAGAGTATTAAAAGAAATAAAAGAATGCAAGAATTAAATACTAAGATTAACTTACAGTGATTGAGACAATTCCAGGGCTGCAACATGCATAGGGTTTCATGTATCGCATCTCATGTAATGAATTAACTAAGGTTATCAAATTACTGATTTACAGGGTTGATTTTATGATCATGATCTCTCGACCTTCTAATCGCCTACTCCAACTAGCTGTCTAACTACATCGTTGAGCGGGGATAGGCAGTCCCAATTGGCGAGCATTTATATTTCATCCTGTTTCGTAACCAAGCGAGGTGTTCGTCCGGGCGTCACTCCTGAACACGAATCTAAACAAAGTTAGAGCAAGCTCTTTGCATTCTTTGGTCTATCTACCTCTTTATCTCTCGAGTCCAAGAATAGACAATAGATTTATTTCTATGGTGATCAAGCATGAAATACTAAAACAAGAATACAAAAGTAATTTAAACGATAACCAACATTAATTCAAAACAATCGATGTTCAACAATTACCCATGGCCGCAGCCCCAGAACAAGGGTCTTTAGCTACTAATACCTAAGAAAAAGAAGAAGAAAAGAACCCTAAAAAGTATTGACAATTTTTCCTTACAAAGTGTCTTCCTTAAAAAGTCTATTCTTTTTTTTTCTCCTCTCTCCAATAATTATTTCTATGGACTATTTATAGATGTAGAAAACCCTGAATAAAATAACTGAGTCCAAAACAAATTAGGAATCCAAAACCAAAAGGAATTGGATTCCTACGTGAAAGTGCACCGCCTCAAATATAATTGTGGATGTCTTCAGTTTGCTTTCCTCGCCCAACTTTTCCATATATATAAATATTAATATAATATTCAATTTAATCCATTAAGCTGCCTGCTTGATTTTCCTTCTTCAATCTTTCGTAATTAATTCATTTTAGCTCCAAACTTCTTCAACTTTGTACCAATTTAATCCTACAAATAAAATACACTATTTAGCACAATCCATAAAATCCATGCTCAAAAAAGACAAATATAAATGATAAATATGAGGCAATTAATGATAAGAAAATATATTTTTGGCCTCAGATCAACACCCCACACTTAAACTTTTGTTCGTCCTCGAGCAAACATTAAAGCTCATCTCAAAAATCATACTAGGAAGCCATCACTTTGGTTGATACAAACTATTAGGCCATATTGAAATTTGAAAACATCAAGTACAATTCCGCTCATTATGCAAGACATCCAAATAAACAACAAACCTTTAACCTCCTAACCTCAAGGAAAGACTATGAACTCATCAAATTTAAGTTTGCTCACCTACTCTCATCAAAGAAAGTTAATAGCATCACCTATCTATCATGAAACAAGTGCCCTCACAAGAAGAAATAGTCCACACACTCAATTCAAAAGATTGAATATAAATTAAGGACTTCACATCAAAGATCAAATCTCACACTCACCAATAAAATTCACATGTATGCTCAAAGAACCATATGCTTGCCCATTATGTACATCTTCACTAATTAAGCATGCTTGAATAGAATCAAATAGGACTTTAACGGGTTGTAATGTAGGCTAAGGGACAGGTAGGAAAATTATATAATAGTGACTCACACTTCTCTAAGCACTTTGCAATTTTAGAGTTCATCACCCATTATTTTCTTCTCTTTATTTTCAGCCCTCTCTTCAACAATTATTTCACAAGTAATTCTCATCATCTCAAGAATGCTTCAATCATTTTTTTTTTTTCACAATAATATATTTTTTTTTCTCAAAGAATTTTTTTTTTCTTTTTCATGTCACATTCTTTCGAAGAGGGCTTTTTTCATCACTTTGTAGCTATCATTGATTACCTTTTGTCATTCAACCACCCCTTTTATTTTTCCAGATATAACAATTATAATCAGTCTATGCTACAGTGCTCAAGGAAGCAAGGTGCAAAAACTAGGGATACAACAAAATAGTTAAGGGCAAAATATGGCTACCAACAAAAGGCTACAGGCTCAAAAGGGCGAACTAGTGATATAATATCTGAAAAGGCTAAAATTTACAAGACAAATCAAAGAAAGCCTATTATCATCTTCTAAACTGAGCAACACTTTTTATTTCGCTTCAATAACATGCAGGGCAAGTTCTAGACTAAGATGCAAAACATGGAATAAACAAATTCTCACCACACATGGCACAAGTATCAATCAAGATGGATCAATTACACTTCTAAGAGAGACAGGGTCATAACAAACTACAAAATAAAATAAGCTATATACAAAGTCACAACCACGAGCCTTGGTGTCAAAGAGTCTGCAATTTCAATAGCAATCAAGCATTCACAAGAAAGTATTATTCAAAATTAGGCCTAAATAGCAAGTATCACACAACTCAAAAGGGTCTTTTCTTTTCTCTAAAAAATAAAAAATAAAAAGTAAAAAAATTACTCCCTATCGGTTCAAAGGGACTATCCTCAGGAAAAGTACCGAAAACAAAAGCCGAGGAACCCACCTAAAAATACAAAAAGACTCGATAAAGCAGTAAAAACTAGGAATTCATTCCTCCACCCCACACTTAAAAAAAATGCTATGTCCCCAAAGCATCAAATAAAATTTTAAAACAAGGGTTAGGAAAACTCCCTGAGGCCTCTAGGCCTAGCTAGTAGCATGTTCTCTTAATTTTCATCAAGGGTCGTCACCCCACCCTTAAGCTCAAACGTGCTCCTTAGCTCCAAATTTTGGATACTCAGACTTCTCCAAAACCAATTGGGTTGCCTCCCAATAAGCGCCTAATTTGATGTCGCGGCATGACCTAATTAAGTTCACCACTTTTCTTTCCACTTTGAACTTATGAATTGTACCCCTAACTTTGCATCAATTTTTCTGCTCCTCTCTAGGGGCGGTGGTATAAAGATAAAAGAACCAAGTAATAAATGTCGCATCTTGCACTTCTTGGCCCTTATGTGAGGAATGTCGTTTTGTCTACGTGGATTAGAAAACTTTAGGATGTCGGGGCCTTGTTCCTCATCTATAGCCAAGTGTTTTGAATGAGATCCAAGGTGCCTCAACTCCAAAGCAACATTATTTACAACATTCTCACTTTTGTACTCTTTCTCAACATTGACATTAAGGAATAAGGTATAGTTGAATGGTTGGAATTCCTCTTTTTGCTCCACTATCTCCTTCACATACTTGGCGTACTTGGGATTCCCTGCAAAATATCAACCAAAGGGAGATTAATGTGAACTTGTTTAAGGAGAGACAAAAACTTACCGAAGCATGCGTCCTCGTTCTGCTTTTTGGACTTTTGAGAAAACGAAGGGGGTGGTTTTAATTGAGGAACAATCCTCTCAACATTCGCATCTTGAACCACTTCTTCGGGTTTCTTTTCTTCTCTCACCGCCTCAGAACTTCTCTTCTTTGGAGCTAATTCTTCCAGTTGTAATCCACTCCTTGTGCTCACCGCATTCGGTTGCCTTGGGTTAGGATCCATGTCACCCGAAAGATCTCCAGGAGGGCGCACATTGACTGCATTAGCCAATTGTGCGAACTGCCTTTCCAGATTTTTCAGCGCTAATTGGGTGTTTCTCAACTCTTCTCCTAACTTGTTGTTGATTTCTGTACTTAGCTTTTGGAACAACTCCTCCTTAGTCATGCCCCCTTGCTTCGCACCTTGATTATTTGGCTGTTGAAATTGTTGTCCATTACCTTGTGGTCTGTATTGGTTCTGCCCTTGAGCCTGATTTTGGTGTTGATTCTGATTTCCACCCCATGAGAAGTTGGGGTGGTTCCTCCAACTTGAGTTATACGTGTTCCCATAATTCTGCGTACCTCCACCTCTTTGGGCATTCCCCACTTCATCACCCTTGTCAACATCACAGATAACAGAAGAATCATAATAGCGGGGAGGGGGATAAGAGTTAGGACAACCATTCCAATGACCAAATTGACCACCACATATATGACAAATAGGACATTCGATATCCAAATGGGGTCCATTACAATAATTACAACCACGATTTATCCCAATCAGTCATATCAATAAGAGTACCAAATTATTCAAAGGGAAAAAAATTATTGTTCGGAAAAAAAACTAATTAATAAAACAAAAAAAAAGAAAATTTTAAATAAATAAAAATAAGAAGTATAACCTAGAAGAATAGTTAATTTCTAAGTCCCCGGCAACGGCGCCAAAAACTTGTTGCTTCCAATTGCACACGCAAGTACGTAGTCGCAAAAGAAATAAGTGGCTCTTTAAGAACCGGAATATCGAACCCACAGAGACTTGTCAATTAACTATTTACTAAATTATACTAGTCTAATTATTTATTTAAGAGTGTCAAAAGAAATAAAAGAATGCAAAAATTAAATACTAAGATTAACCTACAGTGATTGGGACAATTCCAGGGCTGCAACATGCATAGGGTTTCATGTATCGCATCTCATGTAATGAATTAACTAAGGTTATCAAATTACTGATTTACAGGGGTGATTTTATGATCATGATCTCTCGACCTCTAATCGCCTACTCCAACTAGCTGTCTAACTACATCGTTGAGCGGGGATAGGCAGTCCTAATTGGCGAGCATTTATATTTCATCCTGTTTCGTAACCAAGCGAGGTGTTCGTCCGGGCGTCACTCCTGAACACGAATCTAAACAAAGTTAGAACAAGCTCTTTGCATTCTTTGGTCTATCTACTTCTTTATCTCTCGAGTCCAAGAATAGACAATAGATTTATTTCTATGGTGATCAAGCATGAAATACTAAAACAAGAATACAAAAGTAATTTAAACGATAACCAACATTAAATCAAAACAATCGATGTTCAACAATTACCCATAGCCGCAGCCCCAGAACAAGGGTCTTTAGCTACTAATACCTAAGAAAAAGAAGAAGAAAAGAACCCTAAAAAGTATTGACAATTTTTCCTTACAAAGTGTCTTCCTTAAAAAGTCTATTCTTTTTTTTTCTCCTCTCTCCAATAATTATTTCTATGGACTATTTATAGATGTAGAAAACCCTGAATAAAATAACTGAGTCCAAAACAAATTAGGAATCCAAAACCAAAAGGAATTGGATTCCTACGTGAAAGTGCACCGCCTCAAATATAATTGTGGATGTCTTCAGTTTGCTTTCCTCGCCCAACTTTTCCATATATATAAATATTAATATAATATTCAATTTAATCCATTAAGCTGCCTGCTTGATTTTCCTTCTTCAATCTTTCGTAATTAATTCATTTTAGCTCCAAACTTCTTCAACTTTGTACCAATTTAATCCTACAAATAAAATACACTATTTAGCACAATCCATAAAATCCATGCTCAAAAAAGACAAATATAAATGATAAATATGAGGCAATTAATGATAAGAAAATATATTTTTGGCCTCAGATCACTAGCCGAAACTATTTCCCTTCGGCTTTTATCACAATACAACACTTGCTAGTAAAGACCTCGGCATCATAATCATCACGGTGTTCACAATCAATGCACACAAGAATCAGCACAGCATATGAAAGAGGCAACAATTTATATTACACAAGTCCACTTTCACGCATTGAAGCAATTCACCACCGAATCAACTAGGGTCACGACAAGGTAATTCACAATTATCATTATCATCAAGAAGCCTTTTTATTTTTCCCTTTTTGTTGGTTAGCATTAATCAAGTGGAACAAAATAACCCTTCACCTCATTCACGATTACACCCAACACATAGGCAATGAAGAGAAATAAACAATTTAACTAAATTGCATATTTCAAGAGATCAATTACCTCAAATAAATCAATTACTTCCTCCAACAGTTGAGTCTTCCCTTTCCGAGTCACTTTCAAAGCCACACAATCTATCATAATCAAGTATTCACAATCATCTATCGAAAATTACAATACCACACAAATATTTTTGAAAAGTGGGTCAATCAACACAAACCCCAATTTGAAAAAAAGGTTTGAATTCGAAAATTAATACTTGAAAACATTCCTCAAGGCTTTAGGAACTCATTTGAGAAAACCATTTAAAAAAAGGGATAAGAATCACTTCTAAATCACCATTTTAGTTCAAGAAATTGAGTTCATGAATAACATCATTATTCACCAATCAAAATCTCACATTTTGATGTTAAAACCCATAATTAATCAATGGAAAATGAAGGATTATGATCAAGAAGGCTTACCCAAATGGTCAAGCATAGAAAAACCCTTCAAATATCTCCAACAAGGTTCCCCAAGCTCAAAAATGGTGAAAATGGGACTTAAACCCCGAAATTGCATGTCACAAAATGCTCTCTGATGTTGCAAAAGCAACTAGGCGAACCCTGCTAAAAACATGAGACTCGCTCCTGCGCCCAGAACTTCACTTAAGCGATGAACTCTTCGAAAATGCAAAGGTCAACAAGGGTTGACTCTTCACAAAAATCACCCTAACCTCGGTGAAGCGAACTATTTCTCGCAAAAACGGAGAACACCAGAACTCAGGCATCAGAAAAATCAGCCAACTCTCAAACATCAAATCGAACCCTCGGGATTCATTCAGACCCCCGTACACACTAACCAAATATACAAATCAATTATACTTGACGTTTCGGACTCAATGGAACTGTCAAAACACGAATCCAAGGTATCCTTGACCCGACATCCGTGAAAATCACGAGAAACTAACTCAATTCCTAAAAAGGCCAAATCAAGCGTGGGACCTTTCAAAAATCAACCAAGGCCAATCCTAGGCCTAAATCATCCTCAAATCCAACGAAACTCTCAGAATTCCGATCCGAGCATCCGAACATGAAATTTTGACCAAAGTCAATTCCATGGCTAAAATTCCACAAATTTACAACTTAGGACCTCAAATTCTCAAAAAGACTCATAATCAGAAAACGACAACTCTCACGGATCAAATTCTACATTGCAGAATTAATTAAATCGATAGAAGTCCATTTCGACACTCGAAACTCCAAAAGACTCCAAGAACTACTTTTAAGCAACTTAAGCCTTTCAAACTCAAAATTACCAAAATCTTAACTTTTAACTCACAGTTTGGAACCAACTTCTAAAACTCAATCAAGAAACAACTCGAGGGTCGTATCGGCAGGGTAAAATGGTAATTTTCACAAAAACACAAAAAATGACCAATCGAGTCGTTACATTATCCACCACTAAAAACTATGTTCTTTCTCGTACATAAAGCAAAAGAAAGTATCTGAAACCTCGAAGAGATGAGGATATCTTGCACGCATATCCGACTCTATCTCACAAGTCACCTCACCAACTGAATGATGCTTCCACTGTACCTTCATTAAAGCAATCTCCTTTGCCCTAAGCTTCCGAACCTGCCTATCCAAAATGGCTATAGGCTCCTCCTCAAAGGACAAGTCTGGACCCAACTCAACTGAATCAAGAGAAAGTACATGGAACTCATCCGACACATACTTCTGAAGTATGGATACATGAAACATAGGATGAACAGCTGACAAGCTAGGTGGCAAGGCCAACTTATAGGCCACCTCTCTTACTCGGCTCAAAATCTCAAAAGGTCCAATGAATCTAGGGCTAAGCTTGACTTGCTTTCTGAACCTCATCACACCTTTCATGGGTGACACTCTAAACCAAACATGATCACTCTCCATAAACATAAGGGCTCTAACTCTCCGATATGCATAACTCTTTTGTCAACTCTGGGTTGTCAACAGTCTATCTTGAGTCATACGTAGCTGCTCCATAGCATCTCTAAGCAAGTTTGTATCTAATGAATCCATCTCCGCTGAATCAAACTAACCGATCCAAGATCTACAATGTCTGGCATAAAACACCTCAAAAGGGGCCATTTGAATACTAGAATGGTAACTGTTATTGTAGGCAAACTCTGCTAAGGGTAAATGTTGATCCCATCTAGCACCAAAGTCAATCACACAAGCACAGAGCATATCCTCCAACACCTGAATCGTCCTCTCAGACTGACCATTTATCTAAGGATGGAAAGATGTACTCATATCTAACCGAGTACCAAAACCATGCTACAAAGCCTTCCAAAAATGGGAAGTCAACAAGGAACCTCATTCAGAAACAGTGGAAACTGGAACTCCATGAAGTCGCACAATCTGACTGATATAAATCTCAGTTAACTATTCCGTCATATACTTCACTCTAACCGGGATGAAGTGGGCAAACTTGGTCAACCTATCAACCACAACCCAAATGGAGTCATAACCACCCACAGTTGTTGGTAAACTCACAACAAAATCGATAGTAATCAATTCCCACTTCCAAGTAGGAATAGGCATCCTCTGAGTCACACCTTCCTGCCGCTGATGCTCAAACTTGACATGTTGGCTAGTGAAACACCTAGAAACAAAGTCTGCAATATCCCTCTTCATGCCACACCACTAGTAATGCTGGTTCAAGTCATGATGCATCTTCACTGCTCCCGGATGAATAGAATATCAAGAAGAATGGGCCTCCTCAAGAATCAATTTGATCAACTCACCCATCTTGGGCACACAAATCCTGCCTCCAATCCTCAAGACACCATCAAAATCAATGACACCCTCCTTGGCTTCCCCTCTCAACACTTTGTCTTTACTGAGACACAATTTCTCATTATCAAACTGGTGCTCACGGATATGCTCAACTAAGGAAGAACGAGCCTCAATGAAAGTAATCAAACCACCCGTCTCCTCAGAAATCTGCAATCAGACAAGACTGTTAGCTAACCTTTGAACATCTCCAGCCAATGGTCTCTCCTCAACACTGATAGCTACAAGACTTCCCATGCTAGAAGTCATCCTACACAAAGGATCGGCCACCACAATGGCTTTCCATGGATGATACAAGATAGTGATGTCATAGTCCTTCAGTAGCTCAAGCCATCTACACTGCCTCAAGTTCATATCCCTCTGACTGAATATGTACTAAAGACTCCGATGGTCAGTGAAGACCTCACAATGCACCCCCATACAAATAATACCGCCATAGCTTAAGCACAAACACCATAGCTACCAACTCAAGATCATGGGTAGGGTAGTTCTTCTCATGGGTCTTCAACTATCTAGAAGCATAGGCAATCACCTTGACCTTCTGCATTAGAACACCCCCTAACCCAACTCCAGAAGCATCACAATAAATAGTCAAGTGTACACCCTCCTCGGGTAAAATCAAAATAGGAGTTGAAGTCAACAAGGTCTTGAGCTTTGGAAAGCTCTCCTCACACTCATCAAACCACTGGAAGTTCACACTCTATTGAGTCAATTTGGTCAAAAGAGATGCAATAAAGGACAAGCTCTGAACAAATAGTCTGTAAAAGCCTGCAAGTCCCATAAAACTCTGAATCTTAGTGACTGAAGTAGGCCTGGGCCAACTTCTAGCTACCTCAATCTTGGCTTGATCCACCCTAATACCCTCCTTGGACACCACGTGTCCTAGAAATGCAACTGAGTCAAGCCAAAACTCACACTTCGAGAATTTGGCATAAAACTTCTCTTCCCTTAATCTCTGGAGCACAATCCTCAAATGCCGATCATAATCCTTCTCATTCTTGGAGTATACCAGGATGTCGTCAATGAAGACTATAAAAAAAGTACAAATAAGGTCGAAACACTATGTTCATCAATTCCATGAATGGTGCAGGGGCGTTAGTCAAATCAAAAGACATCACAAGAAACTCATAGTGACCATAACGAGTCCTAAAAGCTATCTTAGGGATATCTGACACCCTAATCTTCAGCTGATGATAACTGGATCTCAAATCAATCTTAGAAAATAGAGATCACCCTGAAGCTGATCAAACAAGTCATCAATATGAGGAAGAGGATACTTGTTCTTCACTATCACTTTATTCAACTGCTGATAATCAATACACATCCTCATGGATCCATCCTTCTTCCTCACAAACAACACAGGAACACCCCACGGGGAAACACTAGGGCGAATGAACCCCTTACTCAACAAATCCTGCAACCGATCCTTCAATTCCTTCAACTCAGCTGGAGCCATCCGATAAGGAGGAATAAAGATAGGCTTGGTGTCTGGCTCTAAGTCAATGGAAAAATAAATATCCCTATCTAGAGGAACACCTGGAATATCTGTAGGGAACACATCTGAAAACTCTCTAACCATGAGCACAGAATCCATGAAAGGTGGCTCAACATTAGTGTCTCGAATGAAAGCCAAATAAGAAAAACACCCTATATCAACCAATCTCTGAACTCGAATGAAGGAGATAATTTTGCTAGGGTAAGAACAACTAGCACCCATCCACTCAACTCTCAGGACACCTGGCATCGCTAAGGTCACAGTCTTAGCAAAACAATCAAGAATCACATGATGCGGGGAGAGCCAATCCATACCTGAAATAACATCAAAGTCCACCATCTCCAAAATGAAGTCTACCCAAGTCATATACCCAACCAAAGAAACAAGACAGGATCAATACACTCGATCCACCACTAAGAATTCACCCATCGATGTAGAAACATGAATAGACACATGCATGTAATCAAACTTCATATCAAACCCAGCAGCAAAATAGGTAGATACATAGAAGAAAGTAGACCATGGATCAAACAATACAGACGCAGGTTGATGGCAAACTAGGACCATATCTGTGCTCACAACATCATATGTCTCAGCCTCAAGTCTCCTTGGAAAAGCATAACACTGGCCATCTCGGCCACCTGTAGTCTGAGCAGAACCTCACCCTGCGAAGCTATAACACCTTTACTAGAAGTCCTGCCACCTTTGCTAGAATGACCTCTACCTCGACCTTTGGTCAGAGGTGTTGAATCTCTAGGTGGAGCAGCTGAATGAGTACGCTGGGGTCTTGAGTGAGTCTGTAGCATGCACTGCCAAATCATATGACCTGGATCTCCACAAACATAGCAAGATCTAGGCACTGATAACTGTTGTTTTGAACTAAATGAGCTACCATGGCCACCAAAGCCAAAACCATAAGATCGTCGGGCTGACTACCAACTCTTAGCTGCTAGCATAGATGCATGAATCGGCCCACAATGCTGAAAGGAACCACTATCTCGATGAGAACCCTTGCCTCTAGATGAGGCACCAGAAAATTGACTAGAAGAATGAGCCCTTATAGCCTCTCCAAACTCCTCTAGAAGCATCAACTCCGCCTCTTTGGCGATGCTCACAATGGACTGGAAGGAAAGCCCCTCTCTGGCCGCTCGAAGCACATACGACCTGGTAGAGAAAGACAACCCTCTCACAAACATATGAACTCTCTTTGCCTCATCAGGAACAATAGTCATACCATGCCTAGAAAGCTCACAGAAATGGGCCTCACACTCAGTCGCAGACAAACTGCCCTATCTCAAGTCCTTAAATCTTAGTCAACTCTCCTGCCTCACGCTCCAAGGAATGAAACAGTCCTGGAAAGTACTAGAGAACACATCCCACTCAATCAGAAGAGACCCAACTGGTCTAGACCTCCAAAAAGTCCTCACCACTATCTGGCACATCCACGCAGCTGAAGAGCAACAAAATGAACACCTCGAGCATCCACCATACCCACTACCTCAAGCACCTCATGGCACAAAGTCAAGAACTCATGAGCATCCTCGCTCTTACCACCTAAAATTGGGGTGGTTTCATCTTCTGAAACCTCTCATAGCACTGCTACTCAACTGTCGTTAGAATAACATCAGGGGCAATCTGAACACCCACAACTGAGTTGGTACCACTAGTGGCTGACCCACCTGATCCTGAATACTTGGAGTTTGTTGCTGACATGGAGTCTACGCTCCTAACCCAGTCTGAGAACCATGTGGTGTACCAGTAGCACAACTCTGAGGAAAGTTCTCCATCACACTAATCATCCTCATCAAAGTCTCCTGAAATAGAGAAGCTCCCAACACAGGAGGAATCGAGTCCTAGGCAACCTCAACCTATGGCTCAAGAGAAGCCTCTCTACCTCTGCCTCTAGCTGGTGCCGCTCCACGGGCACGACCTCTAGACAGTGCTACTCGACGAGCACGACCTCTAGCTCGGGCCCTACCTCTACCCCTAGCTGGGTCTCAGCAACTGCTTCAGGGACTGCCTCCCCTCTACCATTGAAAATAGAAGCTCTAGTCCTCGACATCTGCCAAAAAAACACGCGGCAACCTAGCACAATGAAAACAACTACACACGATAAGGAAGAATGAACAAAAGGAATTTTCCCAACCGTCTTTATAGCCTCTCGAAGATAATTACAGACGTTTTCGAACGGATCCTTAAGACTCTACTTAGACTTTGCTTCTACACACGTGAGACCTATGAACCTGGGCTCTTATACCATTTGTCACGACCCAAAAATGGACGTGATGGCACTTGTCCCTTCCCACAAAGACAAGTCAGCCTCAACCCAACGATAAAAAAAGAAAAGCAAAAATAAATAAAGCAAGAACAAGACAAAGGTGGAAAACTTATTCATTCTAAACAACACCCCAAAACCTGGTTGTCACGTGTACAAGACACTAAAGTAAATATAGAATTCAAAAGATAAATACAAGTCTCAATCTTTGTTTCTCAAATAGAACAAAGCTTAAAGAAAAAGGAAAGAGAAGGGCCTGCCAAAATTACAAGCAGCTACCTCTTCAAGTCCTTGAAAAGCCTCGAAATCAGAAGAAGGAGCAAGAGATCACTTGGGTCCAGGCTCGGAACCTTTACAAGTGTAGACGCAAGGAGTGAGTACCACCAACACGGTACTCAACAAGCAACCTAATAAACTAGGCAACCTAGCTTCAAATACTCCTTTCTATCCCAACCGAACGTCAACAAACTACAACCTGAACAAAAATCATCCCAACCTAACAGTTCTACAATAAACAAGTTTCAAGGCTCAAGATCAAGATCAACATCACATTTCAACAATCGATAGACATCAAGTCATTTACTCTCAAGCACAAGGCATTTCAATATCGATAAATAGCAATATGTTCAACTCATATATCAAGTAAACCGAAACAAACACAACAAATAGCTCAATCAAATGCATCAAATAAGTCAAATGTATGAATTAAATGGATTGATCCCAAAGTCAACATTGGCCAGAACCATTTCCCTTCGGCACAATGTCACTAGCCGGAACCATTTTCCTTCATCTTTCACATTATTTTACAGCTTTCTGGAACCATTTCCCTTCGATATTTACATCACTAGCTGGAACTATTTCCCTTCAGCTTTTATCACAACATATCACTTGTCGAAACCATTCTCCTTTGACATTTATATCACTAGCCGGAACCATTTTCCTTTGGCTTTTATCACAACATATCACTTGACGGAACCATTTCCCTTTGGCATAAATATCACTAGCCGGAACCATTTCCCTTCGGCTTTTATCACAAAATAACACTTATCGGTAAAGACCTCGGCATCATAATCATCACATGTCTCATCACGATGTTCACAATCAATGCACACAAGCAATAACACACCATATGGAAGAGACAACAATTCATATTACATTAGTCCACTTTCATGCTTTAAGAAATTCACCAACAAAATCAACTATGGTCACAACAAGGCAATTCACAATTATTATTTTCATCAAGAAGACTTTTCATTTGCCTTTTTTGTTGGTTAGCATTAATCAAGTGGAACAAAATAACCCTTCACCTCATTCTCGATTACTCCCAACACATAGGCAATGAAAAGAAATAAACAATACAACTAAATTGCAAAGTTCAAGAGATCACTTGCCTCAAATCAATCAATTACTTACTCCAAGAGTTGAGTCTTCCCTTTTCGAGTCACTTCCAAAGCCGCACAATCTATCATAATCAAGTATTCACAATCATCCACAAGAAATCACAATACCTACACCAACACTCTTAAAAAGTGGGTCAATCAACACAAACCCACATTTGAAAAAGAAGGTTTGAATCTGGAAATTAATACTTGAAAACATTACTCAAGGCTTTAGGAACTCATTTGAGAAAACCATTTTGAAAAAGAGATTAGAATCACTTCAAAATGACCATTTTAGTTCAAGAAATTGAGTTCATGAAAAACCTCGTTATTCACCAATCAAAATCTCACATTTTGATGTTAAACCCCATAATTAATCAATGGAAAATGAAGGATTAGGATCAAGAAGACTTACCCAAATGCTCTAGCACAGATAAAACCCTTAAAAAATTGCCACCAATGTTCCTCGAGCTCAAAAATGGGGCTTAAACTCCAAAATTACAGGTCACAAAACCCTTTTTAATGTTTCAAAAGTGACCAGGGGTTCACTTAATAGAAACCTGCTAAAAACACGGGGCTCGCTCCTGCGACTAGATCTTTGCTTAAGCGAAGGTGGCTTAAGTGGTGGTCTCTTCAAAAATGCGAAGGTCAACAAGGGTTGACCCTTCGCAAAAGCGACCCTAACCACGCTAAAGCGAACTATCTCTTGCAAAAGTGAGAGCACCAAAACTCAAGCATCAGAAAAATCAGACAACTCTCAAACATCAAGTCGACCCTCGGGATTCGTTTGGAACCCCGTACATACAAACCAGATATGCAAATCAATTATACTCGACGTTTTGGACTCAATGGAACAGTCAAAATATGAATCTGAGATCTTCTTGACCTGACATTTATGAAAATCACAAGAAAATGGCTCAACACCTAAAAAGACCATATCAAGCTCGGGCCCTCTCAAAAATCAACCAAGGCCACTCCTAGGCATAAAATCATCCCCTGAATATAACGGAACTCATGGAATTCCAATCCGAGCATCCGAACTCCGAATGTAGACCAAAGTTAACCCCAAGGCTAAAATTCCATAAATTCTTAACTTAGGACCTCAACTTCTTAAAAAGACTCAGCATCAAAAACCAACAACTCTCACAGATTAGATTCCACATTTCGGAACTAATGAAATCGATGAAATTTCATTCCGACACTCGAAACTCCAAAAGACTCTGAAAACCATTTTTAAGCAACTTAATCCTTTCAAACTCAAAATGCAACTTTTAACTCACAGTTTGGAACCAACTTCTAAAACTCTATCAAGAAATAACTCGGAGGTCGATATTGGGAGGGTAAAATGGTAATTTTTACAAAATACCAAAACTAACAAACCGGGTCATTACCAAATCATGGGACCCTTAGCATTCTTTGCAATACTCAAATTCTCAAAGAATCTCTTTCACCAAACAACTTCTTGTATTGCAGACGCACAAGCCACGAATTCAAATTCCATGGTTAAAAGAGTTGTGCAAGTTTGCTTCTTACTTTTCCATGAAATAGCACCACCATTTAGTGAGAAAGCATAACCGGATGTTAGTTTTATGTCATTCCGATCACCAGCCCAATTAGCATCTGTATAACCTTTTATGAATAAATTAGATCCACTATAACATAGTGAATGATATGCAGTTCCCTTCAGGTATCGTAATATTTTCTTTATTGCTTTCTAATGATCTCTTCCAGGAATGTATTGATACCTGCTAACTAGACTTACGGCATAACAAATGTCTAGGGAGTATACATCATAGCATACATTAAACTCCCGACAACACTAGAATATGGAACTCGGGACATGTCTTCCTTTTCATTTTCAGTCTTCGGACTCATTTCAAGGCTTGAAGTTTCACCCCTTGCTAGAGGAGTATCCATGGATTTGCAACTATTCATTCGAAAAGCGTTCAAATATTTTCTTTATGTAAGTTTCTTGAGATAAATTCAAAAATTTCTTGGAATGGTCTCTTTGGATCTTAACACCCAATATATAGTTTGCTTCACCCATATCTTTCATATCAAATGATTTTAAAAGCCATGACTTGATAGTTTTCACATAATCCAAATTATTTCCAGTTAATAAAATATCATCTACGTAAAGAAAAAGAATTACAAATTTTCCATTGGGCTTTTCCACAGATGCAATGGACTTCATCGATCATGGTGAAATCAAATGACATCACCTTCTTATGAAATCTCAGGTACGACTGCCTTGAAGATTGCTTTAGGCTATAAATTGATCTTTTTAATTTACAAACTTCCTTTATTGACCTTTAACAACGAAACCTACTGGTTGTTCCATGTAGATTTCCTCATTCAATTCTCCATTGAGAAAAGCGGTCTTCACGTCCATTTGGTGTAATTATAGATCTAAATGTGCAAAAATAGCTAAAAGTAATCATATGATGGTAAACTTCACAACTGGTGAAAAAATGTCCTCATAGTCTATTCCAACATTTGGAGTAAAACCTTTTGCCACCAATCGTACTTTGTGTCTTTCTATTGACCCATCCGAATTGCGTTTAACTTTTACAATACATTTATTCCCAATACCTTTACGTTCTTTGAAAAGGTCAATTAGATCCAAGACTTTGTTAGTTCTCATGGATTCTAATTCTTCTTTCATCGCTTTTAACCATTCACCCTTTTAAGGCTCAATAAGGCCTCAGTTATAGAATTAGGTTTATCCAATTCCATAGGAGATACCAAGAAAACATAATCCTCAATCTCATAAGATCGTTCAGGTACACCTTTTCTTGTACTCTTACGTAATTGAAGTTCAAATTCCTCTATAGGATTTTGTGATTCATAACTCCCACTTAGACCATGAATCATTTCTCGATCCATTGAGTAATCAAGTATGCTTGACGACATTACTTGATCTTCTGAATTCAACTTTTCGTAGGGAGGCTCACCTTCATCTATTGCATCCTTTTTGGAAAAATCATTTTCCAAAAATTTGACATCTCATGAAACAATTTCAGTAATATTTCCTGCCTCTGTTTCATCAATGACCACATACCCTTTGGTGTGTTAAGAGTATCTTATAAAGATACATTTCTTTCCTTTCGGACTTAGTTTACCAAACTCACCAAAATGATTTTAATGATACGCATCACAACTCTAAGGTCGTAGATCGTTTAGGTTTGTTTTATGACAGTCCAAAGTTCATAAGGAGTCGAAGATACTGATTTAGAGGGCACTTTATTCAATATGTAGGCCACAGTCAATAGTGCATCTCCCCATAAAGAGATAGAAAAATTTGCTTGTGCCATCATTGACCTAGTCCTGTTCAATAATGTTCTATTACTTCTTTCAGCTACACCATTTTGTTGAGGTGTATATGGAATAGTTAATTGTCTGATAATATCCTTTTCAGTACATAAATTCTTCAAATTATTTTGACAAATATTCACGCCCTCTATCGGTTCTTAAAGCCTTTATGTTTTTATCTAATTGATTCTCAGCTTCATTCATATATTTTCTAAAGCACTCAAGTGCTTCAAATTTATGAGAAATCAAATAGACATAACCAAATCACGTGAAATCATCAATAAATATAATGAATTATATAGCACCATACCTTTCCCTCATATTCATTGGACCACAAATATCAGAATGAATTAATTGAAGTGGAAACTCAGCTCTCTTAGCCTTCCCAAATGGTTTACGCGTAATCTTTCCAGCAACGCAATTTTTACAAGTTGGCATATCAATCTTTATGAAAGAACTTAAATGTCCTTCTTTTACCAACCTATTCATTTGATCTTTCTATATGTGACCTAATCTTGTATGCCATGCAATAATATAAATGTCAGTGTTACTTAAATAGCATGACATTACACAATGGTCAACGTAATAGTCATAAGTTGAAGGATTACAATCTAAAATGATAAAACGGTCATAACGGAGTCTAAAACCATATAAAACATTATCTAGAGTTATTCTAATACCATTACGACAAAAAAATAAATCAAAACCAACGTCTAAAAGATCAAACATAGATACTAAGTTTCATCAAATCTCTAGAGCATATAGGACATCATGTTACATCAAAGAATGGCCACCATGCAAGTCAACTTTGCAAGTTCCTATTCATTTGACTTCCAATTTCATATTATTTCCCACATAAATCCACCTTGATTTAGATGAAACTCCACAAATGCTTCTCGATCTCGACTCACGTAGTCGGTGAATCCTGAGTCTATAATCCATATAGGATAAGATTCATTTAATAAGGAAGTGGTAGATACATATGTAGCACTTAGAGATGCGTTTAAAAAGTTACATTTTTTGGCTCAGTATATTCATGAGCAAATTGTCCCAGTACATGGCAATTATTGTACTTCATTTTGCTCTTGTCTCTCTTCTTGAAGAACCATTTTTCTTTCTTGGAATTAGGCTTTTTCTTTTTCTTTGAGGGTCCGTCTCCGGTCTATGTGTCTTTCCTACTTCTTTTCCAATTCTTCATGCTCTTGAAGTTTGAAGACTTTGTGCCACTTGACTCTGTCACAAAGGAATTAGAAGCAGCTTTAGCCGCACCAAGCCACTCATCCTCAAGTTTAACATGGTGAGAAATATCAGAAAAAGTTTTGATACCATCATTATGGGTCAAGTTAACCTTCAAATGCTCCTAATTATTGGGAAGAGACCGGATCTTTTCTTGAACTTGTTGTTCATCCCAAAGAACATGGAAAGCACTCTTGAGTTGAGCTATCATGTTTGACATCACTCTGAGGTGTTGTTTGACATTTTGACTATGACGCTTCTTGTAAGTGTAAAATTTGATAGTCAACTGTCAAAGGTGGGTCACAGATGTACCCCCATTCATGTATGAGGTCAACTAACTACTACTCCACGTGCAGTGGAATTAGCCTTTTTCCAAGCTTCAGAAGCTTCAAGGTCTCTTCTGTGTTGTGCAGTGTTTTCCTCTTCTGGTTGATTTAAAACATGATTTATACCTTCAAGCGCATTTTTCTCTTCCAGTACATACCATATTTTACGACTCCAGATATCGTAATTGTCATCGTTCAGTTTTTCACCTTTGTTTAAGTCAACAATGATACTTTTTGATATCATTACTGTATTTGAGAGGCAATTAGGCAAGAATATTTTTATTCAATTTTTCATGTGACATACACATTCAAGCAAATCAGTTCTCATAAAGATTTTATATTTAATATAAAATCAAAAAGGCACATAAGCATCTAACAAATTAAATAACTAACCAAAATTTGAAAATAATTTTATAATGTGTATACTAATATATTTTAGACTATAATCATAAAGATTTTCATGTCTAATAATCAAACACCATATGATAATACGCAATAGAATAATAATTAACTAGTTCAAAAAAGGATAAAACTCATATTTTCATATTAAAGCATAATCAAAGATGTTCATCACATAATTTGTAAAGAATAAAAAAAATATTCAATACTAATCTATACTTGTATTGAAAAGTTTCGCCCACTTAACTTCTATATCCACCATATACCTCCATAGTGATTCATTATGCCCAAGGTTGTAGTAAGTTTTAATCAGTTCAATCTTCCAGTACTCTGGTAACGAATAATATAAAACGTCGAATGCAACCCCCGCTCCTCAACATGATTGAAATTTTCATTAATCTCATATAATTTCATATAAAAGGAATTTAGGAAGTCGAGTAAAGAGTCAAGAGGATCCTTCTTCAAAGACTTAAACTCTTTAAGATCTTTTTGTCCTTTCCTTCGAATAGCCCTTTGATACCTTAAAAGATTTTGTGTCGCCCTTGGAACACCAATTCGTACAATTTCACACCCTCAGAAACATGTCCTACGGTGACGTGCTCTTCTACTATGTCCCTTTGCTCGAACTCGAGAGCTCTCACTTGGAGTAATTTGAGTTTGTTCCTATTCAACCATGTATGAAATAGGAATAAGGAAACAAAAAAATGGTTGTACCACTCAACATGACAACATATATCACTATTAATTGTAGAAGATAAATTTTTTTTAAAGAACTTAAGAACTAAAAGAATTATCAAGACCAATTTTTTGAAAAGCATAATATATTAACACATATACTATCAAAAACCATCCTCAAATGACACAAAATCCTTTTACGAAAGAATAATACTAAAAGGTCACAAAAACTTTCTCAAAAAAAATAATCCTTAAAAAAACGTTTTTTTTCAACTTTTCAGCCCAACTTCAAAAACTAATATCTCATTCAATTTTAATCCATTTTACTAATAAAATATATTTATGGAAAGCTACGAACGAGTAGATCATGAGAAAATAAGTTCGAACTAAAATATTGAACAAAAAAAAATCCAGATCGCAACCAATAGAAACAGTTTTTATGGAAAAAATAGTCCAAAATCAGCCAACTTAAAAACAAACATATCTCACTAGTTTTAGATCCGTTTTACTATTATAATATATTCACAGAAAGTTACAAATGAGTAGATCATAAAAATTGAAGATTCATGCCAAATTGTTTTGAACATGCAAAATCAAAAATACAGAAACAACAGCAGATTCTCTTAAATAAATAAGCTACATAATCACTTTCATTGTAAGACAAGGAATTCTATCCACAATATGAGTCAGTGTCATTATAGGACAATGAATCTTATCTACAATGTAATTAATCCACAATCAAAAGACTTAAAAAAAACCCTAACTTCTTTCAAAATTTTCTTTTCACCAATATTCAAGAAAAATTAGTCACAATAAACTTCTTAATAACAACACACTAAAATGACATGGAAGCATCGTATAATGAGATCAATCAACCATGCTATGATACCAATGAAGGAATTTTAAGGGCAAAACAACAAAAAGATGTGTACCTTAATACTTATAGCGAAAATTGTTGATGTCGATTTCACTTTTGAAACGAATTGCTCCAAATCTCTCTTTGATTCACTTGAAAACAAAGATTGTTCTTCTTCACAAACTAAGTGTCTTTGATTGTATTGGTTGAATATGGGCAAGAGGACACATTTTTGTTTCTTTGTTTTGCTTTTGATTTTCACGTTTGCACGTTCACACGTTTTCCTCTCCTTTCTCACGTTCTATCGTTTTTCATTCTAAAAAGAAGAGGTCTCCTTTTAAAAGAAGAAGTTGGAGCAGTTACAACTGCCTAACTGTTCCCCCTTCCTTTCAAAATATGATCTTATCCATTTATTTAATTCTTTTCTTAAGAAAAGTATTAATTAAAGTGGATCGTGTCGAGTCAGTCCATATGGGCCACGCACGACCAACCAAAAACTTACAGAGATCGTTAGGGGCACATACCTGATGCAAAATACATCATCACATAGAGAAGCAGAAACATTAGTCGTAAATTAGTTTCTACCTCATTGCTCTTGCCTTACGTTACCATATCTGTCAGTGATAGAAATAATGTAGAGAATATGTGGTAACCCTAATGGGTTGAGGCATAAATAATTTAAAGAGGTTAAGACTTAATCCGGTACGTCAATCAAGTAATGATGTACAGACGAGATCTATTCTTCATTAAATGTTATTTATGGTTTTATTTGTGTCACAAGTAAACATGGGCCACAAGTTAACTTGGGCCATAAGTAAGATATTATTCTTACAACCTGATCTTCTAAATTTTTCATTTGAAATTTGAATTTGAATTTCAAATCCTCCCGTTTTCCCCTCAATTTCAACCTTAATCCTCTCCTATAAATTACTCCTCTCCTTCACGGATTTGGGGATGGTAACCACAAATCTTAACCTCTAAGAATAGACGATTTTCCATCCTCGAAAATACAAACTTTACAGACAGAAAAATCCCCCAAAATAGCTTCACAAAACCTACGTTAAGAGCTCAAAAAGTGTAAGGATTTTTCGGTTCGAATTAGTCAGAGTCCGGCTTAGCTCCTTTTTGGTGTTGGTAAAGTCTCCTTGCTCGTAGTGACAGTGTCACTGCCCAGAAACACGTAATCCTTATTTCAGTCCTTTACTGCATAATTTTCCATTTTTATGCTTTATGGATGCTTACTTTCCTGTTTCTTTGTTCTTAAAAAATGCATTCGTTTATATTCTGTTTCATAGACGTTTTGCTTTTTTTTAGGATTCCAACATTAGTTTTCAAATAGTTTCCTCATATATTTCATAGATGTATAGATTTAATGCGTGAGAATGATGGTTTCACTTTCTTTATTTAGTTGATGTTGTCAAAATCAACTAAGCTTAAACTTTCAAATGACTAATTATTTTTCTCTGCATATTCAGTTCTGTTATTCCTGTGGCTAGCTTGATTTCTCTGAAATATTTTGTTACCTTTCGATTTGATGTCGTGATTTCAAGATAATTTTTTTTGGTTTCTAATCATCAACTTCGTTGAATCTGTTTTTCCTATGCCTCGTCTTGATTTTTACCTTCTCCTGTTCATATTCTAGTATATGTTCTAATGATATTGGTCCATGTTTGGGATGCAGCAGCTCATCGATTTAGTTGATTGCCATTCATTTTAAATTTTATATGGTTGGTATTCAGTAAAAAATGTTAGCATACTATTGATACTTGTTCTTAAAGGGTCATTGATTCAAGCCAATACTAACCATTTAAATCATCAAAGATGAGATTGTTGAAGCATTTTTTCTCTTTAAATGGTTGCTCAGATTCAGTGACTACTTGGTCTTTTCCTTTGTTTTTTTTTTTTGTATCAACCTGGCTTATCCTTGCAATGTAATTAGAAAGTTAAGTTTTTCTCATCAGTTGGGATTCAAACTTTCAGTTCATTGTTTGTTAGTTTTCTCAACTTGCTTACTGCAAATATTGGTTGTTAACTTTGATTATGTTTTATTACTATTCAGGAGCTATCTGGTTAGCTATTAGTGTTCATCATGAGTAGTGGTTAAATTTTATCTTGAGTAGTAGCTTAAACTTAACTAATTTTTATTACTTTATCATAATTTTAGTCACTGGTACATTTGTTGATTCATATTCTATTTCATCGGATTTTCACTGATGGTTGGCTTGCACCTTGAATTATTCTAATTAGGAAAACTTAGTCATGATCATTAACTTGTGCACTATGCATTTATTCCTTCCTGCAAGTGATCATTTTGAATGTCTAAGTGCTGATTCTTTGCATGAAATTAATTTTTGTTTGCTCCATTAAATTCCATGCAACTTAGTACTTCAAATCATCAGGATATATTCCTTTATTTAGCCTCAAGTGAAAATGTTCTTATGTGATTTTTATTGTCTTTGATACATGTGATATTGGATGAGTCCAATGGACCCCTTGCCTCCCTTTGCATTTTTTTCGTTGGGTCAAACCCAACAATTCTCCGTTGTGAAGTGAAAGGGAAGCTGAATTACATGTCACATGGTAGCAAATATACAGGAAATGGAGCCGATATACGAGCCCGTATACACGAATATACAGTGTTGATCCAAATGAAAAGAGGCTCAAACCAGCAGCTGAAAACAGAAGCAAAATTGGCCCAATGTTTCTTGGCAGCAGCAGTTTAGGCCAAAAAAGGCCCAAATTTATCTTCTCTCTCTTTTAATTATTGGATTGTAATTTTTTTTTTTTTTTTGATCAACTCTAACTCTAATTTTGATTAACTTAATTAAATCCCTTAAAGATGAATCATTTCTAGTTATGATGATTTATTCTATTTGAGTGATTTTATTAATTACGAGAAAAAATACATAAAATTCCCTCTAAACTTGGCAGCAAAACTTACTTTAGTACTTTAACTTTACGGGTAATTATTTACCCCCCCCCCCCAAATCTTTTTTGGGTAAGTTACATAAATCACATAGTGTAAAGATGAAATTACTATCTATCCCTACTTTTTTTCTAATTACAATAATCCCTTAAAATTAACTCAATTCGGATAAATCAATGAAAGCGCGGATACATTAATACAAGCACGGATACATTATTAAAATAAAAATTAACTCAATCCGGATACATTAATACAAGCACATATACATTAATACAGATACATTATTAAAATAAAAATTAACCCAATCCGGATACATTAATGAAAGCGCGGATACATTAATACAAGCACGGATACATTAATACATTAATACGGATACATTATTAAAATAAGAGATTTTAGTTATTTTAAAAAGATATAGGGATAAATGGAAAATAATATACTTAAAAGTGTGTAATTTAGTAATTTTTCCATCTTTTTTCAAGTGAATTTAATATCATCCTAAAATTATTATACCAGTCACACAATGGCAAGTGCATTCCACACGTGTTATGTAATCGATACATCAGCGCTACATCATTGCCACATCAATGCCACATAGAACATTATTTAAATTTTTATTTTTTCGTTATTTTTTTATTACTTTTTATTTATTCACAATTTTAGAAAGAAAAAATTTCAAAAAATGAGAGTAA
Source organism: Solanum appendiculatum (assembly GCA_018342035.1). Lineage (NCBI taxonomy): Eukaryota > Viridiplantae > Streptophyta > Magnoliopsida > Solanales > Solanaceae > Solanum > Solanum appendiculatum. Next base: position 1,073,665 of record JAGDQO010000682.1, on the reverse strand, counting down.
CTGTTCCTCAACTTAGTCACTATTTCAATAGAACAAACTCAGTCACGATTGAAAGATTGATCCAAAATCTCAAAACCATTCTCACATTTTAAGACACATAATCAAAACAATAAATAATGACTAAAAATTTAATTTGAGATGAAAGAATTGTAGATTTTACATTAAAAAGAGCTTCAAGTTCATCACATTGAAACAGTGCCATAAATAATAATTTTGAAGCAAGAACAAATTATTGGCTTTTCTAATTTTTTTCCTGTTCATCACACCCTTTTACAGATCAAAAGGAAATGGGAGTGGGGTGGGGGGCGTTTCGAAGAAAGAGAAAGAAGATGGAAAGTTCAACGAAGAAGAAGAAAAAAAGGGCGAAGCAGGTGGTGGTTGAGGCGGCTAGGCTCGGAGAGAAAGAAAGAGGGTGAGGGTGGGGGTTCAAAGAGGAGAAATAGGGTTGGGATGGGGGTTTCGAAGAAGGAAAAAGAGGTGGGGGTTTGACGAAGAAGAAAGAGGTGGTGCAAGTGGTGGTTGAGGGAGAGAGAGGGTGGTGGGGTGTAAGGAAGATGAAGGGGTTGGTGGTACTAAGGGCTAGGGGTGGTAGGGTAACCCATTTTCTCTAAATTTTTAAGGGTTTATCTGTTAAGACATTTTTAAAATTAAGTTTTCTTAATTTCTTTAAAAATTAAGTGACGACTTTTTTTTTCTGAGTATTTTTAAAATTATTTATACTCAAAATATTTCCAAAGTGATTTTTCTAAAGATTCTAAGATCGCGACATAACAACTAATAGTAATCAACTCCTTAGAGGATAGTGAGCAGCATGACCAGGCCTTCAATCTACAAGTGTAAAGGGATGATGAAGGAGCTCATGTCAAATCATTGTCAAAGAACCATTGTGGAATGACGTTCATTCCCAAATAATAAGTACAACACTCCAAACTCGAACCAACTTAAGTCCCAAGTCGTAAAGCGAGGCCCAAAATCCCAAAGGTAGCATATGGGGCCATAGGAGGAGGGAGACTGGATAGAAGGTCCTCAAAGCTGAGACAACGCCTAAACTAAGGCTCATTCTATCAGTCTCAAGTTTGCTATGCCAATCTACAAGGAGCTAAACCGTTTGAAGCGACCTCGGAGTAGAAACAAGGCCTAAAGGCTTCAAATATAGCAAGTCTATGGCAAGCACTAGTGTAATCCTTGAATAAGGCCAAACATACTCAAATATACAACAACAACAACAACAACAACATCAAACAAGGCTAACCACATGGTAAAGAAGATCACATAACCCAACTAGCATGCTTCTAATCCCAAAAATATCGAATTAATCCTAAAACATTGTTTCTAAGTAATGTAGCATGATCAACTAGGTACCCGCCCCCAATTTGCACCAATCGACATGCTTTCATGTATTCAAGCTCAATCTAAGGAATGGGAAGTAGTAGCCTACCTTTAGACTAATCGTGCGCGCTCCAAATAATGTATATGGAGCTTTTCCGTTCGAATGACCTCCAAATACTGCCACACTATCAATTATAGAATCACAATGGCAATACGATTGTTTAGACACTAAAATCACTTAAAATAGAGATGGTCTAATTTTGGTGTCAAAATTGGAATCATGGGACCTATGCTGGAAATTTTGCAAATAACTTTTTCAAAAGGTCCTAAATAGTCCCTGAACTTGTGTTCCCAATTGGAACACAATTTAGGGGCAAAAAACAGTGGAAACAACCACATGCACAAAATTCATCTTCAAAGAACAAGAATTAAGCTTAGGTAGTCCATTGTAGCGGGAAAATACCTCAAACGAGGCGTCTCCGACACGACAAAGCCAATCACCCACGTAGCCACAAGCATCATGATCACACCAAACTTTGAATCAAATGAAACACAGCTATATCGGAGGAGAAATTTTATTTTGAAGTTTGAAGAATATAGCTGATTGAGGTTTGGTCTAATTAAAAGACAAGACCGTTTTGATCTTCGCGAACGCAGCCTAGAGAGCCTGTGAACATGTAGGGTCAAAGAATTACACTTCGCAAATGTGGCTAAGGGACCTTGAATATAAATGTTAAGAAAACCAGGGCCCGTAAACGCGGTCGGGTACCCATGAATGCAAACTGAAGGTGGCCCAACCCTTTGCAAATGCGGCATGGACCCATGAACGCGGTGACCAAATTATCTGGTCTTCATGAATGCATCCCAAGGCCCGCGAATACAAAGGCCAATTTTGGCATGCTCTAGCTGATGCATATCAACTGGTTTTGGCAACTTTAAAATCTCTGACGGGGTGTATGAAAATCGTTAGAAACCCCATGCATGCAAATGAGATATGCTACCCTATCAAATTTGATATTTCAGACACAACGGAACAGTCAAAGCTTCCGTACGAGGTCATCTCGATAAAAAGTAGGTCTCACACCCAAACTCCATTTTTAACTAAAATCTACAAGGGGGCTCAAAATTAGTTTGGGAGCCTCGGGATCCACATGAAGGGTCATTCTTGATTAAACTCCATATTTCAGAGCTACCCATGCCATTGGAAATATCATCTAGGCACGTTTATCAAGATATTGACCAAGGTCAAACTTAGGCCAAATCTTAAAAACTAAAATGCCTAATTGCACAAACTCACACCGAATGCTTCAGGAGCCGTGCTGACCATTCCACTAGCCTAAAATGACCCTTCCGGAGTTAATGAAATCATTAGAATTTGATTCTGATGTTGTCTACTTGAACTTTTGACCAAATAAATTATTCAAGGTTCAAAAGCTCCAAAACATAAAAATTCACGTAGAAACCAAATGAATGACCAGGTGGCAGAACTGTTAGTCCCAACAAGTCATAATGACTTGGGGTGGCTATGGGAATGCTCTAAATGATGGATAGAAGGCATTAACACAGAAATACCCTGGAGGATCAATAAATTTTAGTGTTGAAATGATACACTAACTTGGGTATTTCGTACATATGAAGGTCTTCTACGGGCTATAGATCATTCCACGACCTATAATTTTCCTTCGTAGACATTGCCTGAAGGTCTAATGCTAAAACTTTCAAACCTTTGCCACTACGAGTACCATCTACAAATCCTAGAACCTTCTATGGACCGTAGATAGTACTCGTACACTGATGTCTTATTATATAGTTTTTAACTTGAGGATTATGAGCCTTTGTACGATACATAGAACTTTCTACGGCTCATACATCAGCCTCGTAGTCTAATCATGCAAATTTCTAGTAGCTAAATTCTAGAAATATGGGTTGACCTACGGTCTATAGAATGTTTGACAGACCGTACTGTCGCTCCATAGTTTGAACTTTTGAAACTTGAAATTGGGCCAGTTGTTCTACGACATGGGTCTACAACTCGCAGACTTTTCTATATTTCCTAGACACCCTCTCGTATGACCAAAAATAGTACATAATAGTTTATTTTTTTTCTATTTCATGCTTTCTTTTGTAGTTTAAAGTTACTAATACTTACCCCGCAGGTACTATGCCTCAAAAAGGAAATCCAAAGCATAGGGGAAAGGATGCCATATCATCTAAAAATTCAAAGCTCAAGTCAAGTCTCGGCTCCACGATGAACCCACTGACGATGAACAAAGATGCTTTGAGGAGAACTACCACTTGAGAACATATTCTCTAGCTAAGCCCCGTGCCACTCAGAATAGAACCAAGCAGTTGACACAGGTACGAAAATCAGTAAATATGGCTTCTCTCCCCTCAACCACCAATTCACAGTCTAAAGAGGGAGCTTAATTATTATGGGAGAAGAGTGGTAGCTCAGAGTTGGGATCCCAATCCGGCTCACAGTCTAATTTAGAGACTTCACATTCAGTAGCTAGCTCTCCGAGATTACCTGTGTAACTGACAGGGTCTACACAACATGTACGTGTAGCTAGGAAGCCAGACAGATGGTCCATATAGGGGATATTTGAGATCTATCAACATGGGATCACCGAGAATGATAAAGGCAAGTTCAACTAGGGCATTACTTAGGAGCCTTGTATCTTCACAGCCAACCTCGCTTTGGTACTGTCACGACCCAAGGTACCCCCTAGACGTGATATGGCGTATAAGACCCTGAAAGGCCTCGTACATGCCGCTTAGCATGCATAGAAAAGATAATGGAAATCAAGAGTAAATAAAAATAAGTTCAAGTCATAAGAGTTTTTATAAAATGAAGTGAAAATCTACATTGTCTCAAGCAATCTATTACATCATGGACTGACGGCGACGTAACCCACACATCACCTACAAAAGTCTAGATTAGAAAGACATAAAAGAAATGAAATAGTCTTGGTCCTTGAAGCATGAGGACTCACTAATCGTCAAGAATCCTTCAACTAGGCTCTAGCCATGAATAGATGGAGAAGAGTCGTCATGCCCTACATTAATAAATCAATGTAGGCAAGAGTATGCGTTAGTACAATCAAGTGCCAAGTATGATATCAATGCACAAAATCATTTAAACATGTAAAAAGGGGACATTTTCATGGCATGCGATGACCAAGCTAAAACATGAAAAAGGTTAGAAACATAAGTCATAAACCATGGTCAAAGCAAGCTAAACATCTTTACATCACTTGTGAAATATCTTAAAAGCACTTTAGTTCATTGTTTGTGGGAAGTGTCCTTAACCGACATGTAAGACCATGTGAGCTATCAACATGGAATCCGGTGTCTAACCTCACACCGATAGGGCCATCCTACTTGCCAAGGTAGGACCCTTTACTTAACTTGTAACTTATGTGGATCCACTAGCTAGGGTCTATCATAGACCATCATCCTATGGGGGCACATAGGTAAGGGATAAGGAGATTGCTACTAGAAATCCGGCCTCTACTACGGGAGAACTTCCATCTCAATATTCTCTCGGTGCTAAGCATAAATCCCACAGCATAGTCATAATTCTCATTCATCTTATTATCCATGGAAAGGTACAACTAGAGTTACCAATCCAAGCTAAAGTTCATTAGGATTGACGTTTCATATTCCATGGACAAGTCCAAGCTTACGTCATTAGAATTGCTCCTTAAACATTTGATTCAACTTTAGTTGAGAAAACCTTTCAACAAGTTATGAATCCTTTATGTGAGAAAACCCTTTCACAATCATAGATTGAGTAATATGTGAGAAACCCTTTTACAACTCAACAACAACATCATACATGCTTCAATCTCAAAGCAATTCATAAATCATCATAAATTTCATAATTGAACATGCATACTTTCATAAAAAACCCATCTTTTGATCATTCATAATTCATCATGAAATCATAGCTTTAGGAAACATAAATTATGCATGGGTCCACATAGACTTCATAAAATTCATCTTCCTCACAATTCAACCCATCAACATAGCCTAATTTTTGAAATTGGGGAAAATCACATGGGTTCATGGGGATTCATCTTAATTCATGAAATTCAACTCAATTCAAGCTTCATAGTTCATAAATCAATCAATTAAATCAACATTGAAAAGAACCCATGGCATAGAAGAAAACCCTAACTTCAATGGAGGATTTCTAACTTGTAAAATAGAGAACTTTTGGAACTCTATGGAGGAAAGGGCTCCATAGATGAAGACTATCATACCTTAGTGTTCAATTTTCTTAAGCAATTGATGAAGAAAACTTGATTCCTTGAACCCTAGCTTGCCCTCTTCTTCTTCTTCTTCTTCTTCTTCTTCTAACTTCTAGAGAGAGAAATATTTGAGAGAAGAGAGTTTGGGAAACTTGTAGAGTGATTTGGAAAGGGTAGTTTTTAGGATTAAAAAGGTTTATATAGTGTTAGTAATAGTTAGAAACCAACCTTGGTTGATAAATAAATCATTGGGTGAAAAGACCAAAAGACCCTTAAAGACAATATCCCGGATCCTTCTCACCTACGATTTGACCTACTGTTGGTAGGTCAACCAATGAGCCGTTGGTGCCAACCGCAGGTCACACTGGAATGTCCAAAAAAATTAATTTATTTTCTCCCCCAACCAGTATGACCTACGACTCCTTCCCACACTCGACCTACGATTGGTAGGTCAACCAACGAATGGTAGGTCAAGTCGTGGGTCACCAAACTTTTCAAAATTAGAAAATTTTCATTCTTTACGAATTCGGGGTATTACAGATACCCCAGATTCTGGCCCTGTTTGCTAGGCATCGATGTGAGTGGATTGTAGCCCCTTCATGAAAATGCGCTCCCACCATGGTCCGAGAGTTCTATGACTTTTCTGCAACAATGGTGAAGAATGCCATGCCAGCCAAAACTAAGAAGCTTGATCAACCTTCATTTCTATGTACCCAAGTTTGAGGTATGCCGGTCAACTTCTCAGAGAATACTATCTGGCATTTACTTCTTAAGCTGGACTACGAGTAGAAAACCTCGACAACTGAGTTTGATCACCGCATGAAGAGAGTCTAAGATAACAACATGATGAAAAATTCAACACAAAAAGAGGAGTTGCTGAGATGGATTGCAGGTTATATAACTAAGCAGGGCATAGATGCCGAGTGGGTATCGGGTTCGGGCCCGATCAGAAAGGCCATATTGAATTTTGTGGCAAAACTTTGGTGGGACATAGTGCGATCTCACCTATGCCCCACTATGGAAGATAACAACCCCACTATGGATCGTGCACTGATGGTGGCAAGTCTTATGGCTGGATATGAGATGAACTTTGTTCAGTGCATTACTTTAGAGATCCATGAAATGGCATTCCCGAGTACTACTACTATTCTTTTCACTTATTTGATCTTTAAGCTCTATAGGAACTCTGGAGTACCAATGATAGCAGGGGTAGATGAGTTGGTTGAGGTGATGTGTATTCAGGATGTTGGGCTGATAAAAGATGATACAAACCCAGCTACTCTGAGAAGTGGACCACGACATGATATTAGATTGCTAGAGATGGGTACGATTCTAGATGCAGAGTAAAGCAGAGATAAAGCTATTCCAGAGAGGGACCCTGCCACTTTTGAGCCGATATAGACAACTCCTACTTCCACATCTACACCTCCTACTAGTACACCATGTGCTCAGATTGCTGGTTCATACACCATTTCGGTCAAGCTATTTCAGTGGGTAGTAAAGCGATACATTTAGACTGAGGCTCAGTTGACCCAGTTGCTTCAGCAACTCAGGCCATGGGTTCGGATAGTGATGTCAAAGTTTGAGATGAGGATGTGGTTCATCATTGATGAGGTAGACCGGGGCATTAATGGGTGGATAGATGCCTTTCAGCATAAGATACTGGCACACCCACAGACTATCCCCAGTCCAAATATGTAGAGCTTCTAGAGAGAGTTAGACCAACTCCATTCTGAGGTTACTGCTTTGGCCACTGCACTAACACCTCCCAGTCCCTCATTCATTTTTCCCATGGACCCATTAGTCATTCTTGTTTATCTATTTGGTGATGAGGAGCTGCCCCAAACGTCTGAAAAGTGTCAATATGATGAGGATGACACCTTGGAGGAGTCTACATCTCGGTCTTCAAAGAAAGAGCATCGTGAGCTTGAGGAGGCTAGAAAGCCTTCCATACACTCCGAGCAGATTCAAATAGAGAGAGGTAGGAAATGGGCTATTGGAGCCTAGAGCTGAGGGGTATTATTGATGGTGTCCCATAAATAGATTTATAGACACCTGCTGATGCACAGGGTTCTACGTCGATTGAACCGATAACTTCTAGTTAGTACTGCGATGCTTAGTTACCATAAGTTTTTCTTCAATAGTTGTTTTATCTTTTTAGTACATTAGGGACAATGCATAGTTTTTCATGTGGAGGTGGGATGAATTGGTGTTTTGCTTGTGAGTGTTTAGGCGAAGTATGAGTAGCCCAGACACTCAAATATGTCCTTGGGGTTTTATTGCCTATGTTTTTTCCCCGAGGAGCTTTTAATTCCTGTTAAACCAGCATGTTTAGGATGTATCGTAAAATGTGAAAAAAGAATATGAAATGTAGGCATGATGGTAAATGTTTGATGACAAATTGATATCCCTCCAAAATTTTGTGCTATATCGGTTTCGCAGATAATTTGGTTATGTGGGATCTTTGTATGACATTACATAAGCTAATAGGATAAACATAACTTAAGCGAAACCATGAACCTCATACACTTACACTGATATTAAAACTTTGTGTCATGTGTGTTGTGAAGTTATTTTTTGTTCTTACTATGTGTGCAAATCTAGAACTTGCCCTGCTAGTCTTGCTATGACAATTAAGACATTCGTTAGGAAAGGATCATAGGCCATTATTGAAAATAGTCTATTAAGCCTAAAAAAATTGACCAAATGAAATTGTCCCCCTCTATCCAAATCTTTGTACCTTGAATAGACCTTTTATTGAGTTACTCAATTGACCTTCCCCGTCATTCACTGTTAACTTTTGTTTTTACCATGGTACTTCCTTGGACATTGTGCACCTCAACTCAGGCTAAAAGTCTAAGTTGAGGGTGGCTACTCTAGAGGAAAATGAGAAAATAAAGGGATATGAAAAGAATAATTTAACAAGAAAAGGGAAAATAATGGGGTGTGACCACAAAAAAAGAAAAAAGAAAAAAAAGTGAATGAGAATAAGAAAAATAAGGAAAAGAAAATAAGAGCAAAAGCCACACCCGAACATTGATAAAAAAATATTGATAAAAAAAGAGAATATGGATGTACTTAGTATTGGTTGTGAAAGGTGGAAAGAAGCTAATGTAGAGTTAAGGAGGGAAAAAAAGTCAATATAATCCAAATATATCACACCTGCGCTGAACCTACTACAAGCTAAGAAATTTGTATAGTGATCCTAGTTTAACTATTCGGTCCTAATTTGGTCAATTGTGTTTTGTCTTTATTTTGTAGGAAAATAGGTTTTGGCAGCTTGGGTAGATGATATAGTGTGAGCAGCTGGTTTTTTTCTATCTACGAGCCATAGGTGTAACTCTTAGGTGAGAGTTTGTACTATTTGGGGTTGATTCTGAGTTATGAGCCAACCTACCAGCCATAGGAACTCCTACGAGTCATAGATAGCCGATCATAGATACTATTGAGTAAAATGAAAAATTGAACTCAAAGGACGATTAGACATGACAGACCGTACACTGGTCTATGGACCGTAGGTCCCATCCGTCGAAGAGATCCTGAAGACTACTTTCCATGAGTTGACTCCAAGAACCGTAGACGGACCTATGCACTATAGGTTGTGGGTCGTAGAATGCTGTCGAATCTTACTTTTCCTTAATTTATTTTGTTTAGGATTAGATGTCTATAAATAATCTTCCTATGTTTTATTTATTATTTTATGTTTGTTTTGGTTTGAGAATTAATTTGTGAACTACTTTTACATTAATTCTTGAATCATTTGGTTTTGAATTACATCTCTGATCTTCAATTGCTACTTTGCAACTTCAATTCAACATTTCAGAATTCAACCATTCTACTTATAAGTTCATGATTTATTCTAACTAAATTAATATGAATTGTGATCAACCAAGAATGAGTAGCTAATTTCACAACTAGGGTTGTGGGAACCATGAAGAATTAATAATGTAGACCTAATAACTAATAATTCTTTTATAGTGTTCATGCATGTATTGATTTTCTTTTTCCTTTGATTATTTTTTAATGGTGCGCAATGTTAGAACTCTCCTTATTCCTAATCTCCGGACCAAGGAGGTAACGAATGAGAAAATAATTTCTACAACAGAGATTTGAGGCTACCAACCCTCATCTAATAGCTTGATCGATCTAGGGATAGCTAATCTCGGATCAAGGGTAAGGGTTAGTAAAGCATACACCTGTAGGTAGATCATGTTGCATGGTAAAATTCACTTATTTAGGGGACCAACCACTTAAGTGATATCTACCTTAACGATCTTGCATGCTAGACATGAGACAAGGTTACTACTATAAGATTTACTAAGTTAATGATTCGTGGGGAACACAAAAATCCTTGTTTGTTCTTCTATAGATTCTTGCAAACATAAATCCTTCTTACCTTGATACTCGTTACACATATTTATTAAATAAATATTTTGTTATACAAAACCCCCTTTTTATGCAAATTACCCAACTTAAAGCACAAGTAATAACAATTAAGCGAAGTCTCCACCACATTTCTCGCGGGATCGAACCTAATATATTAGGTTCATTATTTGGACAACGATCACTTAATACTTCTTATGGAGGTGAAATTTGGGCGTATCAATATGCATTGACTACAAATAGCAGAACAAGATGACCATCAAGAACATGTATCCTCTGTCATGGATTTATACTTATTTGACCAGCTTCAAGGTGTAGTGGTGTTCTCTGAGATAGACTTGAGATCGAGCTACTAATAGTTGAGGATTAGGGCGGAGGACATCCCTAAGAGTGCCATTAGGACTCTGTATGACTACTATGAGTTCCTAGCCATTTCCTTTAGGTTGACTAATGCCACAACAACGTTCAAGGAGTTGATGAACGTTGTGTTCAGACCTTATTTGGACTCATTTGTGATAGTATTCATCGATGATATCTTGGTATACTATGGACGTAGGGAGCAGCATGAGCAACATCTAAGGGTTGTACTCCATATCTTGAGAGGTCAATGGTTGTATGCCAAATTCACTAAGTGTGAGATTTGGCTTGAGTCCTTAAATTCTTGGGGCATGTGGTGTCAAAGGATGGGATTATGATTGATCCTGTCACGACCCAAGGTACCCCCTAGACGTGACATGGCGTAAAAGACCCCGAAAGGCCTCATACAAGCCACTTAGCATACATACATACAAGATCATAGAGATTTAAGAGTTCAAAAGACAATGTCATATCAAAGCTTTTAAGAAAATAGCGGAAGTCTACATTTCATTTCTCAAAGCTAATCTAACATAAGAATGAGAAATAAAGTTTGGGACGTACCCAATACAATGCCAAAATGAAAGAACATAAAAGTAAGATCAACAAGGCTATGTCCTCGAATGGATGAGGACTCACCAAGTCTTCAATAATCCTTCTACTAAGCTCTAGCCACAAATATATGGAGAATCGCCAAGCCCTACATTAACAAGTCAATGTAGGCAAGAGTATGCGCTAGTACAATCAAGTACCAAGTATGATAGCAATGCACAAAGTCATTTAAAACATGCTAAAACGGGACATTTTCATGACATGCAATGACCAAGATAAAACATGAAAGAGGTTGGAAAAATAATTGATAAACCATGGTCATAGCAAGCTAAATATCTTTACTTTACTTGAGAAACATCGTAAATGCACTTAAGTTCTTTATTGTGGGGAGTTGCCTTAACTGACATGTAAGACCTTGTGAGCTAACAACATGGAATCCGGTGTCTAACCCCACACCGATAGGGTCATCCTACTTGCCAAGGTAGGACCCTTTACTTAACATATAGCTTACATGGATCCACTAGCTAGTGTCTATCAAAGACCATCATCCTATGGTGGCACATAGTTTATGGGACATGGGTAATCTCCACTTGTCCACTCGGTGTTGAGCATAATTTCCATGGATTAGACATAATTCAATTATCATAAGAAGACATGGGTGATCAACTCTTGTCTAAACTAGGGAACATGGGTGATCGCCTCTTGTCCTTTCTTTAGAATAGCTCCTTAAGAACATGGGTAATCACCTCTTGTTCGATCAAAATTCATAGTGTGAGTATTACGTGAGAAACCCTTTCACAACTAAACCACAAGATCAACATATCATAAACTTTTATGCTTCAATCTCAAAGCTCCCTTAATTCATCATTAGCTTTATAAGAGACATACATGACTTCATAAACTTCATCTTTACATAGTTCATCATGCTCATAACTTACAATTTATGGAACTTACATGGGTTCATAGGAAGTAATCTCAAATCATGCAATTCAATGCAAACTGATGCTTAGAAAGCCATAAACAAGGTAATTTGACCTTAATTGAAGGAGCCCACATAATAGAGGAAAAATCATATTTTTTGATTGAACATACTTACTTTCATAAAAAACATCCTTAGGTCATTCATAACCTCATCATGAAAAGTCTTAGCTTAGAAATCATAATTCATACATAGGTTAACATAGACTTAATGAAATTCATGTCTTCACAATTCAACCCATCAATACATTCAATATTTCAAAAATTGGGGATAAGGCATGGGATCATGGGGAATCATCTAAGTTCATGCAATTCAACTCAATTTATACCTCGAAGTTCATAAATCAATCAATTAAATAACCATTGCAAGGAACCCATGACATGGAAGAAAACCCCTAATTCAATTGAGAACTTCTAACTTGAAAATTGGAGATTTTAGGGATTCCATGGAGGAAAGGGCTCTGTGGATGAACGCTATCATACCTTAGGGTCTCAATTCCTTAAGCAATTGATGAAGAAAAGCTCGATTTCTTGAACCCTAGCTTGCCCTCTTCTTCTTCTTCTTCTAACTTCTAGAGAGAGGAGAGTTTGGGGAAATCTTGTAAAGTGATTGGGAAGGGTAGATTTTAGGATTAAAAAAGCTTATATAGTGTTAGGAGTTGAAGGGAACCGACCATTTGTCACGACCCAAGGTACCCCCTAGATGTGACATGGCGTACAAGACCCCGAGAGGCCTCATACAATCCCTTATCATAAATTACATACAAGATAATAGAGAATTAAATTTCGAAAGAGAATCTCATATCAAAACTTTTTAAAAGAAACAGCGGAAGTTTACATCTCATGTCTCAAAGCCAATCTATCATAGAAAGTAAAGTTGGGACGTAACCCAATACAATCCAAAAATGAAAGGAAATACATGAAAAAAAGAAATAAGAGCTGGGCTATGTCCTCGGATGGATGTGGACTCACCAAGTCTTCTATCAACTCTTAAATCAAGCTCTAGCCACTAGTGGAAGGTGAATCGCAACGTCCTACACCAAAGAAATTAATGTAGGCAAAAGTATGCGTTAGCACAATTAAGTACTAAGTATGAAAACTATGCACATAAACACATAAATCGTGCTAGAGATCGAGACATAATCATGACATGCAATGGCCAAGTGAAAAACATGAGAAACATGAAATATAAAGCATATATCAAGGCCAAAGCAAGCTAAATCATCTTTCTTTCTTTCTTTACCTCTTCATGAGAACGCTTGTTCATTAACTTGTGGGGAAAAGCCTTAACCGACATATAAGACCATGTGAGCTATCAACATAGAATCCGGTGTCTACCCCACACCGAAAAGAGGTGTCCTACTTGCCAAGGTAAGACCATGAACTTCTTAGCTTATGTGGATCCACTGGTTAGTGTCAATCATAGACCATCACCCTATGGTGGCACATAGGTTATGGGACATGGGTAATCACCACTTGTCCACTCGATACTAAGCATACTTCCCACGGATTAATCATAGTTCATTTTGTCTTAGGTAGACATGGGTGATTGCCTCTTGTCTACATTAGTCATAAGCTCATTATTGGTAGAGTTGGGTAATCGCCACTTTGTCTACATTAGGGTACATGGGTAATCGCCTCTTGTTCTTCTTTTATCATAGTGGGAGAATTACGTGAGAAAATGTTTCACTACTCAACCATAACATCCACATATCTTAACTTTGGTACTTTACTCTCAAAGCACCCTTAATTCATCATGCTCATATTTCATAGTTCGTAGAGTTTATATGGGTTCATGCAAGTTCAACTCGTATCATGTAATTTAATGCAAGCTCATACTTAGATAGCCATAATTAGGATAATTTACCCATACTTGAAGGAACTCACATAATAGAGGAAAATCATGCTTTTGACTTGATCATGATAAATTCATAAGATTATCCTCAATTCATTCAAAAGTCATGCTTGCTTGATTTCATAAGAAATTCATAAACTTCATCATATCATAGCTCAACCCAACAACCAAAGCATAGATTATCAAATTGGGGAGAATTAGCTTGGGATCATGGGGGTTCATGCAATCTTTACATCAAATCATGTAATTCACGCTAATTCGTGCACTAAGTTACTTTATCACGCTCGATCGTGCACTAGGAATCATAAAATCAATAATTGGAATCATAATTGAAGAACACACAATGATTGATCAAAACCCTAATTCAATTGGGTTAGAGGAAACCTTTGAAAACCATAAAGAAGAGGAAGGGACCATTGGAGGAAAGGACTCCTAATGGTAAACACTGTCATACCTTAGCAAAGCCCACTAAAAATTGGAAGAAATTGGGTGACCTTCAATGGAGGACTTAGCTTCTTCTTCTTCCTTGAGCTAGAGAGGATTTCTTTTAAAGAGAGAAATATTTGAGAGGAGAGTTTAGAAATGAGTTAGAATGAAAGAAATTAGGCTTAGAAAGTATTTATAGGTCTTAGATTAAGGGTATAACCGACTTAGCTTAATAGGTAATCAATTAGGTAAAATACCAAAAAGCCCTTAATTAAAAGCTGTCGGGGCCAATCGACGGACAGGATCTACGGTTCGCACATCCATTGACGGACCTTCCTGCTCTTCCGTCAATTGATTAGAAAGTTCATTTTGGGCTGAAAATTTGGCTAAGTCTGGAAGGCATCTACGGAACCCATCTACGGCCCGTCAACTGAACTACGAACCTTCTTGCTATTTCGTAGGTCAAGGTTTAGAAACTTGGAAATCCTAAAAGTTCACAGTGCCATTGATGGTCCCCACCTATGGCCCGTCAATCCATCTATGGCCCGTAGGTGGCCTCCGTAGGTAACTATCTTCAGGTGAGTTGTGCATTTAAAATCCCTTGGAAGATTGGGGTATTACAATATCTCCCCCTTAGGAACATTCGTCCTCGAATGAGAATCAAGACATCATGAGAAGTGTAAAAGACACAAACTAACAACCCAACCTAGCATGCAATCACATAAGTGCACATATCCTAGAAGGAAACATCAACTCCAAGCTAAAGCATGATCAACACATCATATCATGAAGACTTTATGCAACTCATACTCAAATGCACATAATCATATAACACTCTTCATGAACATGCATAATCAAGGAATCATGGAAATCAGCTATGACACATGAGACAAAAAGAATGAACCATGAGGATCAAGATACCTCAAGCTAGAGTAGGATCGGAAGGAAAGAGATGAGGGTATCGGGACATCATATCGGCCTCGGCCTCCCAAGTAGCACCCTCAACCAATTGATTCCTCCATAGAACTTTCACGGAAGCAACTTCGTTATTTCTTAACTTCCGGACTTGTCGGTCTAAAATCTCAACCAGAACTTCTTCATAAGAAAGACTATCCTTTATCCGAAGATTCTCTAATGGCACTACATAGGTCGGATCACCAACACACTTTTTCAACAATGAGACATGGAAAACTGGATGCACTGATGCCAAATCATTAGGCAAGTCAAGCTTATAAGCAACCTTACCAACACGTCTCAAAATCTGATACGGGCCTACATAGCGGGGACTAAGCTTCCCTTTCTTCCCAAATTTCATTACCCCCTTCATGGGTGAGATTTTAAAGTAAACCCAATCATCAACATCAAATTCTAATTCTCTTCTTCTAACATTGGCATAAGACTTTTGTCGACTTTGGGCGATTTTCAACCTTTCCCTAATAAGTCAAACTTTCTCCATAGCCTCATGCACCAACTCTTGACCTATCAAAGCAACTTCACCAACTTCAAACCAACCTATAGGAGATCTACACCTCCTACCATAGAGAACCTCAAATGGAGCCATACCTATACTAGAATGGTAGCTATTATTATACGCAAACTCAATTAAAGGCAAGTGATCATCCCAAGTACCCTTGAAATCAATTGCACAGGCTCTCAACATATCTTCCAAAGTTTGAATAGTACGCTCTGCTTGCCCATCGGTTTGGGGATGAAAGGCCGTACTAAGCTTAACATGAGTACCAAGGCCTTTTTGGAATGACTTCAAAAATTGAGAAGTAAATTTTGCATCATGATCGGAGATGATGGATAAAGGCACTCCATGTAGCCTAACCATCTCCCTCAAATACAACTTAGCATAATCCTCCGCCGAATAAGAAGTCTTGACGGGAATGAAGTGGGCTGACTTCGTCATTCTATCAACAACAACCCAAATCGAATCGTATTGCCGCCTCGTGCGAGGCAAACCTAAAATAAAATCCATATTCACATCTTCCCACTTCCAAGTAGGAATACTAATATCTTGGGTCAAACCACCCAGCCTTTGATGCTCAACTTTCACTTGTTGACAATTAGGGCACTTAGCCACAAACTCTGCAATATCTCTCTTCATTCCGTTCCACCAATAAATTTCCCACAAATCACGATACATTTTGGTAGCTCCTGGGTAGATGGAATATCGAGAACTATGGGCTTCCGATAGAATTTTCTCTCTTAAACCATCTACATTGGGAACACACAAACGACCTTGATATCGAAGCACACCATCTCCCCCTTGGGAGAAAACCTCTATGGACTTCTTGAGGACCGCTTCCTTTAGTTCAACCAAGTTAGGATCAAGACCTTGCATAGCTTTCATTTCATGCACAAAAGAGGATTCGGAACCCTTGTGAACCGTACCACCACCTTTAGTAGAATCAGCCAACATAACACCTAATCGAGCCAATCTATGGACATCGCGAACCAACTCTTTCTTATCATCTTCAACATGAGCAACACTACCCATAGATAATCGACTAAGAGCATCCGCCACCACGTTAGCCTTACCGGGGTGATAGAGAATACTCATATCATAGTCTTTTAACAACTCAAGCCACCTTCTTTGGAGGAGATTCAAATCCTTCTGTTTAAACACATATTGCAAACTCTTATGGTCGGTGAACACATCTACATGTACCCCATAAAAATAATGTCGCCATATTTTCAAAGCAAACACAACTGCCGCTAATTCCAAGTCATGAGTAGGATAGTTCATTTCGTGCACCTTAAGTTGCCTTGAAGCATAAGCAATGAATTTCCTGTTTTGCATAAGAACACATCTTAGCCCAATTCTCGAGGCATCACAATAAACCACAAAACCATCAGATCCTTCCGGTAGAGTCAATATCGGAGCCGAAGTAAGTTGATCTTTCAATTCTTGGAAACTCCTCTCACATGCCTCGGACCATACAAACTTAACCTTCGTTTGAGTCAAAGCCGTCAATGGAGAAGCAATAGATGAAAATCCTTCAACAAACCTCCTATAATAACCAGATAAGCCCAAGAAACTACGGATATCCGAAGGTGATAAAGGTTTAGGCCAATTCTTAACCACTTCCGTCTTCTTAGAATCTACCTCAATGCCCTTACTGGAAACAATGTGACAAACAAAAGCCACAGACCTTAACCAAAACTCACATTTGCTAAACTTCACAAAGCGTTGTTGGTCCTTGAGGACTTGCAACACAATCCTCAAATGATTAACATGTTCACCCTCATTCTTTGAGTAGATCAAAATGTCATCAATAAACACAATCACAAACATGTCAAGGTATTGCTTAAACCCTCTATTCATCAAGTCCATAAATGCGGCCGGAGCATTTGTCAACCCAAACGACATTACCAAGAACTCGTAGTGACCATACCTAGTCCAGAAAGCCATTTTCGGAATATCATCTTCTTTCACCCTTAATTGGTGATAGCCCGAACGAAGGTCAATCTTAGAGAAATAACTAGCCCCTTAAAGTTGATCAAACAAGTCATCTATCCTTGGTAGAGGATACTTATTCTTAATGGTAACCTTGTTCAATTGGTGATAGTCGATACACATACGGAGTGAATCATCTTTCTTCCTTACAAATAAGACTAGAGCACCCCATGGAGAAATACTTGGCTGGATGAAACCCTTATCCAACAAGTCTTTCAACTGCTCTTTTAGTTCCTTAAATTATGCCGGAGCCATTCTATAAGGAGGAATAGAAATAGGTTGCGTATCTGGGAGAAGTTCAATACCGAAGTCTATTTCCCTTTTGGGAGGAATACCAGGCAAGTCATCAGGAAACACTTCCGGAAACTCATTAAAAATAGGGACCGACTCAAGAATAGGGGTCTCGGAATCTATATCCCTCACCCTAACAAGATGGTAAATGCACCCCTTAGAGATCATCTTTCTAGCCTTTAGATAAGAAACAAATTGACCTCGAAACATAGAATTTACCCCCTTCCACTCTAGGAGAGGCTCATTGGGGAATTGAAATTTGACCATTCGGGTCCTATAATCAATCGAGGCATAACAAGCATGCAACCAATCCATCCCAAGAATAACATCAAAATCTAGCATATCAAGCTCTACAAGATCAACATGAGTGACTCTATGGGATAAGGAGATGGGACAATCTCTATAAACTCTCTTAGCCATGATAGATTCTCCTATCGGAGTAGAGACACGAAAAGGATCTAGCAACACATCCGGAACAACATCAAACCTCAAAGCCACATATGGCGTCACAAAAGACAATGTAGTACTGGGATCAAGAAAAGCATAAACATCAAAATGAAAAACTCTTAACATACTAGTAACCACATCATGAGAGCTCTCTTGCTCATGAAGAGCCTGAAGTGCATAAAATTAGTTTTGCTTCTAATTCCCACTAGAACTCGACGGATTTTTGGATTGAACGCGTCGACGGTTATTCGCTTCATTCTTAGCCACTAAGGGGCAATCCCTTATCTTGTGATCCATCTTACCACAGCAAAAGCATGCATTAGAATCGGCTAGACATTTGCCCTCATGCTTTCTCCCACACTTAGGACAAGTTTACAATGAAGAACCACCACCATTTCCTCCTTGAGACTTGCGGTTAGACACCCTATCATTGTTGGACTTAGGAAAAACATTGGATGAGCCTTGGCCGAAGAACCTTTGTCAAAATCTACGACAACCATGGCCATCAAACCTTGCATGCGAAAAGTTACCATCTCCGATCCTAGCCCTCTTGGTCTCCCTAGACCTTTCCTTAAGCTTTTCTTCTTCAATTTGTTCGGCATAAATCATGAGGTGAGAAATATCCATGTCATCCACAAGCAAGCCGGTGCGGCACTCTTTTACCAACATATCGGACACTCCCGACATAAATTTGCTCATTCTTGCCCTTGGGTCGGCAACTATAGACGGAGCATATCTAGCCAATTGTGTGAACTTCAATGCATACTCATTCAAACTTATATTTCCTTGTTGAAGGTTGATAAACTCAAGAACCTTAGCCTCTCTCTTCTTAAGAGGGAAGAACCTATCAAGGAAAGCAACCTTGAATTTCTCCCAATCAAGAGGACCCTCATTAATCGCCGTCTCACTCTTCCATTGATTGAACCAAATTTGGGCAACACCCTTGAGTTGATAAGCGGCCAACTCCACCTTTTCTTTCGGCGTCACTCCCATGATCATCAACATCTTGTACACTTCATCGATGAACTCTTGAGGATCTTCCTCAACCTTAGAGCCATGAAATTCTGGAGGATTCATTCTATTAAAGTCCCTCACTCTTGACATAGCTGTACCCACATTTGGGTTAATGGGAGCCACCACCTCTCTATTGGCTTAGGCCGTCACGGCTTGAGCCAACACTTGGAAAGCAGCCCTAAATTCCGCATTAGTCACTTGTTCCGCCAAAGGGTCGGCCGGAACTTGAAGAGCTTGAGGAGGAGCTTCTTGTCCCACATTCTCTCCCATGTTTCTTCTAGCGTAAACTCTTCGGGTCGCCATATCCTGAAACGCGTAGGATAGGGATTAGGAGAGAGATATATAGAGTTAAACTCTATGGCACGACCTAAGAGTAATGAAAGAACTAGAATTTCTTAAACATCTTATAGCCTCTCATTCATAAATGTGGCGCGCTTCACACTCATGAACAAGACTCTACTTGACGCGGCTTATGAGACATCCTAGGATCTTTCTAAAACCTTGCACTCTGAATACCAAGTTTGTCACGATCCAAGGCACCCCCTAGATGTGACATGGCGTACAAGACCCCGAGAGGCCTCATACAAACCTTAGCATACATTACATACAAGATAATAGATAATAAAATATTGAAAGAGAATTTCATATCAAAGCTTTTGAAAAGAAACAGCGGAAGTCTACATCTCATGTCTCAAAGCCAATCTATCATAGAAAGTAAAGTTGGGACGTAACCCAATACAATCCAAAAATGAAAGGAAATGCATGAAAAAAAGAAATAAGAGCTGGGCTATGTCCTCAGATAAATGAGGACTCACCAAGTCTTCTATCAACTATCAAATCAAGCTCTAGCCATGAGTGGAAAGTGAATTGCCACGTCCTACACCAAAGAAGTTAATGTAGGCAAAAGTATGCGTTAACACAATTAAGTAATAAGTACGATAGCAATGCACATAAACACATAAATCATGCTGGAGATCGAGACATAATCATGACATGCAATGGCCAAACTAAAAATAGGAGAAACATGAGAAACATGAAACACAAAACATATATCAAGGCCAAAGCAAGCAGAATCATCTTTCTTTCTTTATTTACCTCTATATGAGAACGCTTGTTCATTAACTTGTGGGGAAAAGCCTTAACCGACATATAAGACCATGTGAGCTATCAACATGGAATCCGATGTCTACCCCACACCGAAAAGAGGTGTCCTACTTGCCAAGGTAAGACCATGAACTTCTTAGCTTATGTAGATCCACTAGCTAGTGTCTATCATAGACCATCACCCTATGGTGGCACAAAGGTTATGGGACATGGGTAATCGCCACTTGTCCACTCGGTACTAAGCATACTTCTCACGGATTAATCATAGTTCATTTTGTCTTAGGTAGACATGGTTGATCGCCTCTTGTCTACATTAGTCATAAGCTCATTATTCGTAGACTTGGGTAATCGCCACTTTGTCTACATTAGGGTACATGGGTAATCGCCACTTTGTCTACATTATGGTACGTGGGTAATCGCCTCTTGTCCCTTTATTTATTAGAATAGCTCCTTAAGAACATGGGTAATTGCCTCTTGTTCTTCTTTTATCATAGTGGGAGAATTAAGTGAGAAAACCTTTCACTACTTAACCATAACATCCACATATCATAAGTTTGGTACTTTACTCTCAAAACACCCTTAATTCATCATGCTCATATTTCATAGTTCATAGAGTTCATATGGGTTCAACTCATCTCATGCTATTTAATGCAAGCTCATGTTTAGAAAGCCATAATTAGGATAATTTACCTATACTTGAAGTAACTCACATAATAGAGGAAAATCATGCTTTTGACTTGATCATGATAAATTCATAAGATTATCCTCAATTCATTCATAAGTCATGCTTGATTTCATAAAGAATTCATAAACTTCATCATATCATAGCTCAACCCAACAACCAAAGCATAGATTATCAAATTGGGGAGAATTAGCTTGGGATCATGGGGGTTCATGCAATCTTTACATCAAATCATGTAATTCACGCTAATTTGTGCACTAAGTTACTTTATAACGCTAGATCGTGCACTAGGAATCATAAAATCAATAATTGGAATCATAATTGAAGAACACACAATGATTGATCAAAACCCTAATTCAATTGGGTTAGAGGAAACCTTTGAAAATCATAAAGAAGAGGAAGGGCCCATTGGAGGAAAGGACTCCTAATGGTGAACACTGTCATACCTTAGCAAAGCCCACTAAAAATTGGAGGAAATTGGGTGATCTTCAATGGAGGACTTAGCTTCTTCTTCTTCCTTGAGCTAGAGAGGATTTCTTTTAAAGAGAGAAATATTTGAGAGGAGAGTTTAGGAATGAGTTAGAATGAAAGAAATTAGGCTTAGAAAGTATTTATAGGTCTTAGATTAAGGGTATAATCGACTTAGCTTAATAGGTAATCAATTAAGTAAAATACCAAAAAGCCCTTAATTAAAAGTTGTCGGGGCCAATCGACGGACAGAATCTACGGTCCGTACATCCATTGACGGACCTTCCTGCTCTTCTGTCAATTAATTCAAAAAGTTCATTTTGGGCTGAAAATTTGGCTAAGTCTAGAAGGCATCTATGGAACCCATCTACAACCCGTCAACTGAACTACGAATCGTCCTGCTATTTCGTAGGTCAAGGTTCAGAAACTTTGAAATCTTGAAAGTTTACAGTGCCATTGACGGTCCCCACGTACGGCCCGTAGGTGGCCTCCATAGGTCACTGTCTTCAGGTGAGTTCTGCTTTTAAAATTCCTTGGAAGGTTGGGGTATTACACCATTGTTGATAAATAAGTCATTAGGTGAAAGGACCAAAAAGCCCTTTAAGAAATAACTGCAGGACTCCTACCTACGGTTGGACCTACGGTCCGTAAGTAGACCTATGACCCGTCCTGTCCTTCCAAAGATAGGTTCAGAGACTGCAACCTTGGACCCTGTAACGACGATCCTTACGTACGGTTCGTGGGTCAACCTACGGCCCGTACATGGCAACCGTAGGTCAAATCCTTATCCCTAAAAATTTAACTTAGTATGGGTCTCACCAACGGATCCTACCTATGACTCGAACATAGATCGATGGTCCATCCTGGCAAGTCGTATAAAAGTACTGAGGCTTAACATTTTAAGGGACCTGGACTATCCAACCACGGGACTAACCTACGGTCCGTAGGTCAGTCCACGGGCTGTAGGTGGCTCTGTTGGTACTGGCACCTACAATTTCAAGAAAAACTGAAATTCTTCCCTTTAGGAATCCGAGGTGTTACAATATCTCCCCCTTGGGAACATTCATCCTCGAATGGGAATCAACACATCATATGAGGAATAAGAACTTAATCTAACAACCCAACATGCATGCAATCATATAAATGCACATATCCGAGGAGGAAATATCAACTCCAAGCTAAAGCATGTTCAAAACATCCTTTCATGAAGGCTTAATGCAATTCACAATCAAATACACATAATCATAGAGAAATCAATCAAGCTAGATCATTTTCTCAAAATTAGAATCTTCATGAACATGCATAGAGAAGGAATCATGGAAACAACTATGACACATGAAACCACAAGAATGAACCATGAGGAACTAGATACCTCAAGCTAGAGTAGGATCGGAGGGAAAGAGATGAGGATATCGGGACATCATATCAGCCTCGGCCTCCCAAGTAGCACCCTCAACTAATTGATTCCTCCAAAGAACCTTCACGGAAGCAACTTCTTTATTTCTTAACTTTCGAACTTGCCGGTCTAAATTCTCAACCGGAACTTCTTCATAGGAAAGACTATCCTTTATGCTAAGATTCTCCAATGGAACTATAGACATCGGATCACCACCACATTTCTTCAACAATGAGACACAGAAAACCAGATTCACCGATGCCAAATCATTACGCAAATCAAGTTCATAAGCAACCTTACCAACAAATCTCAAAATTGGAAATGGGCCTACATAATGGGGACTAAGCTTCCCTTTCTTTCCGAATCTCATTACACCCTTCATGGGTGAAATTTTCAAGTAAACCCAATCATCACCATCAAATTCTAAATCTCTCCTTCAAACATCGGCTTAAGACTTTTGTCGACTTTGAGCCATTTTCAACCTTTCTCTAATAAGTCAAACTTTCTCCATAGCCTCATGTACCAACTCGGGACCTATCAAAGCAACTTCACCAACCTATTGGAGATCTACACCTCCTACCATAGAGAGCCTCAAATGGAGCCATACCAATACTAGAATAGTAGCTATTATTATAAGAAAACTCAATTAAAGGCAAATGATCATCCCAATTACCCTTGAAATCAATCACACAAGCTCTCAACATATCTTCCAGAGTTTGGATAGTACGTTCCGCTTGCCCATCAGTTTGAGGATGAAAGGCCATACTAAGCTTAACACGAGTACCAAGGCCTTTTTAGAAGGATTTCCAAAATTGAGAGGTAAATTGTGCAACACGATCGGAGATCATGGATAAAGGCACTTCATGCAACCTAACCATTTCTCTCAAGTACAACTTAGCATTATCCTATGCTGAATAAGAAACCTTGATGAGAAAGAAATGGGCTTATTTTGTCATTTGATCTACAATAATCCAAATCTAATCATATTGTCGCCGGGTGCGCGGTAAACGAATAATAAAGTCCATATTCACATCTTCCCATTTCCAAGTAGGAATACTAATATCTTGGGACAAACCTCCCGGCTTTTAGTACTCAACTTTTACTTGTTGACAATTAGGACACTTAGTCAAAAATTCTGCAATATCCTTCTTCATCCCATTCCACCAATAGGTCTCCCGCAAATCATGGTACATCTTGGCAGCTCCCGGGTGAATTGAATATCGAGAACCGTGGGCTTCCGACAAAATTTATCGTCTTAGGTGATCTACATCGGGAACACACAAATGACCTTGGTATCGTTGTACTCCATCTCCCCCTTGAGAGAAAGCCTCAACGGACTTTTTGAGCACTGCTTCCTTCAACTCAACCAAATTAGGATCAAGATCTTGTTTAGCATTCACATCATGCACAAAAAATGATTCAGAACCATTGTGAACCATAACACCACCTTTAATGGAATCGACCAACCGAAAACCCAATCAGGCCAATCCATGAACATCACGAACCAACTCTCTCTTACCATCCTCAACATGAGCAACACTACCCATAGACAACCGACTAAGAGCATCCGCCACCACATTAGCCTTACCGTGGTGATAGAGGACACTCATGTCATAGTCCTTTAACAACTCAAGCCACCTTCTCTAGCGAAGATTTAGATCTTTTTGTTTAAACACATATTGCAAACTCTTGTGGTCGGTAAAAATGTCAACATGCACACCATACAAATAATGCCTCCAAATCTTTGATGTAAACACAACCACCGCTAATTCTAAGTCATGGGTAGGATAGTACTTTTCATGAACCTTAAGTTGCCTTGAAACATAAGCAATGAATTTCCCATTTTGCTTAAGAACACATCCTAGCCCAATTCTCGAGGCATCACAATAAATCACAAACCCATCGGACCCTTCCGGTAAGGTCAACACCGGAGCCGAAGTGAGTCTATCTTTCAATTCTTGGAAACTCTTCTCACATGCTTCAGACCATGCAAACTTAACCTTCTTTTGAGTCAAAGCCGTCAATGGAGAAGCAATCGAAGAGAACCCTTCAACAAATCTCCTATAATAGCCAGTTAAACCCAAGAAACTATGAATATCCGAAGGTGATAGAGGTCTAGGCCAATTCTTAACCGCATCTGTCTTCTTAGGATCTATCTCAATACCCTTACCGTAGACAATGTGACCAAGAAAAGCCATGGACCTCAGACAAAACTCACATTTACTAAACTTTGCAAAGGTTTGTTGGTCCTTGAGGACTTGCAATACAATCCTCAAATGATCGGCATGCTCATCCTCACTCCTTGAGTAAATCAAAATATCATCTATGAACACAATCACAAACATATCAAGATATTGCCTAAACACCCTATTCATCAAATCATGATTATGTGCATTTGAGTATGAGTTGCATATAAACTTTATAAAATGATGCTTTGAACATGCTTTAGCTTATAGTTGATGTTTCCTCCTCGGATATGTGCATTTATGAGATTGCATTCATGTTGGGCTGTTTGATCTAGTTTCTACCCTCCTTATGATATCTTGATTCCCCTTCAAGGACGAATGTTCCCAAGGGAGAGATAATGTAACACCTCAAATTTGAAAACAAGGAAAATTTGAGGTTTTTTAGAACTGGTGCCAGTACTGACGGAAGCCACTGACGAACTGTAGGTTGACTTACAGGCCGTAGGTGGGAACCGTAGATGGAAAGTTAAATAATTTCAAAATGTCAAGTGTCATAATCCCTTTGATGTTTCGCTAGGACGGCCCGTCATTCCATGTATGATTCATAGATAGGTCTCGTTGGTCTCTCCCAGACTTATTCAAATTTTAAAGCCTTAAGTTGGGATCTACGGTTGCCATGTACGGTCCGTAGGTAGACCTACCAACTGTACATGGCTTCCGTCAACTGAAGGTCAAAATCAATGGTTTTTCAATCTTTCTACGGTTTGCTAGGACGGTCAGTAGAAGGACCTACGGACCGCAACTCCAAACCGTAGATCGAGTCCGACAGTAATTTTTAAGTGCTCTTTGGTCTTTTCCCTAATTGATTAATATCTAAACTAAGTCGGTTTAGTCCTAATCATAGGCCCTATATAAGGCCTCTAAGCGTAAAATCTACCCATTCTAAATCACTCTTCGATTTCCCCAAATCCCTCCAATGTTCTTCCCCAAATATTTCTCTCTCTAAAGCTTGAAGAAGAAGACTAGGGATTCAAGTCAAGCCTCCAAATTTTCCATTTATTGTGGGCTTTTAACTCCAAGGTATGATGACATTCACCTATGGAGTCCTTTCCTCCATAGGGTTCCTAAATTCTCCAATTTTCACAAGTTAGAATCCCCAATTGAAATTAGGATTTTCTTCAATCTCATTGGTTCTTTCCAATTATGATCTAATTGAATGATTTATGTCCTTTTATGCATGAATTGAGATAATTACATGATTTTTAGATGAATTTATATGAACCCATGCATGATTCATGATTTCTAAGCTATGATTCCATGATGAAGTTTATGAATGATCAAATGATGAATTTTATGAAGATATGCATGTTCCTTTATGAAATTGATGATGATTAAGGTTGCTTTGAGAGTGAAGCATTGTTTTTGTTATTGTTGTGGTTGTGAAAGGATTTCTCACATACAACTCAAAACATGATTGTGAAAGGATTTTTCTCACATAAAGGATTCATAGGGTTGAAAGGTTTTCTCAACTAAAACTTTGAATGAAGAACTAGGAGCTATTATAATGAACTTTAGCGTGGATTGGCTACTTGATGTGCCTTCCATGGATGAAAGGACAAGAAGCCATTAACCATGTCCCCTAATGATAAGACAAGAAGCGAATACCCATGTCATCTAATGATAAGACAAGTTAAGAATTATGATTAATCCGTGGGAATTATGCTTAGCACTGAGTGGACAAGTAGCAATTACCCATGTCTCATAAACTATGTGCCACCATAGGTTTGTCTTTGATAGACATTAGCTAGTAGATCCACTTAATGAACTAAGGACATCTCTTTTCAATGTGGGATAGACACCGGATTCCATGTTATAGCTCACATGGTCTATGTCGGTTAAGGCTAACCTCCCACAATAATGAACTAAGGTTACTCTCTAAAGGTATATCAAATGTGTCTTCAAGATGTTTAGCTTGTATTGATCATGATCACGCTTATACTTTCAAACAAGTTATTTCATGAATTTGCTTGGTCATTGCATGTTATATAAGGTCCCCTTTTTGCATGATTTTATAGCTCTTGTGCATTGCTATCATACTTGGTACATTCCATGTGCTAACACATACTCTTGCCTACATTGTTTCACTAATGTAAGATCCGACGCTTCTATTCCACATACTCATGGCTAGTGATTCCATAGTGAGCTTTGAAGATCGGTGAGTCCTCATGTTCCAAGGACCGAGGCTTCTTTTATTGCTTTCATGTCTTTTCATTTTGTATTTTTATGTGATGTATGGGTTACTTCCCAATCACCATTCTTATCATGTATTAGATGGCTTTGAGACTATGTTAGACTTCCGCTATGTTTTGTCATGTTTTTGTGATATAAAACTCTCTGTTGAACTCTTTAACCCTATTATCTTGTATGATGTATGCATGTGGCTTGTATAGGGCCTCTCGAGGTTTTATATGCCATGTCACATCTAGTGTGTACATTAGGTCGTGACAGTACCAGCAGTAACATTTTCTTTGCTTAATTTGTTCTATATATGCCTTATCAAAAGTATTGAATAGACACACAAAGAAAATATATCTTTATTTCTTATCCACCAACTTAATTAGTTTTGATCATTTTAGTGTAGAAATGAGTCGTGTAAAACATAACTTTTGTATGTTATATCCCTTTCTCTGTCAACTTTTTTTCTCCTCATCCTTATCTCCTTTGTGCCCCCAAGATCAAGCTCTTTCTCTTTTGAAATTCAAGCACATGTGTATGGTTAATCCTAATGCTTCTGATTATTCTTAAGACAAAACAGACCAAGAGATTCAGTCATATCCAAGAAATCTTTAATGGAACAAGAGCACAGATTGTTGCTCATGGGATGGAGTTCATTGTGACGAGACGATAGGACAAGTGATTGAGCTTGATTTCCGTTGCAGCCAACTTAAAGGCAAGTTTCATTCCAATAGTAGCCTCTTTCAACTCTTCAATCTTAGAAGGCTTGATTTGTCTTATAATAATTTCTATGGATCGCTCACTTCACCTAAATATGCTGAGTTTTCTAGCTTGGCGCATCTTGATTTGTCGCATTCATATTTTTAGGTCTTATCCCTATTGAAATCTCTCATCTTTCTAAATTATACATCCTTCGTATCTCAACGGATTATCCATATGGCCTTGCACTTGAGCTTTGCAATTTTGAACTGCTCCTTAAGAACTTGACTCAATTAAGAGAGCTCAACTCTATGGCTTGCACGCACACAGTTATGTGGGGTATTGTACCAAAGAGTTTTCCACCATTTTTACTTAAAATCCCTTCATTTATCATTTAATCCCGAGCTTACTGTTAGTTTTTCCACAACTAAAGGGAATAGCAGTGTATCACTCATGAAGTTATACCTCAGTAGTGTGAATTTTACTGGCATACCTGAATCATTTAGCCATCTAACTTAACTTCATGGCTTGGACATGAGTGATTGTAATCTCTCAGGGCCTATTCCTAAACCTCTATGGAATCTCACTAACATAAAGGCTTTGGATCTTGGTAATAACAATCTTAAAGGACCAATTTCTAATTTCTTTAGATTTCAAAAGCTTAGAGACTTATCACTTGGAAATAACAACTACGGTGGCCAACTTGAGTTCCTTTCCTTTAACAGAATCTGGACCCAACTTGAATGGCTAGACTTTTCGTCCAATTACCTAACCGGTCCAATTCCATCCACCGTAAGTGGACTCCGAAACCTACAATGGCTCTTCTTGTCATCAAACCACTTGAATGGGACTATACCTTCCTGGATATTCTCCCTTCCTTCACTAACTAATTTATACTTGAGCAATAACACTTTTAGAGGCATAATTCAGGAGTTCAAGTCTAAAACATTGGTAAAAGTTGTTTTAAAGAAAAATCAGTTGCAAGGTCCTATACCAAATTCACTCCTAAGCCTGCCAAGCCTAAGAATACTTCTCCTTTCGCACAATAATATCGGTGGGATGATTGCTTCAGCTATCTGCAATCTGAAAACACTAGTAGCTCTAGATTTGGGAAGTACTAATTTAGAGGGAACAATACCACAATGTTTGGGTGAGATGAATGAAAACCTTTGGAATTCTAATTTGAGCAACAACAATCTTAGTGGGACAATTAATACAACTTTTCATATTGGAAATTATTTCAGGGTCATTAGCTTGCATGGGAATAAGCTAACGGGGAAAGTCCCACAATCTTTGATCAATTGCAAACTTTTGAAGCTCCTTGATCTAGGTAACAATGAATTGAATGACACATTTCCAAACTGGCAGGGAGACCTACTTGATTTGCAACTTTTAAGCTTGAGATCGAATAAGTTGTACGGTCCCATTAAATCTTCAGGGACTAGAAACTTGTTTGCGTAGCTTCAAATTATGATATATCATCTAATGGATTTAGTGGGAATTTACCAGAATGTTTTTTTTGTTATTTGCAAGCCATGAAGAAAATTGATGAGAGTACAATAATCCCACAGTATGTTTCTGATCTACTTGTTGGTTATTATAATTATTTGATGACAATTACAACAAAGGGACAGGATTATGATTCTGTTCGTATTTTGGCTTCTAACATGATTATTGATCTCTCAAGAAACAGATTTGAAGGTCATATTCCAAGAATTATTGGAGATCTCATTGGACTTTGTGGGTCGAACTTATCTCATAATGTCTTGGAAGCTCATATACCAGTGGCATTGCAAAATTTATCTGTACTCGAATCATTGGATCTCCCATCTAACAAAATCTGCGGAGAAATTCCGCATCAGCTTGCACCCCTCACATTTCTTAAAGTCTTTAATCTCTCTCACAATCATCTTGTTGGATGCATCCCCAAAGGAAAACAATTTGATACGTTTGAGAAAAGTGCATACCAAGGAAATGACAGATTATGAGGATTTCCACTCTCAAAACATTGTGGCGGTAATGTTAGGGTACCACAAGCGACAACTCCAGTTGAGCTAGATCAAGAAGAAGAAGGAGATTCACCAATGATCAGTTGGCAGGCGGTTCTCATGGGTTTTTGTTGTGGTCTAGTTATTGGACTGTCCGTAATCATATCATATCATATAATATATTGCTATAAGTGGGAACAAAAAACGTTAAAAGTTGAAATACCAAAATAACCCTATAAAGTTGAGTTACTACAATAATACCATTAATAAAGAATATAGTTAAATAAATAATAAAATTTCTATACTTTTTTCTACAGTTATTTATTGGGTTTATGATTTTTTTTAATGGGTTTATGATAATTTTTAATAATAAATTAATACACATCAATCATTAATTTTATTTAGTCATCATGACCAAATTATGGAGAATTTTAAAAGTTACAAAAATTGTTCTATGTAGACGAAACTCAGGTAAATGTATCTTAATGGTCATTCTACTTAAATTAATTTATTCAGTAATGTATATTAAAGTAATAAATTAATAGACATTCTTCATTGTGATATGAATATACACTAATTTTGAAGTTAATAACGCCTCTTTAACTTCTCTCAGATTTCATACGTTACTCTTTCATATTAATAGTCATGTTCATATTATAATTTAGTAGTTTATATTGTTATTTTATAAATTGAGGCATAGTAAAATTTTATTACAAAAATAATAATCAAATCAATATTTATATATAATATAAAGTTAGAATTAGAAGAGATGATGTGACATGCCTCTAAAGTCAACATATTTATCATTTATCTCCATTTTTTGTAATTATTTATTCATTTTATACATTTATTTACCCATTATATTAAATTAAATTTTGAATTTTAGAAATCTTAACTCTTTGCATTTAATCATCTGTTTATTCATCAAATTTTTTGGATTCTCAATTTCAGTTTTAACTGCATTGAATGGGAAGTAATTAACTTGAAAAGGATGCAAAACAAAAATTAGGATAACTCCATACTATATAAGACTAATGTCCGAAAAGGATGTGTATGAATGGTATGAAGTGTATTGTTTAAAGAGGTTTTATCAATTCTTTTGTGGTTCTTTTATTTGTTTAGAGAGAGATTTTATTAATTCTAATGAAAGTCGTTCTGTATTTGTTCATTGTTGAGTTTGACTTCTAATAGATATTCATGTATCATTTATCTGACTTATCTTTTCTTTGTTATTTTTTTTGTAATGATATAGCATGTTTCCACAAATTTCTTACTACACTTACTAAGTTTTCTCAACTTTTTGAATGTATCACGTATTCCTTTTCATAGAGGCATGCAACAACCAATATAAAGAGAAAAAGGATGATTTTGTAATATCTGAACTTGGAATAGAGAGGAGAGATATGGGAATCATTGCAAGGTTATATAAATTTTACATAGTAATGAGGCCAAACATGCGAGGCACGTTCCCAAAACTAGTATATATAATGTTGTCAACTCAATATCCAGCATGGTTTTCAAGTATGGTTGAAAAATTGGAACACAAAATTATTATGAGAATGAAAAGGCACAAGAAAAGATATTAGTGTTTAACCTCCAGGTATTCAACTTGATCTTTATCCTTCCGAAGATCACTTTTTGTATATCGATGTATTTTCGACATCCTTCGTCCTTAAATCTTTTAACTTTAATTTTTTTTTTGGAAAATTGCAGGACTAAAGTTTATTGAGTTACTTGGGTTGTATTTTCTACCTCCTTCATCCTTAAAGCTCCTAAATTTACATTTTTATCTTTCATAGTTTGTGATGTTTCCATAAAGTGTTTGTTATCCTATAAATAACAAGACACGACTTTTCTTCTTTTGAGACTCAACCAGATGTAGAAATAAATTCAACTGATAAACAGAAATCGGACACAAACTTGAATCTTTAGATCATTTAATCGAACGATATGTGCCATCACTAAAAACATTGTATTTCACTCAATTATTTCCCAACTAGTAACTAGTTCAAATAAAGTTGGAACTTATTAAGATAAAAACTATATATTTTTATTTAACCTTGTTCCCTTTTAACCCTTTTTCGAGTATATCATCTCTGTGTGATCATGGAGGATGTGATGGCCTTCACATAGAACCCAATACTGTCAATGCTGCTATTACCATGTTTGGTGCCATGAAATCCACCAAACGTACGATTATGATCTCCTATTTGAAAGTTTAATCCTTTTTCAAGTATATCGTCTTGGTGTGATCATGGAGGATGTGATGGCCTTCACATAGATCCCAATACTCTCAATGCTACTACTACCATGTTTGGTGCCATGAAATCTACCAAATGCACGATCATATCCTATTTGAAAGTTGAACTCTTTAACGTAGATCTTAATTTTCTATGTATGTGTGCTCCAGTGATACATAATTGAAATGCATATAAAATGGGCTAAAATTTCAGTCATGTTTGTCTTTTTTGATGGAATCCATTAGGTGGGGTACTTAGGGCTAGATTATTTAATTAATAAATAAAAGTGGACCAGAAAGAGAAGAGTACACACAAGGGGATCTAGACTTCTTTACTAATCCTAATGAAGTAACGAACCTCTACTAATAAACAAGCATGAAGAATATAAGAGCTACAGAAAACTAGGTACCCTATGATCATTACAGAGTTTATAATAAACTATATGATGATATTACAAATGAGGATGCTGCAAAAATATAAATATTAACAATGAAGTTGAGTTACCCCAAACTTCATTTTATATATGTACAAACTTAAAAAGTTAGCTTGCCCATCTAATTTAACACTTCTTTAGCTCATCTTCTTCATCAAATCTGTCCAACAACTCTTGATAGTTCATCACTTCTTCTTGAATTTATTGGATGTTTTTGACTCTATCGTATGATTTCATTTTGCCAGTCGTATCGGTAAGTGACTGAGAACAAATTCCTCCATCACCTTACCATCCCAACTATGTTGCATTCCATATGTCTTCGTTTTGGTTTTGAAGGTTCCTTTTCTTTGTTGCTTAGGTGAAAGATCCCCATCCTTGGCCACCTTATCAAATCTTATGTCCAGCATATCATCCTCATCATCCCGATAGAATGTAGTTGGACTTATAATGACTGAAACTACAACTCCTAGCTCATGACTCTTTGCCAATTCTTCCATATCCTTGGTTGTAATGGCCGAACTCTTTTTAGAGTTATTGATTGCTTCAATCCACAGCAAGCTCCCTAATTTGACCACTTTGGACATTGCCACAGAGATCGTTGAGACCCCATGAAGACGGCTCAACTTCACTGGGAAGACACAGTACTCATTAGCGAGCGTATGATCACCAACAATTCTGGATTCGCCTGCCTTTCTGCCATTGTCTACACTTGTCCGTCCAAATGGTCCACTGCTTGAGAACTTAACTTATTCCTAAGAGGTGAAGTAATATGCCCCCTCTTCCTCAACTAAAGCTGCCCATTTTGGAGCCGAGCATTCGTTTCCTCTGTCTCTTTCCTTAGTAACAACTTGTGAACTTGGTCTAGATAAGGTACTGATAGTATCCATACCATGCTTATGCACCTTGTCAATTCCTATTATGTCATCATATTGATCCCTTGCAATAGCTCGAAAGAGTTTTTTTTCAAAACTAACCTATATTTATGCAATCAATGTTCTTTGAGGCAGTAGGTTGAAGATCTGAACTAGCTGCTCTATGTTGCTAATTTTTATGTCCCGGAGTCACTTATTCTGGATGAAGAACTCTTTTGTGCTACCAGGACTTGCTGTTCCATGCTAGCCTGGTTTTCTCATCAAAACTAAAACATGAAACAATGAACATCCATCTTATTTATGTTACTATCAAAATTTTGAAACAACAAAGTAAAAACTACCTCTTTTTTTCCAACATGTCTTATGTTGTGTCTGATGAAAGCTTTTGGGTTTCTGCTGGAAGATGTTCATGAAAATTGAAATTTTTTTTGGGGGTTTGGGGTTTGTTTCTAATGATTACCTTAGAAGGGATCCACCAATTGTTAGAGTTGAGGAAATGTTTGAACAGGTCCAATATAGGCTTCCTGGAGCACCAAAATTCCTGCTTGTTCTGCTTTCTGAGAGGAAATATTGTGGCATATACGATTAGTATAATGCACTTGTTCTCTTGATTTGTAGCTAACCTTGTTTCATCTTCATTGTTTCATCTTCCTTGTTTCAACATCGAGTTGTGGCTCGACAATCACATTCACATTATTAGTATTTTTTTTGCAAGCCAAGTTCACTAGCTATATCTACTTCATCATTAATAATAACTAAAGCTGATTGTTTTCCATTTGTATTTGTCGATACAAGTTGATCATTCTCTTTAGTTTGAACACCTAAGACGTCAAGATTTTTTCCATATTTGTCAATTTTCAATGTAATGATCCTCCAGGTCATTTATGTGTTAATACCTTCTTTCTGTCATTTAAAGCGTTCCTATAGCGACCCCAAGTCATTTATGACTTGCTCGCACTGAGTGTTCGGTCGCCTGGTCATTTGTTTGGGCTTTATGCGTATTTTTCTATTTTGGAGCTTTTGAAACTTGAAAGGTTGACTTCAGTCAACATTCTTGGAAAATGCACTCGGATGAAAATTCTACAGCGCGGTTAGTTCTGGAATGCCGAGTTTGGTCTAGAATGACCTTCGAGAATTCTCGGGAGCTTCTTATCTAATTTTGAGGCCTCCGATAGAAGTTGGCTAAAATGGCTCATTTGGGTTTGGGACCCACTTTTTGTCGAAACGACCTCGTATAGAAATTTTTACTGCGCCATTGAGCCCGAAACGTCGAATTTGAGGGGGTAGCATATTTCGTTTGCGTACGCGGGGTTCTGAACGAATCCCGAGCACCCCGTCAGAGTTTTAGAATTATCTAAAACTTAGCTGGTGCAGCTGTCAAAACTGCAGACTCATTTGCTCTCTGCGTTCGCGGAGACTTGAGAGAGTCTATTCCGTGTTCGTGGAGGTTTGTGAGGAGTGCCGGGTTCTTGTGCTCCGCGTTCACAGAAGGCTCTCCGCGTTCGCAGATGCCTGAATCCCTGAGCTCCTCTTTCGTGGTGAGGTCTCTGTGTTCATGGAGGTCTGTGTGGTGAGTGGTTCCTTGAGCTCGGTGTTCGCGGAAGGTTCTCCGCATCCGTGGAGGTCTGTTGGATGAGGGGAGATTCTTGTACTCTGCGTTCGCGGGCCCGGGGCCGCATTCGCGTAGTACTGTTGGCTCACCTCCGCATTCGCGGAGTGTTGACCGCGTTCGCGGAGAAGAGCGGGCCTGGCAGTGTCTATTTAATGAAGTCGAAGCTCACTTGGTGGAGAGCTTCAAAACTTTATATCTCCCTCATATTGCATCGGTTTTTGGCGATTCAAAGTTCAAGGCGTTCAGTTTCTCGTAGACTTCGGGTGTTTTGGTCTATTAGCGTTGGGTGATCCTCGATTTCCTTGAATTCGAGTTGTAAACTGATTCTTGGCTTTTTTTTGCAAGGTTTTGCGATTTGTTGTTGATGGCTGTTAGGAGTAGATCCGAACCCTGATGGGCCATCCATTTTGGGATTCTAGTTCAGGGAAGGATTTGGAACCTTTTCACGGAGTCAATTCTGGAATATCCAGAGTGGGTCCTAGTCTATCCGATTTGACTCCAAAATTGATCTTTCCCCGATTTTGTTGATTTTAGTATCTAAACTAGCGTATTCATGCTGTGATTCTATTTTTTAAAGCATGGCAGTCTGAGGCCGTTCGGAAGGGGAAATCTCCTGTTGAGTGACTTGGAGCTCTTGTGATCTACTTTTTTGGTAGGTTACGGCTTCCCTTCTTTCTAGTTTGAGCTTTAATGTGTAAATGCTTGTTGATTTGCGTGAATCTGGGGTGGTTAGCGAGTATTGTCCCCCTACTTCTCTGATTTCACATTTTTAAGTTGACTGTTGGGCTGTTATGGGCTAGTATCATGTTGTAGCTTGGGTTGTTGACTTGGATTGTTGGTATTTGTGTTATGGATTATGTGTTAGGTGGTTATTTTTTTATACATGAGTGGGTTCGGGTCATTGGATTTCGTGCTTGGCTAATTTGTGTGATTTTGACCTTAGAATAGGTTAAGGTAGTATTGCCTTAATCCTATGCACCTGTTGACTTGAGTATGTATCCGACGACGATTCGGATGGACTAGATCCTTATAGACTGGTATAGTAGACTTGGGTCTGATAGTATGAGCCTTAGTTTAGGAGTTTTTGTGGCTTTTGGACCTTCCGATTCTTTCCCCTCTATCTCTGCGATTGTGGGGTGCTGCTGGAAGATGATGCGTTTACACCGATTGTCGGTTGGATTGTGCTAGGCTAGGAGCCTTCATTTGATATGCTTGTGGGGGCGGCGGCCCGCAATCTTAAGTCTTGCATTATACTGTTGGTGTTGGCTTATCCAGTCCTATGTTGAGGATTGTTGGGGGTGGATGGCGATCCACGATATCTGAATTATTTGAGATCCTCTTCGGAGTTGATGTAGCCTACACACTTGTCTGGGTTGGACAGCGCCCTCGGAGTGATTAGATGGTAGGGCAATTGGATATTGGTTATTTGTGGTCCTCTGCGGTGTAGACATAGCCCACACACTCATCTGGCTGGGACAGAGCCCCCGGAGTGGTAGATAATTCATTCATCTGGCTGGGACAGTGCCCCCGGAATATTAGAAGGATCGCTTGCCTGGCATGGGCTGGGCCCTGGGCAGTGCCCCCGGAGTGATAGCCTAATTGGGCAGTTGGTGATCAGGTTAATTGGAGGGGTCTGTCTACCCCCGCCCTTTTTGTAGTACTCGGCTGTCTGGGTTCATGCCCCAAGAGTTGCTTGCCGGATTGGCGTATTGATTTGGAAGGTCAGAGTTGTAATCAGTTCAGTTTTGGGTATTTGATCAATTCGGAGTTATGTTCCTTGATTCCATAGTTCTAGCTTTTCAGTGTACTTGTCGGGCTTATGGGGGTCTATTTGGATTTTTATTTAAACTTGCGCATGAGTGTACCCAGTGGGTCTTATGGGGGGGCCCAGCTGGGCTTAGTTTAGCTATTCTCAGTTTAATTTCTGCTTTCCGTTTCCTGTTCTATTGACCTCTGTTGTTGTTGTTGATTTTATCTTGTCTGCCTGTTATTACCGTTCTTGCTCAGTCGGCCTATGATGCCTACTGGTACCTATTGTTTTGGTACTCATGTTACACACTACATCTGTTTTCATGATGCAGGTCTGAGCACCAGTTATCAGCGTTGAGATCGAGCCTGCAGCTGTCAGTTCAGGAGACTAGGCTGAGCACATGACGTTCTGGGATCACCTATCTCCTTCTGTATATTTATTTTTGGCTTGTCTTTTGTTTTCGAGACATTTGTTTCTGTGGTCCACTTTTGGGACTTGTACTCTTGTTAGTGGTTATGTACATGTGACTTCTAGATTTTGGGAGGTGTCTTGTATATATTATTTTGGTTTGGTTCCGCTTCAGCCTTCTTTTATGTGTTCTTGTTATATGCTTCTGCTTGGTTTGGACTAGTTTCCACTCTTAGTCCCATTACTGTTAAGTTTCGGGATAGAGTTTGGCTTGCCTACCAATGGGTTGTAGGCTGCATCATGACTTGAGAAATTGGGTCGTGACAAATTGGTATCAGAGCCTAGGTTCGTTGGTCTCACTTGTAAAGAACTAGCATCTAGTAGAGTCATGAGGATCGGTGCAGAGATGTCCGTGACTTATCTTCGAGAGGCTACAGGGTGTCCTTAGGATGTTTTCTTACTTTGTATCTTTTTAGTGCATTGCTGTCCAGTTGGTTTCTTGAAATCTCACTTTTGTCCTTCTGTAATAGGGATGGCTCGTACGTGCAGTGGAGGTAGAGGTGGTGCTGTGGCACCAGAACGAGAGAGAGAGGACTCCGGAGTCGGAGCCTCATGCAGAGAAGGTTCCTCCTCCGCCGGTGGGGCCGGGACCAGCCAAGCCACCACCAGCACCAATTGTGTCTCCCAATATTCAGGGAATGCTTGCCCAGATCCTAGCTGCTATCGGGGGTATGCAGCAATAGCAGCCGGCCCAGCACCAGTCCCAGAGCCGATTCAGGTACAGTAGGAACAACTTGCGTTAGTGGAACCAAAAGTTCTTCAGCCTCCAGTACCAGCTGCGGTTCAGCCAGACCCTTTGGACTGGGTTATGCCACTTCGAGAGCAAAAGATGCTCGGGGTGTTTCTTAGACTGTCACCGTCGAGATTCTCCAGGGCTGCGGGGGAGAATGCCCATGAGCTCTTGACTACTTGCCTGGAGAGGCTACAGACCTTGGGATTAGTGGAGTCCAGAGGAGCCCACTTCACTGCATATCAGCTAGACGGACCAACTAGATAGTTGTGGCGTTCGTTCATTGGGACTAGGCCAGCTGGATCCCTACCAGTATCCTTGGAGAAGTTTTCAGAGGCTTTTCTGGCCAGATTTATTCCACAAAGCGTCAGGGATGGACTTCGCGATGAGTTCTCAAGGTTGGAGCAGGGCTCCATGATGGTGTCTGAGTATGACCCTAGATTTCTGGAGTTATCCCGTCATGCCACCGTGATTCTGCCTATAGGGGAAGAGTGGGTCCGATTCTTTAATAGAGGGTTAAGGCTGCTGTTGAGGATTGAGTCGCAGCCTATGTTGACATCTGGTTGTTCCTTTCTAGAGATGGTGGACCATGCCCGTACTATTGAGCAGCTGCATCGCGAGGCTCAGGGAGGCAGCAGCAAGAGGGTCAGACAGGATGGTAGGGCTAGTGGGCACCGTTCCAATCTTAGAGTGACTCCGAACCAGGTTTATCAGAGGTTCCAAGCAAGTCATCCCAGTCACCCATTTCAAGAAGCTCTTCAAATATCAGAGGGCGACCAGCCCCGCCAGGGAGCATATAATGCCTGGCCGAGTCAGGGCCGGAGTGGTTCGCAGTCGGGTTCTTCAGGTCGGGGTGGCCGACCTCCAGCTGGGAGAAGATTGTCGCAGGGTTGTTTTACTTGTGGGGCACCTGACCATTGGGCCAGGGAGTGCCCTGTGTCAAGATCAATTTTACCAGCTCCTCAGGCGGCGAGACCGGTTTCGACGGTAGCACCTCCAGTTAGGGGAGAATGTTAGCAGCAGGGTGCTCGGGAAGGTCCTCAGGGTGGTAGGACAGGCGGTCGAGTAGATGCACGGGGTAGAGGCCGAGGCATCCGATGATGTGATCACATGTACGGTTCTTTTATGCCATCAGTTCGCTTCAGCCTTATTTGATCCTGGTTCTACCTATTCATATGTGTCTGATTACTGTGTGCCTCGATTAGGAGTGAGTCCTGAGCCCTTATCAGTTCCATTGTGTGTTTTGACCCCAATAGGGGATTCTTTAGTAGTGGATCGGGTTTGCAGGTCTTGTGTGGTGACTATTCGAGGGCAGGACACTCTGGTTGATCTTATTGTTCTTTGTATGGTAGACTTTGATGTGATTCTGGGTATGGATTGGCTATCTTCTCACCGAGCTATCTTGAACTGTTATGCCAAGACCGTGACTTTAGTCATTCCTGGTATCCCGCCGGTGGTGTGGCAGGGTTCTTATAGTCGCACACTAGTTGGGGTGATTTCTTGTAATCGGGCCATGAGGCTGGTGGACAGCAGATGTTTGGCGTACTTGGCATATGTTAGAGATGTTAGTAATACAGTTGATTCAGTGCGTGTAGTCCAAGAGTTCACAGATGTGTTTCCTGCCGACCTTCCTATCCTACCCTCAGATCGGGACATTGACTTTGGCATAGACGTGGAGCCGGGTACTCGTCCCATTTCTATCCCGCTGTACCGCTGGCACCTGTAGAGCTCAGGGAACTCAGTGATCAGCTTCAGAATCTCTTGAATAGAGGGTTCATCACACCTAGTGTATCGCCTTGTGGTGCTCCATTCCTGTTTGTGAAGAAAAAGGATGGCACCATGCGGATGTGCATCGATTACAGGTAGTTGAATAAGGTGACGGTGAAGAACAACTATCCTATGCCTCGTATTGATGACCTATTCGACCAGCTTTAGGGTGCTGCTGTGTTTTCTAAGATCGACTTGAGATTGGTTACCATCAGCTGAGGATTAGAGAAGTAGACATCCCTAAGACAGCATTTAGGACTCGTTATAGCCATTATGAGTTCCTGGTTATGTCTTTTGGGTTGACTAATGCCCCTGCCGCCTTTATGGACTTGATGACTCGTGTATTCAAGCTGTATTTGGACTCCTTCGTCATAGTCTACATTGATGACATCTTGGTATACTCGCGGAGCCATCGTGAGCATGAGCAGCATTTGAGGATAGTGCTCCAGACTTTGAGAGATCATCGTTTTTATGCCAAGTTCTCAAAGTGCGAGTTTTGGCTTGAGTCTGTAGCATTCTTGGGGCATGCGGAGTCCAAGGATTGCATTATGGTGGATCTGGCGAAGATTGAGGCTATTCTTAGTTGGGCTAGGCCTACCTCTGTGATTGAGATTCGGAGGTTCGTCGAATTGGCTGGGTACTACAGACGTTTTGTTGAGGGTTTCTCCACTTTAGCAGCACCCTTGACTCGATTAACTTACTAGGACATTCTTTTTGTGTGGTCGGAGGAGTGTGAGAAGAGCTTTCTGAGGCTCAAGGAGTTGCTTACCACCGCTCCTATATTGACTCTTCCAGTTGAGGGCAAGGGCTTTACGGTTTATTGTGACGCATCCGACGTTTGTTTGGGTTGTGTTCTGATGCAACAGGGTCGGATTATTGC
This sequence comes from Solanum appendiculatum, assembly GCA_018342035.1. NCBI lineage: Eukaryota > Viridiplantae > Streptophyta > Magnoliopsida > Solanales > Solanaceae > Solanum > Solanum appendiculatum. The sequence continues at coordinate 1,032,810 of JAGDQO010000682.1, read as the reverse complement.
TTATGCGTCGAGGCAGCTTAAGCTGCATGAGCGCAACTACCCCACTCATGACTTGGAGTTGGCGACAGTAGTTTTCGTGCTTAAGATCTGGAGGCATTACCTATATGGATTTCATTGTGAGATATATCACAGGAGCCTTCAGTACATCATGACTCAGAGGGATCTTAATTCGAGGCAGCGTCATTGGATAGAGCTCCTAAAGGACTATGATCTCTCTATTCTCTACCATCCGAGCAAGGTGAATGTAGTAGCGGATGCCTTGAGTCGGAAGGCAGTGAGTATAGGTAGTCTAGCCTTCCTTTCTGTTTCGGAGCGACCCTTGGCTTTGGACATTCAGTCCTTAGCAAATCAGATGATCAGACTTGATGTTTCAGATTCCAGCCGGGTGTTAGCTTATGTGGGGGTTCATTCATCTCTACTTGATCAGATCTATAGTCGTCAGCTTGAGGATGAGTCTTTGGTGGCGCTCACAGATGGAGTTTTGGCAGGTGATGCTAGGCATGCTACATTAGATTCAAATGGGGTTTTGAGGTTTGCTGGCTGTTTGTGTGTTCTGAAGGCTGATGATTTGATCAAGCTAATCCTTAGCGAGGCCCATGATTCTAGGTATTATATCCATCCGAGCACAGCTAAGATGTATTGTGATTTGAGGTAGCATTACTAGTGGAACGGTATGAGGAGGGACATCTCAGACTATGTGTCCCGCTGCTTGTGTTGCCAGCAGGTGAAGGCCGAGCATATGAGGCCTGGTGGAGAGTTGCAAAGGTTACCCATTCCTGAGTGGAAGTGGGAGCGTATCACTATGGACTTTGTTGTGGGATTGCCACGGACTCCTAAGGATGTTGACAATACCTGGGTCATCGTGGATCGATTGACCAAGTCGGCACACTTCATTCCTGTTCATATATCCTACCATGCTGAGAGGTTAGCCCATGTCTACATTCGGGAGGTAGTCCGTCTTCATGGTGTGCCTATCTCTATCATTTCAGACCACGGCCCACAGTTCACTTCCAGCTTTTGGAGAGCATTTCAGGGGGAGTTGGGCACCCGTGTGGATCTTAGCATAGCATTTCACCCGCAGACTGATGGCCAGTCAGAGCGCACTATACAGGTTCTTGAGGATATGTTGCGGGCCTGTGTTATAGACTTTGGGGTCAGTGGGACCATTTCTTGTCCTTGGCAGAATTTGCGAACAACAACAACTACCATTCCAGCATTCAGATGACCCCATTTGAGGCCTTATATGGTAGGCGTTGTCGCACTCTGGTTGGTTGTTTTGAGTCTACGGAGCCCAGGCCGCATGGTATAGATTTGTTTCAGGAGTCCTTGGAGCATGTGAGGTTGATCAAGGATAGGCTCAGGACGGCTCAGAGTAGACAGTGGAGCTATGCAGACCGTAGGCATCAACCATTGAGTTTTGTTGTGGGTGACAGAGTATTCCTGCGAGTATCGCCCATGAAGGGCGTGATGAGATTTGGGAGGCGGGGCAAGCTTAGCCCTAGGTATATCGGGCCTTTTGAGATTTTGAGGGCAGTTGGCGAGGTGGCTTAGGAGTTAGCTTTACCTCAAGCATTCTCTGTTGTTCATCTAGTTTTCCATGTTTTGATGTTGCGTTGATATGTTCCAGATGAGTCTCATGTGCTCATGTATGATGCTGTTGAATTGGATGATTGCTTGACCTATATTGAGGAGCCAGTTGCTATTTTGGCCAGAGATGTGAGGCAGTTGAGGTCGAGAGTCATTCCTGTAGTTAATCTCCGTTGGAGGCATCGTCTAGTTGAGGAGGCTACCTGGTAGATCAAGCGGGAGATGAGAGAGCAGTTCCCCAGCTTATTTGAGCCCTCGGGTACTTCTGGATCCTTACTTTTGCGGACGAAAGTCCTTTTAGTAAAGGATATTGTAATGACCCTCTCGGTCATTTCTGTGTTAATGTCTTCTTTCTGTCGTTTAGACCATTCCTATAGTGACCCCAGGTCATTTATGACTTGCTGGCACTGACTGTTCGGTCGCCTGGTCGTTCATTTGGGTTTTATGCCTGTTTTTCTATTTTGATGCTTTTCAAACTTGAAAGGTTGACTTTGGTCAACATTCTTGGAAAACGCACTCGAATGAAAATTTCGACAGTGCGGTTAGTTCTGGAATGCCGAGTTTGGTCAAAAATGACCTTTCGAGAATTCTCGAGAGCTTTCGATCTAATTTTGAGGCCTCCGGTAGAAGTTGGCTATAATGGCTCATTTGGTTGTGGGACCCACTTTTTATCGAAACGACCTCATATGGAAATTTCAATTGCGCCATTGAGTCTGAAACATCGAATGTGAGGGGGTAGCATATTTCGTTTGCATGCACGGGGCTCCGAACGAATTCCGAGCACTCCGTCAGAGTTTTGAACTGTCCAAAACTTAGCTGGTGCAACTGTAAAAACTGCTAACTCATTTGCTCTCCGCATTTGCGGGATAGGCTCCGCATTTGCGGAGGCCTGAGAAAGTCTACTCTGTGTTCGTGGGCCAGGGGCCACGTTTGCGGAGGTCTGTAAGGAGCGTTGTGTTCTTGTGCTCCGCGTTCGCGGAGGCTTTTGTCCCTGAGCTCCGCGTTCGCGAAGGTCTGTGTGGTGAGTGGTTCCTTGTACTCTGCATTCGTGGAAGGTTCTCCGCATCCGCGGAGGTGTGTTGGGTGAGGGGAGATTCTTGTTCTCCGCGTTCACGGGCCCGGGGCCGCATTCGCAGAGTACTGATTGGCTCACCTCCGCGTTTGCGGAGCGTTGACCACTTTCGCGGAGAAGAGTGGGCCTGGCAGTGTCTATTTAATGAAGTCGAAGCTCACTTGGTGCAGAGCTTCAAAACTTGATATCTCCCTCATCTTGCATTGGTTTTCAGCGATTCAAAGCTCCAGGCGTTCAATTTCTCGTAGGTTTCGTGGGTTTTTGGTCTATTAGCATTGGGTGGTCCTTGATTTCCGTGAATTTGAGTTGTAAGTTGATTCTTGGCCTTTTTTTGTAAAGTTTTGCTATTTGTTGTTGTTGGCTGTTAGGAGTACATCTGACCCTGATGGGCTATCCATTTTGGGATTCTAGTTCAAGGAAGGATTTGGGACCTTTTCACAGCGTCAATTTTTGAATATCCGGAGCGGGTCCCACTTTGCTCGATTTGACTCAAAAATTGTTCTGTCTCTGATTTTGTTGATTTTAGTGTCTAAATGACCATATTGATGCTAAGATTCTATTTTTGATAGCGTGGCAGCAGTCTGAGGCAGTTCGGAAGGGGAAATCTCCGATTAAGTGAATTGGAGCTCTTGTGTTCGGTTTTTTTGGTAGGTTACGGCTTCCCTTCTTTCTAGATTGAGCTTGAATGTGTAAATGTTGGTTGATTTGTGTGAATCAGGGGTGGTTAGTGAGTATTGTCTCCCTACTTCTCTGATTTCGCATTTTTAAGTTGATTGTTGGGCTGTTATGGGCTAGTATAATGTTGTAGCTTGGGTTGTTGACTTGGATTATTGATATTTGTGTTGTGGATTATTTGTTGGCTGATTATTTATTGATGCATGAGTGGGTCCAGGTCATTGGATTCCGTGCTTGGCTGATTAGTGTGATTTCGACCTTAGAATAGGTTAAGGTAGTATTGCCTTAGTCCTTTGCACCTGTTGACTTGAGTATATATCCGAGGGTGATTCGGATAGGCTAGATCCTTATAGACTGGTATAGCAGACTTAGGTCTGATAGTATGAGCCTTCGTTTAGGCATTTTCATGGCTTTTGGACCTTCTGATTCTTTCCCCTCTATCTCTGCGATTGTGGGATGCTGCCGAAAGATGATGTGTTTGCACCGATTGCCGGTTGGATTGTGCTAAGCTAGGAGCCTTCGTTTGATATGTTTGTTGGGTGGAGGCCAGCGATCTTGAGACTTGCATTGTACTGTTGGTGTTAGCTTATCCAGTCCTATGTTGAGGATTGTTTGGGGTGGACGACGATCCACGATATTTGAATTATTTGAGATCCTCTTCGGAGTTGATGTAGCCCGCACACTTGCCTGGCTTGGGCAGCGCCCCCGAAGTGATTAGATGGCAGGGCAATTGGATATTGGTTATTTGTGGTCCTCTGCGGAGTAGACATAGACCACGCACTCGTCTGGCTGGGACAGAGCCCCCGGAGTGGTAGATAGTTCATTCGTCTGGCTGGGACAGTGCCTCCGAAATGTTGGAAGGCTCACTCGCCTGTCATGGACTAGGCCCTGGGTAGTGCCCCCGGAGTGATAGCCTAATTGGACAGTTGGTGATCGGGTTAATTGGAGGGGTCGGTGTACCCCCACCCTTCTTGCAGTACGCGGCTGGCTAGGTTCATACCCCCGGAGTAGCTTACCGGATTAGCGTATTGATTTGGAAGGTCAGAGTTGTGATCCGTTCAGTGTTTGGTAGTTGATCAATTCGGTGTTTTGTTCCTTTATTCCGTAGTTCTAGCTTTTCAGTGTACTTGTCGGGATTATAGAGGTATGTTCGGGTTTTTATTTAAACTTGCACACGAGTGTACCCAGCGGGTCTTATGGGGGCCCAGCTTGGTTTAGTTTAACTATTCTCAGTTTACTTTCTACTTTCCGTTTCCTGTTCAGTTGACCTATGTTGTTGTTGTTGATTCTATCTTGTCTGCCTGTTTTTACCTTTCTTGCTCAGTCGGCCTATGATGCCTACTGGGTACCTATTGTTTTGGTACTCATGTTACACACTGCATCTGTTTTCATGATGCAGGTCCGAGCACCAGTTATTAGCGTTGAGATCGGGCATACAGCTGTCAGTTCAGGAGACTAGGGTGAGCACATGGTGTTCTAGGATTACCTATCTCCTTCGGTATATTTATTTTTGGCATGTCTTTTGTTTTTGAGACAGTTGTTTCTGTGGTCCACTTTTGGGACTTGTACTCTTGTTAGTGGCTCTATACATGTGACTTCCAGATTTTGGGAGGTGTCTTGTATATATTATTTTTGTTTGGTTCCGCTTCATCCTTCTTTTATGTGTTCTTGTTGTATGCTTCCGCTTGGTTGGGACTAGTTTCCACTCTTAGTCCCATTACTGTTAAGTTCGGGGATAGAGTTTGGCTTGCCTACCGGTGGGTTGTAGGCGCCATCATGACTTGAGAAATTGGGTCGTGATATTCAATGTGTCATTATCACGTGTAAGCTGTTTCGTTACATCTTTAAAAATAGTGTCTGTTGGGATTTAAGCAGTTTTGAAGATTGACAAAGAATGATAAACACTTCAGTTAACATGATCCAATGGTACACTGTCACGAGCAATTGAATTCGGGAAAGTTTTTAAAATGAATAAAGACAAGAGAGCATAAATCAAGGAATGGATAGTGCTAGTTTCGTTAGAAAACTCAAGGAAACAAACATGTGTTGAATTAAAGAGTTGAAGTTAGCCTACAACACAAATGAATCAAAGAGTTTGATTTAAAGGAGTTTCACTTGAAGTAGAACTCTAAGTCATAAGAGTTTGAATTGATGGGGAGTCTATACATATGCTGAACTGAAGAGTTGGAGCTCGACTACAACACAAAAGAATCAATGAGTTTGATTTGAATAAGGAGTCTAAAGAGGCAAGGAGTTTGAATTGAAGAAGGAGACTCACTTGAAGTAGAACTCTAAGTCAAGAGAGTTCGAGTCAATGTGGAGGTTGAAGTGAAGAATTCTGCTTAAATAGAGGTGTAGTCGTCCACAATATTTCTGCACTTACAGAGCAAAAAGGGAAAATGGAAAATTGACTTGCAATTGCTACCAGCGGATTGAAGGAGCACATTGAAGAACCTGGTCCTTTTACAGAGTTTATGTGTTAGGAGTTTTTCTTTGTGATTAATTCTTGATGTTATCTTAGTTCAGTGAGTTATAAACTGAATTAGAAGTGTTTCTTCAAGTTGGGATAACTCGAAGAGTTGAACATATACCTTGGAAGGTTTGTGTTGAAGTTTAGGATTTAGAGTTACTTCCTAGGATTGCAAGAGTTATAATTTGAATTCCTAACTTGATGTTTAGGAATTAGAGTTAGTTCCTATTGCAAGATTTGTAATCTAAATCCATAACTTAAAGTTTAGGAATTAGAGTTAGTTCCTTAGATTACGAATTTTGTAATCTTAAACTGTTGAGGCTCAGTGATTTAGTGAAGTTGGAGTTAAATCCTATTGGAGTACAAGTCATGTTTTTTTACACCTTTTGAGCTGGATGTTTTCCATGTAAAAATATTATGCTCTTTACTTGTTGCTCTTACTGTTTCGTTGGAACATGTTAGGCAACTTGTTTCACTCATGAGCGAATCTAGAGTAAATTACTATGTCGTGCAAAATATCAGTGTCCATGAAATGCCTCATGGTATTTCTATTTTTTCTATCACTTGTAGCTACCATTTCTAACCATGATGAATTATCTATTCGAATTCTTGCTCCTTATAATTTACCTCAGCCATGAATATCATTTATTGTGATCATCTTTACATTAACGAAGCAATTTCCTTATTTTGCTGCTTATTATTTGACCTGTTCTACTTTAAAGTGAATTAGTTCAAGAACAATCTATGACACCTGTAGCTTAGTTAATTCATTACTTAACTCTTGATTCTGAAGTTTAGTTTCTTTTCTCGATGTTTAGATTTAACTTAACATCTAGAAAATTTATGTGTTTCATTTGCTCATTCCCATTTTGTCCTTCATTACTGCATCTTAATCTCCTCCACAGATTATGAAAATTAGGAGTCTGGCAGCTTATTTTTGAAGTGCTAGTGGTTACAAAAGTCACCGTTACAGAGAATATTATATTGTATGCCTAAATACTAGTAGCAGATGTTGTGTATGAAAAATGACATCCATTTAATTAGAGCCCTTTCTTGTAGATATAGAAAGAAGCAAGAACCGACTAGTTACCTCCTTCTGGACCGAGGAGCCGAGGAGGAAAGAGCGAGCATGGCAATCTTGTATAGTTGGTCTAAAAGAAGTGTGGCAGCTCATTTTGTTGATATCCAGGTTCTTGCGGACTGCTTACAGGAAGGAGTAGAAGAACAGTGCAGTTTATAGAGTTAAGTACCTCTTTGAAAATTTTCTTTCTTCAGATAGAATGAGCTCCTTCAGAATTTTTATCTTAATTTGACCTATGACTAGGTAGTTTCTTGATTTTGCTTTCATCCATCACGCTCACATGCACCTTTGAATTCAGGGGCAGATTTAGGAAGGTGGAAGAGGTGTCACGTGACACTGCTTCATCGGAAAAATTTACTAAATAGGTATATACAATTAAGAAACAGAAGCAAACATACAAGATATATATATTATAAGTGACATTTCTTAAACAAAGATGCACGTAACTTAATTAGTTTTGTTCTGAAATTCCGTAGGTTAGGTTATATGTTTAAGCCTCTATAACATCATTTTTTATATGTTTTTTCTTTGACCTTCTTTGTTTTGTAATTATTTGGTGCTTTGTATAAACAAATATTCAGTATTGTATTGTTAATGAAATTATTTTGAATAGATTTTGTAAAAAAGAAAACTCATCAAAAAGAATTATAATATATTTTAAATTTTAATTTTTAGAAAATATATAATAATATACATGAATTGTGTTTTATTTATGCATTGTTTTTTTTAATATGGTGTTACATTATTTTATTTATTTTTCTCATTTTAAAAGGTGACACCGCTTACGAAAAATTCTGCGTACGCCACTATTTGCATTGCTCTCTCCTCAATTAATAAATACTTTAGCTTGTAATTTGTTAGAGTGGGTTAGAGTGCCACATAACTTGGAGAATGGTCTGGTGAAAGATATTCACGATGCTCAGAACTCTCACCTTTGCGTTTATCTTCAGGAGCACATTGGAGCAATACATTGGGTAACAATGCCATACTAAGCAAGATTCTTTCGCTTCCATGGTCATGCAAGTTCAAATAACATATTTTATAACAGTCATCTAAACCTTATGAGATACTCTTGTTGGAGGTTAGATACTAATCAAGAGAACAATTACATTATACTAACCGTATACGCCACAGTTTTTCCGCTCAGGAAGAAGACATAGCTGAAATTTTGGTGCCCTAAGAAGCTTAGAATGGAACAGTTCAAACATTTTATCAACTCTAACATGTGGTGGAGTCCTTCTGACTTGTGGAGACTCCTGAAAAATAGCAGAAAACCAAAAGCTTTCATCAGACACAACATAAGATGTGTTGGAGAAGACGAATAGTTTTTATTTTGTTGTTTCAAAATTTTGATAGAAACAGAAATGAGATGGATGTTCATTATTTCATTTTTTAGTTTTGATTAACAAGTTTTGCTTATGTGACATCCGTCCCTCTGTTGGTCTGTAAGTTGCCTTCCCTAACACATGATCAAATATTTGCTATGAGATTTCTGAGGATCTTCATGTTTTTAAAGTAACTAATCTCTGAGCATACGCATTGCGCATGTACCCCATACGTCAATAAGTAAAAACGCTTATAAAGTAAAATAAAAATTATTTTTAAATGTGATACCAACTTAACATCAATCAGTTGGTCTTACTATTTTCTTCCGTTAAAAATAAGGGCGAAATCATAAAATTATTATATTAGATCCCATGCATAACCTTTGTCACGACCCAAAAACCAAGGTCATGATGGCACACATCCCAAAACCACCCTGATGTGTAAGCCGAACAATAAAACACATACGAGACTCCCAAAGAGGAAGGCAAGCCACAACTGAAAAGAAGAGGATAACAACGAAGAATTTCCCAAAACCTAGTGTCATAAGTGTAAAGAGCATCTAAAACAATCCCTGAATATAAGTACATCATAAGTCTCCGAATGATAGTAAAGACTGAAATGGAAGATGGAGTTAATGGCGATCCGGAGCACAGGATCTCACCACTACTCCGAAATGAGCCGGCTCGCTAGATAATCAACAACCACGAGGAGTACCCTGACTAGAATCTGCATCAAAAGGGATATAGAAGTATGGGTGAGTACAATTCACATGTACTCAGTTGGTTTGACCGACTGAGTATAAGGAATTAATCAAACTTATGAAATAAACTAAGGAACGCTTCCACCTGCATACAGAAAAGTCCAACTCCAACATCAATGCTGCCAGTTTATATAAAACGGCGTGAGTAAAGTAAACACATAAGTCATAGTAATATCAAAGATCATCAGATAAGACACAAACACAAAGATCGATGCAATACAATAAGATGATGCAATGATGTGGTCGTAAGGTGGAATCAAGGCTGTAGCACAACCTGTCGTTACACATTGTCGAGCTAAGGCTTCCAGACAAGGACCTATGGGGGACTCGCAGTCCTTATACCAAATCACAATGTCAAAATCTCATCAACTTGCCACCTAGCTCTTGGTCAAGGATATAAAAATTCCTCATTGTCTTTCTCAAAAAGAATCTCCACATTTCTCAACTTTCCAAGATCAATGATATGATGAATGAGGATGAATGCATCACAACACATATGGCATGGAGGCAATAATCAACTTAACATGTAATGAAAGGTTCAAAGTTCTCAAAACTCGACCAAATCATGTTTAACACCCTCATATAAAAATAATGGGAAAGAGTTCATTTGAAATATGAGAAGGCCATTTAGAAAAGCATTTCATTTCTCAAAGTATGCTAAAATCCCTAACTCAACCCCTCTCTCGGGCATTACAAGTCAAATAGTGTTACAAGCCTCTCTCATAAGCAACTCATGAATCACATGCTTACAAAATAAATAGAGTAACAACTAAGGACCCCACAGGGCAAGATAATATAATCAAGCCCCCACCCAGGCATCACAATATACTCAAGCCCCCACACGGGCATCACAATATACTCAAGCCCACACATGGGCATCACAATATACTAAAGCCCCCACACTGGCATCACAATATCATCTACAATCCCAAATCATGTTACGATCCCATCCCAAAGCCTATGACATAAGAACAATCAATTACCCAATCCCAGTCTCAAAGAAGGATAGCCAAACCTACCTCGAAGGCCGAAAACTTCACCCAAACACTCTACTAGAGCTTTAACCTCAAATACCAACTCCGAAATGATCCCCAACTTTCAAGAATGGAAAGAATTCATGAAAAGAAGTTCAACGATACCCATATTGCAAGGTTTAAAAAATGGGGTTAAAATCGTCCAAAATTCACCTCAAAAATAAAAAAGGGCAAAACTTGAATTTTAGTTGAAAATCAGGTTCTACACATCAAGAGGAGTTCGTGGTTGAAAAACCTATTAAAATCGAGTAGGAAACGGATTTGAAATCATGAAATTACTAGTTTTGAAATTTGGGAGAAAAACACCAAAACCCAAATTGATATCTTGAATTTTACAGAGCTTTGGAAGATAAAATAGTTAGGAAATGATTTAGAAATGATAAAGAGACTTACTCCAACGAATTTCCTTAAAAGATTGCTTCAAAATTCGTCTCTCCTAAGCTCCAATTGTGTAACAATGGAGAAAATGAGAAAAAGAAGGAAGAAACCTAAAATATGGGCTATTTTCAGCCAAAAAGAGTCTGTTGACCGCACGTTGACCGCGGTCAACTTGCACCAACACCAATTAAAACATGTTTTTAACGCTAGGAACTCATTTGGAACCCTATAAGTATGAACCAATATTGCAAATTGATCAGAAAACAAGTTTCGGAGCCAATGAAATTGTCGGATATCTGAAAAAAGATTGTTATGACCAAAATGGACCTCTTTTAGGCCTAAAACTCAACTTTTAGCCTAAATACCCAAAATGGATTATAAGGCCTCGAGGCTCTAACCAACCACCTTACTAGACGAAACTTGATGTTCCGAACGCAATGAAACTGACAGAATCGCCATCTGACGGTCGGATCTCGAAATGTTGACAAAAGTCAACTATCTCCTTAAAAACTCCACCAAGGCCTCAAAATCACTAAAATCCCTCCCGATCGCATAAGAGACCATACCAACCACTCTCAAAACACAAACAAAGCATGAAATTGCTAAGAGGAAAGACCAAAATGGTCATTTCACACAAAAAGGTAATTTCAAAAGAATTGGGACATTACAACTTTAAAGCAATGACAAATCATACAAGTAAAGGAACACATTAAACATGAAAAAGAGAATTTTCTAAGGAAAGGAAATAAGAAAATACTCCCATCTTTCTTGAAAAATTAACAAAAAATCTATAGCGCTTAATACATTAAAGAACTTGGAACTGTTGTCACACACTATTACAGTAAGGTTCTTCGTTTACCGTCTGTCCAATCTTAATGACAAACCGACAAAAGCCTTTATTGATAGAGAGCACAGATTAAATTTTACCTCATAAAACACCACAAAAATATGACGGAGAGGAGAAGACGAAGGCCAAATACTGTTTTTCACCATACATGACAAATCACAGAGTAACATTAAGCAAAATAACAACAACAATTATCTATCTATATCTATCTATTTATACTGCTTAAATGCATGAACTCCCTAACTTGAATGTTAAATTACTATAATACCCCCAAAACATAATTATTCTTGTGAGATTTCCTACAAATAAAAAAAGGGAAGCTGCACTTTATCCATAATAACCTTTTATTTGGCATCTTCTGTGGGAGATGCTGAAAGAATTGGAGGAAAAATATTAATAACTAACTTGTACAAATAATGAAGCTAAACACTTCACAATTTACGATTGAGAAGACTTTTTGACGAAGAAAATTAATAAAGAATGATTTTAAAAAATCCTTCATAAAACCTAAATCTAATTACAATTGTTTGTACATTCATATAAAGTAAATGAGGCTAATTAAGAAAAAAAGAAGAAAAAAAAAATAATCAGTCCATATTTTGTGGTAAGGGCATAACCATACAAGTGACAAAAAATGAACGAAGAGAAACTGCAGGCTCTAAAAGAGTTATATACTAATGCATGACATCAGATTTTAGTAACCAGAGAATTTCTCCTTTTGTTTTCATTATTTAAATAAGTTGATAAAGAAATTCAATACCTTTCAAATGATGATGATATATACATAATACATGGTAGCTAGAGACTTTTAGATCATTTCCCAATAATAAAAGTCATAAAGAAAAAGACTTACTTTTTTGTTGTGTGTCCGTGAGCTTCACTGCAAAACACACAGAATAAAAAGAGTAGTAAGTTTTCTAAAAAGAAAAGTATAAAAATTTTCACAAAGCAAAAAAGAGATAGGTACAAAATCATGAGTTGATTTAATTTTGATAATGAATCTTAATTTACATAATACTTAAAGTTTGTAGTGAATCTGATTGCTCAAATGAGATATACATGAAATTTGATTAACTTTGTGAAAGCTATTTAAATTCATTTGGTCAAAGTCTAGGAATGGTCAACATTTATTGACTTAGGTAGTGGTTTTGAGTATTCAAATAAAAATTTGATTAACTCTTTAGGAACTATTTGAATTCATTTTGACTTAGTCTAGAAATTATGGACACTTGTAAACTAGAATAAGAATGTTTCTAAAATCATTCAATTTAAGTATTAAGAAAATAGCTCAGCATTCAAGAGGAGACATATAAATGCAACTAAGAGAATGCCGATTTGTTTCTTTATTTTATTCAATTCATTATTGTTCATTAATTCTCTTATCATGAATGACTTAAATTATGTGATGGTAACTTTAATTCCATCCAAATATCATTTTGGCATTCAATGGTTTTTTTTCTTCTTTGCCCTTATCTTCACCTATATTGTCACAACTTTATTAAAGATGTTAACTCACATCTGTAATTCATTTTTAGTTTCTTTTTTCCTTTTCTCTTTCAAGTTCTAATAAATTTTGGACGACTAATAACAAGATTGACAAAAATTTAGGTTTTTCTATCATCTATTTTCTTTTATTTCTTTATTTATCTCTCAATTGTATTAGCCTAAATACAATATATTATTGCAAGTCATCACATCTCACACAAACACTAACACAAACAAAAGGGTACATAACATATATTTGGTTCCACTTGGCAGAAAATGTTTGTTCTCACTTTTTTGCCTTCTTTACTTTGTGGTAAAAAAAAATATTCTTATGTTCAATTCTAGATTTTGATTTGTTGGCCATATATATCAGTGTTAGTGTTCGTATTTTCGTAGCTTTGTATGAATATATACTCAATCTAATTAAATTTTATTTAAGCAAAGCATAACAATGATTGAAAAAGATTTTCCCCTTTTTGATTCATAAGTCATTATTCATCAACAAACTAATACGAATCAAAAAAGAGGAAATCTTTTGTCAAATCATCGTTATAATTTTCCTAAATCAAATTTAATTAGTTTGAGTATTTATTCATACACAACAATTAAATACGAACACTAAAACGTTGATACATGTGGCCAACAAATCAAAATCTAGAAATGAACATAATAAAAGAATCAATTTTACTACAAAGTCAAGGAGGTAAAAAGAGAGAACGAACATTTGTTGTGCCTAGAGAAATCAAATATACGTTTGTGTAATCTTTTGTGTGTGTTTGCGTACGATATTACAACATACAATAATTTACTGTATTTAGATGAATAGAATTGAGAGATAAATAATGAAATAAAATAAAATAGAGAACAGAAAAAATAAAGCTTTTGTCAATTTTGTTACTAGTCATCCAAAATTTCTAGAACTAGAAAAAAAGACAAGGAAAAAGAAATCAAAAATGAATTGCAGATTTGAGTTAACATATCTAATAAAGCAATGACAATATGCTAAATCGAAACATCAATTTATAGATGAACACGAGCAAACAAGGGAAAAAAATTATTAAATTCCAAAATGAGATTCAGATAGAATCAAACTCACTATTAGATAATCTAAGTCCTTTATTGTTAGAGTATTAATAAACAATAATGGATTGAATAAACTAAAGAAACAGATCTATATTATCTCAGTTGTGGTTATATGTCTCCTCTTGAACAGTGTGCTATTCTCTTAATACATACATTGAATAAAGTTATAAATCTTCTTATTCTAGTTCACAAGTGTCCATAATTTCTAGACTAAGTCAAAATGAATTCAAATAGTTCCAAAAGAGTTAATCAAATTTGTATTTGAACAATCAAAATCACTATCTAAGTCAATAAATGTTCACCATTCCTAGACTTTGACCAAGTAAATTTAAATTGCTTTCACAAAGTTAATCAAATTTCATGTATATCTCATTTGAACAATCAGATTCACTACAACCTTTAAGTAGGATGTAAATTAAGATAGTAATAAAAAATTTTATAAAAGACATTTGTAGTTATTTTGCTCTAAAATTAAAGTTTTTTATTTTTCATTTTTGGGATGTGGGAGGCTCCATGTCACTTCTCTATAAACTTGTGTAAATATATGAATTGGTAAATCTGTGAGACACTTAGAACAATATATATAAATAGTTTATTTGAAACAATTAGTATAAAACCTTAGCAATATTATATGATCACCAATGGTAACACAAGTAGCCTTATGCTTAGAAGTCTGATAAAGTACATTATAGTTCATTAAACATAAATATAATGAACTAGTTGAAAATGTAAAATAATATCGAGTTTTGATATACAAAGTGATTATACATCATTATAAAGAATTGTCTAACGATGTAAATGCTATAGAGTATGAAAATGTTCATATATTTTGAGGCATAGGATCATTTTCTAACAAAATAGCAATTATATTTTTAGCAGCCAGACTTCTAAATTTTGTATCAAATATAGGTCAAGTTTAGTAATGAGCTCATATAAGAGGAATGGGTAAGTCTCGAGCTGAACCAAAATGAGCACATAAAACATTTCTATATATCAAGTTGAATGAGGACATTAAGGGGGAAAAGGCAAATATCAGAATAAAAGAGTTAATTGACAAAATAATTAAGCCACAAGCGTAGTGATGAGTTACAAAAAAGAGGAATAGATTGGTTTCAAAGTACCTCTGGTTAGAATCTTGTCAAGTATCCTCTCTTCATTGATTGTCTGATTTAGATTTATAGTAGCTCCTTTTGGACTTAGTGGACAAAGTATTCGAGAAGGCCTTGGCCAAAAGAGGAGATTCATGATAGAGGTAAATTATAAGGATTAACAATTCGACAGAATAATACACCGTTAGAAATGGTAGCTACAAGTGATAGAAAAGTAGTACCTTATGGAGAATAGAAATTACCTTGAGGCATGTTATGGAAACTATCCTTAAGGATATAATTAGGCATATCCCTCAAGATTCAACAATCTTTTTAAGTGATTAACTGGAAGCAGAAATAATAAACTTCAAGAAAGAAAGCCCAGATTGAGGAAAGAAGAAAGTAAATAGATAAAATTATCTATTTTGTGTTCACCAAAGTGGTGTATATATAAATGTTTCTACAATGGCTAGCTAACGGCTAGTTTGACTCCATTAAATGTAATAAAATATTTTAATAAATAATAAATAGATATAAAAATAATATCCCAAAAGTAATGTTTTTTCCAAACCAATGATAGACATTAACTACCTTTTGAGATTACACTAATTTGTCCAACAAGAAGAAGATACTTTTGGTAGCTACCCACCAAAGTAAATCGAAACATACAAATAGCAAAAAAAATTAGTACTCTACTATTTTCTATAAGAAGGAACAAACTTACTAACAAAGAAGGTCACTAAGAATATGATAAATTTCTCTCAAGCTAAACAAATATTATATCAACGAAATAAATTCTACATCTCATGGTCAAGAATCCATGTGGCTAACTTCAGTCACAGCCCAGGCACAACAAAACTTTCCATTTTTCGTTGAGAGACCATGAAGGGGACAATGTGACAAAAATCTAAGTTCAGCACCATAAAGGAAATCAAGCCACAAATTCAACATATTGTGTATAAAAGATTAATAAGAAGAGGATAATCTGTATGTTGACTTTCCAAAATGTTGCCGTACCCATGCCATATCCTTCAAAATGCACTAGTTTTGGAAAATCCAACACACATCGAATGATATTTTTTTTTAAGAATTCGAGCAACATAGATAAATAACGTAAAATTTTACCATGCTTGTGACAACTGAAGTCCAAACTTTTTACAACTACAAACTCATTAAGTGACATGGACGAAGCCGAGGTTTTTCAAGTTTGTAAATAATTTTGGCAAACTGTTTCTTAAAAGAACAATGCAACAACAGATTGAAAATGGATCTTATCAAAATTGGGAAACACATTGACAATGGGACAATGACATTCAGATTACAACTACAAACTCAACACTTTGATAACAAGAAAAAGAGTGTCCTTTCAACAACGAAAAATATGAGACAATGGCATTATGACTTGAAAATAATTTCAATCCCGAATATACGTCTAAACTTATTGTTTAATCGCTACTAAAGAAAAAATAATTCTTAAGCATAACTTGTGCTTCTTCAAGAAAAGTGCTAGACTTTGCATGGAAAAACAGAAGTTGAGAATTTGTAAAGTCAAGATCAGAGAGCTCAAATTGGTTTGCAGCTTAGGGTGAATTTGAATAGGTTTTAGTATTAATACTGTCAATATATACAATTGAAAATATTATATTCTTAAACGTCTCAACATTTAATAGGTTACATAGCAAAATGCTTTCATATAGAAAAAAGATTATTAACAGAAGAATAAGTTTTCTTTTATGTGTTGTATTTACGTAAGTTTTGGATCCCTGTGGTCCAAGCCAAGTGGCATTGTACATGGGGGATCTTGGACTATAATAGCTCCTCCACACCCCGAAATGTGATGCTAGGCACACAATACTAAGTAATTCAATACCAAGTTAAGCAAAATTTCAATTGACTATTAAAGCTATCAGTATATTGATCATACTAGTATAAAAGGTTTACACGATTGGGCATAATGTGTAAGTTCTGATAAAGGTATATGTATAAAAAAGATCAATATAAACAACACTTAGGAGTCAATTCCGGGAAAATTGGGTCAATTCTCTACCAGCATGTAAATATCTGACCGGATAAAAGATTCCTATATAAAAACTTAATCTAAACTAATTATATCCCTTACATGGATATTTTCCTACCATTGTACCTTGATTCAAGAGATTGTATTGCGAAAGCGATTTCACAATATCATGTTAAAAATAGAATATTAAAAGTGTCAAAATATACATGAGATGCTCTCTTGTAAGTAACGGACAAGAGATCAGGATATCTCATGAAACAAAGAATTTCAATTTATTGATGACAAAGAATGGGGAAATGAGGAAGAAAAAGAATTATTTAAGTTACATTCTTACTAAAAGAGTTCATAGTGAGAGACACTAACGACCACAACATACCAGCATAATCCCATAAGTGGAGTCTTTAGAGAGACTCTAGTTAACTTTAAAATAGAAAGAAGAAAAAATAATTTGGATGGCTAAACTGACATTCCAAAATATTAACATATCGTTCTTCACGGCTCTTCTTCCCATAGACACAACTTCTGCAAGCTCATCAATCATTCTCTCACCATTCATTAATTCATCACAAAATTGCATAGTTAAAATAGTTCAAATCACCGTGTTCGGTTCTTCTTTCTAAGAGATAGATTTGAAGCCCCAGCAACAAGCTATTAATGATTAGTAAAGAAACAACATTACTTTAAAACAAGGTGGGAAAGTTCCACACGCATTAACCATTGAGTCGTTGAGAGCATAGTTCTAATTCAACAGCTAGAAAACCATTTGATTTTTCTGAAACTAGAAAGTTTAATAGGACAAATTTCAACAATACTAGTAGGGATCAATTTATCTCACTTCCTTAAGAACTATTAGAGAAAAATTATGAGTTAAATCAATGCATTCTGAGATTGTCATTCCATGTATCTTATGTCTTCTACACTTCGATATATATGAAAATAGATAGAGATGGTGTAATGACCTCTAGGTCATTTCTGTGTTTATGCCTCCTGTTCCTCATTTAGAACTTTCCTATAGCGATCCCAAGTGATTTATGACTTGCTGGAACTGACAGTTCGGTCAACGTAAGAAACTCCTTGAGCCTCATAACGCTCCTCTCACACACCTCCAACTCCTCGAAGGGAACATTCTGGCGTGTCAACCGAGTCAACGGTGATGCTATAGTAGAAAAGCCCTCAACAAAACACCTATAGTACCCTACCAATCTGGCAAAGTTACGAATCTCAGTCACAAAAGTGGGCCTGGCCCAATCACAAATAGCCTCAATCTTTGCCGGATCCACCATAATGCCATTCTTGGATACCACGTGCCCCAAGAATGCTACAGACTCAAGCCAAAACTCACACTTTGAGAACTTGGCATAAAGTCGATGATCTCTCAAAGTCTAGAGCACTACCCTCAAATGTTGCTCATGCTCACTCCGGCTTCGTGAGTATACCAGTATATCGTCGATGAAGACTATGACAAAGGAGTCAAGATACGGCCTGAACACACGGGTCATCAAGTCCATGAAGGTGGCAGGGACATTAGTCAACCCAAAAGACATCACTAGGAACTCTTAATGGCCGTAACGAGTCCTAAATGCCGTCTTAGGGATGTCCGCTGCCCTAATCCTCAACTGGTGGTAGCCGAATCTCAGATCAATCTTAGAAAACACCGCGGCACACTTAGGCAGGTCAAATAGATCATCAATGCGAGGCATAGGGTAACATTTATTCACCATCACCTTGTTCAGCTGCCTGTAATCAATACACATCCGCATAGTACCATCCATTTTCTTCACAAATAGGACTAGGGTACCCCAAGGCGATACACTAGGCCGAATGAATCCCTTACCTAAGAGATCCTAAAGTTGAACACTGAGCTCCTTGAGCAATGCGGGGGCCATACGGTATGGTGGGATAGAAAGAGGATGGGTACCCGACTCTAAATCAATGGCGATATCAATATCACGATCTAGGGGTAGGCCAGGTAGGTCGGCAGGAAACACATCCGCATACTCTCGGACTATAGGCTCTAAATCAACCGTAGGGCCCTCCCTACTAACATCTCTCACATGATCCAAATAAGCCTAACACCCGCTAGTCACTAACCTCCGAGCCTAAATGAAAGAAATTTCCCCCAACCGACGTGTGACTATAAGAGCCCTACCACACCACCGGTGGAATACCAGGCATAGCTAAGGTAATGGTCTTGGCATAGCAATCCAAAACCGCTCGGGGAGGAGATAACTAGTCCATGCCCAGAATCATATCAAAATCTAGCATATCAAGTAAAATAAGATCAGCCCGAGTGTCCTGCCCCTGAATACTCACCACACAGGATCTAAAAATCTGATCCACTACTAAAGAATCACCTACCGGGGTTGAAACACGTAACGGCACTGCTAAGGGCTCTGGATCCACACTCAACCGAGGGGCGCAATATGTAGACACATAAGAATAAGTGGAGCCTGGATCAAATAAAGTTGAGTCAGGCTGATGGCATAAAAGAATCATACCTATAATCACATCGTCCGATACCTCAGCCTCTGCTTTAGCTGGAGCTGCATAGAAGTGGCCCTTTGGCACCTCTACCTCGTGCATCAACTCAGCCACCTGTCCTGCCTCCCCAGGGACCTCCCCGTGTACCCTGATGCTAACCTCCTCCTCTAGCTAGAGGTGTTGCTGCTAGTGTGGGTCTAGCTATCTATGGAGCTGGTGCAGCTAACCTACGAAAAGGGTACTCTCTAGACCAATGATCGAGCTCCCTAAAGGTAAACAACCCTGTGGAGATCTGCTCGTAACTGGAGACCGGCCACAACGGCTTGAAGAACCTGACTGAACACCCCCTCGGCCCTAACTAAGACCAGTACTAGAGCCACCCTGACACTGCTAGTCACCCTCTGTAGCGTGTAGCAATGCCTGAAATGAGCGACTAGACTGACCCTACTGTAACCTCTAATGGGGCCTGTCATGTGAATCTCTAGGTCTAAAATGGGGCCCACTGTGACTATCATCTGTTTGGCCCTCTTGCCGCTGCCCCCTTGGGCCTCGGATGTAGCTGCTCAAGTGTGCAAGCATGGTCCACAACATCGAGAAAGGAGCAGCCCGGTGAAACCATGGACTGAGTCTTAATGCGCAGCTGTAGCCTCAATCCTCTGACAAAAAACAGAACCCTCTCCTGCTCCACAAGTAAGATCATGCTAGCATGACGTGATAGCTCATGGAATCTAGCCTTGTACTCAGACACAATCATGGAGCCCTGCTCCAACCTAAAAAACTCATCACAAAGATGATCTCTGATGCTCCGTGGAATGAACCTAGCCAAAAAGGCCTCTTAGAAATATGTCCAGGATACCGGCGGAGACCCAGTTGTCCTGATTTCTAAGTAAGAACGCTACCACTGTCTGGCAGGCCCATCTAGTTGATAGCGGTGAGTCGGCTCCTCTCTGTCACGACCCAAGGTACCTCCTAGACATGACATGGCGTACAAGACCCCGAAAGTCCTCATACAAGCCACTTAGCATACATACATACAAGATCATAGAGAATTTAGAGTTCAAAAGACAATGTCTTATCAAGGTTTTAAGAAAAAATAGCGGAAGTCTACATCTCATGTCTCAAAGCCAATCTAACATAAGAAAGAATAATAAAGTTTGGGGCGTAACCCAATACAATGCCAAAATGAAAGAAGTTAAAAGTAAGAACAACTAGGCTACGTCCTCGAATGGATGAGAACTCACCAAGTCTTCACAATCCTTCTACTAAGCTCTAGCCATGAGTGGATGGAAAATCGCCAAGCCCTACATTAACAAGTCAATGTAGGCAAGAGTATGTGTTAGTATAATCAAGTACCAAGTATGATAGCAATGCACAAAATCCTTTAAAACATGCTAAAACGGGACATTTTCATGACTTGCAATGACCAAGCTAAAACATGATAAAGGTTAAGAAGCATGAAACATAAACCATGGTCAAAGCAAGCTAAACATCTTTACTTTACTTAAGGAACATCATAAAAACACTTAAGTTCATTGTTTGTGGGAAGTAGTCTTAACTGACATGTAAGACTATGTGAGCTATCAACATGGAATCCGGTGTCTAACCCCACACCGATAGGGTCATCCTACTTGCCAAGGTAGGACCCTTTACTTATCATATAGCTTACGTGGATCCACTAGCTAGTGTCTATCATAGACCATTATCCTATGGTGGCACATAGTTTATGGGACATGGGTAATCGTCATTTGTCCACTCGGTGCTAAGCATAATTCCCACGGATTTGATATAGTTCAATTATCATAAGTAGACATGGGTAGTCGCCTCATGTCTACACTAGGGAACATGGGTGATCGCCTCTTGTCCTTTCATTAGAATAGCTCCTTAATCATCAATTCAAAGTTAGTTGAGCAAACCTTTCAACAAGTTATGAATCATTACATGTGAGAAAACCTTTCACATTCATGGGTTGAGTAATATATGAGAATTCCTTTCACAACTCAACAACAACATCAACATATCATAAAATTTGGCACTTCAATCTCAAAGCACCCTTAATTCATCATTAGCTTCATAATAGACATGCATGATTTCATAAGCTTCATCTTTACCTAGTTCATCATGCTCATAAATTACAAATCATAGAGTTCATATGGGTTCATGAGAACTCCTCTTAAATCATGCAATTCAATGCAAACTCATGCTTAGAAAATCATAAACAAGGCAATTTGTCCATAATTGAAGGAACCCACATAATAGAGGAAAATCATAGTTTTAGATTGAACATGCTTACTTTCGTAAAATCATCCTTAGTTCATTCATAATCTCATCATAAAAAGTCTTAGCTTAGGAATCATAATTCAACATGATTCATAGAGATTTCATAACATTCATCACGTTATAATTCAACCCACCAACAAAAGCATAATTTCAAAATTGGGGGAAATTGGCATGGGTTCATGGGGATTCATCTAAATTCATGAAATTCAACTCAATTTAATTTATACTCCAAAGTTCATAAATCAATCAATTCAATCATCATTGCAAGGAACCCATGACATGGAAGAAAACCTCTAATTTAATTGAAAACTTCTAACTTGAAAATTGGAGATTTAGGGATTCCATGGAGGAAAGGGCTTCATGGATGAACACTATCATATCTTAGGGTCTCAATTCCTTAAGCAATTTGATGAAGGAAGCTTGATTTCTTGAACCCTAGCTTGCCCTCTTCTCCTTCTTCTTCTATCTTCTAGAGAGAGAATATTTGAGAGAGAAGGGTTTGGGGAATTTTGCAAAGTGGTTGGAAAGGGTAGATATTAGGATTGAATAGACTTATATAGTGTTAGGGAATGAGGGAAACCGACTTAAGTTAGTAAATAAGACATTGGGCGAAAAGACCAAAAGACCCTTTTAAAATAACTGCCAGGCCCCTACCTGCGGTCCGTAGATCAGACCTACGACCCGTCCTGTCCTTCCGTAGGTAGACTCAGAGACTATCAATTTGGACCCTGCAACAACGGGTCTAGTGTATGGCTCGTGGGTCAATCGCCGGACCGTCCCGGCAGACCATCGTTAAGGTTTTAAAACTTGACATCTTACAGATTTTCAGTGGGCCAACTACGGCTCCCACCTACGGTCCGTCAATCCTTCTACATTTCGTAGGTGGCCTCCGTCACTGGCACCAGAACCCAGAAAAGTCAAAACATTTCCACCCTTTGAATTCGGGGTATTACACTCTCGACTCCACCAACCCCAAGGTATGCAGTCACTCTCAGCAAGTAGTAAGAAACTCATGGGCATCCGCCACAGCAGGCCCAGAAAACCTCGTCGGTGAAAATCTCAGAAACACCCCGAGCATCTTCTGGTCTCGTAGTGGCATGACCCCCTCTAAATCATCCGGCTTAGTGGCAGCTGGTGCTGGTGGTTGTCGAACATTTGGAGCACTGTAGTAGGCTGACTCGGTGATATTAGAGCTGGAGCGTGCTGCAGCATACCCCCTATGGCCACTAAAATCTAGGCGAGTATCACCTAACGGTCCGGAGAAGCAGCTTGTGCGGGTGGTGACTGGGCTGGTCCTGGTCCCATCGAATAAGGAGGAACATGAACTACCTAAGGCTTTGCCTCCAACTATGGAGTCCTCTCTCTATCTTGGGCTGGTCCTGTAGCCCTGAATCGACCTCGGGGTTGGCCTCTTCCCCTAGCTGGGTGTCACGACCCAAGCCTAGGGCCTAGATGTGACCGGCGAATGGGGAACCCGAAGGAACCCCAAACAAGCCTCATAGCGTATCATTACACATCCTTGGTCGCGGAAGCAATTAAATGACCATAAGCGATAAGCATAATCAAGGGGGAAATCGGGACTAAGGGAGCAAGAAAAAAAATGATACATAAATACCATAGATGAGTCAAGCTCAAGCATAATACACAACTTGTCCAACACCACCTCTAAACATGAGTACTTAGCGGGGGCCAAGACAAACTACCGGGCTCACCCTCATAGTCAAAACATAACTAGAAAGGAAAAGTTTTATACATAGCAAAAGATCATGAGCAACGTCCCCGAAATGGAGGACTCACCAATAACCACTATAGAAAATCGTACTAGCCACGCGGAGGAGGATGGTCAAGCGGTGCTCCGGTCCCTACATGGTGACATCATGTAGGCATAGAGTATGCGTTAGTACATTTGAATGTACTAAGTATATGGGATGCAATGCAATGCTACATTAGATGGACATCATAGGAAAAATGCGTAATCATACCCAATAGATAGCATATTAATGAAATGATATGTATAATGATGCTTACATAAAAATCATATTTAGTGGGACGTAGTACATGTGTGGCGAGTGACCATCAATATAGTATTTCCAAGGCCTACCACCCCCTTGGAGAGGCGAAAGAGGTACAAACCCCTCAATATGGTTACACGGGCCTACCACCCCCCGAGCTAGGGACCAAGGTACAAACCCCTCGATATGGTTATACGGGCCTACTACCCCCCGTACTAGGCAACCAAGGTACCAACCCCTCGATACGGTTATACGGGCCTACTACCCCCCGTACTAGGCTTGGTCGACTCACAACACTTATATAGAGAAAATCATATACATGTGTCCATTTCATCATCATTTCAGTAATTACATAACCATCCGACTCATAGGACGTACCTTGGACCTTCCCTTTCCTAAGAATTCTATAAATGGGCATTTTATCAAACACAAGGTGGGCAATTGTTCATGTAAATGAAATCATGTATTTCAAGAATACTAAGTCCAACCAATTCCAAAATCCATATAAATCAGCCCACCAACAACATACATATATATATCAACCTTCATAATTTGATCATGGAAGCATGTAAACCATAAACATCACATAATAATTCCATTTCATGATAATATGCAAAATGGACCATAATAGGGTGTGTAGTAGTAATTCCATAATTCAAGAGTTCATAAATAATCATAAGGACCCATAAACTTGAAGTAGAAATAGAGGATAAATGGTTGGACTTGTGGAAAGGAAGGTTTCCACAATCAAACCCACATACCTCAACTTTGGAGAATCCTTGATGAAGATTGGAATGGAGAATCGAAGCTTGAGATTGAGTCTTGAATCCGGAATTAGAGCTTGAGATGTTTGAATTTGGTTGAAGATCTTGGTGGAATTTTTGGAGAGGGCTTAGAGAGTGTTTTTGGAGTTAAGAAAAATGACTAAGTATGGGACATATCCCCTTTTTATAAAAAAAAACGTCTCCAACCCGCCTAAAAAAATAGCTCACTGGAAATTGCAAATCTGCACAGACAGGTTTTACGAAAATGGTCATAACTCCCTCATCCTAACTCGGAATGAGGTGAAACCAAGTGCGTTGGAAAGCTAACTCAAAGAGCTTTAATTTAATAGTTTGCAGCCCTTCCAGTTCCTTGTGTGCTAAGAGATATGCCCCTTTAAAGTTGACCCTCCGAATCGCAATTTTTGCGATTTTTGAATTTTGATACGGTTGCTCTAAAATTCGGGTTAGACCCATTTCCCACTCAATTTGACCCCACAAATAAGAATATGAAGTCGAATTTCCGAAATCATGCACGGATTTTGAGATATATGGAAATTACAATTATAGGTGTTTCCGAAGCACATTTTCGGGCATTTTTGGGGTCGTTTCAATATCTCCCCCTTGGGAACATTCGTCCCCGAATGTTAAAGAAACGTACATGAGAGACACAAACATGGCAATTTCAGCCCACATAAGGATGCAACAATGCACTTACACCTTATTTCAAAACCTCAACATAGTTGTAAAACCACAATGAACTTGTCAACTTAAACATGAATGTATGCAATGACATGGGGGCTGAACTTAAGACCTGAGATTTTATAAAGGGCTTAGATCAATACCTTAGGCTCGAGTGGAGTGGAAAAGATAAGGATATCGCCTTTGCATGTCCGCTTCGGCCTCCCAAGTAGCACTTTCAACTTGTTGATTTCTCCAAAGGACTTTAATGGAAGCCACATCTTTGTTTCTCAACCTCTTCACTTGTCTATCTAAAATCTGGACCGGAACCTCTTCATAGGTCAAATTATCTTCAACAACACCCACAACATCAAGAGACACAATGGCATTCGGATCACCCACACACTTCCTCCACAGACACAGAAATACCGGATGAACAAATCCATCTCGCTAGGCCAATTCCAACTCATAAGCTACCTTGCCAATTCTCCTCATCACCTTATAAGGACCCACGTATCTTGGGCTCAACTTGCCCTTCTTACCAAAACGAACCACACCCTTCATGGGTGTCACCTTCAAATAAACCCAATCACCAACTCGGAATTCAAGAGCCCTTCTCCTCGCATCGGCATAGGACTTTTGGCGACTTTGGGCCATCTTCAACCTTTCTCTAATCATCCTAACCTTCTCAAGAGCCTCCATAACTAGGTCTGGTCCTAACAAGGCCACCTCACCAACCTCAAACCACCCAACCGGTGATCTACAACGCCTCCCATAGAGAGCCTCAAAAGGAGCCATACCGATGCTAGAATGATAGCTATTGTTATAGGCAAACTCAATCAATGGAAGATGATCATCCCAACTACCCTTAAGCTCCAATACACAAGCCCTAAGCATATCCTCAAGTGTTTGGATAGTCCTTTCGGCTTGTCCATCCGTTTGCGGGTGAAAGGCCGTAGTAAGCTTAACTCTCGTACCTAGACCCCTTTGAAAAGACTTCCAAAAGTGTGAAGTAAATTGAGTACCACGGTCCGATATGATGGATAGAGGAATCCCATGCAACCTTACCAAGTCATGAATATATAACCTTGCATAATCTTCCGCCCCATATGTTGTCTTTAGCGTAGAAAATGAGCCGATTTTGTCATCCTATCAACCACCACCCAAATAGAATCAAAACATTTTCTAGTCTTGGGTAAACCAACTACAAAATCCATATTAATTTCTTCCCACTTCCAAGTAGGAATCTTTATGTCTTGGGTTAGACCACCCGGCCTTTGATGTTCGGCCTTGACTTGTTGACAACTATGACAACCGGAGACGAATTTGGCAATGTCCTTCTTCATGTCCCCCACCAATACCACATCCTCAAAATGTCTTACATTTTGTGGAACCGGGAGGAGTAGGAAATTAGAAGCCTCCTCAAAATTTCTCCCTCAAACCATCAGACACAAGGAGTAGGAGAATTCATGAGCCCCTCAAGAATTTATCTCCCTTCAAAAACCATCAACACAAGGCACACACAACCTACCTTGGTACCTAAGGGCACCATCTCCCCCTTGGGAGAAAACTTCCACCTTGCCCTCTTTCACCAAGGCCTTCAATTCAAACAAGAAAGAATCAAGATCTTGTTTTGCTATCACCTCATCAACCAAGGAAGACCTAGCACCATCAACAACGACCACACCACCATTACCAACCTCTTCCAACCTAACCCCCAACCTAGCCAACCGATGTACCTCCCTAGCCATTCCCTATCACCAATATCAACATGAGCTAGGCTACCCATAGACACCCTACTCAAGCATCCGCCACCACATTAGCTTTACCGAGATGATAATGCACACTCATATCATAATCTTTAAGAAATTCTAGCCACCTTCTTTGTCTCAAGTTGAGATCTTTTTGGGTGAAGACATATTGGAGGCTCTTATGATCGGTGAACACATCGACATGTACCCCATACAAAAAATGACGCCAAATCTTTAAAGCAAACACCACCGCGGCTAATTCAAGATCATGCGTAGGATAGTTCTTTTCATACACTTTGAGTTGTCTAGAAGCATAGGCTATCACCTTACCATTTTGCATTAGGACACAACCCAAGCCAACTCTAGAAGCATCACAATACACAACAAATCACTCAAGCCCATCCGGTAGTGACAATATAGGAGCGGACACAAGTTTATCTTTCAAGGTTTGAAAACTCCTTTCGCACTCGTCGGTCCACTCAAACTTAGCCTTCTTTTGTGTCAACTTAGTCATGGGAGAAGCAATAGAAGAAAACCCATTCACAAATCTTCGGTAGTAACCCGCTAAGCCCAAGAAGCTCCTAATATCCGACGGGGTCAATGGCCTAGGCCAATTTCTAATCACATCGGTCTTCTTAGGGTCTACCTTAATACCATCCCCCGACACCACATGACCTAGGAAGGCAACCTCCCTCAACCAAAATTCACACTTTTCATACTTGGCATACAACTTCTCCTCTCTTAATCTTTGCAACACAACCCTCAAGTGACCCATATGTTCTTCCTCACTATGCGAATAGATTAAAATATCATCAATGAAGACCACAACAAAGGAATCAAGGTAGGGTTTAAAGACCCTATCCATTAGGTCCATGAAGGTAGCCGGTGCATTGGTCAACCCAAAGGACATGACCACAAATTCATAATGTCCATACCTAGTCCGGAAGGCTGTCTTGGGAATGTCACCCTCCCTCACCTTCACTTGATGATACCCGGACCGAAGATCAATCTTAGAGAAGTGGCTAGCCCCTTGCAATTGGTCGAACAAGTCATCAATCCTAGGAAGAGGATATTTATTCTTGACGGTGACCCTATTGAGTTGCCGGTAATCAATACACATCCTAAGGGACCCATCTTTCTTCTTCACAAACAACACCGGTGCACCCCATGGTGATTGGCTAGGCCTAATAAAAACCTTCTCCAATAAGTCCCTCAATTGTTCTTTCAACTCCTTTAACTCCGCGGGCCTACGGTAAAGGCGGAATAGGAAATGGCGGTTTGAGTATCGGGGAGGGAGGTCTATGCCTAAAAATCTATATTCCCTTTCGGGAGGAACACGGACAGGTCATAGAAAGACATCAAGGAATTCATTTACGACCGGAACCGACTCTATAAGAAGGGTTTTGGACTCCACATCCCCTAACCCTCACGAGGTGATAGAGACACCC
Organism: Solanum appendiculatum; assembly: GCA_018342035.1. Taxonomy (NCBI): domain Eukaryota; kingdom Viridiplantae; phylum Streptophyta; class Magnoliopsida; order Solanales; family Solanaceae; genus Solanum; species Solanum appendiculatum. The sequence continues at coordinate 1,004,496 of JAGDQO010000682.1, read as the reverse complement.
CTTAGAGATCAACTTACGGGCTTTAATGCAAGAGATGAATCTACCCTTGACTACCACATTTTGGCTTTCCCACTCAAGAATGGGTTCACTTGGGAATTGGAACTTGACCCTACGGGTTCTACAATCAATAGAAGCATAGTATGCATGCAACCAATCCATCCCAAGAACAACATCAAAATCGACCATGTTCAACTCAACAAGATCACAAGGCAATATTTTATGCAAGATGCAAATAGGACAATTTCTATAGACCTTCCTAGCAACAATATATGCACCAATAGGAGTAGACACCTTATATGACTCACGCAACAAGTCGGGTTCAACATGAAACTTTTTGGCAACAAAGGGGGTGACAAAAGAAAGAGAGGCACCCGGATCAATTAGTGCATATACATCAAAGTCAAAGATTTTCAACATACCGGTAACGACATCGGGGACTTCATCGACCACTTGCCTCCCATGCAAAGCATAAAATCGATTGTGCCTTGGGGCACCATCTTGTCGGCCCCCTCTCCCCAAAGGAACCGCATTGGCACCTTGTGGACGGACCTCCTTACCCTTGTTGCGATTTCGGGGACAATCCATTGCCTTGTGCCCCATTTCCCCACAACTGTAGCAAGCACCGGTATTTCTCAAACACGGGCCACCATGGCCCTTACCACACTTCGGACATACATCACTAGGACCCATACCACCAACACCTTGGGCCCTTGGAACGTCATTGGCAAACACCCTATGGGGCGCATGAGAAGACCCTTGGCCTTGATGAAATCGGCCTCCCCTTCGACTTTGGAACTTGCCCTCAAAACGGGCCCTCTTGGCCTCATGACCCCTCCTCTTCCTCAACTTCTCCTCCTCCATTTGTTCGGCATAGACCATCAAGCGGGACAAGTCCATGTCACTAATCAACATTGCGGACCGGCATTCTTCACTCACTAGGTCGGACACACCCATCACGAATTTATTCATTCTAGACCGTGAGTCGGCAACCAAGTGTGGAGCATATCTTGAAAGTTGGTTAAACTTGAGGGCATACTCCCTCACACTCATAGATCCTTGTTTTAAATTCATGAACTCCACCAATTTGGCTTCCCTAAGCTCTAGAGGAAAGAATCGATTAAGGAAAGCCGTTTTGAACTCTTCCCAAGGCACCACATAGTTTGCCCCCTTCTCTCTCTTCCATTGGTTGTACCATATTTGGGCCACTCCTTTTAGTTGGTAGGCCGCCAACTCCGCCTTATTTTCTGACCTCACGCCCATGATAGCTAATATCTTGTGGACTTCATCAATGAACTCTTGAGGGTCTTCATCTAACTTAAACCCATAGAATTATGGGGGATTCATCCACACGAAGTCTCTCACCCGTGATGCCGGGGTAGGAGCCTGAGGGGCTTGGGTCCCGTGGTTGGCTTGATTAGCCATAGCTTGTGCAAATAAAGTAAGGGCATCCCGAAGATCCCCATTGGTCGGTTGTTCCTCGGGTGCGCGGGCTCGTCTTCCTCTTGTATTAGACATGATCTAGCATAGCAAAGAACAACCGTTAGGGAAGAACTTAATTCAACTCTACAGCACGACTTAGAACATGGAGAAGGGAAACATTTCCTAAAACGTCTCATAGCCTCCTACTCATAGTTGTGGTGCACAACACAACCATGAATCGGACTCTAATCAACGCGGTGTGTTGGACTCCGAGGATCATTCAACCTAGGGCTCTGATACCAAGTTTGTCACGACCCAAGCCTAGGGCCTAGATGTGACCGGCGAATGGGGAACCCGAAGGAGCCCCAAACAAGCCTCATAGCGTATCATTACACATCCTTGGTCGCGGAAGCAATTAAATGACCATAAGCGATAAGCATCATCAAGGGGGAAATCGGGACTAAGGGAGCAAGAAAGAAAAAAAAAAGAAAAAAAAGAAATGATACATAAATACCATAGATGAGTCAAGCTCAAGCATAATACACGACTTGTCCAACACCACCTCTAAACATGAGTACTTAGCGGGGGCCAAGACAAACTACCGGGCTCACCCTCATAGTCAAAACATAACTAGAAAGGAAAAGTTTTATACATAGCAAAAGATCATGAGCAACGTCCCCGAAATGGAGGACTCACCAATAACCACTATAGAAAATCGTACTAGCCACGCGGAGGAGGATGGTCAAGCGGTGCTCCGGTCCCTACATGGTGACATCATGTAGGCATAGAGTATGCGTTAGTACATTTGAATGTACTAAGTATATGGGATGCAATGCAATGCTACATTAGATGGACATCATAGGAAAATGCGTAATCATACCCGATAAATAGCATATTAATGAAATGATATGTATAATGATGCTTACATAAAAATCATATTTAGTGGGACGTAGTACATGTGTGGCGAGTGACCATCAATATAGTATTTCCAAGGCCTACCACCCCCTTGGAGAGGCGAAAGAGGTACAAACCCCTCAATATGGTTACACGGGCCTACCACCCCCCGAGCTAGGGACCAAGGTACAAACCCCTCGATATGGTTATACGGGCCTACTACCCCCCGTACTAGGCAACCAAGGTACCAACCCCTCGATACGGTTATACGGGCCTACTACCCCCCGTACTAGGCTTGGTCGACTCACAACACTTATATAGAGAAAATCATATACATGTGTCCATTTCATCATCATTTCAGTAATTACATAACCATCCGACTCATAGGACGTACCTTGGACCTTCCCTTTCCTAAGAATTCTATAAATGGGCATTTTATCAAACACAAGGTGGGCAATTGTTCATGTAAATGAAATCATGTATTTCAAGAATACTAAGTCCAACCAATTCCAAAATCCATATAAATCAGCCCACCAACAACATACATATATATATCAACCTTCATAATTTGATCATGGAAGCATGTAAACCATAAACATCACATAATAATTCCATTTCATGATAATATGCAAAATGGACCATAATAGGGTGTGTAGTAGTAATTCCATAATTCAAGAGTTCATAATAATCATAAGGACCCATAAACTTGAAGTAGAAATAGAGGATAAATGGTTGGACTTGTGGAAAGGAAGGTTTCCACAATCAAACCCACATACCTCAACTTTGGAGAATCCTTGATGAAGATTGGAATGGAGAATCGAAGCTTGAGATTGAGTCTTGGTTCCGGAATTAGAGCTTGAGATGTTTGAATTTGGTTGAAGATCTTGGTGGAATTTTCGGAGAGGGCTTAGAGAGTGTTTTTGGAGTTAAGAAAAATGACTAAGTATGGGACATATCCCCTTTTTATAAAAAAAACGTCTCCAACCCGCCTAAAAAAAATAGCTCACTGGAAATTGCAAATCTGCACAGACAGGTTTTACGAAAATGGTCATAACTCCCTCATCCTAACTCGGAATGAGGTGAAACCAAGTGCGTTGGAAAGCTAACTCAAAGAGCTTTAATTTAATAGTTTGCAGCCCTTCCAGTTCCTTGTGTGCTAAGAGATATGCCCCTTTAAAGTTGACCCTCCAAATCGCAATTTTTGCGATTTTTGAATTTTGATACGGTTGCTCTAAAATTCGGGTTAGACCCATTTCCCACTCAATTTGACCCCACAAATAAGAATATGAAGTCGAATTTCCGAAATCATGCACGGATTTTGAGATGTTTCCGAAGCACATTTTCGGGCATTTTTGGGGTCGTTTCACCTGCCCTATGGTCTTCTTATTTCTCTCATTCTGATAGACCGTCTGGTTGATCTCTCACCCTTTAAACCTCTGGTGACTTCTGCTACTTATGATACTCGCACCTTCTCAAGCATGGGGTATGTGCTTTTCGGCAACACTTGGCTCAAAAAGGAATCTGTGAAAGCCCGGACAAAAACTGTCAGGCCTACCAAGATCTCTGCCGACTCTGTCGCTATTTTACTAAAGGACTCTGATGAAATTAAGGCTCGACTGATGGCACTAGAAGAAGGGATGGAATCCTTCCAGCAAACCTTGGACAAGCTCATGCGCCTTAACAAAGAAACCTGTACAGATGTTGGTAAGCTACATATCGCCCTGAATTGTCTCAAACAAGATGATATCTCCATTGTGAACAAGCTAATCAAACAAGTTGACTCTCTTAAGGAGGGAGTTAGCACCTCTAATACCGACCTTGCAGTATCTGTTCAGACTTCCTAGTCCACCTTCTCAAGAAATGTTGAGCGATCGTACAACACCATCTGCCGCAACGTACTCAACACTCTTAAATACTTTCTCGGTAATCGTTAATTGTCTGGCCCTATTTACTTCTTTTGTTGAACAATGTTTTTGATGGGGATATGTCCCCAGTACTCTCTGGTTTTGTACTCTAAGGGGTGAACCTCCCTAACCTTTCTTTTGCTATGCATATATTTGCTTTGTCTATTTTTTAATTATGCCAAAGGGGGAGATGTGTGTTCCCACCATTAAAAATAACAGGAACAAGTACGACACACAGTCAGGGGGAGTAAACATACAAGGGGAGCTTCAGTGAAATCTCTCAGGGAAGTTTCTTACTTTTATTGTTCCATATATTCTGCGATTAATTGTGATTACCAAAAAAGGGGAGATTGTTAGACTCTAGGATACTTCTGAGTTTTGATCAATAACAATTAATCTACCCACGTTGCAAAATAACTCGCATAAGGACGGAAGGAAATCTGGACTGCTAAAAGGGACCTACACAATCAGACCTTCACGTTTATTGAGCAAAGGAAAATCAAGATGGGAAATCCAAAGGACATGGACAATGGTCATAACATTGACCAAACAAGGAAGATCTAGCTGGGTGAATCTTCAAGTCATGGACAACGGTCATAATCAAGAAAGGAAAGAAGATAAAAAGGGGATCACCTCTAATCAAGGGAAACAAATTCTCAGCAAATTAAGATATTGCATCGCACATATCAAGGAATCCAACTTGGAAGGCAAGCCAAAAGAATATCATGAACTTATCTGATAAGGACATGATCTCAATCAGACTCAATCAAGGAAACCCTACAAATCCTTGATTGCATGAAATACCCTTGGGTTTTTCCTTACAAGAGCAAAAGAGCTTCTCTATTTAAATAAGCCTTAGGACTAGAAGAAGTCAGCGCACTTCACTTGAACATTTGCACTATCTTTCTTTCAGCTTTCACAAAATGATTTGTACCTCTATATTAAGTCGTAAAGAAAAGAGAAAGGAGTGATAGCCTTAGGTTATACATGTAGAGGCTGTGTCAATCGCTTGTAAAAGTGTAAAGGTTTAGAACATTCAACATCTCTGTAACCCAACCTTTTCAAGCTCTTAAGGATACCCTTGAAACCCAAGGGGACTAGAAGTAGGCACCACTTCGGTGTTCCAAACCAGTATAAAATTCTCTGAGTCATTTACCTTCTGCATATTATAACTGCTTTATTATTCCTCTACAAATTTGTAGGAGAGTCAACTATCCCTCACAGGAAGTCGACTAAGACGTTAATTTTAATTCACTCCCCCTCTTGACTTTCACTTATGTTAAATCGAATTGATCGATGTTAGCACACATGATATGAAACACGTGCTACACCATTTTCTTCTTTCCCATAGGGCGTATATCTCTGTCTCTTAAACAATGTTCTATAGATGATATTTAGACACCACATATATCAAAGCTTGAGTTCATTGATCAACCTTATCATTTTAACTCACATCTGGCTTACCAAGTAGACTAGGTGAACATTTTTCACTTTGATGACCTTATGTTATTATTTATGCGACATTCGAATTTAAGTTGATTGCTTTCAGATTATCCATTTGATAATTTTACTTACCAGTCTTATCTCTACTTATCACTAAGACAAGAAGGCGATTATCAATGTGAGAAGGCTAACCTCCTGTCTACTCGACATACTTATCAAAAACAAATAAGTAAAGAATGCTCATAACATTCAACAATTAAAATATATGTGTATACAAATCAAATTTATTGATAATTAAAGAATATCAATTTTGTGAACATGAGAAAATAAAATATAATATGAAGTATCTCAAAATCTACACAAGTCTTGAGACCTCGTGTGTCTCATAAATACATATCTAGTCAAAGGATTAGTCAATGAATCTGGTAACATATCTCTGGTAGACACATACTTTATGTTCACTACCTTGCGTCTAACTATGTCTCTCACATAGTTGTACTTGATATCTATGTGTTTGATTTTGCAAAGAAACTAAGAATCCTTGATAGTAGATATAATAGTTTCACTGTCATAGTAGAACACTGGTTCAGTTTTTTCTGCAATATTCAATATATGTTTCAGGAACTTTTTCAACCAAATAACTTCTTGTGCTGCTGATGCGAGAGCCACATATTTGACTTTCATCAAAGATAGTGATACACAAGATTATTTCTTACTACTTCGTGATATGGCACCATTATTTAGTAAGAAAACATATTCCGAAGTAGACTTCCTCTCATCTAGATCTCCTCGATAATTAACATCACTGTATCTAACTAATCACAAATCTTTGTTTCCTTAGCAACAAAGTGCATAATCAATAGTTTTCTTAAAATATTTCATAATTCTCTTTACTGCTTGTCAATGTGCTAAATCTAAATTGATTTGTATCTACTTACTAAGTCAATTGCTTGATAGATATCAGGTCTAGTACAAACCATCGCGTACATCATACTTTTGACTGCACTCCTATAAGGAACTCAACTCATTCTTTCTGACTCTTTAGGAGTCCTAGGACACATCTGATTACCCAAGGATTGACCTTTTTAGGAATATCCACATGGCTATTACATATTACCAAGTGTGGTACCCGAGCCAACCAACAGTCACATACAATAACAATAAATACAATTACACTTGTAAACACAAGTAAATAGGACACGTTCATTGTACAAGAGTAACAACAAGACATCATTTCCATTTCATCCTTTTTATCTCCCTAACCATATATTGTACAAGTGATACTAGGGAAACAATTAACATGCACATATAATGTAAACGAGAAATAAATCTAATCATTACCTACCTCGAAGTAAGCTCGGAATGTTCTACTAAACATGATCCTCCCCCTTGTTATCAAGCCTATCTTGTTCTTGGTCTATAAACAATCAATATAACACATAATCAGATCCAATTGGCCTAAATATACCCAAATTATATTCTAATCCCAAACTCCAGGCAAGTTCCATGATATTTCCCCCCAAACCAAGGTTTTTCCACCATTAAGTCAAACCAAACCCTCCCCTAAAGTCAATACCATGGATTCTAAGGTCTAGTAATTGAATTTCCAAGCTTGGTTTAGATACCTGTCACCTTTTCCTGAGCTTTCCTTACTAAGTCAACGCCCAAAGGTTTTATATTCCCTGACTCAAAACATTCTATGGGCGATCAACATCCCCACCCATAAAGTTGTTCAAATGGTGTCATGTCAAATTGTTATAAGAGAATTCACACAAGGGTAAGAACTGATCCCAATGGCCCCTAAAGTTAATCACATAGGCTCTCAACATGTCTTTTAGTACCTGAATCGTCTTCTCCGACTGACCATCTATTTGAGGATGAAAAGCCATGCTAAATATGAGCTGGGTGCCCAACACTTCGTGCAATTTTCCCCAGAATTTAGAAGTGAACTGGGTAACTCGGTCTTAAATGATGGAAAGGGGCACTCCATACAATCTTACTATCTCCTTGACGTAAATCTTGGCCAACTACTGAGAATTGTAATCCACAGTCAGTGGGCTGATTTAGTCATCATGTCTACAATAACCTAAATGGAATCATACTTTCCTAAAGTCTTAGGAAGACCCACCATGGAATCCATGACTATCCTCTCCCATTTCCACTCCAGAATAGGCTTACTCTGCCACTGGTGCTCATACTTCACCTACTAATAATTTTGATATTTGGACACATATTCAGCTATGTCCCTCTTCGTCCCAGGCCACTAATAAAGTTGCCTAAAATCTTAGTACATTTTGGTTATGCCTGGATGAATCCAAACCCATCCCCTAAAACATAGAACCCCACCAGCGTCAAGTGTGGCGTCCGAGGTCTCACCAAACACCATACATTTACGGAGCTTGTTCAATTCCTCATCCTGAAATTGCTTGGTTTTGATTTCCTCCAGGAATGTGGGTTTAATTTTGATACTAGCCAACACTCCACCCTTTTTTGAAATTCCCAACTCTATGAAACTAGATGCTAGAGTATGAATCTCCTTAGCCAAAGGCCGTTTAGACACCCTTAAATAAGCCAAATTGCACATGCTGACCATTTTCCAGCTCAATGCATCTTCCACCACATTAGCCTTACCTGGATGGTACTGAATAGTCACATCATAATCCTTTAACAACTCCATCCACCTTATCTATCTCAGATTCGAATCTTTCTGTGTGAACACATGTTGCAGTCTGTGATGATCAGTGAACACTTCAAAGCTCAAGTTCAGAGTTTCCAAGAGGCTTGATTCGAGGTAGGTGATGGTTGTGTTTTTTCTGATTTATGTATATATACATGTCTATTGCTTGACAGTGTCATTTGTACAATGCATGTAAGGGAAAACTTAGAAAAGCATATGTAATGACAACATGTTGATAATCTCACGCAATGAACTGGTTATGTTACTTGTGGTTTCAAGTGTTATTATTCATGATCTTTGTGATTGTGCAAGATTCTCTTTGTTGGATGGTTGGCTCGGGTACCACGTCTGGTATAGGATATCCCCCTGATTGGATTGGATACCACGCCTGTTATATACTAACGATTGACTTGGGTACCACACGGTACGGATATATCCGTATATGCTTGGCTTGGGTACCATACCGGTACACTAACTAACGATGGCTCGAATATCATGTCAGTACACTAACATATTGAGCTTGGGTTCCATGAGAGGACCAGAAATGTGTTTTTTGGTTCGATGAGAGGACCTAACATTTGCATTTGTGATCATGTGGAACATGCATCTAGATAATTGTTGTTTCATGATATGTGATTGGGAGTCTTTATGAATGATAATTGTTATGTGTTGTTTCTGTATTACTATACTATGGTAAATTTCTTACATTCATATCTTGAACTGACAGTGTGAACCTACCAGTACATCATGGTTTGTATACTGATACTATACGTGTTCTTTCCTTGTTGAGTACAGAGCATCTTCCACCGGCTGATCCAAGACCTCAGTTAAGGGACGTCTGACTATGAATTTCAGGCTGAGCTATTCTTTCGGGCTGCCGTGGATTCCTCTTCTTTTCTAGTCCATTTTTTCAGACTAAGACATTCTTAGACTATTGATTTATTTCTTTTAAGCTTCGGGGTTGCATCCCCCTTATTTTAGATATTAGAGTTTGGGTACTACGACTTTCAATTGTTAGGAGTTTATTTTCACATAAATGTTCTGATTATTGGGTTGAGTTTATGGGGACTCAATTCTTTAATTGTTGAATTGTTTTAACTATTGAGTTGAGTTTATGGGGACTCAATTCTTTAGTTGTCTAAATTGTTTTACTATTTATCATGATGAACTTGTTTTATGAAAAGGGCATTGGGTTTAGTTTGGTCTAGCTTTTGGTTCTCCCACCAGGTGATTTAGTGTTGGTTCTACTCACAACAGTCTGGATCGTGACACTCATTTATGGATATGAGTCAATTTATAGATCTAAGATGTGAACAAGATTTAAAAAATCAATCAGAATTAAGACAGGAAGGAGAGGCCAAAAAGTAAGCAATCAACAACGACTTTCAACCGTTACGTGCTAGCTTGGAGTTTAGGGGTATAGTATGGATGCCCATTTCTCAAACTTTTCTATAATATAAAGTAATTTGGAACCCTGATTTTTAAGAAACATGTGATCTGAGTGTCACGACCCCAAAATGGACGTGATGACACTTGTTCTTTTCCACCAAGATAAGTCAGCTTCAACCCAACGAAAACGAAGGAAAAGCAGAAATAAATAAAGCAAGAACAAGACAAGGTGGAAAACTTATTCATTCTAAACAATACCCCAAAACCTGGTTGTCACGTGTACAAGCCACTAAAGTAAATACATAATTTGAAAGATAAATACAAGTCTCAAATGTCTTTGCTTCTCAAATAGAACAAAACATAATAAAAGTAAAAGGAGGGTCTTTCGAAGTGACAAGCAGCTAGCTTTTCAAATCCTTGACAAGCCTCGAAAAATGGAGAGGAAGAAGATTGCATGGATTCCGGTTCGAAACCTACACAAGTGTGGAAGCAAAGAGTGAGTACCACCAACACGGTACCCAGCAAGCAACCTAATAAACTAGGCAACCTAGCTAAATCGAATACTCCTTTCAATCCCAACCGAACCTCCACAAACTATAACTTGCACAGAAAATCAGCCCAATCTAACAATTCTACAATAAACAAGTCTCAGGGCTCAAGATCATAGACAAAAAGTCACAATTCAACAATCGATAAGTATCAAATCATTTACTCTCAAGTACAAGGCATTTCATTTCACAAATAGCAACATGTTCAACTCATATCTCAAGTAAACCGAATCAAACACAATAAATAGCTCAATCATATGCATCAAATAAGTTAAAAAGTATGCATCAAGTAGATTGATCACAAGTCAACATTTGTCGGAACCATTTCCCTTTGGCACAATGTCACAAACCGGAACCATCTCCCTTCTGCTCTCACATAATTTTACTTGACGGAACCATTTCCCTTCGGCATTTAGATCATTAGTCGAAACCATTTTCCTTCGGCTTTTATCACAAAATAGCACTTGCCAGAACCATTTCCCTTCAGCATTTATATCGCTAGCTGGAACCATTTTTCTTCGGCTTTCATCAAGTGTCTCATCACGGTGTTAATCAAACAATGCACACAAGAAATGTAACACCACACAGAGAGACAACAATTCATATCACACAAGTCCGCTTTCATGCATTCAAACAAGTCATCAACCAATCAAATAGGGTCACAACAAGGCAAATTCACAACATGATCATCAAGAAGCCTTTTTATTTTTCTCCCTTTTTGTTGGTTAACATTAATCAAGTGGAACAAAATAACCCTTCACTTCATTCTCGATTACTCCAAACACATAGGCAATGAAGAAAAATAAATAATTCAACCAAATTGCAAAGTTTAAGGGATCGCTTGCCTCAAATCAATCAAATAATCACTCCAAGAGTTGAGTCTTCCCCTTCCGAGTCACTTCCAAAGCCACACAATCTATAATAATCAAGTATTCACAATCATGTAGCGGAAATCACAATACACACGCCAATACTCTTGAAAAGTGGGTCAATCAACACAAACCCCAATTTCAAAAAGAAGGTTTGAATCCATAAATTAATACTTGAAAACATTATCACGGCTTTAGGTACTCATTTGAGAAAACCATTTCAAAAAAGGGAATAAAACCACTTCAAAATCACTATTTAAGTTTAAAAACTCAAGTTCATGCCAAATCCTCAATTTGTCAATTCAAAATCTTGATTTGAACACATAAACTCCAATATAGTAATGGGTAATTGAAGATTTAGAGTTAAGAATCATTACCCAAAAGCTTTTCCTCGAAAATCTGGTCCAAATCGCCACCCCAACGCTCCTAAAACTCAAAAATGGTGAAATGAGGTTGAAACTCTAATTTTTGGGAAAAATATTCTGCCCAGGTCTCAGATGCTCATTGCGATCGCGACCCAAGGTCACGCGATCGCGATGGGCAATTCAGTCAACTCATTAAAGTCTGACCATCACGATCGTGATAGGGACACATGCGATCGCGATGAATAATTCACACAGAACTACATGATTGCGTGGGTTGGCCCGTGATCGCGATACACAAATTGTACTACACCAGAAAGTGAAACTAGCAAAAATAGCCAAACTCAAAATCATCGAAAGGACCTTCGGGATTAGTTCGGAATTTTGTACACAAATCTGATATGCAAATCAATTAAACTCGACGTTTCAAACTTAATGGAACCGTCAAAACACAAATCCAAGGTATCCTTGACTCGATATCCGTGGAAACCACGAAAAACTAACTCAACGCCTAAAAAGGCCAAAACGAGCTTTGGACCTCACAAAAATCAACCAAGACCACTCCTAAGGCTAAAATCAACCCCCGAATTCAACGGAACTCTCAGAATTCTGATCCGAGCATCCGAACTCTGAATGTTGACCAAAGTCAACCCAAAGGCTAAAATTTCACAATTTCACAACTTAGGACATCAAATCCTCAAAATCAGAAACCGACAACTCTCACAGATCAGATTTCATATTTTGGAACTAATGGAATCGACGGAATTCCATTCCGACACTCAATACTCTAAAAGACTTCGAAAACCACTTTTAAGCAACTTAAACCTTTCAAACTCAAAATTCTCCAAAATTCTCAACTTTAACTCAAAGTTTGGAACTAACTTCCAAAACTAAATCAAGAAACAACTCGAGGGCGATATCGAGAGGGGCAAAATGATAATTTTTACGAAAATACCAAAAATGACCAACCGGGTCATTACACCGAGAAAAGAAATGCAATAGATAAATGGTGATGTACAATATTAGTTAGCCACAGACCTCCAAGCATGATGAAATCAATGCCGTGATAAATTATAAGTGTATTGATATAAAATTTATGTCATTGTAAATTAGAACTTTACTAAAAGAAATAGATCATTATTAGTTTACTAGTATAAATAATTTAATCAGTTAACATGATCATTTTGGTCATCCTGATTTAAATGTGATATCCTAACTAAATATATAAATACATTAAAGAACTAGAAGATTCTTCAAAAAAAAAATGTATATTGTTTGTTCTCATGATAACTTGATTGTACTAGTTAATGTTGGACTGAATTTCCTAAATTTTGAAAAATATAAAAGGTAAATATGAACCCGTTCCCCTGTCATGGGATATCTTAAATCGATGTATCTATGAGATGGTCGCATGTGCTTTATTGTTAACCTGTAATTTGATTTTCACAAGTTGCTTGCTCAATATAAATTGAGTTAAGAGCATAATTTTCAGACTGTGTAATCAAGATAATTTATCTTGATAATGCTAATTTATATTTAAGTTGATTTGGCGTTGAATGCCTCTAATAAATAACTAAAACATTGTTTATGAGAACAAAATTTCATTTGTTGGCCTGAGATATGATATTGCGTATATCAATATTTATATGCACCAAACCAATAAATTATTATCAATTCTCCCTTCTTAATTGGTTCAGGGTTAGAAATCAAATGTTTTCGTTTAATAATTTTTTTTTATATGTGATATATGATTAATTTATATACCATGACACACAAAGATGGATCTCCAAAAAAAAAGAAGATTGGGGACATGTGTTAATTTGCTGGGGGAGGATTTAGCTGCTAAGAAATATGTTATTAGTTATCATATGATTCTCATTCAAAAGATAATTCAAGTCAAATACTATAAGCATTTGGTGATTCAAACTTTATCTCATATTTCAACTGTAAATGCTCCTATTTAATGTCCTAAAAGGATAACGTCTATGACATGCATGAAGCAAGAAAGATCAATCGGTTACAATTGCAATAATCCTTTACAAAGAAGAGGAACAAATGATCATAATAAGGAGACAATGTGCTCTTGAAAATCCTATGAAATATCATTTCATGAAACCTCAAAAGAGGTTCAGGTACCTAAAAATAATGAGTGATGAGATCTCAATAAATTATGTCGCATTATGAATTAATACAAAATGATATCTCATCGACGATGTCTTTGATACGATATAATGCACAATATGATAAAAGATTGTGAGGATTTGTATTCTATGACATAAAGCTTATTTGACTTGCAGTGAAGACACCCGGAGATGTCATGCTTTAAATGTTAATGGATATTATCATTCGAATGATACATCTTGGTAAGTATAAAACTTATTTGACATGCAGTTAGATACTAGAAGATGCCATGCTCTATAAATAATAATGGATATTGTCACTTGACATACTTTGTAAGAAAATTTTCAAAGAATTCAAAATACTTGAAGCTTTTACAAGTTTTTGAAAGCTTGTTCATAATCCTTAATATGGAATAAATCAAATAAAGGAAGATATGCCCCGAAGTGTGATTCTAAAAGTACCAACAGTCCTATATGAAGACATACATGTATAGCCCATATTTCATCAAAATTATTTTTCACTCATGATCTCCAAAAAGAGTGGTGATATTAATGTCCAACAAGTGTGTTCAAGTGATAATCCAACAAATTCATTCACCAATTACCTATCAACTTCAACGCTTGAGAAGATGATAGTACAAGATTGAAATGCGAAAACTTGAACAACTGAATTGTGATCTTCATCAGAGAGTGTAAAATACGTGTTGTACTTTTTTTTTCTTTAACCAAATTTTTTTCCATTGTGTTTTCTGATAAGATTTTTAATGAGGTAAGCACTCACGGTGTATTATGAGATGTGTGTACTCCTTTTTCTTCATTAAGCTTTTTCCCACTGAATTTTTCATTTCTAATAAGATTTTAACAAGAAACGTTATCTATGGATATCTCAGATAGGGAGTGTTATAAAATATTAACATGGTGGATGTCAATGTCCTTATACACTAGTAAACATGACTTACCAAATTACTTGAGACTTATAAAAAAAAAAAAAACATTGTATATGAAAATTGATAGTAAATACAATTGGAAGAATAAGAAAGCTCTTCTTTCTTCTCCTTATTTCTATTGCTCTCTTGTAGTATTTTTATCTTATTTTGCTTTGATTTTATAGCTACAAATATATATTAGTTATGAATGTATGTCGGTAGGTATTTTAAGTTACAGATACAAATAGACATAAATTATTAAAAATCGTACTATAATAACTATTTGTCTAATTCAAACTAAGCAACCAACTCACCTACCCCCTCCCTCCCTTCCAGCAAAGGAGTGGAATCTTCCACGTTAAAGCAAATGGATATAAATTATCAAAGTCAAATATCAGCAAAGCTAATTCACCTTTAGAAATTGGAGTCCATTGTTTGTTCAAAACAGAAATCAATTTGAGCTAAATGGGGAAAACTTGCTGCTTCTCAGAATCAGATGATGGTAATGACTACTTCAAGATAATGCTAGTGATGGTCATAGCTCTTGCATTGATGGTCATCTGCCGCTCTCCACCAAGAATGAGAGGTGTCTTGGTTTATCGCTGTTAGATCGATTTTATATATTTATTTATTTATTTTCTGTCCATCTTGTTTCAATTCATATTGTATTTGTAAAAATAAAACAGTTGCTGAGTTTCAATCTCCCAATTGTGTAAAAATTCTATATGTATGTCTTCCTCTTTCATGTTATTACTCTGTACTTGATTGAAAAAACAGAGATGTTCAAAAGATGAAATGATGTTTGTGTTTCAAACGGTTTGTATCCTTTGACAAGAATAGATCATCAAACTCCTCTATAGTCTTTTTCATCTTTTACTGATCAAATGCCAGTTGACTTGCAAAAAAATTGATCATAGGGTCTTAAGTCCCAAAAATGTCATACATGATGAGGGGTTTGTTATGGAGGATAACATTTTTTTCTCGTTTACTTGATTAAAATTTTTGAAAAATATTTTCTCTAAAATAACAAGTTCCTTCAAATGAGAGTAGCGGGTGCTGGGTGAGGTGGTAGGGGTGTGGCCTGGTGGGGATTGTTGGATATTTTGTAATATATAGAGGTCTTAAATTGAACAGACATATTTGTTCGTGAAAGAACATGACTGTTATTAAAAGACACATATGTTCATGAAAGAACATGACTCTTATGAAAAGACATATCTGTTAATGAAAGAACATGACTCTTGTGAAGAGTCATCTTTTAAGTTCTATAAATATAAAGACTCTCTAGAAGTAGCCTAAAAAAATCTGCATGTATAAACCAAGGGCTTTGTTGTATCCTTTAAGAGTATTGTTTGTATTTTCCCCAATATGTATATGGGCAATGTCTCTGTAAAGAAAGTGTTTTCACGCCTCAAAGCCACATTCTTCAATCATATTTCCTACTATTATTTTTTCTAACAATTTTAAAGAGATATTGGGATTGAAGAAGATAAACGAGACAAGATCCTTGAATTCTTGAGGAAGTGGGGTTGTAAGAAAAAATATTCGACTGATTTAAAGTATGATTCTAAGGCAGCAAGTCATATGGAAAAAGTGAGCCAACAATGGATCACGAAGGAAATGACATATATCGGGTTCTGCTTTCTTAACTTCTCTTATTATTTATTTATGAAGTTTTATCCTTTGAAATTTTTGAGAAATGATTTTTCATAAATGTTAGGATAAATTAATTCACTTGTGATGATCTTGAAATATTTTTTAAATAAGTTTAGGAATAACATATTTGGTATGCCTATTATAAATTTGTTATTTGGGACAAAGAAAATTATTATGGCATAATAGTGTTGCATAAAGATCATGTGAATTGTATTTTCAAGTTGTGAGATAATATATATATAAATTCCTTTATTTTGATGGATAATATCTATACTTGAAAGTTACTAGAATAATTGAAATTAAGAGAAATGATTACTTTTTATTAGATCATTTGTGTTCATTAAAGGTTGAAGATTTTGTCTTCTTATTAAATGTTCATGTGTTATATTGGAACGCTATAAATTTGATAATAAGATGATTTACTGATGTTAATTAGATGTCCACACACAAGTTATGAAAAAGACATTTGAAACATTTAAAGTATGGGGGTGTTTGAATTATGATTAATAATCAATAATATTTGAAGAATTTTAAGATATAAATTGTTTCTTCAACACCCACAAGATATATCTTTGATGTATTTGACATGGTAGTTAGTGTTTATAACTTGATAATTTTAGTGATGATTAGGCTATAAGCCTTCATAAAAAATATTATGTAATTTTGTGAAGTAGTGTCACTTGAAATGTTGTGACTTTTCATGAAAAGAAGCATCGGTTGTAAGATACTTTTGTATAGACATAACTATTCATGCATAGATGAATTGGTGCGTTGGTCTATAAATAGTGAATCATCTAATGATAATGATAAAATTCATATAAGTTGGATTTTGTAACATGTATGAAGACGTCATAAATTTTGCATCAAAATAGACTTGAATTCCATAGTGGAATAAGAATATATTTAGCATATAAATGCTTGAAAAGAAATGTAATGGTTGGAAAAATATATGATTTTGAAATGTTGTGGCCACAACTGATGCAATCATTCTAAGCTATTGAGATAATGATGATGTATGTGATATGCCTATGTGAAAGATTTGTTTATGATTTATATAAATCTTGTAAAATCTAGTTTCAAACAATGCATTATAATAAATGTGTGAATGAGTAAGGCTAAAATCCTTAAACTAAGCACAAGTGATGGGAACCCAACTTTGAGTTAGTATACACTCTAACAATACAAGTTCAACGGGTAATAACAAGTTACTTTGTGTTGCTAAAGCACGAGTCTTCCTTTTAGAGCATAGATTCAAGTGTACTGCATACTGTTATGTTGGAAGTGGAGGAGTTGTTAAATGTTTGATTAAACAGGGGCATAGTAAAAACTCCATAGTGCAGACTGTTCCGCGGAGGTTGAACTAATTCTTAATGAAATTAGTAAATGTCTACAGTAACAGGGACATAGTAGCTAATTTCACCTATATGTATATTGAAGTGGTGCCGCTTCAAGCAAGATCTAAAGGATTGGTTTTGTAAATATTCATGAAATCAGGATGAGCACATGGCCATAAACGTGCTAAAGCAAATACTGGGGTTTCTAAGCTATATATAATATTATGTGTGTGATATTTTCAGTTTTGACACATGGAGTTGTGGTTCAAATCTTTTAAGATACCAATTACTTCGTCAGAACTTTAAACTATTTGCACTAACGGAAAGTTCAAATCTACTATAAGATACTCTCTGGTATGCATGATATTATGAGAAATATTACAAACTAGTGGGGGATTGTTGGAAATTTTGTAATATATGGAGGTCTTAAATTGAACAGACACATCTGTTCGTGAAAGAACATGACTGTTATTAAAAGACACATTTGTTCATGAAAGAACATGACTCTTATGAAAAGACATATCTGTTCATAAAAGAACATGACTCTTGTGAAGAGACATCTTTTAAGTTCTATAAATATAAAGACTCTCTAGAAGTAGCCTAAAAAAATCTGCATGTATAAACCAAGGGCTTTGTTGTATCCTTGAAGAGTATTGTTTGTATTTTCCCCAATATGTATATGGGCAATGTCTCTATAAAGAAAGTGTTTTCACGTCTCAAAGCCACCTTCTTTTTCAATCATATTTCCTACTATTATTTTTTCTAATAGGGATGGAGGCTAGGGAGTGCGGAAGAAATGAAGTTTGTTAAAAGTTATTTTCCTCACTAGTTTGTAGAGAGATGAGACCAATTATATAATAAGAAAAGCATATACAAGCTTTCTCTTTTTTTAGTAACAGGCCAAATAACTACAGGATCATTGGTCCCTGTCTCTATTCACCATAACTACTGGATTGTTGGTCCCTATATCAATTCACCATAACTACAGGATCATTGGTCCCTATGTCAATTCACCATTTTGAATCTTATATGGAAGGTTAATTTCTCTGTACCAGAACACGTATAAACCACTGTGGAAGCATTTATACAACATATCTGAAATAATAACATCACTCAACAGAAACTTTAAGCCCAACACAGGTACTAAATCAACAGGAATTTGCGAAAACAGCCAGCTATCCCCTTTCACTGGTGGACGTCTTGGAGCTTCCTCACGAGCTCAGCGCATAGGCTCCTAAAGCCCTTCATATGTTCATCGAGTTAGAAGTATGCGGAGAATCAAATCAAGCAACAGAAACAAACTCAAGATCAATTACTACTGAGTGGAAGATTACACACAATGTAGTATTTGCACCTTTTTACACGCGATAATCATCAAATTTACATTTTATACATGCTTCCTTACCCTGAGAGATTTCATTATTCACAACAACATAAATATAAAAGGATACATTGTAAGTAAGCTTCCAAGAGAGTTCACAATTATTCACGTCTTACGTAGGAGTTTAGGTGAAATATTTACAAAATGATGTATAGATAATACTAATATTTACTAGTTTGCATTTTGTACGTTCTGGAATGACCAGGATGTGTATTCAGGTTTAGCTGCTGAGATCTGAACTCGTATCACCTCATGTACCGCACCTCGATGAAGTACCCCAAGAACTTCTTCCTCCTTCCCTGTTGCAAGATCTTCTAAGGAGACAGTACGCGTGATTAACTCATCACGCAAACGAAAGCCAAACAACCACCTCCCAAGCTTCCACCATTGTACACGTACTTCCCTTTGTGAGATATTGCTGTTATTTAGGATTTCCATGACGCATTCACCCTAGTAGAGAAGAATAAACATCAAATAACTTCAATAAGCTAATTCCAGGTAAAAGAAACAAATCATAGTCCACGAGTGACCTAAGTTGCGCAGACTCTTCACTTTTGATGCGGCACCCGTGTCGGATTCTCCAAAAATACACTACTTTTGGAGAATCAGACACGCACCAATTGACATTTCTGAAGAGTCCAAGCAACATAATAACTACTTTACTCCAATATCATGATTTGGGACTTACTAACTTTTTGATACTTCAACTAGCTAGAATATAATCTCAATCTATTTACAGTGCACAGTTAAAAGAATTCCACCACCCCGCGAAGGACAATACAAAGTTTCAAATCACTGTGGAAAGACTGTGCTAATATGAATCAACTAAGATCTAGCTCTTACGGCAGCTCAAGCAGTACAACACAAATAAATTATGTCATTTATTTTCCAACAAAGTTCATCATGTGGAAAGATTCAAGTGGTATGATACTTAATTCACCGACAACATAAACAAAAAACCAGTGTTAACAAATTTGTAACAAAAGCATTCAAGTTATGGAACAAATTCATAACGAAAGAAGGGCATTTGATTACCGGCAAACCAAGCCAGATAAGGCAGTAGTGCAAACCAATCAAGTTCAGCAGCACATTGTGCTTGGATTTAAGGAAGAATGTATAGACGTCTTCAAACCCAAAAAGGATTGAATCCAGATCTCTAACTGCTTTCAGATAATGCCCCACCTCAATCGATTCAAATGCCAAACAACGATTGACAAAATCAATTACACCTCTTGCTTTTCCTTCCATTTCATTGTGCTTCCTAATATAAAACACTCTCCATTCCTGCATTTTTAAGTTGACCATTTTGGCATCAAGATACAAGTCTCAAATTACCGACACATATAAAAGGTGACCGACTGATCAATCCAAACCAAAGTGGGACAGATTTCAGATTCGGGTACACGTAATGAATCCAATAAGTGATATGTGCATATGCATTTACTTATACTAACCTCATGGGGCTGGTTGTTATGAGATGAAGACTCAATCTCCAGAGCAAGAGCAGGCCATCTTTTTTTACAAAGAGACTCCCATATATAATCAGACCTACACAGCTCCCACCAAAACCGAGAACAACTTCCCAACGAGCAAAGATCACCTACCTTCAAAATTATAGTTCAAAAACCCAGAAATCAGAAAGCAAACTAATTCTAACAAAGTAGCAAAATCAGGAAGCTTGAAAAAACAGGAAGAATGCCAGAATCAAGAAAACAATTTCAAACAAACTAGAAAACAGAAATCCAATAAATTCAATTCCTTACGAAGCAAAACAACATAATTTTTTAAAACAAAAAATATGAAGAACCCTGATCAAGAAAACCATTTTCAACACAACTTTCCACAACCCAGAAATCAGAAAGCCAATTAATTCTAACAAAGTAGCAAAATCAAGAAAGAATGCCAAAAATCAAGAAAACCATTTTCAACACACAACCGACTGCCGACAATCAGAAAATGGATAAATTCAACCTCTATAAGAAAAAACAACAACAAAAGAAGGATTACCTGAAGAGAAGAAGCAATTTTAAGGGCAATATCATCTGGAATTGATGCTTCTGTAAACAAGGATGAGTCCATCGAAGCTCTGAAATTTTTCAGCTGAGCTACGAAAGTGAAGGTAAAATGCGTGTTCATTTGGGAAAAAGAGATGATGTTCACCGTTCTGCTACGTCATGAACCACGTGCCATCATCTATAAAATGACAAAAATGACGTTTGACGATAGATTCAAAATAATTTCTTAAATAAACACTTCACAGTTTTAATTCTTTAAATTTATAGCAAGTTAATAAAAAATAGTTCTTTTAAGTATGTGTTTGATTTTTTAAGATAGTTAAAGGTTAATGTTTTTAGTCTTTCGTAATATATTTAAGGTGTGGTTTGTTTTATGGGAGTCGCACATTAATTTATCAAATTTTATAGAAAATAAAAACTTTATGCATAATTATTTTAGTCAACGTTGTCTTTTTGTTTGTCATTTAGGTTCTTGGTTCATCGTGTAACTGTGTAAGTGAAATGCAACAACTTCTGATTAAGAAGATTTTAGTAGGATTGGGCCATTTTTAGGCTTTGGATTGTACAATTCTGTGTATTGGGCCATTTTTAGGCTTTTGGGTTGCTAATAGATGATGGACAACAACAAATCATTTTCGGAAACACTTAGACATATTTTACTACCATATATACTAGGAAAAATTATCTAACTACACACTAATTTTTACCATATTTTCTTATTTTCCTTACCATTTTAAAAAATATCAAAAATCTCTTCTTTAGCTCCCATCATTCCTTTTCCGGATACATCAATTTGAAATCTCATACCCAAGATTTTCCTACCTTTTTTCACTCCACAAATCTCTCCACGGTTACCTCCATTAATTCATTTTTGAATTTCAAATCTTTTTTTCTTTCCAATTAATGATTTCAAGTTATTTAAAAGGTAGGTCTCTTTTCATCACTTCAGTTTTTGATTTTTTTTAATTATTATTTTTTTTGTTTTTTCATCTTAAAAAATTGTTGATACGTATGGATGAAGGAGAAAGTGTAGGAGGATTTCCTCGTCATTTTTTGTTTTTGTTTTTAGCAGATCAAATTGTTAACTTTTTTTCTACTTTTTTGTTGTTCATCCTTTCTGATATATATGGATTCAGATTTTTAATGTATCTAGTTGATTTTGTTTCTTAAACTAATGTATAATGCCTTCGTTTCAACATTATGATACATTACATTTTTATCATGCACAGTGTATCGTGTTCAAATATTAGTTCTGATACACAACCTTAATTAGTATTGATGCTTGATACAAAAATTCTACCAAATGTATCATTTATCATGTATCAGGTGTTGCTACCAAAGAAGAAAAGTGTTCTATTAAATGTATCAGAGATACAACAACATGATACATTTAATACCTATTAGTCATAACTACCCATTCTTCCATACTGATATATTAAAAAAAATTCACATATATACTTTATATCAACAACACATTGACTCACAACTCTAAAAACTCATTACATATATGTCAAACTAGTAATGTATCAAGTTGTAACCACTAATGTATCATGACTTATATATTCATATACAAATTCAAAAATAAAAAAATACTGATTAAAGCACAAATAAATGTATCTTCACAATAGTTTGCGTAGACTTTTCACCAAAAGTTGGTTCAAAATGTACAAGCTCATTTGGATCGAACCAGCCATATCTGCTAACGTCATAAAAAGCAACCAAAATGTGACCCTCCCTTTTACTCCTTCGCACAAAAGGAGTAGCAAATGCTTCACTGAAAGTGTGATTTGGCCTCAAATTTTTGATAATTTTGAATAAAAATTGAATACCTTCAATGAACTAGGAGAAGAATTTTGAATCTCAAAATTTTCAACAATTTTGAATCTCAAAATTTTCAACAATTTTGAATATCAAAATTTTCAACAATTTTGAATCTCAAAATTTTCAACAATTTTGAATCAAAATTGAAGGGATTTTCGATGAACTGGAGAAAAATTTTGAATCTCAAAATTTTTGACAATCTTAAATCAAGATTGAAAGGATCTTCGATGATCTTGAAGATTCACAAATTAAATCGTTTGTCCAACAACAATTTCATCACTTTTGTACCCTTCATAACTCACCTCGCTTACCCAAATTTCTGATTGTCTCAACAAAATAGATATATTCATCTTGTATCAGCCACTTTAATTGAATAATTTGGAGTTTTCACGATTTTCGATTGATGGAGAAGATGAAAAATTGAATTTTGTGAAGCTGTTACAGATTGAAATGGATTGATATCAATCAGTTTTGCATGAATAAGGGGAATTAAAATCAATTTGTAGATTAATATTCCATATTAAGCGCAACAGACAAATTTTGTAATGTATCATAATTAATGTATTCGGGCGAATCTTATGTATCAGAAAGACTGATATTTTAAGGAATTTTTGTAAAATAGAAAAGAGTAGGGATAGAATGTAATTTATGTCTTATACAATGGGATTTATGTAAGTTATACAATAATACTACTATTATCTATACTTTCAAAATATTATATATTTTACCATTGCCTGTATGTATTTGATGTGATTTACATGTATTTCTGAGAGTGGTGAGGGAGGCAAACAAGTTTTGTTATGTATCCAGATATTGAATACAATGTATGTAAAACAAATTATACCTAATCTTGATCCAGGTATCCCTAGATACATATATCTAAATGTATCTGGGCGCATCGAAATTTGATAAGATATGTAATATTACAAATTAAAGTGTATCTAAGTAATTAACTCATAAACTAGTGAAATTTACGTAAGTTAGCCAATCATTTTTTCTAAGATAAAAGATCCAAGCCCAATGGGTTTATAGCTTTTGGACAGGATAAAGATTTCTCCAGGTTCTCCCCTCCAATTTCAACCAATCATTCTAATTCTAGCATGATGAGCTCAACATCCATTGTCATCAACCACCTCAATTTTTTCTTCTTCTTATTGTTCCTATGAAATGCTACTGATTAAGACCACCAGAATTCTTAGTCAGCATCCAAGTTTCTTGAACTAGTTGAGGAAAATGTCTCTTTTTGCTCCTTCCAGTGGACTCACACTTCTTCAATCAACTAAAGATCATAACGTTAGGCAACTTTTTTCATCTCATTTCATCAATCATCTTCAGGTAAGCACAGTCCCTTATGCAACTCCTTTTCTTTCTGTCAATGTATCTGGAAGACCCTTTAGAGTTAGTTCAAGAAAGCTTAAACCCATCATAGCTTCAGCTGCCTCTACTGTTGAAACCCCCAAGATTTCATTCAGAGGTAAAAATCCAAAAGATATCAATGTTTTGGTTGTGGGTTCAACTGGGTACATTGGGAAATTTGTGGTTAAGGAGTTAACCAGTAGAGGCTTCAATGTTATAGCTGTTGCTAGAGAAAAAAGTGGTATTAAAGGAAAGAACAGTAAAGATGATACCTTGGAACAGTTAAATGGAGCTAATGTGTGTTTTTCTGATGTTACCAATTTGGAGACTTTAGAGAAAAGTATACAAGGTTTAGGGGTTTCAATTGATGTTGTTGTGTCTTGCCTTGCTAGTCGAAATGGTGGGGTAAAAGATTCTTGGAATATTGATTATGAGGCAACAAAGAATAGTCTTGTTGCTGGGAGGAAGTTTGGGGCTTCACACTTTGTTTTGCTGTCTGCAATTTGTGTGCAAAAGCCCCTTCTTGAATTTCAGAGAGCTAAGCTGAAATTCGAGGCGGAATTGATGAAAGAGGCTGAAGAAGATGATGGATTTACTTATAGTATAGTTAGACCAACTGCATTTTTCAAGAGCTTAGGAGGTCAGGTTGAATTGGTAAAAGATGGGAAACCTTATGTGATGTTTGGGGATGGAAAGTTGTGTGCTTGCAAGCCGATAAGCGAGCAGGATTTAGCTTCTTTTATTGCTGATTGTGTACTGAAAGAGGATAAAATCAATCAGGTCCTGCCAATTGGAGGACCTGGGAAGGCATTGACACCATTAGAGCAAGGGGAAATGTTGTTTAAGCTTGTGGGGAAAGAACCCAAATTTCTGAAGGTGCCAATTGAAATAATGGATTTTGCAATTGGATTTCTTGACTTCCTTGTAAAAATATTTCCTTCGTTGGAAGATGTGGCCGAGTTTGGGAAGATTGGTAGGTATTATGCAGCTGAGAGCATGTTGATTTGGGATCCTGAGACTAGGGAATATAATGCTGAGGAAACACCAAGTTATGGAAATGATACATTGGAAGATTTTTTCCAGAGAGTACTGAAGGAAGGAATGACTGGTCAGGAGTTGGGGGAGCAAACAATATTCTAATACTCGATCAAAGAGGTCCTAACTTGCTACTTTCTGACAAATCAATTTTGAGGTATGCAGTTTGTCCAGCTGTAGCAGATATTGATAAGCTTACAATTTATTTATGTGTAAATTATGCTCGAATTTGAATATATGCTACATTCTGGAATGTTAAGCAGCTTACCTATAATGTGCACATATCTCAGTTGTTACTTTCTGTAACAAGTTGTGTCAAGTTAGAGAATTATTTTCCTGCATACAGAATATGGAAACTATCCTGCAATCGAACTGCGGAGTCTAGGATCTTCTAGAAAACAGACGGTGGATTAAAACTGCTGTTGAACAGAGTTGTCTCAAATTAGAGTGTTCTATTTCTGCAGACAAAATTTGGAAACTATCCTGTTGTCAAACTGCATTTTATAGGATCTGCTATAGTTAGCCATATTGGTGGTATTTAAGCTATCAAAAGTTAAATTTTACACCATGTGAGCAATTTAAATAATCCTTTTTCAAGGGTATTGTCTGAGACTGGAATTGTGGAGAGGGAGCCAATTAAGTGATCCAAGGGTGAACTCTCCAGTAGTTTAGCGTTAACAGTAGGTTAACTACCTTGCAACTCCTATTGATGGAATTTCGAGTGAACTTGGGAGACATGTAACTGAATCCCTTGCAAGGTTAAATTTCTAATGAGCTGGAGTGATTAGTTATGAGATAAATGGATGTACTCAAAAGGTGATGTTTATTTGGCCTCTTTCTGTTTTGAGTGCAATTTCAGAAGCTCATATATTTTATTTTGGATTAGATCTTATTCTCTGATAATATATACTTATAAGTATTGAGACAACTATCTATCTATACGAGTTAACTAATATGCATTGTTTATAGGACTGGTCGTTGCTATCACAGTTGACTTAATTTACCTGCAATGACCAGGTTTAGTTGGTTTAAGATGATGTATTCAAATTGAGGTAGAGTACACAGAGAGCCTTTCATCTGTAAGACTCATGCTTGTTAGATGGTTCTAACTAACTAGTAATTACTAATAAGGTTCCCTTCTTCATCATCCTTCTTTTAAGTTTTCTCTCCTCAGCTGGTGCAATATATGTAATTGTCGGTGGTATTTACTTGTGTTGGAATTTTGACCCCCAAATTTGCCTAAGGAACGGGTATATTCTATCTGTTCCTTTGCAGATTAAAGCAATTACGTTATGCAAAGCAAATAAAGTAATGACACAATATTTTATCGTGGAAACCCCTAGGGTAAAAAACCACGACCTACACCTCTGTAGGATTTGACTCAACTTCATTAAACTCTGAGCCTCAACAACAGATTACGAACCTATGTAACCTAAGGAATTATAAACTCTAATTCCTAGACACCAACAACCAACTAGATCGTTGACCCCAATTCAAGTTATGAATTCAGATTACAAATCTTGTAATCCTAGGAACTAACTCTAATTCCTAAACTTCAACACAAACCCCCCAAGGTTTATGTTCCCAAGTCTTTAAGTTGCCCCAACTTGAAGACTCTATTCCTACTCCAGTTTATATCTCATCCGATCTAGAAAGAATTAAAAATACAACTCAATAAACACGTAATACAAGCAAACTTGACTTAAGAACTATAAAGCAAAAGCCTATGTATGGATCAATGTTCTTCAATCTTGTTTCCTTGTGTTGGCTGCACTTCGTAATAAGAAATCACTCAAATATGAACTCCCTCTATTTGATTGTATTCTGCTTGTAACTCTCTTTGTAGGTGCGCAAGTCTTATTTGGAGAAAACCTTGCCCTATTTATAGATCAAGGATCTTTCCTTCTTCAATTGGAACTCGGTTACTTTATAGTGGTTCCTACTCCTTGTAGGAATCCTTTATAAAAGTAAACTTTATGCGCTTCCTCTTCTTTGTAGGAATCCTTTATAAAAGGAAACTTTTTGCACTGGTTTTTGGTCGAAAAAACAACCCATCCACCGCCTTATAACTTTTGCTTCGCGTGGTTAACGTTCTTCTAATCCCAGTTGGACTCGGTCTAAAAGGAACACGTCGGCGCAACCTGTTCTTCCTCTATTTGTCAATCATCAAAATTTTTCTCGATCTAACAACTTGTCTTATGCTTCCAAGTTGTCTATAGCAAGGTTCCTGGGCAAAAAGATAAGGGTGATATGTTCAAAGATTGTTTAACACATATCTTTTCACTTGAAGTACTCCACTTGCTGCGTAGCTGAATATAATGAAACTTGCATCCTGGAAAGGTTTACTATTAGTCTGGTTTGTCTTAGTTTGGAAATGTTTTATACTAAGAGTAATTTAACTCAATCTAGATAAAGATAATTATGTAGATTATACGTGTGAAGGCAAGTGGATGCATAAGAATTGGATATCTGTTCTCCTCTAGTTTGAACAGCGATGTTTATTTGATTCTGGACGTTGTCCACCGTTATAGTTGTTTTCTTCTTTTCTTTCAACTAATATTCAGAGGATTATGCGTGCACTGTTAATCTATGCGTATAGGTACTGGAAATGCTCCATTGTTTAAATAGATGTTCTAGTGTTACTTGTATCTCAATAGATGCCAATGCTCGCAAGTTCATTGATCACGTACTATTCCGTAGTTTCTCATTTATAGCGAGTTCTATTTAATATATGAGGTGTTCATTCAAGGTTGCTTTAGGATTTAGACCTCATCAAAACATCCTATCTTAAATGTAGGGGTGATGATGAATTTGAGAGCCTCAAGTATTGATTAGCTTCAAAGCATTGCAATCGAATCTAATCAAGTCCTAGTTATGGAACTTTGTGGCTAAGTCATGTCTTAGCCAGTCTTCACATTTTACCTGCTTAACGGTAATTTACCACAATTGGCTCCAAAATGCTTTTGGTCCTCTGCTGTATGATAAGAATTGATCGAAGATAGACAATGTAAGTCGGGAACTTTCTGTTCAACATCAATACAAGTACATGAATGAATTCATATACAAGAACTGGTGCAGTGTCTACTTTCACCAGCTGCACAAGAAAATGGCCAAACATACAGAGAACCCAGATTTGAACAATACATACATACACACTTTCACATACTGACATTTACCAAGGGATGTTCCGCTATACATCAAGAATTCACTTTTCCTTAGCTGTCTAGTCACTTTGGTATCTTCTTAGAAAGGGAGTATACAGAGAGGAGAACAAGTAGCAGAAGCATAATGCTCGCGAACAATGAGACTCCTATAGAAGCTCCAAGGTATCTGCAGAACTTGCCATACAGTGTGCAAACCTTTCCCCACCCCACATGAGTGTTGCCTTTTAGTCCTATGTAAGCCACCGATCCTGCTGCTCCGGTTGCTGATGCCACTATTCCTAGCAAAAGCTGCAAGTTTACACAAACATTAAGCTAGTGAGTACTGGTAAACCCAAGATTTAATCAATAAACGTGCCATAGTGACATTGAACAATATTCTAAGTACTCCTAAAATTTCATAACCTACTTCCTAAAACCATGTATGGAAATGGTAATACAACAGAAGGCTCGAGAGAGCTCATGCATAATACACACAACCCTGGAGATACCCAATTGCATCTTAATCTATCGTTGAAGAATAAGGCGATCAAGAAAGTCATGGAGCTCATAGTATTTTGCATGTGTGCTTAAGGGGTAGAGTGCACCCTATTAGAAATACGAAAACTTACAAAGAGTTTCAAACTACTCAAGGAAGTGGAACTTGCTGGTAACAACGTGGGTGAAACCCATAGAAAACTCTAGGTTATTTCCATTTGCCTAAGTCATGGTGTAACAGAGTTGCCCAGTATTCATGAGAGGTAGCAGGTACTCGGTGGAATAAGCGAGGCTTGTGCAAGCTGACCCGAACTCTAATATTGTTATAAAAAGCAAAAAGAGTTTCGGAACTTACTACATCAATGACAATGAAGTGGGAAATGATCTTTGCACAGCAACCAGGCTTAAGGAGGGAGTACAATGAGCCTAATGTAGTAATTAGGCTGAAGAAACCAGCCACAGAGAGTGCTGCTACAAAATAGCTGCAACACATAAATACATCACAATTAGCTATCTTTCTTAAATTCGTTTGAAATTAAAGTTCAATTTTGATCAATATTAGTCTTAGTCAAAATGAATCAAAAAGACAAACAAGAAAAAATAAGGTAGGTGAAACAGTATAGTCAAGTGTCAAGATATATTATGCATTAAATGATACTATAAAAAATAAGAAAATTTGACAGAATCCTAATGATGAGATGTGACTCCAAAAATATAATTTTACCAGTTGAGGCAGCTGCAAATCCACTTGCTAATTGTTTTCCAATCATATTTTCAGATTTATTATTCAAAAAGAATAGATATACATGAAGAAAAAGTTGGCTTTGCACCCACCCCGCTCTGCATTTATTCAAAGGAAATAAATATGCAAAGTTCCAGTCAATATTGAAAACAATAAGAAAAAAATAGTGAGGACCAGGTGAATGCGAAATACTTTGTGCATCAGCGTGTCTTTTAGAACAATCTTGAATTTACTATTGTCTCAAGTTAAGGCGGCAAACAAGTCCTAAATCGTGTTCCAACAAATAATGGTAAAAACTTACTCCCTCAGTTCCATAATAATTGATCACTTTCTATTTTACACCGTATTTAAGAAATCATAAATAAGATGATCAATTTGACAAATTTACTCTTTATTCATATTGATGGATATCAAGATAATTTATGGTGGCATAGGGCATACAAAATGTATTAGTGGAACTTATGCACATTTATGATATTAATTATAGGGGTAAAATGGGAAAAATTAATTGATTTTATCTTAATTTAGTAACTGATCAAGTAATTTGAAACAAGTATTTTTAGAAAGGTGATAAGTTAATATGGAACAGAGGGAGTATAAGTTTTACATCAACCTAAAATAATACATGCAACATGTTTTCACATACACTGCCAACACTAAACTATCGGTAATTAATGTATATTCTCATCTTAATTTATGACTTTAACTATAGTAAATTAGTATATTTAGGTGTAAACTAAGTGTAACTAAGATATTTCATTTACGCACCTGGGCTTTGGTCTAGTGATAAGAGCGTAGCGAGTGATGCGTAGATTAGGCAAACATCATGAATTCGAACCCTATTCTAAAGAAAAGTCTGGTATTTAAGTAGAGAATGGTGGAGGAGTGGGTCTATAATTCAATTTTTAGATAAGAGGTAATTGTCGAGGTGGTAAGCATTTTTCGGCTATAATCTTAAAGTTGCGGGTTTGAATCACATAAGCGAAAAAATGAGAGTTTCTAGAAGAGGTAAAAAAAAAAACAGTTTAAACGTATAACTCCGACTAAAGATAACAACTTGCTTCGTTTCTAATTAGAAGCGAAAAAATTGAGAGCTCCTAGAAAAGGTAAAAAAAAAAAAAATACAGTTTAAACGTAAAATTCCGGCTAGAGAACAATTTGTTTCGTTTCTAATTTGTCACAAGCTTTTCTTATTTCAACAGTTTCTCTTACATACCAATTAGTACTATCTTTTCAACGCATGACCAAATTAAATGAGTAATTTTCTTCTTGCTAATATTGCATTTTCAGAATTATTTAGCATGTCCTACTACTGCTATTTGAATAATCTGCTATAATATAGCCATAACAACTTAGTTAAGGCTTCTTAAATTTAATCACAATTTCATTTATTGCTTGTTTAGCTAAAATCTTTTAAAATCAACTTCTTTTGAAAATTGTTTTTCCAGAAAGCGTTTCTTAAGAAAAGTATTTTTGGTGAAAAACAAATTGTATCTTAACAATAAATTTTTAAAATAACAATTAGTGTTTGACCAAGCTTGTTAAAAAAATTTCTAAGTGTATTTTCTCATAAGTGCTTTTGGGGAAAAAATGTTTTTTTTTAGATTCGGAAAAACATGTATAAACACTTATTTTCTTTTAAAACTTTTGCCAAATACCTCATTTATGCATAGGGTTTAATTAATATATATGCGTTGCAGTGTAAAAAACTTACATTATTAGTCCATCTTTTATGAATAATTACATATAGTTATTTTTAGGTACATAATTTTCTAATACAATTTTTTTAATACTACCAGAATACAAAAGTTAATGAAATTCAGAACGTATACCATGTTGACAGGGGCGGAGGCAAAAGCCGAGGGGTTCATCCGAATCTTTTTGATGGAAAATTATACCGTTTATATATTATTAAAATAGTTTTGTACATATATAGAGTAGATGTTGAACTCCCTTTGGCCTCTTCGTATGTTTACTTTTTAATATTTTGAAACTCTTAGTAAAAATCCTGGCTCCGCAGCAGCATGTTGACGAAAACAAAGATACGTAAAACTTACATGAGTGCTGGTGATTGATTAAACTTAGCAGGACGAGGTGAAAGGAACATTTCAGTTTCCTTACTAGTTGACATGACCACCACAGAAACAAGTGCCGAAGCAAACACTAACAACCTTAACACCAAATCGGCCACCGCAAAGTAGTCGGTCGGCCGAGTTGCCGGTGGCGGAACCGCCTTTTCTGGCTCCGCCACCGAAGCTTCCACTGGGGGAGCAACCTTTTCGGGTTCACTAGCCATAGGTGCACAACACTAGAGGTACCAAAAATTATATATGTATTGAATGATAATTAAGTTAATTAGTGACTAATCAACACAATAGATAGTGATATTTATAGAGTTTTTTTTAACTTAATCTAATTAAGGTAGTTGGAATTGCCCACACGCCAAGTTTTATTGATTAATTGGATAATAAAACATAATTATATTGATGCTAGTTCGACTATGTTAGTGTTCAAACCATGTGGAATATATTCGTGACGCTAGGATTGATATAGAATCATAATCATACATTATATTAATTAGGTTTCTTGTAGGTGTTTATGTCCAATTTTGTACGTGAACTCGTAACTTTTTTATTTACATAAAGTTGAAAATGATTTAATGATTATCTTATGATGTAACACTTTCTTACAGACCAATTAATCATTAAAGTCTTTTGTAATTAGATCAATCACCTATTTTACCTAACTTCCATTTTTCTCAGTATCAATCATCTCAATTGTGACATTTTCTTTTTGAGAAAATCTTATAAATAGCTAAGTGATGAAACATAATAAGCCTCTTTAGTTATAGTTTACTTAATTACATTCCATAGCGATAGTTCTAGTTGCTATGCCAATTTTCGTTTGATCTTGCTGCATTTTAATAATTTATACAAATTGAGCTTTCAAAAAGATTGTATATACAAATACAAATTTGCTTTTGAGACCCCAAATTAGAGAGAGCCCCTCAAAATTAGAGATTTGTCTATGAGCCCCAAAATATACAAATACAAAAGAAATATATTTAACTATTTAATCTAAACCTTAGCTACGTTTGGTAATTATAATTTGATGTTTTCTACTCCATGTAATTTTCCCTTTTCACCATCAAAGTTGTGACATTACTTGAGTAAATTAAGGTTGATGGAACTTGTTGATGAGAAATTAGGTATATATTGTTACTTGAAGTAACTACTAACTATGGTAATACCAAAAGAGAGTAGACAGAGAATAATGATAAAGGGACCTATTTTGCTCAACTAATTAACTAAACGTTATTTTCAACATTTTCCTAACAAATGATTGAACTTGTTTGATTTTATCTCCTTTTAATTTTGGGTACGTGTCATTTACGTTATTGTATATTTGTATTGGATAAAGGAAATTTAGGCCCTCAATTGATTTTATTAAGATTGAAACATTTGAATTTAAATACATAAATGAAAAATAAGATATTAATTAACATTTAAATATTTGAATTTAAGTACAATTTGAATATTAAGATGTTGAATCAAGCTTTGGAATACAAAATAATTAAAATTGTTTTTTTAATCTCAATATCTGAATATATAAATTTATTTTATTTTAAAATTTATAAATATAAATTTAAATAAAATACTAAATTAATCTAATATTTTTTTTTAAAAAATTAGACGGTGATTGGTGATGGCTAGCAATAGTGGTTATGGGTATTGATTGTGGTGATCTTGGTAGTTAGAAATTTCACATATGGTATTCAAACTTTGAATAACAAATAATATATATTTTTTCAATAATTAGGTGCACCAAAAAATTGAAATCAAACTACACATACTTAACTAAATTATAATTTATTTTTAATTAAAATGACTTTGTTATGAAATTAAAACATGAATTTTAAGGTTGAATTTAGGGGTGTACATGAGCGGGTTAGTTCGGGTTTTTCAAATATCAAATCAAATCATTTGTGTCAAATTTTTAAATTTATAAACCAAACTAATAAAACTCGTGTTTTTTTGGATTTTTCAACCTCGGATTTTTTCGGGTTGGTTCGGATTTTTCAAATACCAAACTAAACCATTTATTTCGAATTTTTAAATTTTTAAATCAAATCAAACTAATAGACCTCGGATTTTTTTGAATTTTTGGATTTTTCCAGTAAAATATTCATAGAAACATATAATTAACTTGTGCTCCAAATATTTCTTTAGTACAATCAAAATACAACTATCTAAGGTGTTTCTTAAGAAAATAAGATAAAATATGAGATGAATGATGACATTCAAATATTCAATAAAAATAGTAATGAAATCGTATAAAATAAATATTGCAAATTGATAAGTCATAATGAAAATGATCATAATTTAAAAGTACTAAATCATGATAAAATAAGTCTAATAAGTATTAATTATGTGATTAAAAATTAAAAAAAATTAAAATTAGGTTATGTATTTTAAATGCCTAAATCAATGTAAAATTAAAGAACAAATATTCAACATTTATTGTCATTCTTAGTGTTGAATTAATTAATTTTGTTAGCATTAGTATTGATTTGATTTTGAATTGAGCTTTATTAGAGTTACTAATATCTATGAATTATAACCTTTATTGGACCATTCAAAATTCTAAGTCTCAAAAAACTTGAAAAAAATATGTTAAAAAGATAAAACTTATGAAAACGTATAAGTAATATTTAGAAATTACATCAAAGTAAATACTTTTATGTATAAAATAAATTTTAAAAAATACATATATAATGTCAGGTTGGTTTGGTCTCGAGTTGACTTTTTTTAGTTAAAATCAACCCAACCCAACCCAAGTATAGTCGGGTTTTTTTTTCCATTACCAAACCAAGTCAAACCAAACTATTAGTCAAATTTTTTTCGATTTGACTCAGTTTACGGTTTAATTCGATTCGATTTTGTACACGAATTTATGTTGTTGGTCCATTTAGTTTCTAGAGTTGATTAGACCCAAATAGGCCCAATTCTAAGGCAAAATCTAGATGGCTAAAAATAATAGTGAAAACTACATAAATGAACCATAAAACCCAAAATAATTATATGTTCATACCCAAATCTAAAGTAATTCAAGAAATACACATTCTCTCATAAATAATTACAACCCATACCCCCATTCATTAAGGCTGATAATTTTCGCTTAACTGATACTAAATCAGTATCATATACTGTATTGATATCATTAAGGAGGTATATAGTGTAATTATTTGGGGGTATGTAGTGTAATTATTTATACCCCCAATACAATATATGATACTGATTTAGTATAAGTTAAGCGAAATTAATTGGGGGTATATAGTGTAATTATTTAATGGGGCATGAATGTAAAGGGGTATATGTCTGTAATTATTTTAATTTAATGATGTATTTGCTTAATTAGTTTCCCCAAAATAATATAACTGTATGTGGACACAGGGAATCAAGCCTGACAGCCCGCATCCAAGAGCTCTATGAACACCCTTGGTCGTTGAGCTTACTTTTCTCAATTGTGTTTAAATCGTGGCGGAGCCAGGATTTTCATTGAACTACTTTTCTCTATCATGGTTACTGCTCAAGGGTGTTCAAAATTCAATATACACAAATATAAAGTAATATTTGAACTATCTATATGTTATAATCTTCTGATAGAGTGTATTCTGAAAATCACTCTGGCACCACCATAATTCTGTTCCTGATTATGGATAGTAGTTAGTGAATGATGGTTGCTAATATAAGTGATTAACATTGATGGATAATGACAACAACCACTGATAATTCCGGTGGATGATAGTAATAATTAATATGGTGGTGAAGAATGTTGAGGTGGTTGATGAAATATTTGATGGTTGATGGTAGTGATTGATGATTATTATAGTAATGACAATATATAATGATGATTATAAATAATAACAAGTGATAACTATGGTGATTGACGGTGACAATATAAGTGATTGGGGATGGGATTAATTCCATTGATAATAGTAGGTGATTGTTGTAAAAGTGGATATGAAGTAGTAATGAATTGTTATATATCTTCGTAGAAATTCTTGAATAGAATATAAACTACAGTTAGAATGGAAATAAATTTCCAGATGAAAATTTTCTTTACCATGTTATCACTCTCATTCTTATTCTCTGCGAAATTTCATTTTTCATTAGCAAATCTCTTTATTCAATTTTTATATTTTCTTCTCAGAAATTTTGTACTCAATTATTCTTTTTTCACATTGCTTCTTCTTAACAACAATTAAAATGGATGATGAAACTATATAATCAGTGTATACTAATTAATAAGTGAAATGCATCATAAATATATACCTAGTTGTGGCTCATTAAATATACATTTATTATAAATTATATACTAAATATGCATAAATTATATATTTTCTTAGGAAGATATTAAAAATGTACAATTATCTAACTCACATTGGAAAAATATAGCTCAAAATTTACATTACAAATCACCCGAAACACAATTCAATATACAACAACGTACATATGGTATATAACAATATACAAAACTTTCATATTATTATTTTTTACGAAAATATTTAAAAACTTAATATACCATATTATACATTCAATATTCAATATTATACAAAACTATAAAAGGTATTTATACGCTCATATACAATAATATACTATCTCATACACTATTTTTTTTAAAACTGACTTCGTTTTCTTCCTTGAATCCAAGCACGAGATTCATGAAAAAGCATCTCAAAGGCTGCACCAAATTACCCAAAATTTTAGATTTAGGCTCTTCAATACGTAACTAATCTTTTGCAACAATACCCACTCGAAAAATATTATTTTCGAAGATCCGATTTTGAAACTTTGAAGTTTCAAACTTCAATAATGGCTAAACACTAATTTTTTAATGAATTTGTGAAAGAAAAACTAATAATAATTTTTTATAAGCAATGACAAGATGGAAAATAAATGTTTTCGATAGGCTGATTAAGATATAGATCAAAGTGAATTTTTTCGACAATTTTTGGAATAGAAATTTAGTCCCATTGAAAGCGGAGTAGTTGGGTTTATCCGTTTTTTCATGGTAGAATGTAACAAAAATAAAATTTCTTTAAAGTGGATTTTTGAAAGAAAGATTAATAAAAAATTATTGTTAGTAATGGTGAAACTTGATTATGATGTATAACATGAAATTAGGCTCATTTAAATAAGCACCAAAAACTATGGCTAAATCATGTAAAATAACTTTATGAGTTGCACTAAAATGTAATTATACGAGCATCTTTCAGACACCATTAAAAATAACATCCCACCCCACATCAATACTAGGGATGGCAATGAGGCATAGCAGACTTAGACATGTGCGGGTGACGGGATACAAATTTAGACATATACATGAGAGACAAAACGGGTTAAAACTAAAATTTCTATGTCGAAAACAGGTGCAGGGTGAGGTGAGTTTGAAAAAATCCAAGTCATTTATCTTTTTGAATTATCTTTTTTTGTGTCTCTCTCTTGAGTCCCAGAAAAGAGAAGCATCTATATTTTATTGTATAAGGAATATGCCCTCTTAGCACTCGAACCGAAGGAAAAAGAGTAGGACTAGGATCATGATGAGAAGGAAAAAAGAATTGATACTACTAATGCTCTTTTTTTTCCTAATTCATTTTATTTGAGAAGTTGTGATCAAAACTTCTTTCGCTTTAAACGACTCTGGTCCTTTTGAATATGTTAAATGGTTAGTCCAAGGTAAAAGAAAGTAAAAAAAAAAACAAAGAAAATCAAAGAAATGGAACTAACATTTAATGATTTGAGTCTGAATTATTTATGTCAAAAGTGATTTGATTAGTCAAAAATGTAATGTTGAGGTGATAAATAGGATACAAATGAATAATATTATTGTACACAATAAAATTCGCATCGAGAAACAATAATCAAGAACGAAAAAGTATCGCAACAATTGTATTTATTGATTTCAAAGTGCGAGTGTTACAATCTGTATAATTCCTCTGATTCGTCTTTTCAGAGATATATTCAAGGGCTCTTGAGCTTGATCTTGAATTTGTCTTGAACTTGATCTTGAATTAAAGGGCTTTAAAGCTTGTTCTTGAATCTTCGATGAACTTGAACTTGAATTTTATCTTGATCTTGACTTTTACTTGAATTCAAGGGCTTCGAGCTTGTTCT
The DNA here is from genome assembly GCA_018342035.1 of Solanum appendiculatum. Lineage (NCBI taxonomy): Eukaryota > Viridiplantae > Streptophyta > Magnoliopsida > Solanales > Solanaceae > Solanum > Solanum appendiculatum. Next base: position 966,790 of record JAGDQO010000682.1, on the reverse strand, counting down.
TGAATCTGATGGTCATGATCTTGATCTTGATCGTTCTTGAATGCTTGAATTCTAACATTTGTAGCTTATAGAGAAATCTATGGCGTTTGTATCACGAGCTTTCTCTAGCTTCTTGTTTAGAATTTTTGATGCCTTTTCTGAATTATGAGGACCTCTGTTTATAGTTTTAGAATAGAGGAGTTGTGATTGAAACAAGATTCCCTTTAGCCAATAAGATTTAAGTGACATGACATATGTGCTTCATGGAGCGGACTTGTCATTTTTGACACATGTCATGATCCTATTGCCTTCTTTGACTTGGCATGCCATGCCATTTGCCACGTAGCACCAAAATGGGCCTTTAGGATGAGATGACATAGGGCTTAGCAAATTGAGCTCATCTATTGTAGCCCAAATCAATTAATTTGGACTTTAATTAAATCCATATTTATTGGACTTAAATAATTAATCAAATTATATTAAGTATAACTTACCTAAATCCCATAGTGTAAGGAGTAAATTACATCATATCCCTACTCTTTTCTAATTTACAAAAATTCCTTAAAATATGAGTACATAACAATTGATACATTAAGTAACTTGTTCTGTTACCATTAAAAAGGAAACAAATCATAAGCATTAATATGAAACCCACAAATCACGCAAATCACACAAATCACATTAATGTCAATCTCTTCCAAGTCATAACAACTTCAAACAATTCAAAATTTAAATTTTCTTCTCTCATTTCTCTCTCAAAATCGTCCCAAATTCAAAAAAAAAAATTGAAAAAATTATCTGATAAATAATGAATGTATTTATTTTGTTGAGACATTCAAGAATATGGGAAAGCGATGTGAGTTATGAACGATACAAAAGTGATGGAATAGTTATTGGACAAACAATGAATCTCAAATTCGCCATTAGCAATGAAAGACAATTCAATGTCTTTTATCAAAAGTAGTACGAGATCTGCTTGATGTTTCATAGTCATCTCGCCTAGATTCAAATTTCAAATTTCTTCAAGCAAATCATCCAATATTCTTTCAATTTTCATTCGAAATTTTCGCAAAATTGGAGAACATACATCATGAATATCTCAATTTTACTGAGAAATTTAGAAATCATTTTTTTGAGATGGACGAAATCTCAAATCATCCAAAATCCTTTCAATTTTGATTCAAATTGGATGAAAATTTGAGTCGATACATTAAGAATATCTCAATTTTGTTAAGACATTCAGAAATCTGAGAAAGTGAGGTGAGGTATGAACGATACAGAAGTGATGAAATAATTGTTTGAAAAAATATTTCTTTTGTGAATCTCAAATTAGCCTACCAGATACATTAGAGAAGTAAAGATTGCACGTAAAGTATTTGATTTTAGATCGATACATTATTGTTTGGTAGTTATTAAGTATCAGACAATACATGTAGTGTTAGTTTGTATGAATGTATCATTGCTAAAGAATGTGTATTTAGCAATAATTTGTATGAATGTATCATGACCATTAATGTGTATAAGATATGTGTGATACACATTAGTCATTAATATGTATCAGATACATATGGTATTAATTTAAATGTATAATTTTTTATCAATAAAGTGGGCATGATCGATACAAAAATAATAAATTGTTAAAAATGATACAAAAATAACAAATAGTAACACACGATACAAAAAATAATCAACAGTTAAACATGATACAAAAATTGCCCAACAGTTAAACATGATACAAAAATTGCCCAACAGTTAAACATGATACCATACGTATCAACAATTTTTTAAGATGAAAAAATAAAAAAAAATAAAAAAAATTGTAAACTGAAGTGATGGAAAGAGATCTACCTCTTGAATAACTTGAAATCATTAATTGGAAAGAAAAAAGATTTGAAATTCAAAAATGGATTAATTGAGGTAACTGTGGAGAGATTTGTGGCGTGAAAAAAGAAAGGAAAATCTGGGATATGGATTTCAAATTGATGTATCCGGAAAAGGGGATGATAGGAGCAATTTTGATATTTTTTTAAACGGTTGAGAAAATAAGAAAATATGGTTAAAAAAGGTGTGTAGTTAGGTAATTTTTCCTTATATTAATCCATAATACTTATTTGGACTAATATATTGATGAATTTAATATAATTAGAATCATTTTATAAATTTATATTTAATAAATTTTAAATGATTACAATTATTATTAAAGATAAGTAATTACTTAATCTTATGAGGTTGGATGAGCAGTTAGAAAAATGTCATTATAATCATTGTTTTTAGTTTATATAAAGAATCATATTATTAAAGATAAGTAATTACTTAATCTTATGAGATTGGATGAGCAGTTAGAAAAATGTCATTAATTTTAGTTTATATAAAAAACCATATATTTTTTGTAATTTTATTCCAGGACAAGAAAATTAACCTCCATACTTAAAGATAATATTATGTATTTTAGTTAGTAAACAAAATGAAGAGAGAGAAAATCTTAAGTAGGATAGGCACGCGGGTCTATAAGGGGCAAGGTGTGACGAATTAATTTTTTTTTAAAATTGCTATGCTTGGCAGGACAGGTTGAACTTTTTGTGGATTGAGCTCAACCAATTCCACTCTCTCCCGTTAGGAATAGCAACATCGAAGTAACGATTTCAAAAACCATAAAAATTTAACAATGAAGGCTTTTATAGTTTCTTTTGGAGTTTCAATTTATATGTTTATTGAAATTACTCTTTGTTCTTTAAAATGAAGTTAAAAGTTGAATTATATGAAATTGAGAAGCTAAAATCAAACTTATAAGAGATAATAATAATTGCAATATTAAAGGTGAGTGGTAGATATAATATGTTGAAGACAAAAATGTTCACGAAGCTAGCGTGTGCACCCACATGAATCTTGCAATGACACTAAAAAATTGGCTGACACATGTGTAGTGATAGAGATTAAGGTGTTTTGTCTAGTGGACTAGAATATGATACAAATTGCTTATAGCATTCAAATTGGAAGTTTATAAAAGGGGAACTTTCATGTATTTATGCTCAATAACTATAGTTTGCTAATTACAATTCATAGCAACATGTTATAGGGATGAGAGTGGCGAGCGAGACTGGGAGAGAGAGGAGAGAGGAGAGAGGCGAGCGAGAGAGGGCAGAGAGTGGAGAGAGGCAAGAGGCGAGAGGCGAGAGGCGAGAGGCGAGAGGCGAGAGGCGAGAGGCGAGAGGCGAGAGGCGAGCGAGAGAGGACAGAGAGTGGAGAAAGGCGAATTGTATATGTATAATATCTGTCAAAATAATTGTATATATGTAACTGGTATATATATGTATTTGTATATCTGGCGAGCGAGATTGGGAGAAGGAGGAGAGAAGCGAGCGAAATTAGCAGAGGTTGGAGAGAGGGCAATAATTTGTATAATTCGCATCTCATTTGTATAATTCGCGGGTACGTTTGAATAATTCGCATGTTTTGTATAATTGAGTAATACAAAGTCTAGAATTATACAAATATGATAAAACTCGAAATAACGAATTGAAACAAACATAAACATATGAACTTTAAACAATTATACAAATTATATTATACAAATTACATTATATAAATTATATTATACAAAATCCGAAAACTACACGTTTATACAAACTTTAAAAAGTTATAAAAAAAGATTGAATGTATATGGTGATAAAACTGAAAAACCAAAGCAAATCATCGTCATATACAAATACAAACCACCGTATACAAATACAAATCAAACGACGAATTGTTAGTTGCGAATTATACAAATGTGGCTAATTATAAAAAACTCGAAGCCAGCCCACGTAATTAATGGTTAATGTTAGTCGCGAGTGGTAATTATAGCAAACTATAGCTATGATGACTAATTAAGTAGTATAAGTTTGCTTAACCGCATAATTTCCCTTTTATAAAATGCTGGGCCAACTTTTATCTTTTTTATTTTTAAGATAATATTGTATAGTTATTCTTATTTTAGACAAAAGGAGCAGGAAAGGAATTTTTTCGCTAAAATGTGAAAAAAAGAAATATCTTTGAGAATCTCCTATCTATGGAGGATATGAAAGTTCAAATTACTAGTGAATGAAGTGTTAAAAGAGATAAGATTGTTATGGTTGTTAAGATGCAACTGTTGCGAATTGTGATCAATCACAAGAAGAATAACGGTGCACTTATTCATATGTAAAATTTAGTTTTTACATATTTTAATATTTACTTTTGTCTTAGCTAAAACTGGCACAGATTTTTAGAAGCAAAACATAGAGACATCTTTGTGTCAACTGAAGATATTTTTAGTTTCCTGTCGTTAGCTTTTGTATTTTGCACTTATATTGTAAATCTATGTTTTTGAACTGGGTAACTTGTTTACATTGTAAATCTATTCCTCATTGAGAAACATGTGTAGGTATTTTTTCTTATGTCTCGTTATTATTCGGAGTTTACATCGGTTAGAGTTAATTAGTCAAGTGAGAATGCAATAGTGTTTATTTTTGTATTGAAGTTTTGTAATAGCATTGTTACAAGAGGGAGATATGTCCTCCTCCATTATTAATAAACAAAAAAGCTTATCATCCAACTTATCAAACAAGAAGATGAAGCAGAAAAGAAATGTTGATTGAAGCTCAGGATGATTCTAAGTTTGTCGAAAATAAACTAATGGGCCAAGACAAACTATCTGAGTTGATTAATAACATTATGGGTATGTGGTAATACGCACAAATCGTGGTCTTCCGGCATCAGATGCACTTTAGTAGAGAATATTTGATATTGTGCCCACTTACAAAACTTAATTTAATCAATACCTACTTAATTTATTTTCTAGGTTTAGGGTTTTAAAAAAGAAAAAAGTGGGGTAGGTTTGTGGGGTCATGGGTCTGTCTGATATTTTTAAAACTTGGGTATATTTGAGATTGTGGGGTCATGGGCCTGCTTACTATTTTAAAAACTTAGGAAAAATATACAAGTATATTACAATTCCAATATATTTTTAAAACATATTATTTGAAGAAAATCGAGACACTTTTCTCTATCTGCTCCGACGTTTCTTCTCCAAGCTGTTGTTCATCTTCCAAGAACATCTTCTATTCTTGAAAGATGAAACCAGAGAAATCATACGCTACTCATCTCCATACACTACTTTTCCATTAACTTCTACAACTTTTTCATCGTCCTTTCTTCGAACCATACGGTACTCAAATCTTCATCCGTTTCATATGCTACTGGTGATTACTTTTATTTAATCTTCTTCTCCAACTTCAAAGCTCTCATTCTTGGTAAGTTAAATCTTTTCTTAATCGTGTTTTTCAGTAATTTTTCGCCATATTTGATTATTTGTTTTGTTATAGTAGTGTAATGAAGTTTGATTATCTGGTGTAATCAGTGAACATCTGACCCCTTTTTCTTCACGTTCTTGATTTCACATCTCTAATGACGTTTTTCTTTGGATAATGATTAGAATTTTTTAAAATTTTTATGTTTATCTCGCCTATTGATTTTGAAATTTTTACTGAACTTTGGTCGACTTTAATGGTGTTTCTATTAATTTTTGTTGGAATATTTGTTTATTTTGCATGTTTTATTTAAGCATTACTTTGTTTATGTTGATAAACTAGTGGTCAATAAATCTGTTTTTGCTTGTAGATTATAAAGTATGGCTAAAACTAGAGGTGGAGGCACTAAACCATTTGCTCCTGTTGCTTCTAGAATTAAGAAACGGAAGGCTGAAGAAGTTTTGAAAACTTCTAAAAGGAAAAAATTATAGTCGAAGAATCCGAGTCTGATTCAAAAACGAAAATAATGGCGGAGATTGACAACCACCGGGATAGTAGTGTTGATGCTAGTGATAATGTTGAGTCTAGTGAAGTGGAAAGTGATAGCGAGGAGAGTAGTAGAGACGCTAGTTGAGATGAGGATGATCCCCTATCCTTGCCAATTTGTGCCAGAGATATCTCTGGTAAGTTGCATTACCTAGCGACGTGGTTAGATGAGGTAGGATCGTTTCCAGCAAAGATATCTGTAAAATCAAGAATGACGATTTATCGTGACTCTAGAAAAATTCTGGTTGAACAAAAATTTTATAATGAATTTAAGGGTACTTGCTTTGGACACTTGAGGCATATTTCAAATTATTTTAAGTTCAATGGACAGATGATCCATTATATGTTGTTGCAACATGTGAAAAATGACAAAAAAATGTATGAAATCTGATTTTATGTGAATGATAAGCCTGTATGTTTTGGCTTAAAAAAATTTGCATTGATTATAGGGGCTGAATTGCTTAGCATACCACCGTGAATAAAAAATGAACAACGTCCTTAAAAAAGGTGAGAATTTTCATTTCAAGGTGACAAGGAATAAGAACACCACTGGTGCAAAGTTGATGAGTTTAATCAAGGGTAACAAATTAAATAAGGAGCAGAAGTTGAAGTGCTCTTTAGTTTGGTTCGTCCACACAATGCTTCTTGCCCATGATCGGTCTAAGATTATGAATGCAAACCACATCAAGATGGCAGATGATTTAGATTTCTTCAATAGTTATCCATAGGAAAAGAGTCTTTGAATTTAACATTGACCTATCTGAAGAATCGAATTAATTTGAAGAAGCAGGGAGAAATATATAATGAAAAGAAGAATACATCGTATACTATGTACGACTTTCCCTGGGCATTCATTATCAATCATTTGGTCGATTTATGATATATTCTTATTTATTTGTGTAGCACTTCATAGACTCTGTTTATTTATTTGTTGTACTATGGATTTCAGATTTGGATATATGAGGCTTTTCCACATCTTGAAAAGTATGCAGGGAAGT